>CM042320.1:6775682-7375682 GCA_023566125.1 Zingel zingel | reverse complement strand
CTTCTCCTGTACTGTACGGTAATTCCTCTACTATGCGAAAGTAAGTCCCGTGGTTATGACACAATCATTAGCCTATTTTTACAAAAACGTCTGCTATGGAGCCATAACGTGAGATACAAGGTAATTGAGCCTTTTATACATTGACGTGTTTCTTTAGAAATAAACAATGGACAAATAGTCTTTAAACGCTTCAGATGTAAAGTTATTCACTGTCAAAGTGGCGCCAAAATAAATGGCAGTCAATGGAATGCTAACAGGGGGGTGAGTGCTTGTTAGCATCAAAATGGCACCATAGGAGGGACGCGTTGTGAGGAGATGCTTACCCCCTTGATTCTGAACAAGCCGCCATGACAGTCTGTTTTTGAATTTCTGGAGAAACAAGACCCACGTGACGCGTTCGTCCAATCAGCTGCTGGTTTAAATTTTTGGGCGACAATACAGATTATTATGGAGATGTATTACGTCTCGTCGCTTTGGTGTGTTCCGAGGCACTTTTTTGACCAATTTGGGGAGACTGATCAGCCCAACTGATCAGTCGGTGTGTCCGGGCCTTTAGTCTAGATCAACGGATGTAATTATAATAATTTTTACTTTATTAATCCTGCAACGGAAATTACAATGTTTTCACTCTGTTGTTGTTATTACACACATTACACACAGGCCTGAATTACACACACATGCTCAGTACCTATACATGCACTAATGGAGAGATGTCGCCCGAGCAGTTGGGGGTTTGGTGCCTTGCTCAAGTGCACCTTGGCAATGCCCAGGAGGTGAACTGGTACCCTCCGGTTCCCAACCCAGCTCCCTGCTGACTGAGCTACTGCCACCTTTTCTTTTGCTACGTTGCCCCTTCACAACAAGAACAGCCTCCAAGCTAGCAAGCTACTGTAACGTTACACCTTCTTATAACCTCTTTGGTTACACGCTGAAAATGGCAAGTTTTGAAGAAAAGTTGAATCAAGCAATAAGGCAAGGCTGCTTTGTTCTTTCAGTGAATGATTAGAAAGATTTACAATAATATGTTTACAGCATTTACTATCTAACTGGGACATTTTGGGACTGATTGGTGGCGATTGCTATGAACGAGGTAGCCCACACACGACAATACACTGATAAGAGCAAATTACCTTTAACCACGTATCCAGCTAATTTAAATAGCTCACATTACTGTAATATGTGAACAATTAACTTAATTAAATATTGTATGTGGAGTTTTCTTCTGCGGGGTGCAAATCTTCCACCAAAACAAGTTCCTTCCCAAGATTATTTTGCAGAGCCACTGTCGCTGCGTCCAGAGCTTAGTGCCACCCAAGACGATTCTGATTGTTTTAAAGAAATGCGAACAACCCAGAGCGTTTTTTTCTCTGTCCTATCCTAGAATGTATCCGTTGTGTAGCCAGACCTTACTCTACAGCGCTGTCGAGGATAGGTCCGGCATTGTGAGACTAGCCTCTGATAAACATGCCTTTAACTAAAACTCCAACATGCTCTTTTTGTATCCGTCATGTCTTTTCCCACCATCTCTGCGTCCCTGCTGCCCTCTCCTCCCCGTCATCTTCATCTCTCTGCACAGCAGTGATCATCACACTGTGACTCCACAACCGGAGACTGATGATCATGCAACCAGGCCTGCACACATATGTACGTGTGTGTTTGTATGTATGATACAGAGAGAGAGAAAGCTCCTACAGACCAAATCCATCAACAGCTCCAATGGGTTTGACCCTTTCAGGTTAACCGCAGCCATTAATATAAGAGCTTCCCTCCCCTTCCTCTCTACTTCCCGCACTACCTCACGTGGGGGAGGACAGGGCTCACACACACACACACACACACACACGCACACACACACACACACACACACACACACACACACACACACACACACACACACACACACACACACACACACACACACACACACAGTGCGTCTCACTATCTTTGTGGGGACCCGTCATTGACATAATGCATTCCCTAGCCCCTTACCCTAACCTTAACCATCACAACTAAATGCCTAACCTTAACCCTTACCCTCACCCTAACCATAACCATTTTGGACCCCACGAATATAGTTAAACAAGAACACACATACACACACACACACACACACACACACACACACACACACACACAGTTGTTGACATGAAGAAATAGAGCTAGATCAAACGTTTTGGCGGAAGGCGGCTGAAAAATGGAGTTGGCTGTCACGTATGTTCCACAGCAGAGATCTACACTTGTCTGCCCACTGTTATTCTAATCACTCAACAATGATGTCCTACTTCTTTTTCTCTTCTGGAATGGATAGACCAGCTCACCACCAGTCCATCTTCTTTTTTTCTGGAAGGACAGTTATTTCTCATAAGCTCTCTCCCTGACTCAGTGTAATATTCTTAGGCCGATTTGTATTTCTTCAGAGGTAATTTAACACAAGACCTTCCTGTCAGACTGTGGTAAAGGCAGACTTCATGAATTAAGGATGAACATATGCTGTTCCTCTGAATACTGCACACATATTGTCGGTGTAGGCTTATATGTAGTGTTTTATTAATTTACATCAGTAAAATTCAATTCAATTTTATCTATAGTGTCAAATCCTAGCATAAGACGCTTTCCACAAAGAGTAGGTCCAGACCACTCTATAATTTCAGAGACCCAACAATTCCCCCAAAAGGAATTGCACTTTGTGTGACAGCAGCGAGGAAAAACTTTAAAATGGACAGTAGAAAAAACCTGCTGAAATCCTACGACATTAAAATTCAAATCAAAGTCAGCAGCAGTGGATTCAGTTATTAGGCCAATGACTCACAGAAAAAAATCATGACTGCAATAAAACAAAGAATTGCATGTTTTTGCTCTTGTTTGAAATGTTTGGGAGAAGAATACTACTTGCCTCACTGCAGCTCACTGTACTTGCTGTGAAACACATTATTAAAAGAGGTTTGAAAGGAAAATATCCAATTCTAATAATACTACCGTGTGTTCAGACACACAAAGGACTTCTTGTGAACTTGCAGCTCTTAAAGTCTTCAGACTTGACTTGTACCTACCTCCAAGGACTTAAAACTACTCAGATTTAAAATACAAATTCATAGTAAAAGTCCAAGGATCTAGATCGCCTGCCCTTCACAGCCCTCTAGTGGTTTGTCGTGATGCAGGTGCAGTGTAAGACGTGATGCATGCTGCTTAAATTAAATTAAATCAGTTAACGACCAAAGGTCATTTTACTGTTTGTGGCTCAACCTTCCTGACGCTACAACCTTGTACCTCTTTTCCCCTTTTTTTTCTACCATATGTTCTGTTTGTTCCAACATTGTTGTCAAAACCCCTCAAAATCTACAAGTGTCTACTAGCTCTGAGGAATCAGGGTGTGCAGCCAAAAATGCATTTCAGGAGGTCCCTTATTCTCAGCTCGGGGAGGAAGTGGCCCACAACAGGCCCGGGGTGGCTTACAAGAGGCTATTAGATGCCTGCGGCAGGATGCCTCACAAATCCAATTAGGAAAAGCTGGCCCTGGATCTGGACTCTCTGCTGCTGCCTGTCAGTCAGAGCAGGAGAGAGCAGGTGTCCAGTTACCAGAGATGTCAGGGTGATGGAGCTCAGCTTGTGTGTGCCATCTGTCTGCAGTGTATTAATGTGCATCATGTGTTTGCTTGTATGCAGTATATTGTTCATGTTTTTGTGTGGATGTACCCGAACACATACAGGGCATGTGTTAGCAGTGTGAGAAAGCTGCAGGCCGGGTCCCTTGGTAAATGTAGTCCAATCCACCGTAACCAATGGAGAATCTAACTGGCTATTACCTAATCACTGATGTCATCTCCCTGTTGTACATGAGGTTTGACTGACATCACTTGGAGGCTGCCACTCTCAAGTAGTGTCAATAAGTCAGAGACCGACAGCTGCTACAGTATCATTAAACTATTTTTATACATTTTTATAATGAAAGTATCACAAAATTTACCATCCCACGCTCAAGTTCGCTAAGGGAGTAGTAGCAAACTTTTTATTGTTATTTTTGGGGCTGCAGGGGCATCATGGTTGAACACAGGAATGGTATAGGCTGGTAACAAGCCAATCACAATGGCTACTCTCATATTTTTGGTCTACCCATTAGATGCTGACAACTTGGTAAGAGTGGGAAATCCATAAGAGCTTTTCCCCAAAGTAAACTCATCTGGGATGTGCAGAGCCCAAACATGCCCCCCCCCCCCCCCACACTCCCTATGGCAGATGGCGACTCTTTCTAATTCACATCAGAGGTCACCGTGTTTTTTTTGAGTTATTATTAGCATTTTCTTCCAATACTTATTTGTAATCTGTGTGGGTATGCCTTGACATAGTGCACTGTTGACCTGGTCTAAGCAGGCCAAAGACAGATGGCACAAAACATCAAAACTGTTATGTGTGCTGGATTGCCAGTAAGACTTTTACTTCTGCTCCTCTCCTCCCGCAAATGGCATTCTCATTAAATCCTAATTCATCATTACATTCTTTGGTGATGTCACTTTGAGGCATAGGTCTGTTGCTATATTCCTTTGTCTGTTTCTCACATTGCAGTTGAAGTGGATTCGTAATCAAGCTGTACTGATGGAAACACAGCTCCTGCTGAGGTGGAATGAACTGACTCTTGATCCTTGAAATGGGATTTCATTGTCAGTGCTCTTTGATGGAGCAATTTATCAGAGTCAAACACCATCCCTCTATCTTCGTGATACTCTGCCCTCAGCTCTCACTTACTCTCTGTCTGCCCAAGACAGTTCTAGATATTGAGAGAAGCTATGCAGTCTGTTCAATATGTGACCTGAGACGTCATGTAGCCATATGGCGTCTCAGGTTGCAGGCTAGATTTTAAGATCTAAGAAAGTATGTCAAATGTAGAGCCGACTGGGTGCATTCAGTCGCTAACTGGAATTATCAAAAAAAGAAGAAGAAAGGTCCAAGGCACCCTTCTGGTTATCTCATGTTGAAATTACCATAGTCCATGTTAAAATAGAATAAGTATCAACCCGCACACAGCAGCACAAAAAGCTTTCTTCAGGGTGTAGCTCTCAGCACACAGTTTCACCTTTAGTAGATACAAGATGATTGCAGAAACCTGATAATCAAGCAACTAATTAATTAGCAACTAAACTTACAGATAACAAATGCAAAGCACTTTTTTTAAAGATTATTTTTGGGGCATTTTTTCCCTTTATTAGATAGTGACAGTGGATAGACAGGAGAGGTGGGAGAGAGATGGGGGATGACACGCAGCAAAGGGCCACAGGTCGGACTTAAACCCAGGCCGCTGCAAAGGACTCAGCCTACATGGGGCGCACGCTCTTACTGGGTGAGCTAGAGGTCGCCCCGCAAAGCACTTTTTAAAGAACATAACAGTAATCCGGACAGCCTTGTGGTTGAAGGCCTAGAAACCTTCAAAAAGAACATTCGACTGAAATGATTATTGCAGAGAGAAACCTTTAATATTCCAAATGCAGGCCACAACGTACTCAGGAATGAATGAAGAATTGATTACAGTCTTTTTTTTGTAGTTGTTCTTATATATGTGGCCTGCTACTGTTGCCAAAAATGCTGGAAAATGGTTTGTATTTTTTGTATCATGTTTTTTTTATAATAATTTTTTCATATCATTTCACACCAGGATCGAATGTCTAAGAGTCCAACTGAAAAGGTTTTTTCTAAAATCTAGCCATGTGCACTAGCCATGTGCAACCAGTCTGCTGAGGTCAGTGACTCGAGTCTGTTCGGTGTGTTCCGTGCCGTCGTCTTTCGGCCTTCATTTTGGCCGACCTGACATGCTGGGTCGGAGGGCGGGCAGTCGGACTCACTCCACCAATCTGATTGGTAAATAAATAAATGGGAAATAATGAGTGGGATGAGTGACGAACGCCTCTCAAAATTTGACGAAAATCTTTTAAACTGACCTTTGTCGATCTGAAATGAAGACTGCATGGCCTATTTCTAGCTTAAAATGTTTTCAGAAACACGTTTCAGTGAACTATTTTCGTATTTTGAACAAGCCGCCATTACTATCGGCTGGAGAAGCCAGACCCACGTGACGCGTTGTCATTTTTTTGTATTACGTCTCACGCACGCGCAGAACGTACGCTCCAGACGGCGTCGCTTCGGTGTGTTCCAAGGCACTCTGGATCTGCCATAACCAATCGCTAACGTTTGGTCGTGACGTCGGCTTAGCATCGCTAGCATTCGCCTTAGCCAACTCCTTCACCAGTAACGGAGCAAGCCGGAAAATCAAACTGTTCCCGAAACCCGTGGGGAGGAGGGCCACAACATCATGGCCACCCACAAAACTCAGCAAAGATTGTTCTTGCTCGGGCTTTAACTTCTGGATATTCAGCAGCGTCGCCACAACGGACCGAATGGCTTCGCTCGCATCTTTCTCCGCCGCCATTACGGAACTACAACTCAAACTAGTGCACAACCTCGACGTCATCGTTCTCAGCTACTCCCTCTGTTTGCTGAGTTGACCGGTAAAGATTTGGCCGGAGAAAACCCAAGAATATACCGCAAACCCAGACGGAGTACTGAAGGAAAATGAAAATTGAGCGGAAGTACGTAGGAGGGCAGAGCCAGGCTAAGTGTAGCCATCTTTGTAACCGTAATTGTGAAAAGTTAACTGAATGATCATGTAATACTAGGCTGAGTGTTAAAATTGAATGCGCTAATTAAAGACAAACCGGCGAAAATGCTATCTCCACACAAACTACTGAGCCAAATAAACAACCAGTGTAAAACAAATCAATGCAATACAACTAATTAAACATCTAAATTATTATTGCTCTAAAATCCATGCATCCAAATTTCAAATTACATTTCAGTCTGTTGTCTTTACAAGGTGCATTGCAAGAAAGTTGTTTGCTAAATTAAATATTTATGCACATAATATTTAAACATGAAAACACAAACTTGCATGCACGCACTTCCACAGTGGGGCATCTATCAGCAAAAAAGCCTCATATTGGCTCTCACTCATGAATAGTCAGATGAGATGGAACAACCGGCAGAATAATGATGTTTACACAGGCTGGAGTCCGCCAACAATTAGCAACAAACAAACAAAGTCATCAGACAACACTAATGTGACTGATGGGATGGTTAGATTGAACTTGCCTGTGGACAGGCCATAAAATATAGTAGATGGGCTTGGTTTCCAGCAGTGACCATATTATTTCAGCTCGGTTTACATCGCTGTTCATCTCTGCAGCAAAGGAGAAGATCTTGATGTTAAAGTGCTCATATTATGCTCATTTCCAGGTTCATAATTGTATTTAGAGGTTATATCAGAATAGGTTTACGTGGTTTAATTTTCAAAAAACACCGTATTTTTGTTGTACTGCCCATTGCTGCAGCTCCTCTTTTCACCCTGTGTGTTGAGCTCTCTGTTTTAGCTACAGAGTGAGACATCTCACTTCTGTTCCATCTTTGTTGGGAGTCGCACATGCCCAGCAGCTAAGTCAGCAGTGCTAGTTAGTCAGTTGTCGAGTATGAGGGCGTGCCACGCTAGCAGCTAGGCGAGCATTATAACGTGTGTTACAAAGTGATGCACGTTCATCACGGAAGTAAAGGCTGGACTACAATAGAGCTGTTTAGACCAGTTTGTGAACAGTGTTTTCTGTTGGAGATGGTAAGTCCCTTTGGGGTGGACTTTGGGCTTTTTCACTTTGTAAACCTATATGTGCACAAAAAAGATATAGAACACAATAAAGGAAAGGGAAAAAGCCAAAAAGCATAATATGAGCACTTTAAAATGTTTGTGGAAACTAATAAAGACAGAAGTGTGTTTCAGAATAACAAAGTTAGAGGTACATGTGAGAGTTCAGGTTTGGTAAGTTAAACCTTCTTAATTTGAAGATAGATATGTTGAAAATGACACCTTCTCTTGATGCGTTTAGCGTGTGCAGGGAGATAATTACACTAAATAATGAGGCTTCAATTTAAATCAGTGTCATGCACCATGCAAAGCAAGCTTTTCCCCTGAAGTATACTCACCTTTATTACTCCTCCCACATAGATCCTATCTTCCTGTTTTTCATCATTTTTATGCAGTTCTGCCCCAAAGCTCAGGGGAAAAGTATAAATCCATGATGACACCCACAGACCTCTAGATTTTGGATTAACAGTGCATTTCATTTTGCATTTTCTGCTTTGATGAGGCAAAGAAAGGCAGCTTTACTTGTATATCACATGTCAGCAACAGGGCAATTCAAAGTGCTTTACAGAAAACATTAAAGAGCAGTTAAAAACAATGAAAAATATGAACACAGAGAAAATACAAGAATAAAAGTTACAGTGCAGTATAAGAAATGAACAATTATTTAAAGAAGGACAGCAATGAGGCAGGTGGCAGATGAGTGGTCATGGTCTTCAACTCATGAACATACTCATGAAGTAATCTTGCCAAAACACTATTGCACCATTATTTGCAATTTGTAAAAACTGCGAATAGTTTACGTACATTCTTAGACCATGAAATGATTTCAATCAGGAGAGACTTCATTGAAAGGTGCAAATAAGTTTATTCATCGCATGATGCACAAGGTTAAAATGTACAGAGTCATTGGCGATTTAGTCACGGTGACCGGTCACTGTTAGGCCAGACTATATCCTTGACATTCTACTTCCAGGATTGCTCTGGAGCCTCAGACAATTCGGCCGGATGCATGTATGGCTGTTTCCTTCCGCTTTCTTTGTGTTGGAATTTTAGACTCTGGTGGATTTCTGAGGACTCTGGTTAACTGCTCCTCAGATCTCTGCAGGGTAAATCCAGACAGCTAGCTAGACTATCTGTCCAATCTGAGTTTTCTGTTGCACGACTATTTTACAGCGGCTCCGTGCAGAGCTTAGATGCCAATAAATCAGAGCATGTTTTTCTCCCATCGCGGAATGCTGTGTGGACTAGCCAGACCCTCCTCCGCTCCGCAGCGTGTGGATGGTCTGGCAAAGCGAGACTATTGGCGATTAGACTCCATCACTATGTACAAAGAGAGGCCATCATTTCAGACATTTATCTACTATTTGTATCATATATTACATTATTTTGTGAACCTAACGACTTTGGTAAACTCAATTCAAGCATCAAAACAATTCGTACAACACATAAGTTAAGATTTGTTTTCAAAAGAGATTTGAGGACTTTCAAAAAGCGAACATCAACGTTTCAGTTTTAGTGCCAAATTATCTCTTTACGTCTCACTGTACGGAAATCTGAGTTTGTTCTGAACATTTTGATGTTAACACATGGGGATCAGTTTTATGCAAATATCTTAAAAAGGTCAATTTAAGAAGATGTGTGAAAATTATCTTACACCTCAGAGGGTTAAAAAGAAAATTTTGTTCATATGTGTTGTCAATTACACAACTGAATACACATCATTTGTCAAACAAAACTGTCCTGCCAGCATCAGCCATCTGATAGTCAAACTTTTACTGGATGGTAATTTAATACTGCATAGGAGACAGAGATTTGTGTTTTACCATTACAGTAAGTGTTGATTCCTCATTTCCTGTGTACTTTCATGTCTATGTCTATATCTCTTTTGGACCAATGAAGCAAAGTGAATATCTCTCAGCAAGGATTGCTGGGATATTGCAGCTTGACTCACTTTTTCAGAAAAAACTGGCACCCAGGAGCTAATGCTCCTTTCCTCCTTTGACATTATTTAAAGGTTTAAAGGACTCACGCTGTTTAGAGGGGATAAAGGACCCAGTATGGATGAGCCTGGTGTCCTCAGCCTGCAGTCGGGCTTAGAGTCCCAGCAGGGTGGAGCTGTACAGGGGGGAAGGTTTGGAGTGTGGGATCCCTCTGATCCTGCAGTAATGAGTCTACCCGGGAACAAATGAGTCATTACGGCTGGTGTTGGGACAGTTGCTCTCTCAGCTCCATCTCTCTCAGGTTCATCTCAAAAAATTCACTGACATCTAAAGTGCATGGCATTTATGCCAAAATAAGTGCAACAATATATGTATCATAAATTTAATTGAACAGGAATTGCATTGTGAAGAATCATATACAAATACATGCTTACTTTGAAAATAACCAGAAATGACATCACCTTTAATAACACTTTTGGTTGTTATGTTTTGAAGTTTTAATAAGTGATCATAGTGAAAGATAAGATTTTAAAAGGTAATACAATGATTACATGTTACCAGTAGTATGCCTTCCATGTTGTTAACAGACGTAAGACCTCATGAGGAAGACTTTCAAACTCAAAGTTTTAGTGACAAGAGTTTCACTTTAAATTTCCAATTTACAAAAGTGTTGGGTGAATGAGTAAAAGGCCAAAGTTAAGATTTATGAACAGTTTTACAATCAGTGGTTAAAACTGATTAGAACTAGCTTGGCTCAAACAAATCTAAAGTTGAATCTATCTTTCATTTAAAGTGTTTTTATAAAAGCAAAAAATAATCACAATGTCTTTCAAGGTAAAGTCGAAAGGGCAATAGCACATTAGTTTGCATTGAAAACTGTCTGAAAAACAGTTTGTTAGCTTCGGGATAATACAGATCTCTAAGGTGTCACATCCACTTCAAGAGAAAAACATAAAATAATCTCATAAAAGCAGCCCTGCATATCAAAAAGCTACATTTAGTCAGCAGCAGAAATCGGCCCACAGAGAGAGAGTATTCATCGGGCTGTAATCCTGTTGCCTCCACAGAGATGAATGTCTCTTCCACATGAGAGCTGACAGGGAGGGAGATGACTCCCGCTGCATACTTCGGCCAAACCAAACTGCAGCCCGGCTCCCCGGCCGCCCACAGTGGCCCATATATCTGACAAGACTGTGTTTGGCTTTCATCTCCAGGTGTAGTTCATATAAGCCATAAATATACATGGGAGCATATGCACATAGACAGAGGGAGGCCTGGATCCTTGGAGTTTGTGTAAATCGGGTATTTGCTCACTTTGAGATGAGATATGGATATTGGATATTGTTCACACGTGTGCATCTAATTGGACATGGATCTGTAGGCTACTAAAATATGAACATGTAGTTGAATTCAGAGTAATCTGGTAAAATGATTAAACATGGTTCATGTCTGAGATTTAAAAATAGGGAATTCTGCATGACTCCACTAGATGGCAGCACAGGCTCAGCACCATTTACTTCATTTAGTAATATAAACACAAGCTTTACTTATTTAAGGCATATAAGGAAACAATGAACATAGAGCTGAGCAGTTTTTTATACTGCTGTACACAGCCCAACAATCTTTGTTCCTGTTGAAATACAATATCAAAAGCATCTGGACACCCCTGTCTACGTTGCGGGAGCTTTAAATGCTAAAGCACAAAATGATATCTTAGACAATAACATGCCTCTAACTTTGAACTAGAAATGGTTTTCCCAGTTTGTTGTAGAAGAACTTGATTGGGCTGCACAGAGCCCTAACCTCGACCCCGTCCAACTCCTTTGGGATGAACTGGGTGGTGATGGCGCAGTGGATCTGACACATACCTAGTTGCTCCTGAGGTGTGCGACCTCTGACATATATAGCAATTGTAAGTCGCTTTGGATAAAAGCATCAGCTAAATGACATGTAATGTAATGTAACTGGAATGCTGACTGTGAGCCTTATTCACGTGCTGTGTGCATAATGACTTTCTACAGTGGAATGGCAATCAGGATTGAAGAAGTGCTGCATCATCACGCCATCTGCTAGTTAATGTGTGACACACACGTCTTTCAGAAAAGTTCTTTTATCAAAATACGACAACTCAACTCACAGCTTTTCTCATGTTCACACAATCACATCTTTTAAAAAGGGAGCACCTGTAGTAAAGCCTGCACCGGTGCTGTGTGTGACACCTACAGAACAAAGGTGATAATTAACAATTAACACCTGCCATTACTGAAACCACAGGGATCCTTGTCTTTCCAGATGTTGATCTGTTACTAAGCATTTATAGAAACATAAGCTAAGGTCATCACATGGCCAAAATTATGTTGACAGCCGGACATCACACCCACATGTGACCAGGGGCGATTCCAAGATTTTTTAAGTGGGGTGGCACGGGGGGACCAATAATCAGTCGGGGGCTGTATTCTGTAATTTATCAGAATACAGCATAGAAAATCTGCTTAGAAATAAAGAAAATATTGGATAGGCTAGAACAACACAATGCAATTTTGCTAAATTAAACAAATTACATTCATTATTCATTTCACTTTTTATTTTCAACAAATTGTGTATCCAAAAACAATACACATTCTTATTGGCTCTTAAGGCAGAAATGTGGATAGTCATCATGGAAACATTAATTGGTCATGTGACAAGGGCTGGGAAGATTTATTTTTTCACAGAACCGTATAAAAACAAAGTGCAATACACTTACAATTAATGCCTCAAACTTCAACATAGAACACCTTGCTGTACACAATTTTCAGATAATAGGAAACAGAACAGAAATAAAGTGCAATGCACAATTTATTTCATACAGCAACATGTGCTCTACAGTGAATTCAATATGTTTCTACTTCTAAACTGGCCTCAAAATTTTAATAAAGTGCACAGTTGCCATACAATGTGTGTTTAAAGTATATATTTATTAAATGGAAAGGCAGCGATTGGCAGAACAGGCAGCAAAGTGACTCTCATCCAATGGAAATCAAATTTGTCAGATTGACAGCACTCTAACCCAATGGAATGGGGAGGGGGGTCACCAGGGGGGTCAAATCATATTCCAGGGGGGATGGGTGCCACCCCGGGGCCCCCCCTCTAGACCCGCCCATGTATGTGATTGTGACACATCTCATTCAAAACCATGGTCATTAATCTACTGCTTTAACAGCCTCCACTCTTCCATTACGGCTTTCTACAAGATTTTGGAGCTCGGCTGCAGGGACTTGCTCGTAGTCACCGTTCCAGCTCAGCCCAAGGCCCAAGCCCAAGGCTTTATGCAGGTCAGTCAAGTTCTTCAATAGCAAGGAATAACACAGTGACACTGTCAGGTTAGAACAGGTGAGAGCCTGCCCAAAACAAAGTACAGTGTTGTCTAAAATATCACTTTGTGCTCTAGCATTAAGATTT
The DNA here is from genome assembly GCA_023566125.1 of Zingel zingel. Classification (NCBI taxonomy): domain Eukaryota; kingdom Metazoa; phylum Chordata; class Actinopteri; order Perciformes; family Percidae; genus Zingel; species Zingel zingel. The sequence goes on along the minus strand of CM042320.1, from coordinate 7,362,626 downwards.
CTCTTCACTTGAACTAAGGTAGTAATGTAGCAATATTATGAGAGTTATGAAGCTTTATCTCAATCCCTATATGCGTACTCTAATCAAATATAATCTAATCTGCAATCATGAACTTAAAAAACTAACCTCGCCCTGTAGTTTTAAAGTGACATATGTCAGTTAAATTTGAAGATGGAGACGACAGGGCTGATGTCCTTTCTCTTCTTTTTTCCGAGTGATATTCTCTTAAAACATGGCACAAGTGGCTCTAAAACCACTTTAAGACAATGGCGTCGGGAAGCAGCAGGTGGAACTGATCGCTGCACTCTCTCACCTTTTTCATCAGTGAAGATGGAAGATGGCAGAGCGCTGTTGTTACGATGAGGCACTTAGTCAGCGGAGCCAAAGCATAAAAGGAAAGATGAATGCTCTTCGTACCCAACGCAGAGACAAGCAAGAGTGGCAGTGATAGCTTGTTGGTGGTATATACAAGGCAGTGGTGGCTTTTATCAAACATGCAGTGTATCACCCTGCTTTTAAGATACAGACCTGAACCAAAATCATAAACGGTTTCAGGTGAATACATTATTCTTCCATGATGAACAATTCTCTTTTCTCTTGGTCCTTTTCACAGGTAATAAATATGTCAGTTTAGACAATTAGGGCAAAATTTCACTTCACCTCATTTTGCACACTTTTGAAGAAATTAGTTTTTTGTAGGCGGGATAATCAGCCCCAAGTGACACTGTCAGCAACATAGCAACATAGGCAGACAGTGATGTACCATGTACAGCTGTGTAACAAATAAAAGGAAAACATGAATAAATGAGTGTAGGAAAATGACAAACACAGATTGCCTCCGTACAGGAATGACGACAGAAAATTCAGCAAATTATACTCTATGGCCTCTCTCAACCAAACTGAAAACCTATGGAGGATTTTGGACTGATGCGCTCCAAACCCCTATTACCAAAACACCAAATTAGGAAATATCTTTTAGTAGGGTTACTGAGACGTCTATGTTAAGGAGCCTTGAAGCTGTTCTGGAGGCCTCCAGCTCATGTCACTTCTTGAATTTTTTCCCCCATCTCTATATACTATGACAAGGTAAATGATCATCAAACATTTTATTATGAGGAGATGTTCAGGGAATTTGTACCCCTGACTGTATGAGTGGTATGCTCGTCCCATTGAGCTTTGCAAAACTGAAAAAATACTGTACCAGACAAATCATTTTATATAATATAAGTGAAAAGACAAGGCGCTCCAGTAGGATATTGATTTGAGGAAAATTGTGCTTGCTGAAGACAGAAATCAAATCAAAAACCTAATGCAGAGAGAGAGGGAAGCTTGCTGCAGATTCATTTTTATTAGCTTGTTCTGCAGTATTTTTTTTTCTTAACCTAAGAACCAAATCTGAGCCAAAGTTATGATTTATGACAAAGACGGCCTCACAACTTTCTGTCACGAGTCAAGGTTAAATCAGGTGAGACTAATTCTACTCACTCTATTACCCCAAAAAGTTTGTATTTTTGATGTTTGCCACATGAAATGTGTGATTCAGAAATATTAAGTAAGAAAGGACTGTTGGGTAGAGGTACTGAGATGAGAATTAGGTCTATAGAAGGTGTGACACTTCATCATTCTGACAAGAGAAAACCAGTTCTTCCATACACCCCTCGTCCTGTTGCCTTGTTAGACGTGTGAAAGTCTCACCTGGCATGAAGCCACCAGTCACAGTCTGACATTTATCACCCATACTGGAGCTTTGCACTCAGGCAGCAGTGGAAATGGTTCACATGTGTATTTTTAGTCCTCACTATGTTTCTCACCAGGTTGGATTTGGTGGCGATGGCAGACAGTGGAAGTTGTGTAAAGAAGACGAAAAAAAACAAAAAAACAACTCTCATATTTTACCGCTTTAGGAAAGCCAAAGAGAAATTAACAATGTAAAAAACAAAGTTGAAAAGGGTGATATGCTTTTTAAGTTAAAGGGAAACTTTAAAAGAAGTGAAAATAAATATGCATCAGGAAGCAGATAAAAGAAATGTGTTAAGCAGTATTGAAAATTACACTGTGTGTGATTGAAGCTACGGATCATCTCCAGCACAGTGTGATTTTTTAATGACTGTAGTAATATTACTCGGACGTTTATGATTCTATGTTTTAAAATGTTTGCCAAAAGGCCAGTGAATATCAACTTTTGGGTCCATTATCAGGAGAAGCCCTTTCATGCATTCATGTGAAATAATACAGCTTGTTTGTCCAACACATCCTTTTGGCCCCATTGCCAAACTTGGGCATAATGTTGCCCCCTAATATTATTTGAGCCAATTCTGGTGTGTCATTCATTTTGGATCTGGCATGATTTCACCCACCAGGCATTCTACAGGCTGCTGTTGGTCAGAGCCATCTGATTTCTCTGTTGAGAAAGGGGACACACTGATTTCTTCTTCAGTACATTGATAAAGTCACAAAAGTTACATGTCCTAGATTTCCATTATGCAAGCAGCCAACAGTGAAGAGTACAAGAGTGTCAAATGTTTATATAATGTAAAATATCTAGGAAAATGATGGAGCTGTGTACAGGGGATTATTTCTGGTGTGACATATCTGACTGAATCACTTTGGCATCTTATATCACTTCTGTTTTGTCAAGGAATTTAGTTTCCACGCTTGTAGCTGTGATGTACAGCAAAATAGGTTAAGATGAATCATTGATGTACATTTCTTGGATGAACTGCTCCTCCATAATGCATCTTCAGCCCAGATGAACAAAAAGGGGGAGGAAAACATTAAGTGAGCTCTGAAGAGAAGAGGAATAAAAATAACTTGGAAGTATGAGGTGATGAAAACAAATACTCAATGAATACTCAAATGAAAAGTTAGGAGGTAAAACATATAGGAAATGTTGTAGAGCGACTGTTTGTCCCCAAAGTATTTTGCAGACTAGGGTTAATCTACGGCATTGCTAAAAAACGTGATTGAATGATTGACAAGCAACCTCTTTGATTGGGTGATTGTGTTAATGACTGAATGTAAATACATTAGCTGTAAGCTAGCTAGCAACATATGCACCAACTGTGCGTGTGCCGAACATGATTGTGGGTGCGACAGCTGAGCCTCTGACTCATTGCAAAGATCACCACAAACTTTTTTTCTTCTTCTTGGAAATAAAGCCTGGGGTTAAGTGTGAATTTTCCACTCGAGTTGAAACTATATTTCAACTTGTGTGGATGGGTCATCACCTCAATTTTTGCTCCTTTGTCTTTGCAGAAGTAGCGCGACGTAGAGCCACAAAATGTCTAAGAAAGAAAGGTCAGAGTAGATGGTTGGGTCGCAGCATAGACATTGTCATATGGTGGGATGACGTCCATATGAATCGTTTTTTTGTAACAGCCCTGTGGTTTGCTTTGGAAGGCAATGCCAAATGATCTATTTTGTCATTTTGATATAAGTACTTGTCCCATTATGGGGGACGGACAGGAGCAGCGCTATTCCCTGTGTGGAAAACAACCCTGAAGTACATTGTCAAACCCTTTCATATCTGGGAAACATTCCCAGCGGGTATTGTGGTCCACAACAGAGTGGTGTCAGCAGGATATCACATCCTATTCCCACATGGATGCTAACATGACTGTAAAGCACTTATATGGACTCGCTGTTATGCAATAGAAAGTAAAAGCTTTCTCCTCAGGGTTGTATCTTATGTCACACAACAATAGTAACATACCTTATTACGTTTAGCATGCATATTTGCAAAATGTAGCCTAGATTTTCTCCCTATAGGTGTTGCAGAAATAAATGCTTGACACTGTAGAATCTGGTTTTTGTTCGTTGCTCATGGGCAACTACAGTACTTCGCACTGAATAACGGTTTGATCATAGCAGACTCACAGCAGGAACACAAATGAAATTTAAAAGCAGCCTCAGGAGGCTTATAGCACAACACGTGTTATTTTTCTTAAAGCTAATAAAGGCTGCAGTCTGTCCGGTGAGAAGGAAGTTTGAGCTCTCATGGTATTGTATTCTGTTTCAAGCTAGAACAGATCTGTTTTTCCCAGTTGGAGCTGTGCCCGGCAGCCACTGTGTGCCATGTGATGGTACATAGGTTGTTTGGAAATAAGTTGTTGCTACCTAATTTCTATACCCAAATACTCCAAATGATGGCATTTGTTTTCACTTTGCCTTTAAAAAGTCTTATTCTTTGTCGATCATTGTATAAAAAGCCTAATCACATCAAATGTGATTAATAGTCGGTAAATAATGAAGGAAATCCAAGTGGATGCCTTTCATAAGCACTATATAGGGCCATTCAATTTAAATAAAAAGGTGTCCCAGTATATTCCATGCTCTATAATCCAGCACACAAATAAATCAGTTCAAGTGTGCCAGACATTTTAAGATTCAAAAGACAGTAGCTGTTGTTGAAATTTATTTAACTGCACTTTCACTGGTGATTCATTTAGGAGGTAATAGTGTGGTGAATAATCATTTTAAAGGCTGCTGTAACACAAAGACTATATTTCTTGAAACATGTTCACATGCACCGAACCATGCCAGATCTGCTGGGCCTCAGCTGGAGCGCTGGTCTCCGGAGGATTCTCCTCTGAATGGACCCACAGCAGCAGAAAGCAGCCCATTAAGATTCAACATGAGATTCACAGACGACAGGTCAGCTCCTCCAATAATGTCAACTCATTATTGATCATTAGCAATGCGGTAGTATTGAGCGTTTGGGGAAAAAAACACATGAAGTCAATTTTAGATTAATTTATGTGTATGATTATGGCAAAGAAAGACATCGTTTCCCAGGGTTACTCTTCCTAGGCTTTATAGCTTTTGAAACTCGGAGGATACTTCTTCAAACACATCAGTTATTCTTAGGCCAGAGCTTGTAAATGTTTGAGCATGTAGGTCGGAAATGATGGTTGTTACAACTAAAAATGAATCTGCGCTTTCCACATACAATTTAATATATCGAGAGTGTATCTTGAACAAAATGACACGTTTCTTTCCCATGATTCATGGCAGCGAGGCTTCCCTTTCGTTTACTTTTCGTGGATTAAAAGACTTTTGGGATTAAGGTGTTGATGTGAATCTGACATTGAGACAAGCAGAAGTGTGATTCGAAAAATGCAAACAATAAAGTATGTCTGCACTGCCAGGCTTCACGTTGACTCTTATTGATGCAACATTAGAACTCTGATATTTAATCCATTATGGGGGGATGCATGTACAGTATGTGCATGTGTCTCTGCCTAAGAAGTGACATATCCTCTTCAGTATTAAATCCCCAAGTGAAACTTTAATCAAAGTCATTTTGTTGTAGTGGAGCAAAGATGAGCCTGTGGGCAAGATGAGGCAATTATGGGATATTTATGGTATTTATCTGGTAAAATGGTTCTGTAGCCCCAGGGCAAACTAAATTGACTCAAACCAGTTCTGAGGTTTAAATTATATTATAACACAATTAAAGATAAACACATATATTATGCTAAAGTGGTACTATCTTATGTTACAGAGCGGATAACATTACAAAAGGAGCAGCCAAGGAACTGTCAGAAGAGAAGATGACTTGATGAAAAGGTAGATAGACAAGAGAACACCGAGCACATCCAGTATGACCCAAAACACTGACAAAAAGCATGCAACTCACTCACACTATATGGCACTGGCAGAAAGACAGGAATGTGCAAAAAGCAATGCTTAAAATGATGTAACCTACAGTATATGGAAAAGTCATATACTGTAGGTTAAAAGTCAATGTACACTATTGACTTGTACCACTATTATATTATATCATATAATAAGATAAAGTGTTTTGATTTCCACAAAAGCCTGTTAACATTATGCAGGATAACAAAATCTTGGAACTTTGAGCATTTTTAATTGAATTCAGAAAGGGTGTGTTTTATTTCTTATGAATTCAACGTATCTTTTGTAAAGGGAAAAAATGTGCTATTTAGGTTGAAGTAAATGTTATTCCTTAAAATTAAAGCACATTAATTAGTAGTACAACAAGTAAAATGTGGCTGATTTTAGCCCATTCTCACAAATTATGAATGCACTAATGTGGTATCATTGGCGTCCCCAATAGGAAATTAATTCCTAAACCCAATGGTGTTAATGTCACTCTGTAGCGAAAGTCGTCCAAGAGAAAAAGACATCAGCAGCCATTGAACTTGAAGCCACAGGATAGATACGGGCAGCAGTCAATAGGCTATTATGTGACTCTGAGATAAGGTTAATGCCCTGGAGAGCTCACGAGGCAGGCCCTCACCGTGTGCCTCACAAAAGGTCAAACATATTCACCATCTCCTCTCTGAAATTTTATTCACAGACGGGGCACCCCCACGGCTTTGAGAGGACTTGGCACAGTGGCTTGGCTTGGCTTACGTAAGCTTTTGAAATAGATTTAGCTGTAAGAACTGTAAGACGGCCCAGGGGGGGATGTGTGGGTATAAACACTTGAACATTCTCCCACCACATTCAGTGTTTCTTTTCAGTTTGTAAGAAATGGGCTTAGTCGCCACAGGAAGGGATGAATGAGCTCGTCAAAAACCTACTAAACACTCTCACGCTACAGAGAAGAAGAAAACACACACACACACACACACACACACACACATATAGACATAGTGAGTAGGTCTGCAAGGACAAGCTGTCTTTATTTGCCATCTAAAAATCCAGAAAAATTCTTGTTATGCAGTCAACCAAAACGTTCCATTACAGAGGAGGTCCTTCTGAAGCATATACAGGTGTCTGGAAGTGCCTATTTAAATCTTTGTCACTTGCAGCACAGTTAAGATAACCAAACTGAGGTAATATTTAGCCAGGAAAATGGTCCGAGGTAAACACATCTGAGGCTGTTGAGGTCCGTGGAATTTGAGGTATGCAGGAACCGGTACTAGACATGTTGGCAGAAACCTCAAGTGAAAGGTGAGAGATTAGATGTCCTTCTTTGGAGTTCACTGTTCCCATTTATTAATACGGGAGAGAACAGTAATTTACTTTTAAATGGCATGATAGAATGTGTTACTCAAACAGTGCTACTAAGAGTAGCAGAGATACAACACAGGGTTATGATTGTATGGAGATATTCATACGTACTGCTCTGATAGTGTTTATCTCAAAGTCAAATGCAGAAATACCCAATATCTAAATAGGATTTAAATGAAAGTGATGAAAAGAAAGAAAGCAAAAGTCCAGATGTCATTCTTCTGTTTGTTGTTAAGAAGAAAAGAGATGCTTGAATGGGAAAATATAATATACTTTTCTGGGAAGTTGAGAAAAGAAAAGTTGAGATTTAATCCAAAACTAATACCTAGAAAGAATAATTATAAGATGAAGATTTATAACTGAAGAGACAGTTGGGATGTTGCAGGCCAAACAGGGGTAAACAAAACCATGATGTGCATCAACATGTCAGGAAGCGCTAAATCCTAATAAATCTGAACTTTTATGTAAATGCATCTAAAGGCTCTAAATAAGGAGCTTAACCTGTTGCTTTAACACTGAAGGTTTGTCTTTGGAATATTAAAATTTGCTTCTACGCTATATGATGTGCACACAGAGCTGAAAAATCCCATTATAGGAACTCTCCCAGGCTACTTGAGGTAACAGTGTTTGATACGCTCAAGGCATCCAGCAATTACTGTGGCTGTGTTGCCTTTTTTGATCTGACCGGCTTTGCAATGATCCTTGAAAAGCTCAATTTTTGTTTGAGGCCGACCCCTCAGGTAATGAGTTGCTGCTTGTGGTCTTGCATGTGTAGGACGAGGACCAGTATTATTTAACTGAACAAAGTTACATAACAGCTATTCACATTGCAGCTTGATGACTCTGACACAACACTTCTTTTAATCAGTAAGAACTGCTTAGAGCATTGGGTCACATTTGAGTCATTATGTGATCTTGGCCACATGGATTTGCTTTTCTAAATAAGATGCCTGCATGTTACCTGCAGTCTAAAGTTGGTTTACTAAAGATATGTAACAAAGTATCAGTAAAATATGGTGGAACATATGATCAACTAAAATATATTTGAATATATCGATTAACTTTTGCAATAAATGCAAATATACTCCCAATATTATAGTGATTCTCAAACGTTTTTCATAAATATACCCCCCATGTATATTTTTTCATCGAAGCACCCCCTGACTAGCACACAACATTTTTGGTAGAAAAAAAAGCGAGGCACAATACAGCGCTGCGTCATCAGTGTCTGATTTAATACACAACAAAATTGTTACTGAAAAACACTTAAAAGCTACATATTAAATATTTAGAGCCAATACATGAAGTCATTACTATGGTGTATAATTATTTTAGGAATTATGCATGACTGATATTTTTTTAAATTAACATTTAAAAAAAATCTCATATACCCCCTGCAGTACTCCAAAGTACCCTTTAAGAAACCCTGCAATATTATACCTACTTTACCTATGAAAATATACTATATATGAAATCCTATTTACAGCATATTTGAAGCTTAATATTCATGCAAAGTATCATAATATATATCATTGAGTATTCTCATCAAAGAGTTAATTTGATATCTTAGAAAATTACGGTGACCGGTCACTGTTAGGCTAGTCTATATCCTAGACGTTCGCCAGATGCATGTATTTTCGCTGATATCCGTTACCTTCCGCTTTCTTTGTGTTGGAATTTTAAACTCTGGTTTATATATGAGTACTAATGGCGCTTTTCCATTACATGGTACCTGCTCGACTCGCCTCGACTCTACTCGCCTTTTATGGTTTTCCATTACGAAAAAAAGTAGCTGGTACCTGCTAACAGGTACTTTTTTTAGTACCGCCTCAGTCGAGGTTCCAAGCGAGCTGAGCTGATACTGAGCTGAAAAGGTGACGTGAAAGCGGCAGACGGGGGTGTCCTGAACAAACCAGGACACCCCCAGCTGTGTTTTTTTTTGCTGCCTCCAGCTTCATTAGAAACTAAATGTGTCTTCTGGCAACAACAACAACACACCTTCCGCGTTCTGTGTGTGTGTCGCGTTAGGTCACGCCAGTTTACTGTGGCGCCGCTTGTTTACAGTCCTGCAGAGACTCCAGGCAGAGCTTTCGCCGTAGCCTACGTACACACACACATGGTCGGCTCGACGCACACACCAGCGCACAAGTATAAACATCAGGCCACTTACATAGGCTACGGCGAAAGCTCTGCGTGGAGCCTCCACAGAACTGTAAAACAAGCTCAAGTGGCCTGATGTTTATACTTGTGCGCTGGTGTGTGTGCGTCGAGCCGGCATATAAGACGACCAGCCACGCTGAGGCGGTACTAAAATCTGCAATGGAAAACGGACGCACAGTGTGTCGAGTCGAGTCGAGCAGGTACCATGTAATGGAAGAACGCCATTAGATTGACTGCTCCTCAGATCTCTGTAGGGTAAATCCAGACAGCTAGCTAGACTATTATGTCCAATCAGAATTTTCTCTCGCACCACTATTTAACAGCGGCTCCGTGTGGAGCTTAGCGCCGGCCATGACGTTAAACCAGAGAATGTTTTTCTCCCATCCCGGAATGCTGTGTGGACTAGCCAGTCCCTCCTCCACTCTGCAGCGTGTGGATGGTCTGGCAAAGCGAGACTGCTGCTAGTCCTACGTGACAGTTAAGTTTCGGCACCAAAAAGATTGGTCAAGATTTTAAAACAGCCTGTGGTTGCAGTTAAAACACTGGTCCCTTTAGTAGTACTTCCGGGACATGAATATCCACCCCCCGGGTGTTTGGTGTTTTCCGCTTTAGTACATCTGGGACTCGAACACTGCCTCGTCAATAAGGGAGAAAATACGTTTCCCTCTAAATTTATTTGAGAATGCAGTTTAGTTGTATGGGAACATCATTTTTAGGACACAGGGCTGAATATACTGTTGCTTTAATCATTAATCTATTAATTAAATTAAATTAAATGTTATTTTATTTATAGTATCAAATCATAACAAGAGTTAGCTCAAGACACTTTAGATAGAGTAGGTCTAGACCACTCTATACTTTACAAAGACCCAACAATTCCAGTAATTCCCTCAAGAGCAAGCATTTAGTGCGACAGTGGCTAGGAAAACTCCCTTTTAGGAAGAAACCTGGGACAGACCCAGGCTCTTGGTAGGCGGTGTCTGACGGTGCCGGTTGGGGGTGTGATGAACAGTGGCAATATTAGTGGTAGTAGTACAACAATGGATTACATTTTACAAGGTGAGGATCGTTTTATTTTACACAAGTAATACTTTCCAAAATTGCACAATTGTAGAAATGATAATAATGATTATGACAATGTGTTATAGAACACTTATGCATGGTTTCTGGCATAGATGAGGTTATATTTTGTGGCCATAATCAGGGACTTTTGGATGGAGAGGTACCTTTAACATTGTAGAGGTGTATCTGCTGTCACTGGTGGACGTCACTGTTCATTCATAGACCCACTTTGTTCACACAAAGACACAGATAGACACAGATCACAGGGAGCAACAGCATCATTCACATTTGGAGTCACTGTCATGAGTAAAGCAGAGTAGAGATGTCACACAGGCATCTGTCTGGATCACACAAATCAAAGAAGAAAAGAAGAATCTTAAAAAACTGTGCTAATTAAATTTTGTATATTAACAGTCACTGAAATGGCTTGCTCACGGTGACGGGTTATCACCCGACTCTGGAGTTGTTTTTGTGTCTTCTAGCCCATTGCTTTGGTTTTACTGCCAGAACTTTACTGTCATCGCTCTCTTCAGTGTCATTTCCAGCAGCAGAGAAAAAGCTCTGATAAACACACAGTGCGCTACCTGCTCAGCCCCAAACTACGCACAGGCAAAGTAAGCGATTAGCGAGACTGTCTCCCCCCAAAAACGCTCCTATAGGTCATTTGTTCAAGTAGCAATTTTGACACATATTTAGGTTTATATTGGCGGCGCCCTTTAGTGGCTGAGTAATTTTGATGGGAGCAAAGCAGAAAGTAATGTGACAAGGTCTAAGAGCACCGAGTTCAGGGGAAGGAGGAAGGTTGGGCTGGTGGATAGGTTAAACACAGGACGTTCACCCAGGAGACCGGGTTCGTATCCCGTTTGAAAATTAAAGTCAACGTCAATGTAGTACCAGAAGTTAAAGTGCTCATATTATGCTCTTATTCAGGTTCATACTTGTATTTAGAGGTTATATCAGAATACGTTTACATCATTTAATTTTAAAAAACACCATATTTTTGTTGTACTGCACATTGCTGCAGCTCCTCTTTTCACCCTGTGTGTTGAGCTCTCTGTTTAAGCTACAGAGTGAGGCATCTCACTTCTGTTCCATCTTTGTTGGGAGTCGCACATGCTCAGTACCTAGGTAAGGACTACTAGCCAGTCAGAAGCAGAGTATGAGGGCATGCCGCGCTAGCAGCTAGGCGAGCATTATAATGTGTTACAAAGTGACACACATTCGTCACGGAAGTAAAGACTGGACTACTGGCTGGTGTTTTCTGTTGGAAATGGTAAGTGCCTTTGGGGTAGACTTTGGGCTTTTTCACTTTGTTAACCTGTAACGTGCACAAAAAAGATATATAACACAATAAAGGAAAGGGAAAAAGCCAAAAAGCATAATATGAGCACTTTAAGTAACGTCTGATTTTAAACCACATTTTTCTAAACTTAATAGCTTTGGTGCCTAAACATAACCAAACTGCAACCATTTCACAGCTTTACCGTCATATTTAAAACCACGACAGTTACGTTTAAACAGTAACCATTGAGTTTTAAACCTGGACCATTATTTTTCAAACAGTGACCATTACATTTCTGGATATGAGGATATTATATGCTCCTCTGGGTCATATTAGAGGGTAGGAATAAACAACCCATATCCTTTTATGATTTGGAGGATTTGTTGTAATTAGCTGTTTAACTTAGTGGAGCATTTATCTTATGTTGCTTTTTGTCTGCTGGATGAGTAAATGAGCAACTTTCGCTAACATGATCCCCATGTCATCTATGTTTACAGATTGTTTCACTGCTCCCAAGTGGCAAACAAAAGATTTATTGTTAAGGCATGGATCAACAGCCATTTCAAACTGTATTCATAACACAGCTACAGGCGATAACGGTGTTATGGTCCTCTAAAGGCTGTCGTGATTTATCACCAACAGATGCGCTACAAAATGTATTTGTTGATTTTATTATGTTTGGCATGTATTGCCAACATACAAGTTATCATTACAAAAAAATTGGTAAAAATAAAATGTCTTTTCAATGTGACTACAGTGGGTTTAAAGTTCAGTGTTTTATCACATGCTGCCTGCTCATCAACACAACTGAATGGTTTTCAATGCACAGTTCTGACAACCATGAAAATTAAAATATTTTTTGTTTGAGCTTGTCCATCCGTCCCATGCTGATTTTTCTGTGGAAATTTGCATTTCTATTGATAAGATGGTGCTCAGTCTTCCACTATTTCAGTGTCAAACCACCCAATTATTCTATTTATTTTCGTTCCATAATAGTCTCATCATGGGCTCCTTAAGACTCATAGCTCTCTGACGCTTGGCAATTTCTTGTCTCAGGTTTAATGAATACTGGCTTGTCTGGAGGAACCTAATCTTCACATATCACCAAGAGATGATTAATACCCTACATTTTCACCATATTTCCTATCTCCTCATCCACAGCCACATTAACATCTTAACATCATTTGAGCCCAGAGAGGCTGACAACGGCAGCCTTCTCACTGAAGTTGAATAGCTGAATCTGTTAACATCTCAAACAGTAGTCTTTCATTGCTACCCCCAAAGCCAAACAAAACCAACAAAATATTGCCTGTGTTCCTTTGTGCTATAGAGCTTATTATTGTACAAAACTATGAAGACACATCAATAAACCACACTGATGCACTAGATGACATATTCCTTTATTACCATGTACACGCACTGAAGAGTTTTTTGTGTCAATAGCCCATACATTCTACATATTGTAACTACTAAAACAGAGCACCAAATGTGTATTAATCAGTAAAAAAAACTTCCAGTTATTTTATATTAATAGCTTTGTGTATATATAATAATGCTTTAAAAATATTTAGTGGTAACCTCCCCACTGGAGCAGACAGACTAAAAAAAGTAAAGTAAAATATAAATGTGCCCATTGTTGCACTTTCACTCTGTAACAGATTTATGGAGCTGCTTTATAAACCTCTTGGAAATCATTCAGGAGCAGCTTTTGAAACCTGATGGCAGAGAGAGAGAGAGAGAGAGAGAGAGAGAGAGAGAGAGAGAGAGAGAGAGAGAGAGAGAGAGAGAGAGAGAGAGAAAGAAAGAAAGAGAGAGAGGAGGAAATACAGAGGCTTATATGGTTCATATCTCATCTCAGGATCCTCTGGCTGACCTCGCTGTTTTTACAACATCTCAATTGCATCTTAAAGACTGAATGCTGGAGCCAGAAGAAGTCTATACCCAACTGTAGTGGAATTTGTGCTTTCCAGAGACTGTAAAACCTACAGAACATCTACTATTTCACACAATATAATACAATAATATAAAAACAAGTTATACTTTTGAAAAGACAGCTAGGTTGAGTTTGAAAAGGAAACCTATATTACCGAATTGAAATCCTCAGATAACAGGACATAGCAGTTTTTTTGCAAATTTAAGTCACATATCTTATGTATTTTGGCTACTGTTCCAAATAACCACAGGTTTTTAATAATTTCTGTACAGTATTCAAATTAATTAATGAGCCTAAACCGAGTGGTAACCTGATGCGGAAGTGCCTTGAACCTGCATTTGTTCTAATAGCCAGCAGGGGGCGACTCCACTGGTTGCTAAAAAGAAATCAGATTGTATAGAAGGCTATGAAAAAATGACTTCTCACTTGATTTATTGGCTCAGTACACATGTTCCTAATATGTGTATTGTCTCAATTGCTAGTTTCAAGTCTTCTTCAATACAGCATGATGTTCATTTTGTAAATAATGGTCCCATTTAGAGTAGAATAGATGATAAAGCAGGGTATGATTTAGGACGTGACTACCTTGTGATTGACAAGTACTACCATTGCGCTGTGCGTAGTGTCCTTGGGTTGTCCGTCAGATCCAGTTATTGCTCCTCCCCTTTCCACCCTTTCGCCTGAATATGGTAACTTCTGGCTCCAAAAAATAGATGGCGACGGCCAAAATGCCAAACTTGAGGCTTCAAAACATCATGGTAACTACGTCCAATTATTTTATACAGTCTAGGCAGTCTAGGCTGTACTTAGGCACAGCAGTCCTAAAAACTAAACGTTTTCAGTGGTCTCCATTTAGTTTAGCGTTTTAGCATGCTAACACTTTTTAAATATCTTACCAACTAAACAAAGTACAGCTGAGGCTGGTGGAAATGTTATTAATTTGTCTATTTTAGTTTTGGTTATTGACAGTTGCAGTGCTTGCCTTTATCTTTTTATTTTATCTTACTATATTTATTGGTGTGCACCAAATCACCAAGGCAATACCTTGTGTGTGAAACTTAATAAACCTGATTCTTCTGTTTCTGATGTAATGCTAGCATGGCTAAATATAACAATTGTTTCAACTAAAGCAACATATCAAGACACATTCAATTCAGTCAGTTTAGTTACTGTTGTTGATTTGACATGTTTGCACATAGGCCGACATCAACTTTGGGTGAAAAGGTTACACTTGTTTGAGTGGGACTTTATTGTATGCAGACTGTCTCTAAACCAAACGGACAGGTTTAGACTCAACATATGACACATAGGCTCCTGTGGAAGAGATGAAATGATGATGTTAACCAAATCAACACCCTTTCATTCTTGACACACACAGAAAATTACAATGTAATCACGTAAAGTGTTTCCTCCCCTGCCTTTACTTCTCAGCAAACAATTAAATGAATTAACAGGAACGTTTTGCATAACGCACATCTGTGTGCTTTAATGAACCTAATATTGGTCTAAACACATTGCTTGATTGCTGCTCTGATTTACTCACAGCCCTTATGAGCTTGGACACCTGCAAGCTCAGGAGCTGTTTGTTGAAAAACCTTCATTCGATTTGAGTTGCCCTGCACATCTATCTATTCTAAATAATAATTAGAGACAAGTTCTTCACTAAGCTCTCGCACCAAGTAATTCTCAGCTTTTATTTCTAAAAAAAACCTGAAAAAGTTGCCTATATCTTGTCTTTGATTATGATAAACTGACAATTTCCTTTTCATCAGTAAACCCCAGATTCAATTCAATTCAATTCAATTCAATTTTATTTATAGTATCAAATCATAACAAGAGTTATCTCGAGACACTTTACAGATAGACTAGGTCTAGACCACACTCTATAAGTAACAAGCATTTCTGGGACAGGATGTACATAAAAGGAACCAAAAGAAAAGAATATACCTCCTGTGGCCAAAAACATTTTAATCATCCCCTAAATATAGTAAAATCCACAAAATACGAACTACCAATTGACTTTGATTTGGCTGTTGATGACAATGGCATCACAAGAAATTAGCTTTTTCTGTTGTTCATAGCCCACTGTTTTCTCCAGCCAGCGGTTTAGAGGCATTTAGCTTGACTCACAGTAATTCATCAGCTAATCTCATACAATATAGTGAAATGAGATTTGGATTTGCTTGAGAAATAAAGGATTTTGAATAAAACACGCTCTTAATACAGTATTAAAGTAAAGAGCGAGTGTTGCTTGTAAGTCAACAATGTATATATTTAGGTTGCACATTTGTGAGAGCCCTAGAGTCCTAGAACTGGAACACATGATTGGAAATGTTGCTTCTTTTCATGATAACATTGTCTGCAGGTCTGAAAACAGAAACAAAAGGCAATTACGGAAGTGGCTCTGCCCTGTTCACCTGGCCTCACGCCAATTCGTGAAATGGTCACGTTATTTTGATTTATTGATTTGTGTACAGGTCATGATTTCAAACGTGACCATTTCACGAAATGCCATGACACTGGGCTGCTCTGGGGGACGCAACAACAGGGAAATTAAACGCCACAAAATCATGTGTGTGTTACTTAACTTCCACACTTGACGCAGAACGTTAAGTAGTTCCATTTGTTCTGTAAAGAAAAAATACTCTCCATTTACTTTTATTTTTAATCAGGACACCAACTCCTGGGTAAAAGTCCTGTGTTTGTTTGACCTATCCACCACCCTAACCTTCCTCCCTATGTGGAATTTGGCATCCTTACAGCTGGAACACACCAGGCGCGTGTGTTTCGTAGCATAGATACGTGCCTGATCGTGCGCCTGGGCATTCGTACCGGATGCGTATTTCTATGTGCCGGTCACAAAGCGATCCTTCTCCTCTCAGCTCTGTCTCTTTCTCTCTCTTTCCGATGGAAAGAGACAGGATGAGTGGGGAAACTGTGGTAATTGTTACCTATATGTGGCTGTGTGTGTGTGTGTGTGTGTGTGTGTGTGTGTCACTTGCTCTGTCCATCCGTCGGTCTCTCTCTCCGTGTGCCTGATCGCGTGTCTTGCTGTGAGAAGTCAAGACAAATCACCAATATACTAGGTGTTTTATTTTGAATGTGCAATGTGAAATGACAAATTTTGTATGATTAATAATCATTTGACAAACCCCGATGAATAACTCACAAAACCAGAGAAGTACCTTTAACTTTTAAATGCACCCAACTGAGTGTCTAAAATGCACAATAAAGCTATGCAGGTCAGGACTGAGGTGATTTAATGCTTGGACAACTCCAAGTTAACACTGAAACAAAATGTGCAGTCATGCGTTGTCATGGCACTGAAGCCTAAAGTAACACCTGTATTAACTGTTTGCTCAGCGTGCACCAGGTTTATTGCTTACAGGTGGCGGAGTCTTTTGATTAGATGGAGGTTGGAGGTTGTTGTTAGTCAGTCAGTCACCTTTCAGCAAAACTTGACTTGACATGCATGGAGTTTACTGTCCAAAAACTTCAGAGCCTTTGATATTTACCTGTCCTGGGTGCTTCTTAGTGCTCTGAAATCTGCTGAGCTCAAAACTAAAACAGATGAAAAATGATTATAACTTGTCCAGAGGGAGGAAACTGAGTCAGTCAAGCTGTTTTTAATGGCCCGACCTTTAGCCTTTGTTCCAAAAAAAAACAAAAGTAGGCAGTTTAGCGAACAGCTCAGGACAATGTAAAGAGCATGAAAACATATACTATTACAGCGCTATTTTTGCTGTGTGTTCAGTGTTGCTCTTGGAGTCACAGTCACACACAGCAACAAATTACAGCTTTCAGCTTATGAAACCAACCCCCACTGACCGCAAATGTGTGTGCAAACATTGATCAGACACTGTGTCCAAAATGATGCAAACACAGGCAGTGTGAGTGAAGTTTTGAGCAGTTTTTTACACTTGTCTGCAAGTGAGACTGAATGTCAATCAGTGATTTAGAGGCTCTTTGAAAACCTGTTAATGCAATAGAACACTTGGTACCTGGCAAATGTAAACAAACCACATGTCAGTCAAAAAGAGAGAGACCAGGAAAAGTGGAGTGAATAAATTCTCTCCTGGCTGGCATCAGTGATTAACGACTCAACCAACTCCCCAAAGGTAAATCAGAATCCCTGATTATGTCTGGACCTGTACTCCAACTGTATGATCTGCTTGGGCCAATTCCCAGCTGATACACAACACAGGTAAAGCAAACAATGTGCTTCAAAGGCAATAATTCCCCAATTCACACATTCACACAGCTATGTTTTAACATATTTTTCTGCTGCTCAGACTGGAGATGGAGTTGAATAAAGACAAAGCCCAAACTAATTTGTCACCATAACACCCAGTTAATCCCACCACTTAGTATCAATTTTCTCCTACAAGAACTGCATGCGCTTTCTCAGGTTGCTAATAAGGTGGAAGTAATAAGCTCCTGGATACCGTTTTAGCGTGCCAGTCGTGCGTTATGAAGACACACTGCATCAAGCTTTCATGTCCCTGAATAGCACAAACAGAGAGTCACTGCAGTCTAGAACTCCGCGCACAGAGGCAGTTTTGAAACTTATATTGCACAGTCGACTAATTAGAAAGACGTGCTGTTCTCTGAGCGTGAACAGATATATAGGAGAAAGAGAAAATTGTCAGTGCCTGAGTCAGAGATGCTCAGCCATAGTGGGATGATGATCATTGTAGTATGTTCAAATTGTTCATATTTCAGGGGGGGTCGGTGCCACCCCATGCCCCCCTTCTAAGCCCCGCCCCTGTTAATGGGAAGCAAAATCTTTCTCCAAATATTACATATTTTGTTCTAAGATGATCCCTGGGATGTCTCATTACCTTCCATGATGAGTTTTAAATGTAGCTCAGCGCAAATTCTTTCAGGAAGACCTAACAAATAATCAGTCTCTCCTAAAGCGAATCAGCGCTTGAGTCGCTCTCCTTCTGATAAACCAATCAGGAACGACCAAAGATTCCATAGGCCAATCACAGCGTCACAACACTGTTTTTAAAAGTGCTTCTCTCCCTGTGCTATCAGCTGTCATTTCAGAAAGACGTCGTCCCTCCTCCTCCCCTTCCACCTCCCGTCCTATCTACGGTCGTCGCTCCAGTGCCTCCTCGGTCTGGTCTCCCGGCCCTTGTCCACCGCCACCGGTGTCTGGATTCCATCTTGGGTTACATCATGGTTCCCTACCCCTATATTAAATGTATTAATATATCAAATGTATTAATACTAATGTATTAATATAGCCTAACGATGGAGTTCAATCTGCAATACAATGTTCAGAATATGCTCTTGTACAATAAAACATTTTGCATATCTGCAAACAGTCTCTCCTGATTGAATTAGTGGCATCGGTGAGCCTCTCCTCCATTCCCTATGTGCACTTCACAGAGGAACACAAATATCCATCAGCACACTCAATCTAGAAAAATGAAGCAAATAATTTTTTAGGCCTTTATTTTTATAGGAGAGCTGAAGACATGAAAGGGGAGAGAGAGGTGGAATGACATGCAGCAAAGGGCCGCAGATCGGAGTCGAACCCATGGCCGGTGCGTTGAGGAGTAAACATCTATATATAGGCTCCTGCTCTACCAGGTGAGCTACCCAGGTGCCCAAAATGAAGCAAATTTATACTTAATTGTTTCACTTGACCACACAAAACACTCAAACACATTCAAATCAGTAAATAGTAATGATTTGGGACCCAACTTTACGCTGAACATTGCTGTTGTAAATCAAGCCTTGCAAACTGTATCAAACACCATTATAAAAGTAGGTGTTGAGCTAATCTTCTGCTCAGTGCAGCCAAGGGAAATTGAGTACAAAGTGGTGCTCTCCATCTTTCTAGATTAAAGGCTCTCATGCAAATCTCAGGGTGTTTTGGCCAAAAATTGTTGCACAAAGCTACAAACACATTAATTCCTGTTGCAGACGGTTTTGGGAAGCTGGGATCTTGATGCAGAGTGTGTTAAATGAGGCCTATGTCTTTTCATGTGTGATAGAGTTTCTCACCTCTTACTGCCATTCGTTAGGCTAGAAGGTAAACCGGTCGGTGGTTACTTGTTTGGCCATCCCCCCGTGGAGCCAATTCTCGCTCTCCCAAGATGTATGGGCACTCCAAAGCCTCAGGCTGAAATATAATCTTGGGCTCTGCACAGCAAATCACATGGGCTCTCTGAGAAACAATACACCCAGGTACTGTTTGGTGGGTGGAGGGGAGAATACTCATAAGATAAGTGGATGGTATGGACTGTAATAGATACATGCAAGGTTTTGACAATATCAGAATTGAAACAATATATCAACTCTGTCATATTGGCCTTGAAATGGGAGGAAGGATCATATAATCATGGATCAAGTGGAATTAGTTTAGTATAGCTTTTCTACAGATGCTACTGAAAGCAGCTCCTTCTGACAGCAAACCTTAAAAAATGTATGTAGTTTTAGCCCAGTATGTTTTGTAAATACTGCTTTTCTCTAAAGCCCGAGACACACAAGGCCGATAATCGGCCGTTGGACAGTCTGGCGAGGTCAGTGACTCAAGTCTGTTCGGTGTGTTCCGTGCCGTCGTCCGTCCGAGGGGCCGTCGTCCTTCATTTTGGCCGATTTGACATGTATAATCGGCCGGGCGGGCACTGCCGGCAGTCAGACTCAAATGACCCATCTGATTGGTAGAGTGCTAACCCGGCAATGGGGAGAGGAATGAGCATGACTAGAGTCTCTCAAAATCTGACGGAAATCTTTTAAACTGACCTTTGTCGATCTGAAATGAAGACAGATTCAGCAACTGCATGGCCTATTTCTCGCTTAAAATGTTTTCACAAACACCTTTTGGTGAACTATTTTAGTACAATATGAGATTGTATTCTGAACAAGCCACCATGACATTCTGTCTTTGAATTTCCGGAGAAACCAGACCCACGTGATGCATTCGTCCAATCAGCTGCCGGTTTTCATTTTTGGGCGACAATACAGATTAGCGCCGCCTGCTGGTATGGAGACGTATTACGTCTCGTCACTTTGGTGTGTTCCAAGGCACTTTTTTGACCAACTCGGGGAAACTGATCAGTCCAACTGCCTTTTCTGCCGAAGGTTGGCCGTCTGGTCAGTGTGTCTGCAGCTTAAAAGGATAGAAGCAAATAAGCACAGTCCCAAAAAAATAAGAACCTAATGGCCTTTAATGATTTTGAGTTTTTAAGGAAATACTGCTGCAGAAACGTTCTAGCAAACATGAGAGTTAGC
This sequence comes from Zingel zingel, assembly GCA_023566125.1. Classification (NCBI taxonomy): domain Eukaryota; kingdom Metazoa; phylum Chordata; class Actinopteri; order Perciformes; family Percidae; genus Zingel; species Zingel zingel. The sequence continues at coordinate 7,341,960 of CM042320.1, read as the reverse complement.
AAAAGGCTGGTTAACAGAGACATTGACCATCTGTCTAACATCAGCTCCAACAGAGGACTTTTCTTCAAACAAGTTAAAGGAACAGTATTTGAAATACTGTTAAAAAGTGGGCTGGGATTGCCTCTACACGGCTCTCACAGATTGGTCCCCAACTTGACAAATACTGAAGCTTTGTCACGGCCCTCAGCGTCTGATACCCACGCACAAGGCACTCTGATTCACTAACGTGCACTTGCAGCCCGATTGGCTATCAAAACAAAGAACAAAAAAGCTTAGATTACAATTGCTACAAATGTTGAGTGCAGAACCTCTAAATTTGAGCCTGTCCGCCATATAACCAGCTAATGCTAGCTAGCATGTACTAGCACTGAAGTTACAAACAGCAGGTATAGCCTAATGGAAAATAGCCTACACAACTCCACATCTTAGACTGTGTATTGAGTGCACGGCAGTGACAAAGAATCATAGAAAACTAAAATTACAGTTCTCACAGATTTGATATATTTACAGTTAATGTGCATGGGCAAAAAAGTTATTAGCGTGATGAAACAGCAGGTAGAGATGTGTTTTTCTATGTTTTATTATTTGAAATTGGCATGTAGGCTTCTGTATTTTAGGATGCTTTTGAAACGTATAATAGTTTGTTAAATTATAGTTTGAAAAATGCAACACTGTTGCATTTTTCATTTGGTTCGATTTGTGTTCAGACTGCACTTTGTAAAACGCACCAAACATTGTAAACAAATACGGTCGAAACAGTCGCTTGTTTATTGGACAGAATATCAGCGTAAAACTCGCCGACACCTATTGATCTCAGAAATAATGGAGCAACACCAAATTGATTTGGTCCGGTTCGTGTTCTCACCAGAAGTGAACCAAACTCTGGTGCACTTGAAAGCAAACCGAGCACCTCGTTTCCAAGTGGACCAGAGTTAAGTTGTTTGGTTGTGTCTGGAGTGAAAGCAACCTTAGTTTAAATGAACATCTGGTTGTGCAACCCACTCGGAAAGTGCTTTTTTTTTAAAAAATTTGCTCATTAAGGCCTCATTCACACTGCATAGGTCAGCCGTCAGACGGTCCGGCAAAAACGTCTTTCCATTCATTTTGAATGGGGGTAGTGCGTTTAGGCTGCGGCGGGGTTTGCCACAAGGGGGACATGCAAAAAACACAGCAGGCCTGCGGCGAAAAGTTGAGGCCGACTCAACTTTTGAAGAAACGAAACCCCACGTCACGCTGCGGTGGCCAGTCATGTAACCGGAGATCAGACTTGTTGGTGTATTTTGAGCTATATGGTTTGAGGCGGTGTGAGAATCCCGTACAGTAAACAGGAAGCATCACTGCCTCTATCGCTGCCACAAGAAAGAGGGTAAAAAAACGAAACACAAGCACTGAACTTCCCGGAAGTTTGTGTAATAGCTGAATGTTTCCTGCAACAACAAAGCACTCGCTATGTCTCGCTCGTCTCTTTTCTTTCTCTCTCTCCTGTGAAATAAAGCTGCTTTCAAGTGCGGTTGGAAACGTCGAGATCTATTAACAATCTGAGGGAAAACAGTAACTGTGAAATATAAAGTCTACTTGTGCTACATTGGGAGGTTAAAGAACACAACAGGACGTCACACAAATGGGCCATTTGTGACAATCCCTCACTGCCGGACTACCCTGCGGCAAATTGCCGGATCGCTGTTTCCACGTCTGAACGCAGCCTAATGCACATTCAAAACAATCACAATCTCTTCGGATGCATCCCTGGACATTTTCCTCCTTCTCTTCCTCCTGTTGGATCTTGTCTTTTTTTCTGTTGCACATTTATCACTAACTCTCAAAAGGCTTAGAAGGCAACGAGTACAAACACTGAGCAGCAGATTTTTACAAATCACTACCCAAAGGAAGGCTCTACTACCCTCTCAGATGAGCAGAGTGTGTTTTTAAGGTCCGCTATCTTACACCCAGACATCACAGGGAAACACTATGTAGGGGGGTTAGCTACAGAAGGAAGAGATAAGTAAGAACAAAGCGAGCTGTCCCACGGTGTCAAAACAAGACCTCCATTTTCACCCCTATAGACACCGCAGCCTTGAACCAGATACCAGATACTCCTCAGCTTCTCTGAGATTAGGAACAGAGACTTCGTTAGACAAAACTATCACACGACCTGCTCTGGCACCAGGCAGCGCCGTCAGGCTTGTTGGGGATGTGTTTCTGTGGAGTTTGTTAATATGTATCTGCATTCCAGAGATGTTGGTAGTTTGGGAAATTCTGAGTTTTCTCAAGGAAAAAGAAAATGAAATAGTCTCAATGCTGAGTTTTCCCAAATGCAGCATTCTGACATTAAGTCATTATAGTGGCATACATCATAAACATGATAATAAACATTACGAATTCTACCACAGTTTTAACATAGACGTTTGTAAGATAAGTTGGACCATCTGCTCTTTTATGAAATTTTGTTTGTAGTTTTTTTTTCAATCTCCTTTGTACTCACCTGTTCTATATTTGTCTTTTATACATAGGACCAGTTTGGTGGAATGCAGTTTCAAAACTGGGCGTGGAAAACATTTGTACAAACCACACACTGGTCCGTTCACTTTGTCAATGCAATAAGAAGTGTAGTAGTTTACTTCTCTTTGTTAGTCAGATAATTATTTTTTTTATGTTTTTCTTCAACCAAAAAGCAGGAGGATGTACATTTGTGACAGTACTTGTTCCAAGCAAAGTTTGTTTTAAAATAAGACATTGCATCATGTCTTTTATGGTTATTGCAGTCTTACATTCCTGCAGTGATCATGTCCACCAGGAGCAAACATACAGCTCTTTAATATCTATTGAGCTGTATGCACACCCAAATACAGACGACTGTCGACAAGTGACAATATTCAGGCATTAAAAAGCATGCTGTTTGCGTTGAAAAAGCAAGCAACATTGACAAATCATGGCGGAGTTTTGGGGAATGTAGAATGAAGGTGTTATAGTCTGTGCGAAGAGCCACTGAGGAAGCAATTTGATCTAAAAAATACTTTTTTTTAAAGGAAATTCTATGTTTATCTTTCTGCGCCTACACTGTTTTCCTCTCTAATTGCTCTTGGCTCCACCTCCTTATTTTCTGCTCATTCAAACCTCCTGCAGCTTTAATTAACCTAGTGTGAAGGGAACTTAACTCATATGGGCCCTCCAGGTGTGGCTGATGAGCCAATCAGTATCAAGGGGTATAAAAGAGACCCATGCTATTTGTGTTTGAATGAACTGAAAGAAATCACTGAAGCAAGAGTTTATGAGTCTAAGAGTCAGTTAAGGGGGCAACTGCAACCTCAACACCAGTGTTGTAATGTAACAAAGTACAAATACTTTGTAACTGTACTTAAGTAGAATTTTCACGTTTCTGTACTTTACTTATTTATATATCTGGAAACTTTCACTTTTACTCTGATACATTTTCGCTAAGCGTCTTCGTTACTCGTTACTTGCAAGAAATGTTTTCATATGTTGGAGGGAAAGATTTTTCCTCAAAAAAAAACCAATTAAAGTGGCCGGGTTAGCTTAGTTGGTAGAGCGGGCGCACATAAATAGAGGTGTACTCCTCGACGCTGCGGATTCGACTCCGACCTGCGGCCCTTTGCTGCATGTCATTCCCCTCTCTCTCCCCTTTCATGTTTTTTTTTATCTGTCCTGTGAAAATAAAGGCCTAAAAATTTCCCAAAAAATAATCTTTAAATAATTTTTTTTTTAAATTCTGTTTGTTTTTCTCTCTGTTGATGTCAGACTTAGAATTTAAATGTTTAAGATGGAGTGGAAACCCTAAATATGATGTTTTACTAAAAGGAAGCCACCATAAAATTCATAATCAAATTTTTCCTTTACTTCTACTTCAAAAATTAACTACATTTAATATCAGAAAATTACTTTTGATACTTAAGTACACATCGGATACTTTAAGACTTTTACTTAAGTAATATTCTAACAGACAACTTTAACTTCAACCAAGACCATTTTTCTGGGAAGATACTTACTCAAGTATTGCTTTATATAAGTACTTTATACAAGACTGCTCAACACTAAAGCAGTCACAAAACACTAGAACACTAGAACAGTCAATGTTCCTTGGTCCAATTTCTCCCACTTCTTCAGAATTTTAACACATTGCCCTTCATTTTGAAATTGTATTGCACATCATGTGGGTGTTTAAGTGATTTAAAAATAATACTTGAATCACTACAAACTCACGCTACACAGTCAAATGTTCACCTACCCCTTAGAACTGTATTTTAAACTCCAGTGAATATCTCAAAGTTTCCAATGATGCAAAATATGTCTGATTTGAATTTTGGGGAAATGCAATAAAATGATGCACAAGACATCAGCACATGGATTGCCGCAACCAAAAAAATTTGTCTTGGTTTTAAATATTCCATATCCTTAATGAAGAACTGGAGCAAGATACATAATTATAATTCTGTAAGATTTTTTTTTTATTTTTTTTTTTAAGCTTGACAAACCTAAAGCTATTTAGGACAAAAAAGGGAAAACTGAATGTTAAAGCTTTTAACCAGCTACAGTACATCTTCGTCATTTCTACTTCTTTAAATCTCCTGCCGCCTCCAGTCAATTAACATTTCAAACAAACTTAATTTCCATGAACCATACTCACCTACTCACTATACTGTATACTGTAGAGGTTTTTTGTAGTGTGGGATTCAATGCCTGACATGGACACTGTCTCTTGCAATCTTCATGCGATGACTCACGCTGCTTGATTGGCTAGATCGCTGAAGGATTTGTTCAAGATGTAGAATGCTGTTTTTCAGCTTAAAGTGTAGAATGCAAATGGTAACATACTATAAACCCAAGGCTATATTCCTTAAACTCTGTGGAAAAACATGGTGGCGTTTTGCAGAACGGAACCCTCTAGTTTATGGAAAAAGGGAAGACATGGAGTATTGTTGGTGTATTTTTTAGTTTTATGTATTCTAAACAAGATAAAAATGCACACACACGAAGGATACACAGCATTACAACTACATAAGGCGCTATTTCTGGTTAAGACAATTGCTAAAGTTGCTATATACAGTAGCAAGATAGTTGCTAAGTTGGCAACTTTACTGTCAATTAGCCACCTAGCTTGGCAGACTGGCTAGCGCTAGCATGTTTGCAGGCTACAGTAGCTTGCAAACTAGCCCCACAAGTCACTGTCTCCAAGCTTTCAAGCACCCCAATTTTGTAAGGGAGGGTTTTTTACTGTCAACACAACATGGACATCCCATTGCATAATATCTATCTATAATTGCAGGAACGTCTGTCTGTGTGTTAAGCGCATATCTCTTGAACCGTTAGTCCGATGGATTTCAGACTTGACAGGTGTCTTGCTATGGGCACGAGTAAGTGCAGTGCCAAGTTTGACGTTGTTCGGATAAGAAATGCAAAAGATATCGTTAAATATATAGGTAAAAGAAGCACACATTGGCTTTTGCCGCTCTAGCCGCTGGCCACTCCCCCTCTGCTCACTGAGTGAGCAGGACCAGAGACAGAGAGAGAGAGCAGCGGAGCTTTGGCAGCTAAAATGTGTACAAAGTAGCACTACTTTGGACTGTCTTTGACTTTGAATAAACAAATGACAATTCCCGAATTTAAGGACGTTTCAGAATCACACACATGCAAAGCACAACCAGCTACAACAAGTGCAGACAGAGCGTGATGTCACTTATAGGCAAGCTATCCATCTTATATAGCGAGACGTATCTATATGTGTGTCCGTGTTTGGGGGGGAAGGTAACCTGCACATCTGCGCACACACACACACACACACACACACATGCACACGCACACGCACGCACACACACACAGTCAGGTTCTGGTGGTTGATGAACACAGATATGTGCTGTTTAGCTCTCATAACGGGCAGGGTGGGTAGCGAACTGCCATGAGTCCATGACGCTAATGTCTGATTACTCCACATTTTATTGTGATATTTTGTTATTAGGCCTACATTCTGATTCTGCAATGTTCTCTGTCAGGTAAATATAGAAGCACAATGTCTTCCTCCATAGGTGCCGATTTATGTTTTCCTCCGTGGGTGCTCACGGGCGCATGCCCTTTAAAAAAAAAAGTAGTCAAAAAATGTTCAGAACCTTAGGAAACGGACAGCCGCCGATACAAACACACTATTAACTCGATAATGAAGCCGTAAAGTTTCAACTCAGGACAGCGCCACTTCTCACAAATACAGAAAGGATTGGAGATGAGAAGTTTAACTGACCACCAACTACCGCTGACCTGACGGAGCAACATGCTCGCGGTGCTCTGTATCCAGCGCACAGTAACCAATTCTGTAGTATCAACCGCGATCAGCTTCGTGGGAAATTAAGAACTCTCTGCACTGGTGGTGGATGTCGTTGATGCACTTGCATCCTTAGGTTTGCTTTTTTAAATAACAAATCTGTCCATTTAAGTCTCACTCTGATTACCTAACACACATGCACGCACTGTGGGGGGGATGGGGTTTTCATCCAAGAGACGCTGTGATAGACCTTTTTCACGGCAGACATGTTGACATGTCATTGTAGGAAAAGCACAGGTGTATCCAAACCCATTAATGATGGCTGCATTCCACTTAGGAGAGGCCCTGGTATTGTGCATGCTGACTCACTGAAATAGTTTACTGGGACACTTGATGGAATTGAGCCATTGTTAAGGTTATCAGTTTCAGCTGTGCTTTTCCTACTATGACAAGTCCAAATGTCTGCTGTGAAAAAGGTCCATTGGTGAATAGGATATGGAGCAGGGGACTGACAGCGACATAACCAATCACATTATGACAGATGCTCCACTTAGCACCAATTGCAATGTTTAATTGTAAATGAATGTAGCCTACTGGCAGTCTGGCACACGTGGGTGCTCAGTGGGTGCTCTGTATTTTCCGTGGGTGCCTATGTCTTCCTCTGATGTAGAAGTAGCCTACACTAAGTCAATAGATAGTAGGCTATACAGTGGAGTTGCATGTTAAGTGGTCCAGGGTCCTTCTGTAAGTCATTTTGGGGTACACTTTGGTTTTGATAAATTCTACAAGCAGCAACACCACAGGCCAAGCAATCAGCCCGTTCCAAACAGGCACATTTTCAACGGGCACTGCACTAGTATCAAGAAAGATACTACTGTGAAGATGATAGCCTACTTAAAAAAACGGTTTAATTCTGAATTATTGTAATTCGTTATGCTTTGAAGGCCTTGTAGATAGTGAGACATTACTAAAAACCTCTCAAATCAGGCAAATTGGCATTACAATACATTTTTAAATGTTCCAAGACACAACACTTGTACCTGTAGCATCTCTGTAAAGCTGGTCTGTCATAAAATGGAAATGGAATGTAAAATGGGAAAACAAAGGCTAAATTAAAACACAGAAGCCTGTCACAGCAATGAAAGATGGTGTAAAAATGACATTTCAATGTGAAGTCAGTCTGTGGGTGTGGGTTAGCTACCAGTGAAGAACAATGGAGGGTGTTTCCTGTTGGAATCAAAGCACCTCTGCTACCAGCTTCCTGTGATTGCTGAGGGAGTGTGTCTGCAGTGTTTGAGTGTGTGAAATAGACTGAAAGAGGACTGCAGATGACACACTTTAATATTGTCTAATAACGCTGCACAGAGGTGCTTTACACTGCCTGAGTGGTTTCCATACAGTGGGTGTCTGTACCTAAAGCGGCAGCAGGGCCATCTCAACATCCAGATGCTTCCACATAAGGGCCGGTGGGGTCATGAACCTAATCAGATCGCTCCCTGCCTGTGTGCGTAAATCAACAGGTGCTCCCTACGTCTGTCCTGACATCATATCCCAAAGTGCAGCACTCCAGCCAAATACAGCAAAGCAAAGACAATGTGAGAGTGAGAGGTGAAGGCACACATGTGGTGGACAAACTCATCAGAAAACGGATTTCACAGGCAGAGTGACAGCGGCTACAGTTTTCAGAGAGCCCCAAAAGAGTTTAATCTATTTTCTGTATTGTTTGTATGTTTATATATATTTACGTTGCCAAATTCCTATAGGTGTGGCCTCTAACATAATTTTCTAATCCATATAACATGTGCAATACATGCAACTAGTGTCTGCATGTCCAAGGTGAGACACTACAGGCAAAAATGCACTCGTCAATTTTGCAATTTTCCTCAGTTTTTTTCATTGTAGTGGAAAGGTAACGTTTATTTGGTTACACTTGACTTGAAGGTAGCTACATAAGAGTGACATGACACTGTCATGAACGTGTCATAAACATAAACAAATCATAAATGTTTATGACATATCGCTTCTTTTAGTAAGTGTCATTTGTTTTTTGTCATGAGAAGTTATGGTTAGGGTTAGGGTTCATGTGTCATGACAGTGTCATGTGTTCATGACAATGTCATGTCACTCTTATGTAGATACCTTCAAGTAAAGTGTTACCGTTTATTTTAGTACAATTTGTCTATTTGTGTCAGATTTCCCCTAAAATTTTCCAAAAGATAGCTTTAGATAATGGCTCATCTGCATTGTTAAAACAGAAAATGCATGTTATATTGAAGATGGTCTATAGCCACGATGTTCCACTTCCAGGATTGGTCCATTGCCGCCGAAAATTCCTCTAGATGCACGCTTTTCGGCCGGATGTCCGTTGCCTTCCGCTTTCTTTGTGTTGTAATTTTAAACTCGGGTGGATTTCGGAGGACTATGGTTAACTGCTCCTCAGATCTCTGCAGGGTAAATCCAGACAGCTAGCTAGACTATCTGTCCAATCTGAGTTTTCTGTTGCATGACTAAAGGCAACCATTCAAGTACACATGTTCCACCAAAACAAATTCCTTCCAGAGGCTATTTTGCAGCGGCACCTGGGCTCCGTCCAGTGCTTAGCGCAGCCCAAGATGATTGTGATTGGCTTAAGGAAATGCCCATGAACCAGAGCACGTTTTTCTCCCATTCCGGAATGCTGTGTGGACTAGCCAGACCCTTCTCCGCACCGCTGTGAAGAGAGGTCAGGCAAAGCGAGACTATGTTCTTCAACATATTTTCAAAGCAATATAATATTCTTGAGACCAAACACACAGAGGTATGTGAAATTAAACGTCTCTCCGAACTAATGCACTTCTCCGCCAGAAAGTTCCTTAAGATTAATCTGTTCACTTGTTATGATATCAGAGTAAGCGATTACACCCCAGCTTTAATTCTCTCCACTCCCTCATTGTGACCTCAAACAGGTTTCAATGGACTATAAGGAGATATTCTGGCAACAGGAAAGGGTTATGTTTTAAACATATTGTTCACCTGCAGGCAGCTGGCTCATATTGTTCTACTGTCAAGGGGGTTTGGCATTGTCGATCCAATGTTTAAATTCCTCCTTTGTGTTCTTTACAGCAGAGGAAGTGTACGCCTCCTGGACAGTTAGCTTTGTCTGTATGGTTTTCTCACTTTTCCGGATCTGTTTATCAAACTTATCTAACCCTCTCTGACACTTTTGTGGTGTGATGATTAAAAAAAATTACGTCAAATCAATAATACACTATTTAAAGGCCATTTAGACTTGTTTTACAGACACATTAATAGAAATTAAGCTTTTGTGGAGAAGGAGGTCTTGAATTATATGTATGAAAGCGATAAAAAGCCTTGGGCGCAGTAAATGCTGTTTACTGTTGGCAGCGACCAATTTTGTGGAGCAATCAACTTTAGTGATGATGCATCATGAAAGTAGCCGACTTGTTTATTTACTGTCTGCAGGGGGTGTTCATCTCCACTGTGAAATGGCTTCAGCAAAGTAATAATTAAGATGTGAGGTTTTGAATGAAGTCCAAGGGAGGGGATGGACAGATATAAAAGACTATGATGTCATCGGTCCTGCAGGGGGGGATGTTTACGACATACCACAGCTCCCTGGAGAGAGCTAATGTGGCGGTCAAAGCTAATGGAAACACTGTGGACATCATTGCATTTAAAAGGAAAAAAAAACCCACATTCCTGCAGATTTTCCAGGAAGACAGAATTGATGTTTGCCAGGTGTCATGGTCATAAATGTGATGAAAGTCTTTTAACGCAATCACGACATTTGGTCCTTAAATTGTCCCTTGAAGGACATAAAGTATTTTTTAATTGAATGGCCCTGCTAGCTGTTTATTCACCATGACAATCTAACTTGTGTCTTTTTTTTTCTTTCTTCTTGCTGTGACATTTTTGTTATCTTTCATTCCTTTTGTGTCTCTGCACTTCTTTTCAATTACATGTCCTGTCCTTTAAACAGCGTGGGCGGTACATGTGACATCAGTGTAATGCCATTTTTAAAGGTTCAGAACTGAGAATGAAAGGAAATCATATTCCAATGTGCACCAGAGTTTTCTTTTAGCCACGCTAGCCATGTGGCTTTATGGATGGCAAAGTTATTTAATTTATAGTCACTGTCGGTTGGTTAGACGGTCTGTTGGTCAGTCCACCACTTTGGTCATGACTCTCAACAGCTATAGAATTTCCATTAAGTAGTCAATCATGGTCTTCAGAGGATGTATCCTATTGGCTTTGTGATACCCTGACTTTTCCCCTCAGCGCCATCATGAAAATGACAGATGTGGTTTCAAAATTGATAGATTCACACATTCCCCTCAGGATGAATTATAATATCTTGGGTGATCCCCTGATTATTCATCTAACTTCTAATTTGTCCAATACTTTGTTTTATGACCAAATACTTGGAAAATGAATGCCTGTACATTTTTGCTCTGTGCCAAATGGCAAATGCTGGCACGTTAACACGCCAAACTAAGATGATGTACAGCTGAACATTATACCTGCTAAACATTAGCATGTTAGCATTGTCATTGTGAGCGTGGCAGCATACTTATGTTAGTATTTAGCCGAACCGCTGGGCCTAAGTACAGCTTCAAAGCCTGGCTGTGGACTCTTGCTTCTTAGGGAACATGGTGATTGTAATGTAAATGTATTATGAACTTTCTATAGATAAAGTCATTACATTAATACATTTAAATGGTAGCCCAAAAATGTATTTGTGAAACAGGACACCAGACACGAAATGGTCATTAAATCTCCACCTTGTTCATTACTGTTATCTTAAACACCACCCTAAGCCGCTTAGCTATTCAAAGTTGAACTTCTTGTACTTTTGAGGTAATTCAATTCCCGGTTGTACTAAGGTAATGTGCAGTTCAGCCAATTGTGTCAACAAGAAATGTCACAGGCCTGTCACAGGAAATGCCTGACTGAAATAGGTGACCATAAAGGGGAATTTTACACTGTTCCATTTCCTCCTTAACCAAATGCAGTAAATGTGTAGCTACTGAGAATCCCCCTGAAACAATCACCTTCAACTATGAGAGTGAGCGCAGCTGAGAGCCTGCCAGAGAGACAGAGGATATTACATTAGAAATGTTAATGGCAAAGATCAAAATCAAATCATCATAATTGCATGGCCTTTTGTTAAAAACACAATGGACATTTTGTTGACATACTGTAATTGTCATTTGTGCTGATGTACAGTATATCCAGTGCAATCCTACCAGATGGTTAAAAATAGCAATGTGCACCAAAGTCGGAAATCTGAGAGCAAATAATTAATCTGAATAAGAGAAAACATGACTAGTTTCGGTGAGTGGGACAGTTTAATCATTTTACAGTCTCAAAACATTTCAACCCTACACTGTAAACCTTTGATGTAAATTTACAGCTAAAATCTGACAGTATCTTAGTTTTAATGTTATACAGGATCATACTGTAAAGGGAAATGCGTTCTGGGAGAAAATAATAATATTACAGCACTATCTGCGAATGTTACAGATTACAGGTATTTACTGTTAATATCAATGCATCTTGGGAAAACAAAGGAAAATGCAGGAATTACACTGCAGCCAGTATATTACTGTAAATTAAAATAATACGTTAAGAATCAGTATTTGTATACAGTAAAATACCATGACATCTAAAAACGTATGCTTACTGTAAATAAATAGTAGTTTACTGACGAACCAGCTGCCAGTTATTACTGTAAATTTACAGTGAAATGTTTTACAGTGTATATTGTGTAAAAATGTTGGGATATAACCATCCCAAAACCTAATATTACACACTGACACCCCCCCCCCCAAAAAAAATATCAAGGGCAAAGCAGCACTTGTCAAATGAATGAAATCAGCATTCTTGACTCAGCTATCTAACAGATTTAAATACTGTAGTTTGCTCCAGATCTTCCCACTGCTTTTTAATACATTTCTAAATAAGGATGAGGATAACATAATGCACAACATTGTGATAACTAATGTAATTCATGCCAGACTGAAGTAAAGAGAGAGACGAGATGACCTGACATCGATGATGTACAACCAGTTTGAAGGTTAACTGACCTGAACTGATCCGTTTCAGGTTTTCTGTAACCTGAATTATTCATTTGCTTAAAAGCTCCGTACTTCCTGTCAATCACCTGGCACCCACGGAAAGAAAAGCCTAACCAAAAGTTATGCAGCACATTTTCTGTCTCATGTTTAGGGTAAAACACTTGCAGTGAAAATCCTTTTTCATAAATGAGTTTGCAGACTCTGTGCTAGGTTAACTCCTGATGCAAAGAAAGTTCAAATATGGAGTTTTTTTCCACATATATTTAGCGGTTTAGCTAAAATGAAAGGTCCTGTGGCCTTGTTCTGTATATCCATTCTGAGTGTGTATCATCAGGTGTGTTACGCTGTAAATTATGATCAGACATTGAGTTTCATTGCTGTTTGTGCATTCTCACAAGAGCAAAGGCAATGTGGGATTATTTTCAGTTTACATTTTGAATAAGTGAACTGAAAATTAAGTTTTACTTCTGGTGAATGCATCCTGTGCCTCAGTTTGGTCGTCTTTTGCCTTGAGACACTTGAGAGGTTGAGGCTGTTATAGTTTCTAGTGTGTGTGTGTGTGTGTGTGTGTGTGTGTGTGTGTGTGTGTGTGTGTGTGTGTGTGTGTGTGTGTGTGTGTGTGTGTGTGTGTGTGTGTGTGTGTGTGTGTGTGTGTGTGTGAGAGGGAGAGAGCGGAGAAAAATGCAGGAGAAAGCAACAGATAATTGTTCAAGTATATTTCAAAATATTCAATGGTTTCACGGAAAAGTACTCTCTGTATACACTACTTGTGTGTGTGTGTGTGTGTGTGTGTGTGTGTGTGTGTGTGTGTGTGTGTCTCTGTTGAAACTGCTGATTTACATCCCTCCCCCCCCCCCCCCCAGACAACATACAGCAGGGCTCCATTGTCAGCACTGACCTCTTTCTCGAATCTGAATTTTATTTAATCAGTACTGTATATACAATATGCACAAAAAGTTAGTAGTTTGTTTTTTTAAAAACAAAAAGTTAATTTCCGTCCAGACTGAAATATCTCAACAACCATCAGATGGATTATGATTTTTCTTTTTGGCATTTTGGTCTTTAATTGATAGGACAGTTGTAGAGAGGAAATATGGGAGAGAGATGGGGAAGACATGCAGCAAAGGGCCACAGGTTGGACTCAAAAAACTATTTTGTTTGAACTAACAGATAAACCTTTACTACTTTGACATTTACTACATTTTCCCACAGGCTGTGCACATGTTTAGACAATAACAAACCATAAAAATGACACTGTGCAAATACATGTGAGCCCAGGTCTATAGCCAACTCATTAAGTATCTTTTACATTCCTCCTACAAAGCTATAACTGCTGCCCTGAAAGCTCTTTTTGACAGGAAACATCACAGGAAGCCACTACCCATGAGTGCACAGGAGCGACTGGAAAGCGACCCCAGCCCACCGGGCCGGGCGCTGCTCAGTCATACGTCCAGAGCCAGAGGAATGCAGCTCTCTTTGTGTCAGAGTCAACACAACCTCAATCACTGCTGTAAATCCAATGCCGCCTCTCTGCCTGTTAAGATAAAAAAGACAGAAAAGTAGAGTCTGCAAAACAAAACAGATTATCTGGACTTGACTGTTTATTTGAAATTGAGATGAATTCCAGCACCTCTCGTCTGAGAAATTCACTTTAGAAAATATTGCATCTTTATGATAAACAGCACTGTTTAAACCTGTCTTTAAACCTTCATGATTGACAGCAGGGAGCACGGAGTAACTTTGGCTACCGTGAATGGTAGGAAACAAGGCTGAGCTTCTTCCATGGGGACTTTTGGATCTTTTTAAAATACAGAGACGGGGACAACAACTGCCAAGTGTGCTCTCAGTTACCATGGCAACGAGCAGTGAAAGACACTGGCTGTGGATCGCAGGTTGTAAAAAGGTGTGTGTGTGTGTGTGTGTGTGTGTGTGTTCTGTGTTTGTGTTTGCTGCATCTACTGGGCTGCCTGTGTGTGCTGTCTAAGTGCATGAGTGTGTGTACAGTAGGATACAGTGTGTGCAGGTTCGTTGGGTGTGTTTGCGACAATGACCGGACCCCTCCCAGGAAATTATCCCCAAATCATACTAATCTCATAAACAGACCGGGGTCTTCAAAGTGCCAGCTCTGGAGGGGAAGTGTGTCTAGATTAGTGCTGTCATCTAGGCTCGACATGGCACAGGAAACATAAAGGGCCTCTCGGCCACCATCAAAGGCACAACAGATCTAACAAAGAGCATGTTGGTCGTCAGTAGCCTGCCACTTCAAACCTTCTCCGAGGCTAGCTTTTGTTTTTCAAAGTCTCATTCCTCCTGAGAGATGCAACCAGAGAAATATATTGCTATGCTCAAGACAAGCAATGCTCTCAGCATTTTTATGGCCAAGTTGCTGTTAAAGGTCTCATATTAAGTTCATTTTCAGGTTCATTCTTGTATTTAGGGTTTTTACTATAACATGTTTACATGCTTTTTTTTTTCCTTTCTTTTTTTAATGCTGTCTGACTGAATACAGTGGGGCAAAAAAGTATTTGGTCAGCCACCAATTGTGCAAGTTCTCCCACTTAAAAAGATGAGAGAGGCCTGTAATGTCCATCATAGGTACACTTCAACTATGAGAGACAAAATGAGAAAAATAAATCCAGAAAATCACATTGTAGGATTTTTAATGAATGTATTGGTAAATTATGGTGGAAAATAAGTATTTGGTCAATAACAAAAGTTCATCTCAATACTTTGTTATATACCCTTTGTTGGCAATGACAGAGGTCAAACGTTTTCTGTAAGTCTTCACAAGGTTTTCACACACGGTTGCTGATATTTTGGCCCATTCCTCCATGCAGATCTCCTCTAGAGCAGTGATGTTTTGGGGCTGTCGCTGGGCAACACGGACTTTCAACTCCCTCCAAAGATTTTCTATGGGGTTGAGATCTGGAGACTGGCTAGGCCACTCCAGGACCTTGAAATGCTTCTTACGAAGCCACTCCTTCGTTGCCCGGGCGGTGTGTTTGGGATCATTGTCATGCTGAAAGACCCAGCCACATTTCATCTTCAATGCCCTTGCTGATGGAAGGAGGTTTTCACTCAAAATCTCACGATACATGGCCCCATTCATTCTTTCCTTTACACTGATCAGTCATCCTGGTCCCTTTGCAGAAAAACAGCCCCAAAGCATGATGTTTCCACCCCCATGCTTCACAGTAGATATGGTGTCTTTGGATGCAACTCAGCATTCTTTCTCCTCCAAACACGACAAGTTGAGTTTTTACCAAAAAATTCTATTTTGGTTTCATCTGACCATATGACATTCTCCCAATCCCCTTCTGGATCATCCAAATGCTCTCTAGCAAACCTCAGACGGGCCTGGACATGTACTGGCTTAAGCAGGGGGACACGTCTGGCACTGCAGGATTTGAGTCCCTGGCGGCGTAGTGTGTTACTGATGGTAGCCTTTGTTACTTTGGTCCCAGCTCTCTGCACGTCATTCACTAGGTTCCCCTGTGTGGTTCTGGGATTTTTGCTCACCGTTCTTGTGATCATTTTGACCCCACAGGGTGAGATCTTGCGTGGAGCCCCGGATCGAGGGAGATTATCAGTGGTCTTTTATGTCTTCCATTTTCTTATAATTGCTCCCACAGTTGATTTCTTCACACCAAGCTGCTTACCTGTTGCAGATTCAGTCTTCCCAGCCTGGTGCAGGTGTACAGTTTTGTTTCTGGTGTCCTTTGACAGATCTTTGGTCTTGGCCGTAGTGGAGTTTGGAGTGTGACTGTTTGAGGTTGTGGACAGGTGTCTTTTATACTGATAACAAGTTCAAACAGGTGCCATTAATACAGGTAACGAGTGGGGGACAGAGGAGCCTCTTAAAGAAGAAGTTACAGGTCTGTGAGAGCCAGAAATCCTGCTTGTTTGTAGGTGACCAAATACTTATTTTACCAAGGAATTTACCAATAAATTCATTAAAAATCCTACAATGTGATTTTCTGGATTTTGTTTTCCTCATTTTGTCTCTCATAGTTGAAGTGTACCTATGATGAAAATTACAGGCCTCTCTCATCTTTTTAAATGGGAGAACTTGCACAATTGGTGGCTGACTAAATACTTTTTTGCCCCACTGTATATGTAAATTCAGCCTCTGTGCGAAAGGCTCAATTTTAGAGCCTCTCTTTAAGCCCCCTTCCTGAAAAAGCCCAGTTCAGTGTTCTGATTTGTCAGGGTTTCTGGGTCTTCCATGTTTTCGCTCTTGCCGCCTCTGCACGTCTAAATTAATTAAACTATTCCTCCACTTTTTTATCATTTTGGTTCAAAGGGATCAAACTACTTGGATGAAAACAAAAGTGGACTCCTCACTGCAGTAATGAAAAAAAAAGACTGCTCTCTTTATATTCGCTGTCGAGAACAAAATCCAATTTCCGACAGAATGCAGAATTTACGTCATAGAAATTTGATACACGCATATACGTGAATGCCAAGATTAAAATGTGGAGTCGACAACGCCACCTAGGTTTTAATGAGGCCTCTTAAAATAGACTCAAAATGAAAATGGAGTAAAACAATTTACTTTTAAAAGAAAAGGCACATGTTCTTTAAAACTCAGGGGTGAGCAAAGCCAAAACATTGACCAAGGTTTAAAAACAACCATTTATTTCGAGAGAATAAGAATAAAACCCCAAGCCCAAAGTCAAAGTGGAGGAGTCTTAAGCAGACTGCTGTCTCAACCATTGACATATATATAATGGACCAACAGATCCCGTTGCTCTAGACAGAGACCAGTGAAGGATATTAGAAGCACTTTTCCGGTGATGGCTGAGCGTTACTGCGCAGCCTCCAAATGAGAGAGACGACGTAAATGTGACGTGATCAACTTGTCTGAAAGTTGGAAGTCTTCTGGTAGCTGTGCCAAGAGAAATCTCAATCATTTCCAATCTTGCAGAGATGGAGAGCGTAGGTATATGTAAGGAGATAACATGGACACAGGCTATTGCTAACTAAAATGCTAGTTAACATTAGTAATTAAACTTAAACAGCTAATGTGAGTCGAAACTGCCTGCGAGCTTCTCCTGTACTATACAGTAATTTCTTTACTATGCGACAGTAAGTCCCGTGGTTATGACACAATCGTTAGCCTATTTTTATAAAAACGTCTACTACGGAGCTATAACGTGAGATACAAGGTAATGGAGCCTTTTATACATTGTCCTGTTTCTTTAGAAATAAACAATGGAAAAATAAAGTCTTTAAACGCTTCAGATGTAAAGTTATTCGCTGTCAAAGTGGCGCCAAAATGAATGGCAGTCAATGGAATGCTAACGGGAGGTAATGGCTTGGTAGCATCAAAATGGCGCCATAGGAGCTACGCGATCCGAGGAGAAGCTTACCCCCTTGGTCTCAACCCCTGTCATACACATGCACACATGAGTGACAGCTGGCCTGAGGGGGGACGGGTCAGTTGCGGGGACTGGGGATTGTTGTAGCCTACAGCCTGCGGTCTCAGGGGTGTAGTTGAACCTGGCCTCACCCTCCCTTTTCCCCGTGAAACTCTGTCCCACCGCGCCCAGAGGAACACCCTGGGAGGTAGGCTCACACGTTAGAGAACTCTTTCTATCACACTAACACAACCGCAGGCAACTCTGCTCCCCAGCCCGTCGTCCCCCTACCATCGTTCACTCCTCTGTTCTACAGTGCTGTAGTCTTCCTGCTCTTTCTGCTTCCCTTTCAGGTCGCATCAGTGCTGATTGGCACTGGGGGTGGGGCAAGGTTAGCCTGGCTCCATAATGGCGGCGGAGAAAGATGCGAGCGACTTTACAAAGCTCTCCCAGAGCCACACAAGACACAACTATTTTTACAGGCTAACTAGGACTCCTAATGATGTATAAACTGATCGGCATTCCCCTTAAAGAACCTCTGAATGCTGACTGCATGAGTCATAGGTGTAATTTGATGGAGAGGCAGAGAGACATGTTAACATCCATTTCATACAAATTATTTGTCCCCATCAATCGCTATAAATGTCATTTTTGCAAGTCATTCAGTTTTTGTTGTTCATGTTTATCATGACGCTGGTGAAAGTTATCGTGCAGCTGATGTTCTCATCTAAACTTCAAAACCTAATTCTGTGTGAGAGCTGATAGCTCAGAAATGGCAGAGCCCAAGATCCACTTTTATGCAGGACAAATTAGGTATTTGAATTGTAAAACAAACAAACACAATTTAAAAATGTTCTCCCAACTTGGAATGTCTCATTTCCCATACTGCCTTTGTCTTTACAAATTCACACTTTCGCCTGAAATGGATGTGGACAATCGTGTGACACACAAAGATTCATGCTGGGTACGTGTGTGTGTCCTCCCGTGCTTCACCCAGGCGCCATGGAAAATATGTTTCTTCTTGTCATTGATTACCACGGCTTTTATAATACATGTAGCCATCTTAAATGTCTCTGCTAAATAGTGATTGCATAGCAAGAGTGACCTTTTTAAAGGCCAACAACCTACAAACATGGAGGAGATGATGCCATCGATTGGAATATTGTATATGAAGTCTACGACTCACTGTATCTACTAGTTCATAAGATATACCAATGCTTTTTTATAAATCTGAGCTCATGAAAATTACTTTTACTGTCTGCCAATGTCTTAGTCCTCAGCGCGATGTTGAAATACAGAAAACACAAACTCGTGCATTCATTGATAAAAGGGAATAACGGTCATTTGTGTTGTCAGTTGCCTCGAGCAACAATAATCTCACAAGATAAAACAACTACACTCCAAGCATAATGTGTACCCCATTGGTCATATTGAAAACAAACTCACACGGTAACTTTAATATAAAGGTAGCATTAAAATGTTTTTGTTACTTTTTTAGCTGCAGAGATTATAAAGGCTTCCTCTTTAGCAATTTTCACTGGACATTCATATTGTATCAAGTCATTTAGCCAGAGCTGTGCCTCTGTTTGGCTTTGCCCATTAAGGTTTAATTCCTCCACTCACATTATTTTGGCCTCTAGTTCAGCTTTGTCGCAAACAAATTATTTGATATATTTTTTTTTAAAACCGCTGATTCATAAGTATTTTTTCCTTGTTTTGGTTCTCTGTCTGCACAGACTGCGGTCTGTCTTCGTCCGACCGTCTGTCTGAGTGGAGTGTCTCCACCTTCTTGTAATGAAAGGCTGTGTGGCAGAGGAGCGAGGAGCATCAGAGGACACCTGTTGCAAAGCAAACAGCCTCAGCCAGGACAGAAGTGTTAATAAAGAGGCAAATTAACATCCATGCCAAAGTCAAATGTGCTCACTAAAGCTGGCAGGGAGGGAGGGGTTGCGAGGATTAAAGAACAAGCGTTTGAAGTGTGTGTGTGTGTGTGTGTGTGTGTGTGTGTGTGTGTGTGTGTGTGTGTGTGTGTGTGTGCGTGCACACGCAAAGCATTTCCGAATTTAATTTGAATTGGTGAACACATTATAGTATGTAGAATAATTTTACGAAACCACAGGAGCCAGATCATATTTCTGAAATTTCCCGTCTGTAAAATAGCAGCCAGCAAGTTTCCCACCTTCTACAACACACACACACACACACACACACACACACACACACACACACACACACACACACACACACACACACACACACACACACACACACACACACACACACACACACACACACACACACGCTTACTTTTCCCTGTTTGCTCGCTTGTTGCTAGCTGGCACCAGGGACAGTTTATTGCTCCTTGGGCTCTTTTATCTAATGATTCATGCCTCTTGGATGAGATGGCACTTTAAATGTTCTTTGATTGAGGCAATTAAGCCTGAGGCCCTTGAACTACTTTGACAAGTCCTGACTCGTCCAAGTTGAATGCAAATGTGACTGAGAATTGGCTGATGGGACTGCTGCATGAACATACGTAAGTTAATGTCATTGAATGCTTTTTTAGGGTCCCAATTCATTCTCAACTCACTGTCAACAATTTCAGGGGAGAAGAAGGTTACAATAATTGAATTGAAGGATTGGAAAGATTGATATTTGGTTACGGCGTAATCATAAAATAATAAAACCTAATCAAATTAAGTTTACTGTCAGGTGTGTTGTGGGAACAGATTCAGTGCAGGATGTTGGCACATGCACAACATGTTGTAGCCTATGTCTCTCAATAAAAACATAACGTGTGAGGACAAAGTGTTTGTATGCTTCATGAGAACCGTCCCACTCTGCTAAAAGCAGCTGAATACAGTTTGGAATTAGTTTGAACAACAAGTTACTGGGCTCCAAAATCACCCAGGCAACATTAGCTAGTCTTGTCGCACCATCATTCATAAACCTCAAACACTGTTATCAGACTATTTTCAATAGCTTTTATGCAGATTTTATGTTTCGTAATTGTGTCTCAATTATGAGATCTTTGTTCACTAATCAGAGCTTGCAAATTGCCTTTCAAATTTTCAAACAAGATTGGATGATCCACATATTCAGGCTTGGAGCCAAATGCACTTGAAAATTTAATCTCAGGTGTTAAATATGCTTTTGTCACCTGAAGAGCAGAGGTACACCCATAAATAGGGACATACATTGGCAGATTGGTAGCTCTAATTATAGCTGAAATTATGTCTTTATACCAACTGATTGTATGATTTTAAGACATAGCAAATCGTGTTAGACACAATATTTTATCTTTTGAATGCTGATAAGCCTATAAAAAATCCAAACAGTGTAAGATGGTGCTAAATAAAGGCTGCTGAAATGTGTTAATTGCCAATTAGGTCTTTCACTGATGGTGAAAGCTTTTCAACCGGATCAAACGCGCTATTACCTCAGTAAGACTTCACGTCATGACTTCCTGACTCTTATCTCACTGCTTTCTGCAAAACAATACAGGGGTACAGTAAAGGTTGAGAAAATAACACAGCAAAAGATAAATATATCAAACTCTTTGAGACATGCAATATGTGTCCCATATACTATATATATATATATATATATATATATATATATATATATATATATATATATATATATATATATATATATAATATTAAAAACATTTCTGGGTAAAGCTTTTTGTCGTCAGTAATGGAACACAGCTGAATAACAAATTATGGTTTACTCAAGCTGGCCAGTCGTGGTAACTAGGAGGGCTGAACCAAGACAGGTTTGCAGTCAGCCTAAGTACCATTTTTGGTCAGAGTAATTATTGTTGTCAGCACCTGCAAGTTCGCAAGTCTTTGAATTGCTGATCTGCGGCAGCGAGGAGAGGTAAACATTACCTGAGCCTGCAGCATCCCTGAAACTAGGATGTGAAATCACACTACAGCAGTGGAACAGCAGTAGGAAAAGGTTATGTGTTGTAGTCCACCTCAATCAAGACTAAGTCATCAGAAAGATCAGAGTGTATTGAGACAGAGACTTTGACTTTGAGACCAAGGCAGGGTGAGACAGAGTCAAGACCAAGACCAGATTTGTGTTAGACAGCCAGAGCTTCTTCTCCCGTCTCCCGCATTCACTTTCTTAGGATTGTGTGTAAAGGGGGCAGGGAGAGGGGGGTTTACGGTAACAAATTTCAAATTAGATATGTCAAGTTATTGGTTGCATTTGCAAGTTTTAAAACATAGGCCTAAATCAGAAAATGCACAGGCAATTTAGCGATATCCCTGCAGTTGTGGTCTTGACCGGTCTTGAACTAAAATCCAGAGTCCTCTTTACCGAGACAGAGAGAAGATAGAGTAAAAATGCTGTTGATTCCGAGACGAGAACGAGACCTTCAAAAATTGGTCTTAAAGGGTAACTTGCAGTTTTTTTCAACCTGGACCCTATTTTCCTATGTTTTGTGTCTAATTGACTGATGGGAACAACAATCTTTGACATTGGTCCAGTATTAAGCGAGATCTCTGCAGTCGGCAGCAGCCAAACAAGAAACAATGCAAGTTAATAGGGCAATTGTAAAGCTTGTATTTACCTTCACAAAAGTGCTTGTTTTGCCACTGACAGGCTCAGATTAATATTCTAAGTGTCTGACAACATTATGGAAAGGATCCCTTCAGAGATAGACCTTTAAAACCTCTTTGAGACCTTTCTGTTTAACCAGAAACAGCTCTGAAGTCGCTAGCGCTAAACCCACCAGACTCCATTTAAAAAAGCAATACTTTTAGCGTGTCTAGAGCCAACATATTTTCAAATGTAAATCGGTAAACTGTGTTTATTTCAACCAAAATAGAGTTATGATGGTTGGAAAAGTGGAAAGATGACCCAAAACGGCTTTTCACTGTTCTATTTTGTTTCTGTCAACTTTGAATGAAGTGCATTTTACGATGCTAAAATGACAGTAGTTACCCTTTAAAACTGGTCTGGAGACTAATAACGATCTTGAGTAGCCTACTACAACACTGCAAGGTATGTTAAAGAAAGTTTTAATTTAAAGGCCCATACTATTCCAATGTCTCACTGAATGGTGGAAAATGTATATTGTCTTTCAAGTAATAAACACCCTGTGTTTCGTTAAACTTTTTGCGGTGCCTCAGCTGCATTTACAGCAACTAATATAAGACAGAACAGGGAGATCCTTCCTCAGTTTATTTCATTTGATGCCTCTGCTGCATTAACGGTTACTAATATGAGAAAAGGTACCAGGAGATCCTTCATCAGTTTATTTCATTATGTATTGCCATCTGAGAACGGCAGGTGCCTCAACATTTCTGTCAATGAAATAATGAGGTGATCTGAGTGTGCCACTGGTTTTTAAGGCCTCCCTTGAACAGACTTAGTTATTCAACATTCCTTTCCTTTAACTTTTCGACCAACTCAAAACAGGTCTGATTTGCATTAGAATATAACTCCAACATGCCTACTTATTCTAGCTTGGTGCGTACCTGTTGGTGAAACATGCTGGAAATATGTAATAAACCCCTGTTCCATCAACAAGTGTGAGGCACCAGTGCAAGATTGTTCACATTGTTATATCTCTGGCCTTTCATGCTTGGTGGAGTTACTTAGTGGCTTAAAGTGATGAAGGAGGACGAGGGAGGGGGGGTTAAGCAATTAGTCTGTGAAATAGATATCCTCTGCTTTTCCAGCAGCCAGCTCCGTTCTGCCCCGAGTACAAAGTGTTAGTCTGTCAGCAGTATACCTTGACAAGAGGAGAGTGCTCGCTGTTGTTTGTGCTTGCCTGGCGACCATCTTGTCTGATTATATGCTGCATTGACAGGAAGGGGGCTTGGTGCAAAAGTAGCTGTGTCATATCTCTGTGGTGACTCAGAGCTTTGAGGAATATATAGAGTGTGGCACCTTGACTTCTTTTTCCTTGTGGTTTTACCATTAACACCTTTTTTGTACAGCAGCACTGTTGCAAAAGCTGCATTCAATAACTTTAATTTACCAACAAACTCAACAACACAGTGATTACTTGACATTTACAGTATTAGTGTTTATTATGAAAGTTGAAATGTACATTTTACTTTATCATAGTTTTTGTTTTCAGGCATGATTACACAGATATAGTCCAGATATTTGTGTTGTTTTGGCCCTGAATATAATGTGTTTAATCAGATCAGTGGCAGATAGAGATCATTGCCGCGGAGGGGAAACAGTCATAATACAATCTCATGTGTAAAACACAATTATGTGATAAATAAATATGTTTGCCTCGGTTATTTGATCAAATAGTCTTTACACATTGTGCCTGTGTCATAAGAATAATCATTTACAGTGGTTATAGCAATAGGTTTACAGTGTAGTCGAGGAATGTTACATTTTTAACAAATCTTAAATTCTACATCCAAAACAGTTAGCTATTTGTTTTAATATAAAACATTGTTAATAGACTTAAGTGTGTACAAAGAAGTGCAGCTTTATAAATAGCTTGAGAACTTTAAGAAAGAAAAGAAGCATACATTCACCATTGTTAAGAAATGAAACAATAAAAACATGCTTTTAAGTAACTAAGCCTTGTACACCTTAGATGTGAAATAGTCGTAAAAGTGTAGCCATCATAAATAGTGATGGACCGAAGCTGGTGCACATATAGCTCCAGTTTTGTGCATGTATTATCATTACATTTAGGTCAAAGACCAAAGCATCTGTTTGCATTTGCAAGAAACCCAGTAAGGTTATTCAACAATTGCAGCTGTTTTTGAAGGTATTTCCAGAATCCTCAAAGATCCTTTGGTCCCTCTGGATTTAAGAAAAGATCTTGTTCACTAAAGAGAAAATTATTGTAAACCTGTGACTCATTTTACAATCCAAAAGTGATGTGTTAGCTTGCTCCTTTTTCATAACAAGACAAAATATACAAAACACAACGGCAATAACTTTGTGGATGAATACACCTGACTTTGTACAAATCGAGAACGGATGTATTTCACACACAGCTTCCATCTCTATATTTGATTGAGAAAATACCTTCAAAACGGCTAAAACAATTATTCAATCTGTTGATTGATGATACATTTCTTTCTACATTCTAACGTTTCCTGTTATATTATGTGCTCTGGTGTATGGTTGTTGATGTTTTTTTTAATATCATTGTATGCTCTTTGTGCAAAGCTAATTCCCCTAGGGGCAATAAAGGTTTCATTCATTCATTATTTTTTCAGCTAATGGATTAAGTAGTCCAAATTGACATCCTTACATTGCATTTTTTTGTTGACCAACAGTCTAAAACCCAATGACATTCACTATCCTATACTATACTAACATACAAGACAGAGTCAAAACAGTACAACCTTACATTTTAGAAACTGAAGCCAAAGAATATTTGGCATTTTTGCTTTTTTATTATCACAGTAAGTGCTGATTATCTTCCGTCAATCAACTAAGTGTTTTAGCTCCAGTTAAATTACGTTCATGTTTCATAAAAGATCACCAGGGATTTATCGTTCAGAAAAACAGATGCTTAACTCTGTGACTGAAATGTAATGAAAACACACGACAGGCACACACTGGGGCTAGTGCATACAGAACAATAAATTGCAGGGTCAACTGGGTTGTTCAAACGTCTGTGTCCAGGGGTGGAGGGAAGTCGAGACATGGCGACAGCGAGTCCTGACTGTGTGTGGAGCTAATCCCAGTGTCTGAGTCTGTGTCTGTAACGTCTAGAGGGGACAGGCTTTGCTTGAGTTTCACTGTCTGTGAGACGCTGCACTGAGTCTCACTTTTGAGAGGGACAGGACTGGACTTCTCTTCTTCTTCACCGTCCCCAATTTGCAGTGAGCTTAGTTGGGCAGCCAGCTGCCAGCACTCTTGATCCTTGGAGACCAACGTAGTGTCACAGTACTTCAGCTGCTTGTCTATTTCTGCAGCTTGGTTGTGCAGGGACATGCCAGTGAAGAGGCTGTGTTTTACTTCATCCTGCAACCTCTCGAGTTCAGCGGTGTAGAACGATTCGTCTGTCTCCAAGGGCATCCAGGAAGCAGCCGTGGCTCCTTCCTGTTCAATGTCCTCATATTGGCTCCAAGGGAAGTTGGCCGCCCTCAGCTCAGCGTCAATGTCCCGGGACAGCTGGAGGATGAGCGCCTGGTGCCTCTGAACGTGCAGCTCAAGCTGTTTGACTCCATCGCTGTTGTACAAGTATTCCTGCAGCTGCTCGTCGCTGTGCGCCTCCAAACTCTGACCAGCAGCCTGAGCTAGTGAACTCTCAGACTCAGCTTCCTTCTGCACTTCCAGCTCCAATTGCTCGATGTCCATATCCAGCTCCCTCATGCGCTGAATCTGCTCCCGGATGGCGTGGTCCTGGTTGAGAATAAGCTGCACCATCCGGTCGACCTCGTCAGCACCCGGGGAGCTCTTGCTCTCCTTGTGAAGCTTTTCCAGCTTCCGGAAAGCTTTCTTCACCATGCGCTTTTGCCTCTCCACGGGCATTGACTGAGCATGACTGTGCTCCCATCGC
The DNA here is from genome assembly GCA_023566125.1 of Zingel zingel. NCBI lineage: Eukaryota > Metazoa > Chordata > Actinopteri > Perciformes > Percidae > Zingel > Zingel zingel. Next base: position 7,315,749 of record CM042320.1, on the reverse strand, counting down.
TTTGCTTTGGCCCCCTTGAACTTTTCACCCTTCTTCGTGGGCTGAGGCACAAAATCGCTGGTTTTGACTAGAGTAAACTGGATAAAGGGTCTCTGGTCACCCCAGGCATACCAGAGTCTCAGGATTCTGGTGAGAGGAGGCAAGGCCCTCTCAAAACCCTTCCACCGCTCAACGAGACAGAAGTCTTTGGGTTCCCCGAGCAGGAGCCGCTTGCTCTCTGGGATTGACTTGTGATCATCCAGTAATGCCTGAATCATATCTGCACACGTTGTGTGCTTTGTTACTCCACAGACAACCTTGTCCTCGTTGCAGACTGTAACCTGAATCTCCTTTCCTTCCACTGGGTCTGCATCTTTTGTTCTGGTAAAGAGACAGAAAAACAAAGCTTTTACATCAATTGCTTGGCTTTGGTGTGAAACATTTGGAAGTCTTAACCCCATAACTTGACAAATATATTCACAACACACAGAAGTCAGCAACGTGTGCAGACAAACAATAAAAAATTCCTAAAAGAAAAATTCCTAACATTTTTTTTTTTTTAATGCGTGCCCATTCAGAGCGAGCCAATTGCTCGGACCCCGGAAGTGCTGCTTGCAGCGTTCCTAAGAACCGCTCATCTGATTGCATCTGACACTGCACTCCCTTGGGTCCTCAGCAATATACTTGCTAAGTGTGAAGATGATTGGATAAACGGTTCTTGAAGGAGTCATACATGCATACAGCACATTGACAATGATTCCACACTTTATAGTTGGATTATGCTTCTACAGTGCCTCTAAAATCCCTACTGACTTCGCTAATGCCCTAACTTTACCTCTAGTGCCACCACAAGATTGACATTTGTATTTTTTAGTGAAAGGTCTTGACAGCTATCAAATGGGTTGTCATAAAATCTGTTACATTTATGACCTTTGAACAAATTGTTATGTTCATCTAGTGCCACTATCAGGTCAAATTCTTACTCCAGTACTTAGGTTTATGAGCAAATATCTGCAAAACGAATGACACCATCGATTCAAACTAAGATGGTTAACCTCCTAAACATCAGCATGTTAGCAGAGTCACAGTAAGCGTGTTAGCATGCTGACATTAGCATTTAGCATGCCTTTAGAATCTCCCTGCATTCCAATACCCATACTCCCATACTATTTAGTATGCAAGAATAATATTTAGTATGTCCCAATAGTGTGTCAAATGCAGTATATCAAACACACCAGGATATCCTACTTTGTCCGGTTGGATTTTGCAGTAAGCAAGTAACATGTCTTTCTGGCTATTCTGACCCACAATCCTCCCTATAAGAGCAAGACGGTCGAAGTTCAAGTTATGAAGTAGTAGTATGTCCCAGTTGTATGCATACTGCATGCAACAGTACATACGTTGTAAGTGCAGCTGCAGTTCATTCTAAAAGTAAACATAGAAAAGTATGCGATTTGGAACTCAGTTCTTGTTTATCTTTCTTAGACAGACGGTAGAGAGGTAACAGGAAATGAGAGGATAGAGAGGAAGGATGACATGCAACAAAAGGTCCCCTGCCAGACTTGAAGCATACCAATGACTTTTTTTCAAGTTTACCAAAGAGTTATGTTCAAATGCTTTTCAAGTTTTACATCAGCAGTAACAGTGTAAATTGAGGTACACTACACACACATTATTTGGTACTCATGCTTTAGAAGTCCTTTTACTACTCTAAGTAGTATATTTACTTAAACAGGTCTTACTTTGATAGTTTCCCATTATGTCAATGAACAGAAAACTTAATTCGCTCATTTTGTGCTTCCTGGCTTGATTCTATTAGACTGTTACTCATCATTTTACTCATCACAGATGATTACTTAATGGCTCAGTTCTGTGCAATTTAACCCAAAGGCCCTCATTACCTTTTCGTCTGGACTGTAAAACTTGACCTCTGATGTGCTGAAGACATCAATTTTTTACATGCTTAATGGACCACCGGTAATATCCAGGACTTAATATCCAGTCATTAAATGATAGGCACCGGCAATGCAGACATCCACAACATGAGCAAGTAATCAAATAAGTAGATAACATTGCCAGACATTTCAATTTGATTTCAAGATAAAGAATGATGTATTATTATTATTATTTATATGAAATATAAAATGTTTGCAATATTCGGCTGTTCATGTGATTAATTAGGTTTTCTCTGATGTACTATAGCTGTGTCTGTCTGAGTGAATTACTCTTATTTGAAGTTAAAGCCAACTCTGAAAGCAAAAAATAAAAGCGGCATATAATACTCCTGTAATTACAGACAGTTTAATCTCAAAGAAACCAGAGAAAGAGACAACAACTGGAGCTCCTCCTCTAACAGTGAACTGCAGACTGGTTTCCAAACCACAGACCAACATTCCTTCGCCCCCAAAATCAAACAGGGAATACTTTAAACTGCCAACAGTAATAAATCAGGATAATGTGCTTGTAATTCTGGTTAATGTCAAGTTTCATCTACAGTTAATTTCAGACAGCAAACTCTGACATCACTGAGAGAGTTTCGCTGTAGCTCAGCAAGACACTGTTCACGTTATCTGACATAAATGGACAGAAACCACAAGGCCAAAATTGTGTTTAACCAACAGTTCAGTCAGGAACACTCTAGTCATAGATTTAACCATGTATTGCAATAAACAGAAATACAGTTATGCTTGGCTCTGATGGCTCCGCTCTTGATAATGCTCATTGGACCAGCCAAGCAGCATGCTAAGCTGAAACAGGGAGCACCGTGCAGAAACCCCCCTCCAGGCTGCAGCCGTACAGTCTTGCATATGTATGTCACTGTGACTAGTGTAAAACGCCAGTGTTGCCGCATTTTTCTCTTTTTTCCACCGGCCCTTTGCCAGATTGTCAGTCCGCCTATGCCCCTGGGTAAAAAAAAGAGTGAGCCAAAACAAAGACATTGAAAACAATTTAAACTTTGAGTCAGGTTAGGACTCTGAACTAGGAAGGTGGAGGATGGGGTGGTGGAGGCAAAGCGTTTCCAGCAGCAGCAGCAGTGAGTGAAGAAGTGTCAGTGTAGCAGGGATCAGTGAGGAGGGAGTGACATTTAAAAGGACCGCCTTGATATGATAATGGCTGTTATTGGTGTTTGTCTGATAGGAATGATAATTCAACTATGACCTCCATGCCCTGCATGAACTAACGTAAGCTTAATAAAAAAAAATTAAAAAAGGATTGTTCCTCAGTCATTTATTTTCCGTTTGTATTAAGTTCAAAATAAAGAGAGCTGCATTCAAGGATTAGTGCACAATAGCCTTATCAAGAGCATGCACAAAGTTTTTGAATAAAATGAAATACTATAGATGGCCTGGCTATCAAATGTTAGGTGTTCCCCTTGGTATGCAGTACTGGTTCCTGATCTGAACCTTGCATTATGTAACTGCTGTGTCTTTATCTGAGGAGATAAACTTGGCTGACTGCAGCCCACATTAACCACTGATCAGTACAGGGGAGGGTGGACAAAAATACACATCCTCTGAAGATGATACAGATACTACCCGCCTGCACGCCAATGCAAGCAAGTGAGATGTATTAAGAATTATTCAAACAGGAGAACTTAAATGCTGCATTATCTCTCAGTTTGCTGATTTTACAGTCTGATACCACTGTGTTTTGGTTCCCACACGGCATAAAAACACACAACTGGAGCATTGTGTAAACTGCCGGTGAATAAGTTCTCAGGAATGCGATATGTATGCAACAAAGCAACAGGCTGGTTAATGGTTACGGAGACCCTCGGAGAAGAGCGAGGCAAAGCAAATACCTGAGCTATGCGCAAGCCAAACAAATCCAGCAGGCCTCGGGCAATCAAAGACAAACGACTACAGCGACTTTGACCTTCGTTTCAAACTACCACCTACTCAGGAACCCCCACAGATGCTACTGCTGCGAAGGAGAGAAAACCACACATGTACAATATAATGCAATCCCATAACAACAACTCTGCAACGCATAATATGTTTGTCTCAACAAATATTGAATATTATATAATATTATATGAGCTCATGGTTTGTGGTGTTATACTGCAGTGATTCTCAACCTGGGGAGCTAAACCCCCTCAGAGGTCACAAGATAAAACTGAGGGGTTGAGAGATGATGAACGTTCTAGTTTATCTATGAGAAAGTAGAGAAAAGTCAGGAAAAAAAATCTTTTGGGCCTTTTTTTTATGTGAAATACCTCTTAAAAATGTGTGGAATTAAAATGTGTGGAATTAAACAATCTAAAGAGGTTATAAAGTAAAATCTGGGGGAACTGCTCCCAACTCATGAAAATGAGTAAATACATTTTTATTATTTTGCTACTACACAACTACATGTTACACACGTGCAGTTTTGAGAAACAGCCGTTTTTTTAAACTGTATGCTTCTTTAGATTTATACTCCATTTAGAGGGACATACATAAATGTACTTTTTAGTTCATTACATTTATTTAACAGCTGTAGTTTTTAGTTACAGTACAGAAGATTGAGATTATAGATATAAAAAAGACCACATCTCTTGATTAAACTGCAGTGTTAAGGCTTTAAACTTAGCACCATCTCAATACACTGCAATATTTAACACACACACACACACACACACACACACACACACACACACATTTGTTTCACTATCTTTGTGGGGACCCGTCATTGACATAATGCATTCCCTAGCCCCTTACTCTAACCTTGACCATCACAACTAAATGCCTAACCTTAACCCTTACCCTCACCCTAACCATAACCTAATTCTAACCCTAATCCTAAAACCAAGTCTTAACCCTCAAACAGCCCTTTAACCTTGTGGGGTCCAGCATTTTGGGCCCCACAATGCTGTGCAGACCCCACAAGTATACTGTTTTCCCCGGTTTTTGGACCCCACGAATATAGTAAAACCAGCGCACACACACACACACACACACACACACACACACACACACACACACACACACACTGATCTGAATATGAAAACATCTCACATCACTGGAAAACTGTGATGAGGAATCAGAAGTATAAGGAGGATAAATGAAAGATCAGGGAAGGCAGGAGGGAAAAGCGAAAGGAAAAGAAGACTATGAACAGTACAGCATTTCTTTTAAAAACATCTTTAAATACCCTGTGACATACAACCACTAACACTAGCCTAAACATGTGATAAACGTGTCATATCTGAACATACAGGTGAATAAACACGCTGTACAGACAATTGGATATTTCAGAGAGGGTAGCCCAAGCCTTCAGCTGTGCAGGAAGAGGGTACAGCAAGGCAGGGAAACACCTGTATTTGTCCTGGGCCACAATCACCAACGCACACACAACATCCTGCCACCACCAGTGCAATGGACAGAGGGAGGAAGGAAAATGGATTCCATACCGGTCACTATGGTCTGCTTTCAACTCCGCTCTAATGTGAAGAAAGTGTTAACAAATCTAGGTCTGGAATAAAACATTTAATGTCTAACAGTGTTAATAATGAAGCGCCATGTTGAAATATGTAAACATTTCTCAGAGGCTGATCTGATTTAGACAGCCTGTCAGGACAAACACAAATAGTGCACGCACCATTGGGCTGATTGCATCGCAGCTAATATGTTCATAAGGGCTGTCACTTTGGGTGCCATTTGGTATTTATAGTTTGGGATTAAGCTGTGGTTCCAGACACAACAAATGAGGGTGCCCTCATAGGTCACAGCATTGGGCGATAAATGACAAAGCTAAAACGGATATTGTGATGAACTTCTGATTGGAAACTAGAATTCAGATGTATGATGATTAATAGAAATAATAAAATATAAAGTTATATTGTGAGGATGGATGCTGTAAAGAGACTAACACAGGACGGGTTACACCTTAACATTTCACACCTGAGTGAACCCAAGAAACCTGAGCGGACCCGCTTGACCTCAGTTTGAACCACCAATAATAGCGAATGAGACATCAGACATGTGGGAGGAAACCACATTTAAATTATATGAATTTTCTTTGTTTCTGCGTGGGCCGATTACGTTACAGCTCCACCATGGTGGCATGCTCTCTTCCATTGTAATAGTCATAATGACATCCTTGTAGACATGAACAATTCCCTCTGTGTTATAAATGTGCAAGCTACAAGTTACCACAGAGAACTGCATGCTGGTGGTTTGAACAAGTCATAACAAATGACAGAATTATAGCTTTCCAGTGTCTCTGTGTGTTTTCTTAGATCAATAGTGATATAAGAGAGATAAGGGGATGCATACAATTCCAACAGAACAAAGCTGTGATAGGATGTCAGTGAATATATCCTGTAGCCATCACTGTCAATGAATATTTTGCTTAGTCTGGTGGTAATGAATGTATAGGTTTGCTCTTACAACTGAAAAACAGAGCTGGAATTGTAGATTATAAATGATAATTTAAACATGATTTAAACTGTAAAGTGTAAATTCCTGATGGGAACTCTTTTAAAGGGTTGGTTCACCTAAATACATGAACCATATTTTCCTTTTGAGCTCTAGTCGTGGACATTCAGATAATTTTCGTATACCCATCTCTCAGATTTCTGCTGCCAACACAATACAATGAAAGTAATAGTGAATTTGTATGTGGCGCTCACAGCAATGATGCTGCATTACACATTACATTTAAACAAGACAAAGAGTCTACCGCCATGCTAGCCGCGCTGTGAGGCTGGACTTGCTAAATAGCAATAAACACAAAGTATGGGAATGTCATTACTTTTGCAGGTATTTAGTCATAAAGTTATGTATTGGACAAATTAAAAAGACAAACCAAAGTTGTCTTTTTGTCATCCTGAGAGGAACATGAATGTTGTTCTAAATGTCACAACAATCCAACCAATAACTGTTGAGACAGTTCACTTAAAACCAAAAAGAGAGGATAATGAAGCCATAAAGGGCCATTACATCATTCAATTAAAGTTAAAACATAGAAATTATTTTTTTACTCTCAAAAATCTATATATATAGAATGTGGAAAGTGTATACACATCGTGATTTCTGTGTCTGTTTTGTATAATACAAGAAATGTACACAGTGAATGAAGTAGAGCAGATACTGGACAGGAGACGCTTCCTCTCTCTTATCTGAAAGAGGATGAGGGCTCAGCGAGGAAATAACATCACTTTTCTATCTGAATATTCTGATCTCTGGGATGACTCCCAAACCGATAAGCTTCTGTGAGCAGAGACACAACACACCCCTTCCTCTGTGGACCCCCCTCCCAGCAGCAGGTCTATGAATCACCAAATAAGCTTTTGCTCAGTGACAATAAATGGCTTACTCCCTTTCAACACAACTGGTATGATGTGTATTGTTTGCTGTGGCTTGCTAATTTGTGTCAAACAAACAATTTCAGGTGCTAATTGGTCCAGCGCACAATGCTTTCATGCTAAAACATTAATTGGTGACACATGTTAATGGCTGGAACCATCTAATTTCAAGTCTGTAAGTGCTGGTTGACTATAGGACACCAGTTTGACGCACAGGATTCCCTGATGATGATGATGCACTGTCATGCTTTGATGTTAACAAATATTTAAACACATGTTGTCGGCTGTAATCAATACCACAATTATTTTTAAAGTTAGTCAGTGTCAAGTTTTAACTGCAACTCCACGTCAGCTTCATCTTATCATTCTTCTGCAAACATCCAGCTCACAGCGAGTAAAAGCCAGTCTCTGAAATCAAGCGTTTGACATATCTACAGAACTGAACACTTGAGGTAATTATAGTTGCTGCAATGGTAATTACTACACAACGTGAAAAAAAAAAACATCCACTGGAGACAGACTCAGTCAGACTGTTTGAAGTTATCAAAGATAATTCATCTCAGCTCTGTGTGTGATGTACAAAAAACATCCATTCTGCTGCGGGTGCCAAAGTCAAAGAGTTTTACAGTAATTTAGTATAAAAGCCTGTTTTTCCCTGAACTTAATCCAAAGCCTTTCTGCTGAGTTTGGTGGTAAGTAAAGCTAATGAAAATAGTTCTTTACCCACAATTAAAACCTTCTTAATCCTGGTCTTGGCAACATAAATCCTGTCTGCACCCTGCGAGGGATTCAGATCATGACCTAGATACTCCAAAAGAGAAACTCTGTTTACCAACTGCGCACAACAAAAGTTTGCAGTCAACAGTCCAAATCGAATTTGTGCACCGATGACGGAGAACAGTGTGTGACTCAATAAATCTAATTTCTTCCACATTCTCAAAGCTGAGGCTGGATCCCAGCTGCAGCCCTGCACATCAAAAGGCCAAGATAGCCACTCAAGGATATTGCTGAAGCAAATTATACAAATGTGTTGATGACACAGGATCTCTGTCGACCTGAAGTAAAAATGTCCTTTGATGCTGGTGTCCCAGATTAGACTTGTATGAAAAAAATAACATATTTGTAGTAATTACAGAGCAAGAGAAGGTGAAAGGCTCTTCTAAGTTGATGTTCAGTACAGTGTGCTTTGACAGGAACAAGAGAACCACCATCAAAGGGCATATATTACTCAAACTTTCCATAATGGGGAATACTAACTCACACCTTCTTACACCAGTTTCATTTAGTTATGAAGTTGAATTAAGAGGCATATATATATGTATATATATATATATGTATGTGTGTATGCATGAAACAAAGTTTGAAAGCTGGTTGATGTTGGTTTAAAACAATATTTGACAAAATGAAAAAAATTAACCCATAACCAGCGGTGGATGAAGTATTCAGATTATTTACTTAAGTAAAATTACTAATACCACACTGTTAAAATACTCTGTTACAAGTAAAAGTCCTGCATTGAAAAAGTTACTTATGTAAAAGTATGTAAGTGTCGTCAGGAAAATATACTTAAAGTATTAAGTACTCAATGCAGAATAATCCTCACATTTTAGAAAGTGGAAACGATCAAAACAGCTCTGTGTTTAATCGGCTAATCACTTCAGCTGGTCTTGTAGGCCTATATATTGTTGGGTAGTTTCATTTCTAATTAAACACCAGCCAAATGCTGGTAAATATGCAAGCGGCTGGTATTTGCTTCTCTCACCAGCCAAAACAACAATGGTAATCTATTGAGTGGCTGGTAAAATGTGAACATTCACTAGCCATTGGGCTGGTGGACAAAAAGTTTTTGTTTTTGTTTTGTGTGCATACATCTTAATTTGTAAAGCAACTAAAGCTGTCAGATTAATGTAGTGGAGTAAAAAGTACAATATTTATCTCTGAAATGTAGAAGTAGAAAGTCGCATGGAAAGAAGACTCCAGTAAGTATCTCAAATTCGTACTTATGTACAGTACTTGAGTAAATTGACTTAGTTACATTCCACCACTGCCCATAATAAGAAGCTTAGAAGACACTTATATTGTTTCCCTGTGGTCCCTTGTGATGTTTAATGGTGCTTTTGTCTTAAGGTGTATTTCTATGTTGTTATATATTTACTTCGGTTGCATTTGGACTGTCGCCTGCCAACACGGTCTCACGGTAGTTCTTGTAATCGTCACGTTATCCTTCCTTGGATGTAGGAATAAATCTGATGCGCACTGCGTCGTGCGTCAATCTCCCTCCTCAACGGTGCTTTCCAATAACCTAACTCGGATAAAAACCCACACTCAACACGTTTCCTGTTAAGAAAGCTTACGCTCATTAAATTACCTGTTTTTCTGTCGAGCTTTCAGGAAGTTTTTTCCAAACGGAGCCATGACTCAAGAGCGCGAGGAAAATCGAGCAGCAATCCGAATAGCGTTACAGTCCCAACATGGCAGGACGTCGGACACTTTGTGGAGTGTTTCAGAAAAGTTGAAGGGTGTTCCGACTGCAACTCTGTCCGCCCCATCCGATAAGGAGGGAGGTGTTTCCCAGACTATACTGGCCTTTATTGATGTATCTCTGTCGCCTTCCACCTGCAGCAACAACCTGAGAAACGACCAGAAAGAATAAAAAGAGAGAAGTAAACATACAAAGTCACACTGTTCTGTGAAAACAATAAACTTTAGGAATTAAAACGAAATACGAAATAGGACGAAGGCAAATTAAACTCCTTAGCCTACGTGGAAAGTAAGATAAGATAATATGATACCAGAAAGTGCAGAAATCCTATTAGGATTATGGTGCTCATTTTGGGCAATAGCCTATTTAGAACTAAAAATGTTCCTTAAAGTACCATATGCACACATATTATAAAAACAAATAGATTACATAATATACAGGAAAGTAAACACAGATTCTGCACATTGGTTTCATGTATTAGGCTACTCTACAAATATTTCTAAAAGTGCAATAGAGGCAAAACTTAAGTAATGTTAAAACATGATTACAGCCTTAGTGAGCTGCAGTACAGGACATGCAGAGCAACATGCAACCTCTTGGGGTTTAGTAACTGGCTCTCCCTGCTGGATTCAAATGACAAAGATGAAATTCAGACATGCACATCAGAAGAATGCAGCCTACTTTACCTACAGTCTGTTTTTCATGCTTTAAATCTCTTTTGTAGGAGCTTTTCCAACTGGGATATACCCATTAGTGTGAATATGGACAGGTGAAACTTTGTGGTTTTAATTAAAATGGGATTTTATTTGATAGTGTACCACTTCAGCCACCTTTTTATATAATTACAATTAAAGGCATCCAGGTTTATAATGCCATATTCCTTTAGTTATGTGTTTCGTAATGAAATACAATTTGAGATCATCATAATTGCTGAAATGCAATGGCCAATTCATTATGTATAGCCCTATAGAGGCCAAAAAGCAGTGGCCTAATTGTACCGTAAAGTGAGGAAATTATTTAATTATGCCCTGAAAAAAAGTTTACTGTCGACAGGAATGCTGCTAATATTTACAGTATTTTATAACATGATTAATTATCATTATCATTATCATATCATATGAAGTCCACACTAAAGCAATAGCACATGAAACAGACAGCAGATAGAGCGGAATATGCGATAAACTGATGGGAGTCTCTGATGGGATATTAGGCCTACTGTATGTTAACGTTGCCTAATCTTTATCCCTTGTTTATTTTAGGATTAACTATCAGATATATCCCTGTTAGAAAAATATCAGAGTAAAAGAATGAAAAAGTAAAAAAAAAAAAAATCTAATAAGATAAGAGGATCTAAAATTGATCCTTGAGGGACTCCTAAACATATTAGAATATTTGTTTGACCAAGCCATAACCTTCAGTAAATGATTTAGGGTTAAAGACAGTGTTGAATGGATGACCATTTTACTTTTATTTATTTGTGTTTGCTTAAGGATCTGTTCACATTTTTTTTTTTTACTTTCTTAAGAGAGAAATCCTTATCTGTTGTGCACAGAGTACATATGTTTATTTAAATATGCATATTCTATAATATCTAGTAGGTTTTGACTTCAAATAATAACAAAAAACTCAAAATGGAACAATGGCAAGGGTTTTAACTGCTCTTTCCAAATCAAAGAATTACCTTTTATCCTGAGCTGAAGCCAACATGGAAAAGGTGTCCTCAAAACGTTCAGAATTTTTGTGACAACTGGGCAAACTCCATCTGCAGATGAAGATCACACAATATGATAAAGAAGACAATTCAAAGACAATTTTATAGGCATAGATGCATTATTTCTACTCAGAAGGTTTAATATTGATACAATTCTACTTTTAAATAAAAATACATTTTCAGATATTAATAACTGGCAATTTATCACAATGATTCATGTCTTTAGCAGGCACTAATTTGGTTTGTAAGTCGAGACAATCATGTGTTGCTTTGAAAAGACACATAATAAGCCATAGTGTGTCTTTGTTGTGCATCCTCCCACATCATACCTGCATCCCGTCCCTGGGAGAAAAGTGCAAAACAAACCTCAGACTGTGTGCATTCATGAGGTGAAATAACCAAATCTCCCAAAGCTTGACGCAAAAAACCTTTCGCCCTGTGATGCCAAAGTGACGTATCATGAAACAATGGCACACGAGGGAGGAGACGATATGATGAGATTGATTGATGGATGGATGGATGGATGGATGGATGAAGGGGGCTGCTTCAGTGGGTGTGAAGGTGGGGGTGGAGATGAGGAAAGGGACTGATTCTCTGACATCACATTGGCTCTTATAAACTGAGGGATTGGAGCCCTCTGCACTTCACAACCAACCAGACAACTGCAAGGAAGGGGAAGTGTGTTTGGAGCTGGAAAGAAGAAGACGAGGAAGCAGCAGCAGCAGCACTACAAATCCCCTCTCCAGCCTCTCTAGCCATCTGTGTCTGACCTTTAACCTTATGGACTAGATTTCTCCTCAGGTGAATTCTTCAGTGTGGGATTCTTCTTTTTTAGTTTTGTTTGTTTTCTCATCAAGATGCAGGCACAGTTGGCGTGTATGCTTCTCCTCTGTTTCACATATGGTGGAATTTGTACAGGTAAGCACCAGGACTCTTTCAACAGGTTTTGCATCCATGCATCGTTTGATGATGTCATGATTAACCATTTACTTTATTAGTAAAGTATCAAAATAGGGATAAAGCCGTAACATGCAAGCAAAGTATGGATCAAGTCAAACTTACTGTATGCAACAGGTTTATCATTGTGGTTATGTTGTTGCAAATATGGAAAAACTGCATATTCTAAATCATGGAAATATTTTGGTTTAAAAAAAAAAGTGCACATTAAAGCTTCTTCATAACATTATGGTTTTCTGAGTTTGGGTTTGTAGATGCAATACTGAAATACCCATCAGCAGATGATGATTGATTCTTAAGGTAGTTACTCTATTTTTGTGGTCCCACAATTTATGAAATGACTTCATGAGGCTAATAACTTTAAAACCTGACTTAAATTCTTCCAGTAAAAATATATACAGTATTTATTCAAGATTGTTTTTATATTTGTCCTCAATGATCCAATATAATGATTCCTTATTTGAATGTTTGAGAACCCATTTGACCCTACATTTATACAAAATAAACTACAGCAGAGTAAACCACATTTATTACAATGGGTTCCAAATTAGAGTAAATTCACGGTCATTAATTCATTCCAGATTTCATACAGGCTACACTGAATAGCGTATGGAGTCTAAATCGAAATTAGACTCCAAATTACTTTTGGTCCAGTAAGCCAATGAGAGTCAGTGTCAGTCTGTACGATAAACAAACTTAGATCTATCTAATTGAAATCGGGTTAGTTAATTGGGTTTTGCTTCACTCTCCGGGCACTCTGGGAGTTCCCTAAATCAATAATTTGTCACCTGTTGAAGACTTAAAGGTGTCTACCAACAAATAGGAATGTGTGCTGAGTTTCTGCTCGGCTTAATTTGTCTACACATATCGCTTTAGAAGTAAATGTTGCAAACGTTTATTGACTACAGATCACAAAGAAGATGAATCAGTCACATTGATGAAGAGCATGCTGTACGTCCATATCTCATTGACATTTCTTATGCAGCAATCACTCAGGATTCACTTAACTCTTGGTTAGATTTGGATGATGGTTATATTCCTGTTATCTTTCTAACTGACAGACGTCGACCAGGATCAGCAAGCGCTGGAAGAGGAGCTACTCAGCAGTCTCTTCACTTCTAAGGTACAGCGTCCCTCTCTTTTTGTACCTGTGACATTAGAGACTGAGTGTCCAAAAAAAGCTACAACCCACCCGGTCAGCTAGTAACACCTCCCATCACTCCATCTGACCCAACACACAGACTGCCGCCCAGGTGTTCTTTCATGAAATCTGGATCCACGCTTCAGTCACAGCCTCACCTTTTGGTCTGGAGATAAATATTTTACCATATAGGGCTTTTTTGTGTTACTCAGGTTGTTTTTAATTGGGAATTGAATAAGACTATTTTACACAGTTCAGTTATGCAGAGAACAATAAATATAATCAACACACTACAACTGCTGCACTTGTGTGCATGTCCTTTGAGATGAAAATAAGAGCTGAGGGATGTTATTCAGTTGTAACTTCATGATTTTTAACACAGTCGTCAGGCCAGGCAAAGCTGAGGGAGCAATCAGAATCAGAAAAAGGATTTATTGCCAAGGAAGTAACACTTAAGCCTCCCACACACGATAAGCGATTTGCTCTCTGCGCATCGCTAGGTAGGGCGCAGAGCAAAGCGCAGAGAGAAAGGCGCAGCACAGGTATTCATAGATCATCAAGGGTGGCAAGGAGGGAAAATTTCCTGTTGCTAGGTAACAACATGCTGTTATCTCATTGGTTGCGCTTTCAAAAGGTCAGCGGCACCTAGGTCAAAGTTGAAATAATTTGAACTTTGAGTGCAGCGCAAAGCGGCAAATCAGAGCAGTGTGCAACGCCAGGGGTGTTACGTCGAAGTTGGGCGCTCCCCATAGGAAATCAATGGTACGGCCGGCGCAAAGTGGTTTTGCCACCTATCATGTGTAGGCGGCTTTACAAGGAATTTGCATTGGTTGTTGGTGCATACAGTACATCAACATATTAAACATTAATATGAAATGCACACAAAATTAATACAGAAACAAATATGTACAATATAACAAGTTTTACATTAAGAAAAAAGAGGCTGTATGGATTAGTGCAGGATGTGCAAAAGTTCAGAATATATAGAATGGTCTATAGTCCAGGATGAAGTCTGTGAGAGTGGAACTAGAGGCACGAGGAGACAAATGGCCGGGCCTAATAGGATTCAGATGGACCTGACAGCATCATAACGACACATCTTCCACCTCTCTCTCTGTCTCTATGATAAATAACCGTGGTGCTCGTACGGAGACGTGACGGTGACAAATCAGCCATGTGATTCATTGCTACTGATGCTCGGAGGTTGCTCAGGGGTGATGATTGTAATAATAACTTGCAGAATGACTGATACAGTACTCAAGAGGCTGGAAAGTGCAGTGTGGTAGAATATACTTGTGAATCTTTATCTTAACTATATACATGATCTTTTTTTAAGGTGACAGCTAAATTGATTGAGCTGTTTGTCCACTCTTCTTTTTATCTGATTAGATGCAGGAGGTAGATATCCTCTCTGGCTCCTATTTCTCCATTAAAGATAATAGCATCATTTTTATATTTGGCATTGGCCCTTGCCCTCCCTCTGTTAAAGAAACAACAGGCATTTTTTGTCTGTTGACTCTTAATGTTGGCTCAGTAATTTTTTTACACCATGGGGTCCGCTGTGGGTTGTTAGAATATTGGACCGCTGCAATAATTCTTAATCCCACCCCTCAAAATTGTTTTATTTTTATAGATAAGAATTTTTATAAGATTTTTATACCAAAGAAAATAATCCTCTAGCGACCTTTCAGCACCATTAAAACCACACACCACTCATTCTAATTTAAAACTAAATGAAAACCCTTAAAATCTTCGACGTATGACTCATTTGTAAATGTCAGTAGCTGCGAATGTTTGGTCCCTCGTGTGTCGTTCTTTTGATGTCTCTGCAGATTTTATTACGTGCCCCCCAGTCATAAAAAAGGAACCTGTATTGGACATGGCTCCACTCTTTACACCATCGGAGGAGACTGTATTCCTCTGTTGCTCATAAACGATGTGAGCAAAGCGAGTCTTTGAGGGGTTGTGGCCATTTACAATAACTTAGAAACCACAATTTCCCCTCGCCCCCTGAATCTCTCCATCATCCTCAGTGACACCCAGAGGTCTGTGCGGCAATGTGTGGGAGATTGCCAGCCCTCGCATGGGGTGGGAAGGCGCTAGGGCCCTCCACCCGTCTTTTAAAGCACTCAAACTAGAATATCACGGTGGATGGAATGTTTAAGTGCACATATCACATATATCTTAACTGCTGTCTAAACATGTGGTAGTCTGCATCAGTGCTGCAATGTAAAGTGAAAGCCTTAAATGCATCCTCAGTGCTCCTTAAAGGGAATGTAAACACGCAGCAGATAAAATTGCTCCGTGTGGAAAACCTCCAAAGTAGCATTTAGATCGCTGCACTTCAGTGAGACAAATGAAATGCATTGTTGTCGGTTAGCAGCTGATCCATTAAATCTGTTCATATAAAAAGGCAAACATTCAAAAAAATAAAGCTTCACACACAGAACATTAGATTCAACACACAATACTATACAAAAATCTACAATGTGAACATATAGGGTATAGACTGAGTAACAGTAAAAACGTATAAAATGTCAAGCAATGTAGTACCATAACACTACTAACAACAAAATGATTCTGTAGTAGTTCCTTCGGTGGTATAATTTCTATCACATTCGTAACCAAACATGAGCACAGCAATAGCATACACATGTGTATAGGTTATAGCAGGGTTGTTGAATTAGATTGGAATCAATTGTATAGGTGTTGTAGTTATTGTGTCCACCCTATTTTCTTATGGCTCTAATGGTCAAAGCAGCGCATTCATGGCCAAAGAAGAAAAGTCTGTAATACGTTTTGTCCTGACGAGTTGAATGTTGAATAAAAACATGGAATAAATAGACAATAGACAAAAAAACAACAATTCTTAATGGTCTACGTATCAGGTTGTTTAGCAACTGGGTTTTTATCCTTTGTGGTCCATCCCCCTCTGGGCTCAACTCAATTTTCACTTCATCTCAGTTCACAACGTTAATTAAATATTCAATTAAATCCATCTTTTCGAGTATCTAATTTGTTGGCAAGCTTTGAATCTGGAAAAGCAGCACTTCCTGTACTCAATTTTTAAACGCAAACACCTCCCCCGCCCCCTCCTCTTTGCAGATGAAACAGAACAAGCAGAGTGCCCCCTACTGGCGTGTGTCGCTGGTTAACCTGTGCAGGATGATGAACGGCCTGCGGCGGGAGGCCTGGAGCGGCGAGGAGGAGGAGGGCGGTGAGCTGAGGGAGGGGAGCTTCCAGCTGCTGGAGGAGCTTTACAACCTGCAACTCATCTGCCGAGCGCTGCAGAGCAGGGAGGAGAGGGTGAGGCGCGCACACACACACACACACACACACACACACACACACACACACACACACACACACACACACACACACACACACACACACACACACACACACCAAAAAGAAGTAGTCATCCTTTAATTAGAAGATGTGTATTGTTATTGGTTTATGCTGTTGTTGGGGCTATAGAAATTTAAATGCATGGCGGTCTTTTCCCTGGCTGGTCCCATATTTTCTGATATAAAAACAAAAATTGAAAACGGGTCAATTTGACCCAAAGTCTACACAAGGGTTAAATTGGTTATGGCAAAAAAAAGCAAATGTCTTGGCCGATAAGCCATCCTAAAAACAGGTGTACACACTCACATAAACACAGGAAGATGCATACAATACAGGCACACTGTAAATCTGTCTCACATTTCACAAACGCATGTCACAGCCCATCCATCTTCTCTCTCACAGTAAACACACCTCATTATGCGTCTATTTCCTTGTCTCCCTTCTCCCTGTCTTCCATCATTTTCTTTTCACTTCTCACACAAATGCCCTTTTCCTTTTTCATTTTTTTTAAATCTTAACACAGCAACTGCAGATTAGCACCTGTTTTGCCATGCATGGAAGCACAGAGGAGAAGCACTTGTTTAATCACAGCTACACCGGCGTAGCCTCTCATTACCCTGCCACTCAGCAACAAAGCATGTGTTTGCCTGCCATTTCCTTCTCGTTGTGTGACACTCACCCACTGCCGTGTCTCTCTCTGCCCCCTAACAGCTACTCCATGACTCTCAAGAATATTTAGAGGAGAACAGTGACACTCCGCTGAAACGAAAATCACCCTACATCCTGAAGAGGCAAGAAGCGCACACCACCAAGTCCCGGAGGCCGTACATCTTGAAACGAAGTGCAATTTACTGACAGTCATCCCCAGGCCCGAAGTGACGTTTTAGAGGGACCAGACCATATACTTTTTGTGAAGATGTGATTGTGTTTTTGTCTCTCTTCTAATAGCTGCAATGTTTTTTTTCTTTTCCCACTGTTGTTTTTATCCAGTCCGACCCTTCGATTGTATGTCCAGCATTGAGGCCTGCTTGTATTCTGCTCCTTTCCAAGTATAGGTCCTGAAAATAAAATCCTGAGCATCAAGCAAATTGTGTACCTCCTGAGAAACTATATTTATTTACTCTATTTCTTCACTGCACACTAAGGCTATTTTGTTTCAGGATATAATTAAATGATTCATGATACAAAACCAGTGTGATGTGACTATGTTTTCTTTGATGTAACAGCTTAATTAAACTATATATTTAAGAGTCAGTTTAATTATTATTAGGTCTTGAGTAAAAACAATTGGGCTGTCACAGACATGGTACAAAAGTGAGAAAGTACTGAGAAATGGACTAACACATGGTTATCTTTTAATGGTATTTGTGGACAATAAGAGAAATAAAATTATACCAACCTTAAATTAAATTTGCTTAAATTTGCTTAAATTAATATAAATGTTTAAATCCATTTGAAATAATTTTGAAAGGCTCTTAGCCTATGCCCTTTTTGTATTGTGATATAATATGACTAACTATGGTTGAGATGCTTGCTAGCCTTACTAGTAAACACTTTTTTTCATTGGTGCCTGCTGGTGTTGGTCACCATCTCTATTTCTCTATGAAAGAGATTATTGAAGAGCAGACAGATTCCTCTGTAGAATAAGGCGAGTAGAGGCCAGTAGATGCTGCCAGTCTGTTAGTGATTTCCAATACAAAAGGCACGTCTGGAAATTAATACAAAAATTATTTCTGGATTTTAAAATTCAGCACGTGCCACCGTCAATATATTTGGTCAGTGTGTGTTCCGATTAGTATGTGCTGTGTTGAACATGTTTCAAAGGGTCCACAGGGCACTTTGACTTCAGCAGATAAAATAGACACTGACTGTGGCGATTGGGAGACTTGGCCTTAATAAAAGTCAGTTTCATCTCCATATCAAAGTGCTTCGGTGTCCTTTTTTGAAATTCGGCTTTTAACCCTGACAGCCAAAGAGCCTGGATGAAGCTCAGCACACAGAGAAACACCCCTTTGAACAGCCTCGTTCTGTTTCTCCAGAGAACGTTAGCTGCAGGAAATACATGAAAATGTTTTTTTGCTGCAGGAAATACATGAAAACAGCATTTTGCTGTTTAGTTTTACTCTTACAATTCACACAGGCATGTGCCCAGTTTATGCAGTGAGCCACTGAGCCAGTGAGGTAGTATGGCTGGATTTGAAAGGAAAAGCATTTCCCTCACACTTTACTGTTAAATGAAAACAATACATCCTTTTTGATTGTATATGTGTGTGTTCATCTTTCCCTGAAGCCTACTCATCCAACAAGCTGATTGATAGCACAGGATTAACCTCAAATAACTTATTTTGTTCTCCCTTTAAAGGTACAGTTACACTTGCCATGATGTGTTAAGTCAAAAAAAAATCAGCAGGCACAAAGACTGGATTTCAGTTACTGTATATGGCATACATTGTTACCACTCGCCTACCAAGGTGCTTCCATAATCATCTCTTTTAATGTATGCACACAGACTCCAAAAAATGTAATTGGGGTCCCTTGAATCAAAGGTTAATGCATTAGGTTTTTCTAACTGTATAACATTTGGGTATACTTTAAAATAGGCGGTGAAACACCTTAATCATACCACAAGAGAAGCTGCAGTAAAGGAACATTTAATGCTTTGCTTTGTTTTTTAAAGGATCAAAGTCAGTTGTATTACCCACTAAAGTTACCATTACACATTCATCTCAAAGGGTCAATAGTACACCCAAATCCCAAAAGACATTTTCACAGTGGTATCAAGTCATGCCAACAGTTTGTGGTACTGAGGTTTTATATGTCTCCAGAAACAATGTCCCAGTTACCGTGAATAATCCACAGACCTCACTTTGAAATGATGTCAGTGGGGCTATTTCTTCTGTAGAAAGAGGTTACGATGAAAACTAGAAATGTAATTTTTCAATTCAAAGAAAATTACATTCTTACATTACATTGAAAATTAAATCTCAGAGACAGATATCTTAAAGCATCAGCAGGTAAAACTTCACCTGACAATGCTATTGGATTTAAGGTGAATCAAGGTTTATTTTGGCTTTCTACTGTATCGAATTAATCAATTCTATTTTCCTGGGAATATAAAGAAATAAATGACCTTAAGAGATAGAGCGCGGGGTTGAGTGTAGAAAGTATGTAGTTGCACACATAAATATTATCTCATTGAATCCAGGATAGATAGGATATAATTATTTGCAGCCATCAATGTGGTTTGTATCCACTTAAGGTAGATATTTATCCACTCAGGTTGAAAAAAGTTGAATTGCAAAGCTGCTCTTTAATGTTTCCCTCAACAATTACTGCCAAGGTGCCTTTCAGACACTTATAACTAAATGCTCCAGCTTCTGTCGACTCCACTTGAATGTGTCAAATTGTTTGTGCGTAGCAGGAAAAAGGGCACACTTTGCATAAGTAAAGGTTGAAAAAATACCATAACCTCCATCATTATTCCTTTCATGTCAGTGACCACCAGTGTATGTGCCCATCACAGGCAGCGGATGGCAGTGTTGTTTAATATGTCTGATGGCCTGATTTACAGTGTGAATGACTGTCTCACAGAAATACAAGTATCCCTTCAGGCAGAAGAACACTGTATTGAAAAGACATACAGCCAAAAAATGGCAACTGAATCAGATGAATGCATTTAGAGAAAAAAAAAATCTCCTCAAATAGCAGCAGAAAGTGTGAACTCTGGTTTTCTGTGGCCCAACAGTGAGATAAATGTTTAAATAACCTTGTAATGGCAGTGTTCACAAGTATTCAGAGTCCTGCAACGAGGATTTAAAATGCAAGAACAGATCTTAGTTCTACTGTATGATGTCCATATTTGACCTTTGGTTGAGAATATGTAGGTTATACTGAGTGAGACACACCTCGAATTAGAGACAAAGCAGCTCTCTGTTCATTGAGCAAATCTAGTTGGGGTTAATGCAAAGATATCAGGCCAAAAACATACAGAACCTTATTTGCAGGTTTTCAGTTACTTTCGTTCATAAGGGGACACCATCAGAGATGTTTAAAAGTATTTTCTTCCAACTAATTCTGGCTGCACTACACATCCACCTAACATCATGCAGCAAAAGGTAATTTCAGTGAGAAATAATAATGACAATTTGCTCAAAGATTTTTCACAGTTCACCCAGAGGCACCACAAGTAATTTAGTTATATTTGGAAAAACTTCAAGGTGAACACTAAAACTCTCACCTTAAAAAATGAAACAAAAGCAGACAGAATTTGTGCTATTTCATTCTCTATCCAGGGAGTTCATTTTCATGAAGTCATTTTGCCTTTCCTCACCTTCAAATGAAACACTTCACCTACAAAATAAAACGACTGAATCACAGTTGGGACAACATATACCCATGGCAGCAGATATTGGAGGACTCTTGAGTACTTATGAAGGTGTTAGTGTGTGTGGTTTAAAGAGAAAATATCCTGCCATGTGGTGAAATAGTACTTTAATAAGAGTGAGAACATTAGAGAAGGTAAACTTTTCTCCCAACCCCACTACTTCTCTTTTCTCTAACCCTTAGTCTAACCCTTCATTTTGTTAAGTGTGCACATGTAGGCTATATATACCAGCAGGTGGCAGTGCAGTACAACACTAATCCAGACTTTGGTAACTGTATGTATCTTAATTAAATAACCTTTTGGTTTTGTTCCACCAAATGAATCGGAAACTTCTCTCTATATTTTGCCTAAAGAATATCCATTCACAATACAGAAAATGGGCCTTGACTTTAATTTAAATAGACAATGCAGTATTCCTATTTCCCTGTTTTCTACAACTGGTTCATTTTAATCACATTCTGCCTCTTAGTATACTGAGATTTCCTACAAAAAAGTGACAGTTTGAGCCCTCATGCTATTTCAGATTAGAAACAATGCCAAGGAGAACTGGAGTAACTTTGCATGGGATCGGGCTCAGAGCACCCAGCTGCTTGAATGGAGCTCCAGACACTAAAATGTGATGGTAGCATCACAAACACTGATAATCTTGTAACACAAAGGTCATAGGCCTGATTGGACACGTGCTTCGGACACAGTAACTCTAAAACAAATCTACCAGGTGAATGAGGGGATTTTAGCTTTAGTGATTATGTGCCTTGTCATCTATAGCCTAGGCACAATCCTTGAGGCAGATAACAACAACGGATAGGGTTTCCTTCACTATCAACATCCAAAAAACAAGATTGGAACCTGCTTTCCCTATCAAATTGATTGACAGATCTAAAAACATGCAGACCAACTCTTTCCACATTTGAGGAATGCAATTTATCATTATCTCAGCATTGGAGCAGATCTGTCAGTTTTTGTAAATTTGCAGGCTGCCTCAGCAGATGTCTATCAATGTAACGACTCTCGTGACCCTGAACAAGTTCAGGCTTAGTACGCTTCCCACATCCACAGGACAAATTACACCCTTTGTGAATTAATTCAACTCCATTAAAAACCTTCATCGACATCTGCCGCTGCAGCGATGCTCGGGCCTGCTTGTCTTGGCCTTTTTCCAGCCGGACGCCTCTTCAATTTAACTCCAATTTCGAGTTGGTGGATGTTGGCTGACAATTTGAAACTTCTCAGTGGGATGCTGATGAGTGTCTTCACTCATACTTAAGGAAAGTCATTCTTTCATCTGGACAGTGTAGCAAATTGCGTAAAATCCAGTGCGATCAAGATAATGGTTTGTGAAGGAATGAGATTAGCTCCCTTTGTGAGAAATCCGATTGTGTGGATGGGATAGTGGCATAACAAGTGTGACCTTGTGGCAGGGGCCAGCTGAGAAAGTAATTAGGCCTCACATATGGGCGGCATCACTGAAGCCTTCAGCAATGGCAGTGAAAGGACAAGCCATGTCAGAGCTGTTTATTGTCACAGGTACGGCTGTCATTTGTAAAAAATGGCCCGCTGGTTACTAAGACATAGACAGCAGGTCGAGACAAACTACAACAAAAAAGAGGAACTTCAGATTTCACTTAGTGTATAGGTGTTTAATTCCAAAATGAGTCAGCATCAGTGTTCGGCATTTGAATTAACAACTGACCTTTTTGTCAGTTAAAATGTGTTCTGATATCCAGGTTTCTCACATCTCCAGTTTTGTCATCAAAGAGGTTGACTTTTGCTATGGTAACTAACTTTCTAGTAAGAGAAACAACCAAGCCAATCAGAGCCTTCGAGGGCAGGCCTTCAGTTGGTGACTTTATACATGGTGTTAAAATGGAATTACATTTTAACATCTCAACAACATCTAGCACAGCTCTGTGCACCAAACAAGCTAATAGGTAGATTCAAATGTGTGTCAGATTTCAAGTGGGGATACATTAATGTTTTACCCTAAACCTGTCAAAGAAAACAGCCATGTGAAAATCTGTGCAAGTTTGCTCGTATACACAGAGAAGAAATCCTCAGAGTTAGATAGGAACATTTAAACAATTCATCTTAGTTACTGTTCTTAATTACTGATCATGATATATTAAACAAACTATATGTAGTAGAATAAATATTAATTCAAAATCCTCCATCATGTAAGTTGGGTTGGGTTTTTCCTGTCTCCTGTCCCTAACCCTACCCTAACCCTAACCCCTAACCCTTGCGTTTTAACCCCAACCCTAACCAATAACCCTTGCGTTTTAACCCTAACCCTAACCCTTTGATTCCCCATTTCAACTGCCCAGTCGTCGGACAAACAGGGGGAATCATTGTGATAACTTTCACATCCCCTAACCCTAACTTATTACACATTTTTAATAGAATGTGTACTTTTTAACCTCCAGGGCAAGTAATTCAGATGTATTTTAGACATTTTAAATGTTTTTAGTCCTTTTTAATGTTAAATAATATTCCTATAATATTGGGATAGATTTTTATATATTGCGACGCCAGGGCCTTTATTTTCATTATTTTTTTTTTTTTTGTATTTATTTAAATTTCTTATTTTGTTATCTCTCCAGGAGAGAGGCCAGGGCAGGTGTGGAGGAAACCTTTAATTTAAAGTTGTATTCTCCCGCTGTCCTGTCCAGTGGGTCTTTTAACCTGCTTTTAATATATGGATTTCTTTTAAACAGCTTTTATATAACCGAACTTGGTTTTTTTAAGGAGGTTTTTAAGTGTTTTATTTACACCATTGGTCCCCTTGTGCCCGTGCCCCTCGCAGCGCCCATCCCGAGCAAACCTAACCAACCTATATTTCTCTGTCACAGAAAATCTTTGGTTTTAAGCCTGTTCCTCATAAATAAACATTAGACATTACATTAAACATGTAAAAATAGCCAATGCAAGTCTTTTGACACTGGAAAGCAATGCTTTTTGCACAAAGCTAAAATAATTAAGATCTTAAAACTTGACCCTCTTCAAAACTGGGCCCTCATCATTTTTCATGATATTGTCCTTAGTTGACAATATTCCAAGTAAATTATTAATCAAATAAATACAAAGCAGTTGACACACAATAGGCCTGGAGCTTTCAGGTCTCCTGGAGTTGTGGTTGCTTTGGCTGGTTGGTAATCCAGCTTTGGTCATCGGCGTCGGACAGTAACACACTACTGGTGTCAAGCAGATACTATCTTCAATACATCTTCTTGATTATGTGTCTTGAGTTAATTAAACACAGTGTCTCCTTTGTTTCTTTGGTAATTGTCAATATGGAAACTGTGATCATGCCCTCTGAGGCATCCTGATACAGGAAAACAATGGACCTGGTGGGAGAAACTCATTTTGCATTGTGTAAATCATAAACTCCACCTTGTCTCCTATTTTCCTACATGATGACAACTTGTTGTGTGTTATTGCTCATTAAAAATGCAAATTGTCTTTGTATATACTTTGATTGCCATTCTCTGTAGACTGGCATGAGTTATGCTACCTGTGCACTAGAGACTGTCCTCCCCCGAATAAAGGCCACATAATGTAAGTCGTTTGTTCATACAGCAATCATGACTTATATTATAGTTATGTTTATAATGGAGCAGCAGAAAGTAAGGTGACAAAGTATAAGATCGCCAAATTTCCATATAATGAGGTAGGTTGGGGTGGTTGATGGGTCAAACAAACACAGGAGTTTCACCCAGGAGACCGAGGTTTGTGTCCTGTGTGAAAATATAAGTAAATGGTGAGTTTTTTTTAACTTTACAAGTGGAATAGACAGAGCTACATCATGTTTTGAGTCACGTGCGTAACTGGAAGTGAAGTAACGTGTAATTTTACCCAAACCACAATCTTTTTCTAAACTTAAATAAGTAGTGTTGGTGCCTAAACTAAACAAGTGAGTTTTTGTGCCTAACCCTAACCAAACTGTGACCGTTTAAATTAATATAACCAAATAAACGACCTATATTGTCCAGCCTGGTTGCACAGAATTCCGTGAAATGATCACGAATTGTTAACAGCGCATTACGTGGTGGTGTCTGAAAAATCTGGGTGGCCACCACGGAAAACAATGCCAATGTAAAGTCAGTGAGAAGATGACGTAACATTAAGAGCGACTACGGTAACGAGTACTACGTAAGGCCGAAATTCCGCGTAAGGTGGTTGGTTGGGGTGGTGGATGGGTCAAACACAGGACTTTCACCCAGGAGACCGGGGTTTGTGTCCCGCAAGTTAAGTTTCCTAAAGTCGCTTTCTTCTTTTCCGTCCCGTTCTTCCCGCGTGTCACAGAACCGTAAGCCCACCCACAACCTTTTCTTGAACCCAACCGTCCCATTCTTCCCGCGTGTCACGGAACCGTAAGCCCACCCATGACCTTTTCCTTAACTTAAGGGGCCGTGTTTATTTAACCGAATTCTTACGTGGGGCCATCACGGCATTTTTGGCGATCCGTGTTCATTTCACGGAATTCTTCCGTGGGCCCATCACGGAATGTTTTGCGATTCCGTTAAACTGCCACAGATTTTGAGTTAATTGTTCATTTCACGGAATTCTGTGAGATCAGGTTGAGATGATGTCTGACATGTCACCACCGTTAAAAATGACAAAATCAATCCTGCCCCCACAGGAAACTGCAAACAAAAATAAAAAAACAGACTGAATAATGACTGAAACTGCCCCAATATCAGGCTAGAGATTTGCTCACGCAGTAGCAGCACTTGCAATGATACAGTCATTTGGGCATGTGAGATGTTAAGCAAATAAAGCAAGGATAAGACACCATTCCCTCCAGAGAAGATAAACCGTTTGAAACCTTGCATCTGTTATCTACTGACCTGGACAGCCTGCTGGATATTGCAATGTGTACTTGTTTTACATCTATGTGAGGTTCCTACAGATTTGTTATTTAGAGTATCTCACAGTGGAGGTGTCCAGAAAGAGCTAACTAACAGGCATTTCAGATCAAAGCTCCTCGTAGCCCCTCTGCAATGCTCTGTCACTACGAGCTGTATCATATTGATTGTAAACATGGAAGCTAATAAGTCTACGTAGACTTATTGTAAAGTGTTGGGCAAGTTACATCCAAAATGTAATACATTATAGATGACTAGTTACTGTTTTTATTACTGTCTGAATTGTAATGCTTTACACTACTTTTGCGTTACTTACTTTCACCAAAATAACCACGGAAGTATGACTTGGCAGGTAGCTTGTGAATTTCATCACGGGATCAACAAAGTCTCATATTTATCGACTTTAATACAACATCATTTATTCATAATATTTTGTTGAAATCAATGTTAATATGCAAAGTAACTAAAGCGATTACATAAATAGAGAAGTAAAACGTACAATAGGCAAGTAGGAGAAAATTAAAATACTCCATTGAAAGTACCTTACAGTTGTATTGAAGTACGGTATAGTTACTTTCCACCGCTGATAAAATGTATGATATTATGTGTGGCAAGCCTAAACATTAATTCCCGACGTGTTGTTCATCTGTCAGCTGTTTGGACACACGGCTGTCCGCGTGGCGTACCGTTACCTGTTGGGACACAGATGTTGTCCGTACCATCGCCTGTTGGGACACAGATGTTGTCCGTAGCGTCACCTGTTGGGACACAGATGTTGTCCGTACCGTCACCTGTTGGGACACAGATGTTGTCCGTACCGTTACCTGTTGGGACACAGATGTTGTCCGTACCGTCACCTGTTGGGACACAGATGTTGTCCGTACCGTTACCTGTTGGGACACAGATGTTGTCCATACCGTTACCTGTTGGGACACAGATGTTGTCCGTACCGTCTCTGGTTCTGGCTCTGACCGCGGGAACAGTGACAGGACAGCACCTTGGTTCAACACAGCGTAATAGCTCCTGAAAATAATGTCTCGCAAATGTATATGTCTATGCAGTCATCTCAACCATCGAATTCCAGCAACAGGAATTTACACTCAGACTTTTTGAGTTTTTTTCTTGTAATTAGTAATGCGTTATATTACTGCGTTGCCACAAAAAGGAATACATTACTGTAATTGCGTTACTTTTGTAACGCGTTACTCCCAACACTGTTAGTCTGTGGTTATTGTGTCACTGACTGTGGATCTCATCTTTTTCATTAGGATCTTGTATGATGTGGCCCTGTTACTGCACTGCTGGCACTCCACTGGAGTTGGTCAGATCTCATCTACATCTATATGAAACTGCTGACAAAACATGAACACATGTGCATACACATGATTAGATGGCTCTGCCTGTACAAACACGCCATGCATCTCCACCTCTTCCACCTTGTGTGGCGACAGCGAGGCTGATTCCCACAGACAGATCCCCCACTCTATGGCATGCCCTGACATTATAAACAGGCTTCATGAAAAAGACGAGCATCAGTAATTGTTGCGAGGGGAGGGGGGTGGGGGAGACGAGCAGTCGGTGCAGCAGGCCTTTTACTGGCTAATTGTGTCTCTTTGCCTGCCTATGTGATAATTAAAATGACTCTACCTCCCCCTGTTCCAGTCACAGTGGTGGCATCACAAAGGCAGCAGCAGAGCTGTTATTGCTTGTCCTTCAGCTGAAAGGATCATGTTGGCCAGAGAGCTGAGAGCTTTTGTTCTGAAAGCTGAAAAATCTGGTGTCCAGCCTGGGCATTTTTTCGCAATGCGCCCTGGGAAATGGGTTATCTTAGCAGCGCATGCAAGAAGCCCTGACATTAATCTTTAATTAAGGCCTTTACAATTTTGGGCAACATGTCCGGGAGTATGAGAGTTACTGTAGGGGATAGATATGAACAGTGGACAGTGGGTAGGGCCAGGAAACACATTATATCTTGTGGTGAGCTCGTTTTGTCTCATCAAAGTCAATGGTCCGTTGATCTGCAAAGACGTTGCCTCGCTGTTCTTTTCAGCTGTTTGGATCACAAGACACAATGTTAGGTAAGCTTAGCATTGAGACGGTCCTATTTTTTTCCTTTTTGTAAAATAGATAACAATCGGTCAAGGTAACAGCAGTGAAACGTGCAGTGAGGCTGCTTTCTTTTCTACACGATAATCCAGATTGCTATATATCCCACCATTCCTGATGAGAGGATGTCTTCTGATAACTGTTAGTGTGAACATATCAAGGTGACTGCTTTTGCTTAACACATTGTTTTTTTTCCCTCTTTTTTTGGTAATTG
Source organism: Zingel zingel (assembly GCA_023566125.1). Taxonomy (NCBI): domain Eukaryota; kingdom Metazoa; phylum Chordata; class Actinopteri; order Perciformes; family Percidae; genus Zingel; species Zingel zingel. The sequence goes on along the minus strand of CM042320.1, from coordinate 7,287,274 downwards.
GTTGTGGATCTCTTGTTGAAAGAGCTAAGTGATAAACCTGCTGGTATAACCAGCATGAAACTGAAGCTTTTCTTGTGTTGTGACAGCTGCTGCCTTTGTAATGTTCCACAAAATCCCCCAAGACACAACCAGTTTTATTCTGGCTGAAGATTCACATGAAAAAAGACAAGTCTCCTATGAAACAAAATGCGACTTAGGTAATTGTTATGATTATTCCTTTCCGTGTTGCCAATGGGATGAAGGCATTCCAAAACTGAAAGTGGAGGTTTAGGGAAGAAGGGACTATGGAAAAGTGGCGGCACATCTCCCTGTGGCAAGATTAGTTCGCTGGCAAGAATGAGAGACAGATGGGAGGCTGGTGGTGGTGGTAGCAGGGGGGAGTGTGGGGGGGGGTCACACCTTTTTGAGGCAAAGCAATTGGGAGCGATTAAAAAGCTCATTCGCTGTAGGGACTATCCAGTCTGAAGAAGGAGCTGGCTCCAACAGCGCCTGCAGCACTGTTCCTTTTATCTCCACTCCTCATGAAGACCCTGTAAATGCCATGGGAGTAGTTAGAGTGAAGCACAGTGTTCTGCTGGGATGGTTCACTGTTAATGTTCAACGTCATAACAGTAAATGAAAGGAATTTCTTAGCGTGTCTGCACCACTGCAATGGATCAATTCTGCCATAAGAGTGCGGCTTAACCCGTGTAATTAAACTCATGGCCAGTTATATCTTGTCCCTTTCTACCATGTGGAGCAGCTAAATCCTCCATTCTGCACATGTGCAGACACTTTACGTAGCTTTGATTCACCACCACCTGGAAACAAATGATGATTGAATGCTTGACGTGCTTTCATTCTCACCCTTGGCCATTTCCATCCCAGATTTGGCAGATAAGAATGCATCCTTTTTTCCTTTCCCATCATGAAACTGGTTCAATACCCAGAAGCTCAGGCTGGCTCAGGCTGGCTCAGACCAGCTCAGGCTGGCTCAGGCCGCTTGGTATCCACCGTAACTGAATGCTCATCAGCTTGAGTGCACCTGAACGCTGAAAGGCCCCTCCATCACCGGTAGAAACACAATCACAAATTCCATGCCAGATTATTACGATTCATTGATCATCTGCACTTGCTTCATGTTTTCCTGCCTTCAGCCTCCCTTCAACTTCAATACTTTTAAATCCCTGTACTTAGCCATTTGTCTGTTCATTGCAGCCCTTTTTACGCTTTTCCAACATGTCTTTTATCTCCCCAGCTTCATTTCCCCAGCTTAGTCCTCAATCCTCAGCCGGTGCACCTGTGGGCCTGTGCTGGAAATGCTCCATGAACGACACAGCACAAAATGTACTAATCAAAAGCTATGCTTTGATGCTACACTGTCGTTTGCTTGGAAACATATCGTGTCTGTACCTTGAGAGAAGAAAATGAAATCAAACGGGCCGTGGTCATTGTTCTTTTCCTGCACACATTGCTGCACAAGAAAATTAAATCAAACGGACTGTGGTCATTGTTCTTTTACTGCACACAGTGCTGCTGCTTCTTCATAGACGGATAGTGAATGTGAGGCGGAATTATGATCCAACCACATAGGTGGATTCCCAGAAGCACGAGAGCAGGACAGATCAAAAGGAAATAAGGAAATCCACACAATCCATATCAGCCTGGTATCATGTGGGGTTTGGCCCATGTGTAGGTACATACTGGCAGCACCATGGCAACCACAGCAATTGATTGTCTGATGTCTTCTGCTGTGCACAGTGCAGGTCTTGTTATGTGGGATATTGTTTTTTTACTTGCTACCCTGGCTCCTGCATAGCATGCATTAGCTGTGCTTTCTCAGGTGCCCGGCTGTCATGTATGCTTACCTTCCATTTGGTTCTGGATGACTTTGAAGGACAGGAGCCGGAAAGAGGTGGGGACGACTGTGACAAACTGCTTAAGGTCTCTGAAATGGTGTTGGAGCTGTGAAAGCCTGAAGGTGTTAAATGAGAGTCGACTCCATTATCAAAAGTAGCCTTTATCAAACCTGCCATACAACCTTTAATAGCTGTGACTCTGTTTACAGATCCTGTACTATTTTGCTTCTAAACCTTTGATGAAATGTTTACATATTAATGTAATTTTTTCTGTATATTGTATTTTTAAATATATTTGCATTGTTGTGAATTGTAATGTGCCAAATGTTCTTTATTAAACACCCAATTGGCAATTAGCACAACACTGTGAATGCCCAATCCGGTCAATTAAAGGATTACATGCTCCTCTATGAGTTGAGAGAATTCTCTAAATCTCCTGGCTTCATCAAACCATTTCAGAACCAATGAAACGTATTACAGCAAGAATAAAATTAATTTTAGTTTGGGGAAATGTTTTGTGATACAAATTGTGCCCATTAACTATGAGGTAGAAGAATTAAATAAATTAACATTGGGAGTGATTCTTGTCCGTGTGGTCCCGTCTAATTCTTTGCAAATAAAACAAATAAATATAACTTTTAACCCTCAGGCTGTTTTTGCTCAATTTGACCCATTTACCTTTTTTGACAGGTTTCAGGTATATCACCACATGTCTTAGCTGTGCATGTCATTACTTTTTGTTTGGAAGTGTATTCTTAACTTTTTATAGGCAGCACATGACAAGAATTACATTCTTGTCATAATTTGGTCATAGGCAACAGAGTTTCTTGCCCTTGCTTAAATTTGTCTGACGCTTTCGGGGTCAGCCCTTACTGACAGAAGTTACTGAATCCTGTCGTCTCTCCAGTTAGGGACTCTTCGTTTTTTATTTAAGGGGCTACCGGAGGAGTTTTGGGATCTTTAGTCAAAACAGACTTGACCCTCCCTTCGCCAGCAATACATTTTTCTTGACCCTCCAAAATGATTGGAAAAAGAGGCATTACCCTCCCTAATAATGTATTGATGCCTTCTGTACTAGTGTTGACGAACTGACCAAAGAGCCAGTTAATTAACCCGACTCGTGTCACTGAACCGGGAGAATCGAGTGCCATACGTCAATGAACCGACTCACTCCTGTTTTTTTTACCTCATTCGTGCCGTTGTGTGTAGCTGGTATTCTTCTGCTACTGTGTGTGTAGTAATCTAGCTCATTAGCGCCTCCACTGTAGTGGTGGTAGAATCAATCAGGAAATTGGCTACTGAACGAGACCGAATGTTACCGTGCAACCGCTCAAGTCTAATGTAATCAAGCGGTGTCTTGGTTCTCAGCAAGTTTAAGTTATTAACCAAGCCTTGTTTCTGGTGCATCTTAGATGATTGTGTTCATGGCAATTCACACATTATCAATGGGGAAGTACATCACATACAAATACATGTCATGTTATCTTGGTAGTTATGTTAAGTTAAATGTTAGAGAAGTGAATGTTGCTACAGTAGGTAAGCTGTCACGAGGAGACCACGAACCAGGCTACTGCACGAGACCGTAAGGACCGTAACCAAGGGTACTGCATGAGTCTATATTCAAACGGGTGTCTAGGTTCTCAGCAAGTTTGAGTTATCAACCGATCCCAGAAGCCTTTATGTCTCGTGCATTTTAGAATTGTGTTCATGGAAATTCATAGGCTACATTATTGATGGATATCACATACAAATACACATCATGTTAACTTGGTAGTTATGTTAAGTAAAATGTTTGTTACATGGTGGGTAGGCTGTCACGAGGAAACCGTGCACCAGGCTACTGAACTCAGGCTACATAGTTCAGTATTACATACTGAACTATGTAATCAAATGGGTGTCTAGGTTCTCGGCAAGTTTGAGTTATCAACCGATCCCAGAAGCATTTATGTCTCGTGCATTTTAGAATTGTGTTCATGGAAATTCATCGCTACATTACCAAGTTTCATATCACATACAAATACACGTAATGTTATCTTGGTAGTTATGTTAAGTTAAATGTTAGAAGGGAATGTTGCTACATGGCAGTTAGACTGTCACGAGACCGCGCACCAGGCTACCGAATGTACTGTGGCCAGTGCGTGAGTCTAGTGTCGGTCAGTGTGAGTGTATAAATAGTATGTCGAGACTGAATTTAACCGTGCAACCGCTCGAGTCTAATGTAATCAAGTGGTGTCTTGGTTCCTGGCGGGGGAAGTGTGCACGATCACCACCCCCCGCCGCCAAGGGCATGTGAACCAGTGACTGTATCTATTAACTCGGTAGGCCAACCAATGACCGTCCGGTTGAACCGACTCGCGTAAAAGAGTTGGTTGTCCCATCACTATTCTGTACTGGTTTGCACTTAGCAAAGATGTACAGATAACTACTGATTTTTTACAACCATGACATACATGACTTAACCTCTGCTTTCTCATCTTACACATCACACTCCTCTGTTATGGTGTGGTGGCCATTTCAGTAGATTTACTCACTAACATTGTTGTGGAAACACAATAAGCATGGAAATAAAATGCACACTTCCTGCATTACTGCATTACTTCAAATACTAAGTTACTCCTCTAGTAAACTAGTATTCACATGAAATAAAACAATAAAACACTGAGACCATTCAACAAAGCACACTGGGTAATAACCCATATTGACAGCTGGCCCGCCCAATCAGAAATTAAAAGTTAAAGCAACTCCAAACTCGTGTTGCTGTCATGTTGCAATTTTTGTTGGGTCAGACCCATCTGCTAGAGATGGGGGGCCGAGACTGAGATCTACATGGAAAAGTATGCACCAAACAAGCCACTTTGAAATGTAGCTGTTTTCATAAATAAAACAAATGGGTGACCCTCCCCTCAACTCAATATAAAAAGACATGACCCTCCCCTATTTTCCTATGGTGGTCCATTCCATAAATACTGAACAGTCCCTTAGACACGTTGGCGTCTTTATGTAAATTACCCTTCTTCTTCACTCTTGGTTTTTTTTATTCTTCCGGTTTCTTGCCAGTCGATTGATAAAAACGGCATCAACAGGCCCACTCACTCGCTATGAATTATCAGGACAATGAGTTGCTCTATTCACACATGGGCTAAATCGGACATTACACAAACTTTATACTAGGGCCCTAGCATGACCAACTGATTTGGACATTTGCCTTCTCACATACAGCTCCTCAAAGGAATGTCTAGATATGTTCACAGTTGTAGTGCATGTGTGAAAGGGGCTATGGATGGACAGTCAACAGTCAACTCCATTACCTCTGAAGATCTAAAGTTTTAATGAATGCATTATTTTCACATTTTCTCAATGGATGCTTATCCTCTATGGATATTGTGAATTCTGCTATCACTGTGAAGAGTGAGTTGCCCGGAATTTAGCAGCACTGTATATGTGAATGATGTGTGCACTCACTAATTAATGACACCTAGAAGAAGAGGTGGGATTTTTAACACAAAATGTTCTGGGCACTAGAGGTTAAACAAACACTTACCAATCTGAGCCTCACGTGTCTCTTTACACAGGCAAATACATATACAGTAACTTGCATTGAACAATTTTTGTCTGTTGTCCTTGTCAGCCATGTACCCAGGTGTCTAACAATGCGTTTTATATAGGAGAATTTATGACCCATCTTGACAAATTCACAAGATCATGTTGCTTTAAACAGTACAGTATCCCCCCAAGCACCATCCCCACACCTTCATTAAGAATGCAGTGTAAAAAAGAAAAAAAGCAGTAAGCATATGAATATTAAAATGAATAATGTATGGCTTTTGCTTTTGGCTACAGCAAGATCTAAGTCAGACAGGCTTCTTCTCGCTGCAAGTTTCAAGGAACTGCAAATGTCAGTTATGTTTATACATTTAAAATGTACGCTGTATTTTCTACTTTTATTCATTAACATTTTTAACAGTGAAACAAGACATATTCAGTCAAAGACAGAGGGACAACATTTTTGATTCAGGGTCATGTAAATAGTGTTTTGTTTTCCTCAAAGCATTCAAACCAATACTCAAGCCCTGATGCTGCAGACACATATTCAATATTTTGTGCTCTCTTGCACACTGCTCTCTGTGTCTCAGCAGACAATGCACCACAAAGTTGGCATTCATTTGTTTAATCTTTCATTTTAAGTACAATATATACAATACAACATTTGAAATGATACGTGTAAAAATATATATGTCATCTTACAATACAGTACCATTTAGAGAATGATGGAAAGTAAAACAGACACAGAAACAACATCTTAACACACTCGCTCCACCTAACAATATACAGCGCATGTGAACTCCGAACCTGTTGTAAGGTAGTATCGGTAGGCTTCTACGTACAAACCCAGTACAATTTCATTAGCAGAAGCTGAACAATAATTCATAGATCCTGACGTATAAAAGGAGTTGTTTTATCCACTGAAAAATCATTTTGTTCATGCACTTTGTACATGCTCCACTGGAAGACAGCTCACATTTCAAATAACTCAGGATCCACACATCATATTGAAGCTTTGGGAATCAGACCCTCACAGCCAATATAAATAAACAAACTTAGACAGTTACCTGCCTGCAAGTTTGTCACAAACGCCTGCCCTTTTTGTCACAGAGATCTGCCGATGTAGTTAGTGTTTAGTTCTTGACAAATAGACAGCGAAGATGGCTATTTATTAGCTCTAAGTACTCAACAAGAGGAAGGATTATCCTTTAGTATTAAGTGAAATATATCCTAAAGCAGTGTTGTAGTCGAGTTACCAACTGTCGAGTCCGAGTCAAGTCTCGAGTCCCCAGTGTTCGAGTCCGAGTCCAAGTCCGAGTCACCAAAGAAGAGGCCGAGTCGAGTCCAAGTCGAGTCACCATTACCCAAGTTTGACTCAGAGTCGAGTCACGAGTCCAGAGAATAGCGACTTGAGTCAAAGTCAAGTCCAAAACCAAGACTTGAGTCAGAGTCCAGGACTCGAGTACTCCGTCACTGCCTATTACACATAAAAGTAGTCAGAAACTTCATCCAACTTCCGAATCCTATTTCATGAATGCTTAAGTCCGATTACATAAATCCTTGAGTCCAAGTCCAAGTCATCAGTGCGCGGGTCCAAGTCAAGTCACAAGTCAAGAGCATAGCGACTCGAGTTGGACTTGAGTTCAAGTCCCGGATTTGAGTACTCCATCAACTGGCCTAAAGTATAACTGATCCTGTGCACACTGTTCAGTCAAGGCCCTAGTATGGATTGAGGTTTCCAAACAGGCTGCCAATAGCAAAGAATGCCGTGTGCAGCAGTTTGCTGACATCCAGTTGAGGAATTTATGCAGCTTTTGTTGTTATCCCCAAGATGTAAATCTGTCCATAAACCTGCATCGCGCAGCTAGTTTTAGCTGGTATTTTATTTCAAATAGAGATCAGACAGCAATTTCTCCTCCAAATATATCAGCTTCACAACACATTTGCTCTACTTGGGCATAAGGTGTATCAAAGCCATCCATTACATTTGTAAAACAGCGAACTGCCCTGCAGTGACATCATGTGTTTATAGCTCATAAGCAGGTAATACTAGGCTGAACTGGCACCATGGTGTGCGTCACGAAGAATACCACACACGCAGCACAATGTAAATTGTGTTTCCGAGCATCATCCATTCAAACAAGATCCCCCTCCAAGGAGCTGATCCATGCAGGTCACAGAATCATTCACCAAAATGAATAGCGACTTTTCAAGGGAAATGCTGAAGAAAAACAATAAGCTATATTGTGTTGGTGGGCATTCTAATTTCATTTCAGATGGCACATGGGGGATTTGCTGAGGAAGGATTTCGAGGTGGCGGTACAAGCTAATCTACGAAAGGTCTTGATCTGTGACACTGAACAAGACCTTGAGGGAAAACACTGAACAGCTGGCTATTGCAACAGCGGAACAAAGCTTGCTAAACCGTCGCGGCATGCTTAATGACGATCTGCTTTCACCTCGTGTTCCTAAAGAACGTCAGTGTTATGTAAACATTTACCTCTTTATTGCATTGTTGAGTGATGCCATTTCAATGTAGAAACTAATCTGTCACTGAACATTGCACACTCGGCTCCTAATTACATGAACGTGGAAAATGACAGGGTTATTTTCGAAGCGTGGCTCTCAATTGCTTCGAGCATCACGGTGATGATCAGTTAAAATGTGCAGTGTTAATTCTTGCAAATGTTTGCTGTTTAAGAACATGAAGCAAGGTGGGGAATTTGAAAAGGATCTTCAAAGAAAAGCCAAGCAAGTTTCCCCAAAGCAGCAGCAGACTGCATGAAGCGAGAGCAAAGATCACAGAGAGGCAAACTATGTAGGAGCAGAAACATTGGAGTTGTGAGAGTGCAACATTGGGAAAAGAGCGAATTGAGATCCTATAGCTTCAGGGGAGATGTTGTTTTGCTGGTGTAGAGAGTGAGGCAAACACAGACCAATTTACTGGGGGAAAATTGTGCTATGGTGGAAAAAAAAGAGACCTAAGAGCAGACCTGGCCTATTCTTCACTGTGCAATCTAATCTCAGCTCTTGGAGAAGATGGGTGAAAACAAACATTGTTCTCTTGTCAGCAGCCCTGACGGAACATACAGCGCCAGTAAAAGAGCTCAGCCCACTCCCAAGCTTGCCTCAAACACAATGAGGAAGATGATTAAATTAGGGAAAGAATGTTTGAAGCTGAAAAAGTTGTGACATGATGAATATTCAAGACAACAATGACCTCTGATACTTGTTCTGGTGGGTTTTCAAGCTGGAAAATAATTAAGGGCCAAATGGGGACATTGTCAGAGAGAAATCCCAGGGCTACACTTGCAGGTAGTATTTTCAAGGAGAACCTGTTTCTAAAAAGTATTTACTCTTCCTAATAACTATCCTTTCCCCACATTTATAGACAATTAGTGGTTCATAATACAGTGGTCGAACTGTATTAAATCAGTAGTATGCTGTTCCATAAGTGAGATTTGTCTTCATTTCTCCCTTGAAGCACCTTTCTGAAGAACCTTCCACAACATTGCATGCATCGCCCACGAATGACTTACAGATATGTTGTCAAGGTGCTGTGTAGGGCTGAGCGATATGGTTGAAATTAATAATATGATATTGATATATTGAAATGTATGTATTGTGATTTGAAATTATGAAATTGGTGTTCATTACAATGAGACATGTTTCACTAATATCCTTTAGACCAGACAAAGCGCTTTAAACCCTAATTCAATTTTGTTTAGAACCATTAAAGGATAAGGCTGGTGTGATTCTAATATTTGTCATGTAAAAAAATCCCATGAAAAGACAAAAAAGCCCAAAATGTCCTTCTCTCAGTAGTTTCTGACTTCCCTACCCTGTCTACGGATCTGTTTTCAGATGTGGATTAATACACATTTGGTGCTCAGTGATTCTCAATAGGGGGCACTAGTACCCATAAGAGTACTGCAGGGGGTATGTGAGATTTCTTTATGCATAGTTACTAAAATAATTATCGTACAATAATGATGATTTAGTGATGGATTCTAAACATTTGAATTGTAGGCTAGCATTTAAGTGTTTTTCAGCTACTATGTCGTTGTTTAGCCTAAACAGGCGCAGCACTGTACCTCTTTATATTAGCTTTTTCTACCTAAAATGTTTTGCCCTGTTTAGGGTTGGGGGTTAGTCACTACTTGGCTGAAAAAATATTTCAAAAGGGGGTACATTACTGATTAAAGTTTGAGGACCACTGATTTAGAGTACATCAGCATGATGGTGTATGACGGATTGACTAAATAACATCTTACCCAATAAAATGGTATGGCTCACTGATTTTGGACAACAATGGAGGTCTATGGCACATAGGAAAAATATATATCAGACTTTGGCTACATGACACTACTTGTTAGTGCGATCAATTTATTGTTGGTGTTGGTCTTTTCACAGGATTTGTACAGAATAATGTCATAATATCACTTAAAGTTGGTAATTATCGCCCAGCCCTATGTTAAGGACTGCTATCAAAATCTAAACGAAAGACAGAAAACAAACGTTCATGAATACTCTGAGGTCAGCTGAATAGTCCATACGAATGACTTGGAAGATGCTCCACTAAGGTTACAACTTGCAGGTATAAAAACTATAGATTGTTTTGGCAATCAAAATTATTATAAATAAATACATACAAAATGAATAAATAAACCTGGAAATACATACATTAGTAAATAATAATAATAATAATAATAATAATAATAATAATAATAAAAACCTTTGCCTCTATGACATACTAAGAGTCTTTGTGTATAGTCCTTATTGGCTGGGGGGTTGTGTAGTCCATAAACTAATACTTCTAATAATGAGCCATTCTTTCTGACTGACTGTCACCACAATGCGAACACACTCAATGTCGAAGGCAATTTTGTGGTCTACGTCTTGAACCTCAATGTTGCCATTTTTAAACTCCCCTAATGTAATATAAGAGGAACACTGTTTCCCTTTCTTAGTCCCAACTAGTTTCTCTCCAACTTCCAGAGCTCCGTGGTGAAGAATGTCATTCTGACGGTCGTCAGACCCAGTAGCAATCTTAATCTTACTAATTTTGGTAGATTTATTAAAGACTATGACAAAGAAATCTCCTGTGGAAGGAGGCTTCCCCCAGAAATATTCATCAACAGTGCTGTAAGCCTTGGTGGCGTCATAGTTTTCAAAGACGTTGATGTTTGTGAAGAGGCTGGCAGGAGGGTTGTCAGGGATGTCTATGGAGTCTTCCTCAAAGTCGTCGTCCTTCAGCTTGTTCTCTGCTCCTTTGTAAGAGGAGTAGTAGCCCATGTGCTGGAACAGCGAGGGCTTGAAGCGGATCACGTCCTTCTGGGCCAGCAGACCCCTGAAGTGGATGAGGAGCCAGTCGCAGGGCATTTCCTGGTAGAACATGAGGAGGAAATGAGCCAGACGCGGCAGGTCTCTGGAGTGGTACAGCTTCCCGATGTAGCCCAGCTTGGAGAACTCCAGCATCACCCAGTAGGAGCCTTCTCTGGAGGTGATCACCTTCTTCAGCGCCGTCAGGAAGTTCCTGGAGCAGCGCACGTCGTCCTCTAACATCATGTAGAAGTGAGAGAGGTTTGTGCAGAAGTTGAGGAGGAAAGCGTAGTCCACGTTCTGCTTAGAGCGGAAACGGACCCGGTCCTCCGGGTCGTTGTAGTTCCTTTTTAGCCCGTCCAGAGACGGATAGTACTCCTCTGGTGCCTGGATCACCAGGAGGCGTCCGGCTATGATGTGGTGGGCAAACTTCCTGGTGATTTCCTGCACCAGGTTCTCACACCAGACCAGGTCAAAGTCTGCCAGGTGGACCACAACTACAATCTCTTTGAGTTCCTCGTAACTGGACTGATCAAAGATGGATTTGATCGTCTCTAGTAGGTAGTTTCCTCTTTTTCGTTTGACTGATGAAAGTCCAATGGTGAGATACTCTGTGTACAAAAATGAGCATTTCATATTATCATGATGTAAACAGAAATGCTTTCAAATGACCAATTTGAAGTATATTGTATCGTCATGCAATGCCGGGTTAGAGAAGATTAATTATTTCAAACTCAAGACCAACAAGTTAACCATTTAACCGTTAACCGACAACAAGATTTTTGACTGATTAATACTCAGACAGTGAAACAGTTAAAAACAATATTAATAAAAACATATATATATATATTTTTTGACACTATATTGATGAGGTATGGCGGGTTAAATTGGCCATCGTACACACAGAGTCACCTGGCAGACACACAGCTGACCACCTACAGGGAGATGCGGTGGAGATGGGCTCGTCCAGCTGCGGTTCCAGGAAATTGGCGGCATGTGTCCGCGGCAATGCACGCAACATTTTGGCTGCCAGACCATTACAAGTCTGCAGCCCTCCACAGACGCGGAAAGCATGTCCGAGCGCCCTGGATGGGTGAACTGGGACTTTGAGTTGCCTGCTTGTCTGTTAGTGGTTAATTATTGGTTATAAAGGGTCGGCTATCGTTCAGAAAAAAATCTAAATTTGCATCTTTAATTTAAACGTTTGCTGTAATTTAAGCATGTTTATTATTGATCTTCGGAATAGTAGTTTGACAAAATAATCTTAACTCATGTCCTCAAAATAGAGTTTATTCTAGGTAAAACATAAAAAACTACTGTAAATCATGGTACTCTTGAGAAGAAGAGTGTATAGTGTTTAATTTTGAGGTAAAAAATGTCTCGGTGGAGCAGTTGCATTTTATTGCTGTGCTTTAAATCCGCACGTCACAGATTTTTAGGTTTTTGTTCTTATTCTCAGCTCATGTTCACAACTACTGTATGACTTATTGTTATCTCCCCAAGCTCATAAAGACAGTCAATGCAAATTTCTCTTCAAACAAACACTAAACTTACTCTTGCGGTTCAGTGGGGTTCCAGCGAGATAACGATAAGTGACATTAATGCTTCCAGAGAAGTTACTCAGGTCTCTGAAGGTGTGAACGTATCGCTCTGAGCTTGAAGGGTGGACGGATGTTTCCCTTAGCTGTCTCTTATCCCCTTCCTGGAACACAACATGAAAAACACAAACATTACTTCACACGATGAACAATAGAGGAAGGTGTCATAACTACTGCAGAAAAGGGACAGGGAAGTCCTCCTAAAAATTTCAATTTCTACTGTAAATAACTCAGTTGAGTGTTAAAACCAGCCATTTGTTTTCTTAAACTTGTCTCTAACATCCTGTACAAACTTGAGACAATATGTGTTTTGATGTGGCGGAGCTAACCCTAGACGTTTGGAGACAAAAGGAATCTTAAAACCCCTTCAAGCAGTTTGCAAAGCCAAACAAATGGACTTCAGAAGAGCACCAGAGAGCTGAAATGTGAACTACCTCTTAATAATTTAAATAACAAACACAGATAATGTACTGTGATCACCAAGTTATGATGGCATCATGAATAAGAAATACATCGTCTGGATTTCAACTTGAGTCCATGTTATGAAAATTTAAACATGTTTCCTTTAAAACCAAGCAACTTATAAAAGGGACAACATGGGCGGAGTGAACACATTGGGTTTCAAAAGCATATTTGGCCAATTTGTTGCTCAGATATTAGAAAGGAATACACATTTGTAGTACTTTATCTAAAATCTTTATTTGGTAAATGCTTGCTAAAGACATACACAACACAAATGTACTTACCAGCACGTAGCCATCTTCAATGTAGAGGTTCAGGAACAGGAGGAAGGTGATGAGGAAGCCGAGGAAGGGAATAGTGGAGCGTTTCCGCAGACACCTCATCTTGTCCAGGGATTTCCACACCAGCCTCATGCTGTACACACTCTCACTGGGATCTGCATGAGAAGAGCATGAGAAACGACACGTTAGACCGGCTTGCTTTGAATGTCGTCAGCCCGAGACGCTGCATGCTAATAATTTGCCTTTTTATCAAGCATCAACAGATTGTGGGAGAATTAATTTTTGGGACCATACGGCCATGTAGGACGTGATTATCTTCCAGTAGCATCATAATTATTCTTCAACAGACTACTAATGATGTGTGACAGAGTGGTGTTTTTTTCCTTTTAGGGGAAAGATGTTGACCAAATCTTGGCAAATGACTTGAGAGAAAAACTTAAGTCACTGCAGGACATCAAGGATATGAACATGCCAAACAATGGATTACTGATGCAATGAAAATATACACCATTTGGAAGCATCCGCATCCCCCACCCTACTGGTATTTGTAGCTGTGCAGTGATGAACGGTGGTGCTGTAGGCCGGCATTTCAATATAATCTTTATACTACGATGGTCAAAAAGAGTTGCTTCTGTCTGCTCTTATCAGCTAGCTTACTCCTATTTGATTTGAAAATGTGACTTTTTCTGTCACGGGCCACCATTATGAAGGGAAAAGCCAATTAAAGTTCCATTTTAGTTGACTTTATTTCAGATTTGTGTTCGGTAGAAGAAAAACAAATACAAAGATGAGAAGAAAAAGAGACAAAATGGAGTATACAATGGATGGTTACTTTCATTAATTAATTTACATTTATCAATTATATTATCATTTATTTTACAAAATAAAAAAATTGGAGAAAATGCCCCAGATGTGACATTTGATTAATTAAATTTGTCTTCTGACCAACAGTCCATTACTCAAAAGTATTTAACTTACAGTTACATAGCCAAAAACAATCTTCTCATTTCAGAAGATGGTATCAGTTTGGCATTGCTTGATAAAGGACTTACATTATTGATAATTAATGTCAATAAATGTTATGTCAATAAATTGTTTTACCATTTTTATTTTCACCACCGCAAGGTAGGTTATGGTTTGTTTTGTTTGTCTACAGGATTACGGCAAAAATATTGACTAATATTTGAAAAAAAAACATACAAGACCACATCTGCTGTATTATCATTATGAAGGACAGCGAGATGGCGGACATAAGGGCCAGATGAGATCTCAGAAGATGTTTTGCTGGAGTTTTTGTTTTGTTAAAGATCATTTTTTGGGCATTTTAGGCCTTTGTTTATATAGGACAGCTGAAGACATGAAAGGGGAAAGAGAGGGGGAATGACATGCAGCAAAGGGCCGAAGGGCGGGGTCGAACATGCGACCGCTGCGTTGAGGAGTAAACCTGTATACATGGGCGCCTGCTCTACCAACTGAGCTAACCAGGCACCCGGAGCTATCTTTTAAACAACTATTTAATGCAATAATCAATCAACAGCTACTATAAATAACAGGGAAACAGGAGGTTGTTGTGAGTGGAGAGTTGTGCAGAAGGACACAGGATGGACACAACACATTCTATTGGAAGTATTATTACCTTCGAAAGGTTATGATTTAGCATTTTTGAGAGTCAGATTTATTCTGATAGGATGTTATAACAATGTTTAGGTACAATTGGTACATTTTCTTTTGCTCCCGTTCCCTTGTAGGTAATGTATATGGGGGGACAAAAGCATTACTGGCTGTCAAAAGCCAAGCACAGAAACACATGAAGTCATACAGAAAATTTGAATTATACCCCTTGATGTTAATAAATGATATGTGGGGTGTTCCCTATCCAACACAGATAAAACAAAGCAATCACAAAGTATATCTGATGTCGACAGCTAAACCTACATACTGTATATCAGAAGTCTTAAGTAGCAATGAAAGCTATAACATATACAGATTTCAGCTAGAACAGAATATGTTTTAGGCTCAGTCACCACAGGATGGGCAACTCCTCATAGCTACTGTACAACTGCGACAGACTGAGGGAGAAACAGCCAATAAAGGGCGGCAGCAGAAGTAACAACCTACAGATGTAACAATGGCGTTAGTCTTTTCTCTGCCGGCAATTAGGCATCAGCATGCGCTTTTGTTCCATTGCTGCAAAACCCCAGAGATGCCTAATAGAATACAAACTACCTCTAAGCTCAGTTCAATGACCACACACACATCGATCACTCGCACCAGGAGTCAGCCCCACCTGGGATATGGCTAGTCAATACCTCTTTGTGCACGCTTGAAAACTGAATTTAACATTTCCATCCAATGCGGCCTGTTCTGTGCAATGTTCTAAGCAGTGTGAATTAATGCGGCTGGCAATTACAATATTTTGCAGTTTTTTCTGCAGTATAACAAACTGAATGTCATCACTACCTACAGAAAATGTTCATATCTGCTTTAGTTATGAAGTAGTTAATAGCTGCAAAGATTCAAAGAAATAGTATCTAAGGCATGTGTCTTTTTGTGATGCATATTTTACACAATGTCTAATTACATTTCAAATGTGTTTAAATGTTTGTTTAAATTCAAAAGTTTAAATGTATGCAGCCCAGAATTTCAACAATGTAATCAAAAAAGGATTCAGTATGAAGTGGTTGGATTAGACTTCTCTTTTTCAAAAGATTCTCTGAAGATTTGTGTATAACAAGCCAAAAAGAGGAAAAAAAGAAATCATATGGAGCACAATATTCCAAACATTGAGTTGGCATTCAATGTTGGAAGTACTCAAGCACATATTGCCAGTCTTAGAACAGTTCAACCCTTATGTCTTATTGGCTGACTTCATGTTACAGCCTAACAAGAGCTCATCTTCTGATTTAACAGTTTGACAGATTGAGGAATGAACTCTTCATCTTCCTTTAGATGGCAAAAGCGGATATTCTCCAAATAAATATGAGAACCAAATGTAATGCTACCAGCTAGCATTTACATTTGTCTATTCAAGTGTTTCACACAAAATAATCACATTTGTAACACTATAGATAATCTATCTTTCTTTGCGAGCTATTGTGTTACCAACAAAGTGTCAGTATGAGGCCCCCCGGAACTGTGCCAGGCTTTGAAGCAAATTGAAAATATTGGCCAAACAGTGGAATTGCAACTCCTGGACCATCATGTGATGCCCCCCTGGCCCAAAAAGACTTTCCCCAATAGACTTAGATGGGGAAAAAGATGTGTGGACTTGTTCGACCATGCGAACACAGCTTCCTTATTTCTTTCCTTCAACCACCTTCTTGAAAAGGTCGATGTTGCAATGTTTGTGCATATCCAAAAACCTGTTGATATCAAAGTCTTTTATAATGTTTAAAAGTAGCTGTGTTTCTCCTCCCTTTCTTTTGGGCATGCATCACTACAGCCTTGTTGGCAGGCTGGTTTGTGTACAATAACCATAAGCTGCAAACAGGCAAGAGGCCGTAAACTCGTCCTAAACTGCGTTAAAAACCCTGATTGAGATGCATATTCCGGATGTGCTGTATAGATGTCCAAAGAATGCCTCTAAAACCCGAGTAATACCGGCATATCCCACATGTCTTAATCCGAAAATGCTAAATTCGGAAAAAGACCTTCTTCGGAATATCCAAATGGAATATGCTGTTTATTCCAAATATTGTCATATTCGGAATAATAGTGGAATATCGATGTTCATGTAAACGTACTCATTGTCTCCATTATGTGTGTGCCATGTTTCCAGTAAATTGCAGAGTTTTGCTGGAGAAAGCTGAGTGTAGCATAATGATGAGAAGAATCATTAGAGCCACTTTGGAGGAATCTCAGCTGATGGCTACAAGTACGAGAGCCCTCCTGACACCACGGCTCAGGTAACTCTTGCCTGCCTCATCTTCGTCGCTCAGCAGCAGCTCTTTCCTTTTGCACAAACATAAGCTATGTTGAGTCTCCTGACCTACTATAAAACTAAATGGTATTCTGTGCGTGATCCAGCGGGAGAGCTACAATTAAACAACTTCTCTGCTTCGTGTTAGAGGGGAGTTGATCTCTCAGATTGGAGTTTTGGGTGTCTATCCTGATGATACAAGACAAAGTGAAGCGCCTCTCTTTCAATCTCGTTTCAATAATTCAGTATGGGCTCAGAGCAGGAAGAGGATGAGATGCTCATCCTGCCAAAGGCACAGCTGGGAAACACGCTCGCTTCTCGTACCCCGTATTTAACTGCAACTGAGATGCACGGCAGAACACCTAAAACATCATCATCCCTATCTCCAGTGTACTGTTTATTCTTGGAACATGCTAGGATATGGAATAGGTATATATATATATATATATATATATATATATATATATATATATATATATATATATATATATATATATATATGGATATATATGGATGACTCACTGGATCATCCATTAACAAGAGGGAGGGAGGCATGTATTTGTTGTTGTATGCATTCTTGTGGCATTAATCCAGTGTGGAACTGCAGCAGTGAAATGCACTAAGTGTGTTTTAATGGGTGTGTCATCCTGGCAGTCACACACTCCCTCAGATGTCTCCAGCACCATTTCAGGACACAGCACACTTCCAGCAGGCTAGGGCTGTTAAATATCCATTATGCACTGTGTGTGTGTGTGTGTGTGTGTGTGTGTGTGTGTGTGTGTGTATGTGTATGTGTATGTGAATGTGTATGTGTGTGTGTGTGTATGTGTGAGAGAGAGAGAACTGGACCAAATAAACCACAATACTGCCTCTCTGCTCGCTTATACCCAGCAACGCGCTGTGCACTTAACTCGTATCAGCTGTGTGTCCCAAACTCCTTTTGAAAACTGTGCTCAATAAGAGGTTAAATCCTGTTAGACTGACATGAAGGGAGATTGGTGGCAACACTAACTGTGACAAAAGCAGAGTGTGCTAGCCATAAGGGACCTCACAAATTCAATTACAATTTCATTCTTGTGGCTAAATCTTCAATTTGATCAACATTTCTTAAACCTTGCATTTTTTTATTCAATAATCTCTGCATTTTGTTGTCTTTTTAATACCATTTTGGATGTAACACACACAGTCACACCCAGCTAGGAGCCAGAATACATGATTGTTGCTACAGTTGCTCCTGAAAGAGATAAGATAGAAAATACGCCCAGAAAGCCCCCCCCCCTCACACACACACACACACACACACACACACACACACACACACACACACACACACACACACACACACACACACACACACACACACACACACACACACACACACAAATCCTCTAAGGAAACTATCACCTGGTTGTATCACACCATGACTTGTCCCTTAGGGCTGGGAAATGTTCGCAGCTGGACATCTTCTACCCATCAATCCTTGACGTCACAGCAAGCTAAAGATTTTTTTTTTTGCTGTGCAGAAAGATGAGTACACAAGGCAATGAAAACGAGAAAAATGGAACTGGAAAATGATGTGAAGACCTCTGTATTGACTAGTATCATGATAAAGATGAAAAAAATGTATGTTCCCAATGTTTTCACAAAGTGCGTTGTACAATTAGGAGCATTGAATTCTTGGAAATCATGTAACACCATCAGCCAAAATATGACACTCATTTAGCTGCATGATATGGCTGATGGTGTTACAGCCAGATCATGCAGCTAAATATATTCATATTTTAAGTGCTGGAACTAATGATTATATATATATATATATATATATATATATATATATATATATACATATAAATTATCTTATTGTATAATCATTAAATCTTAAATTGTCAGAAAATAGCGAAAAATTTGCATCACAAGATCCCAGATTCCAAGTGGTGTCTTCAAACCGCTTGTTTTGCCTGACCAATAGTCTAAAACCAAAATAAATATATTTAATTTACCATAATGAAAACTCAGGAAAAAATCCCACGTATGATGAATCATGTAACACTAGATACAGTACAGTACAGTATATCTGATAAAGTAGGACCTAGTTTTTATTACAATATTCCTTTTTTGTGTTTCATGCAAAAAGTAAAAGTACCTTGGCAAGCTATCTATGGATTCACCCTCAATGTCCTCCATGCTTCTCTGGCAGCCCATATGAGATGACTGATCCAGGAATTGTCTTCCTTTCCCCTGCTACAACCCTTCCCTCTAATGGTGAAATCTGACAGAGGCAGACTTCAAATGGAAAACAAGGAGCTCCCCAGTGAGGAGAAGGCAATTATGGTCTGGCCTGATGTGCAACCTAATGCCAAGAATACTATATCACACAAAAAAAAACAAAAACAAAAGACTTTCCATTCCGTTTCCATTCGTAATGGCTTGATTGTTGCCGCGTGGAAGCAAACCTCCTGCATGCCAACGATACCACTATTTGTTTTCGGGTGCTGTAAAAGCGGAGTGAAGAGCAGAGTAAATGGAAAAAAGGTCAGGATTGGGCACAGCAGCACTAACATGCCACAAACATGAGTCAGGTTCCACAGTAATTTCATATCCCATCTTCCCAAGGTTGTTGCTTTAAAGTTATTTCCAAATAAAATAAAACCACAATGTCAAGATGCCTTTGAGAACACATGGCTTGGCTGAGAAGTAACACCTGCAAACCTGAATGTAAAAAAAATCTGAATAGATTGCTTTTTCAAAAAACATTTGTGTACGGCATGATGCGTTCATTCCTTTGAATGCCGGCAGGGAACTGAGAGAGGCAGAATATTAATGAAGATACGATTTGAAAATAAAATGTTCTCCTCCGGGAGTCTCAGGTAGACACAACATCGAGCCCCTCCATGTGTTATTCAGAAATCAAAATAACCTCTTAACAAACACTTTACTTGCCTGCTTGAATCAACTCTCAACTTTCAATGTAGGCCACGCCGTTTTTTAAAATGTGAAGCTGTGTTTCCATAATGGGAAAACCTAGATGGAAACCTCATTGTGAATAGAAAAATATTTCTCCCACATTTCATCTTGTTATCTGTTTTACATTATTTCCCCTGGGTATCCTGCACCTTGCAGATATACAGCTCTGCACAAATAATCAATTAAGCCTGCAGATTTGCGGGGATTCAGCAGTTGCTTTGTGTCAGGCCTTTAGCCACTTTCAATGGATTTTCTTTCTAGATAAAAAAAAAGCCTAGAGTAACAAAGGCTTTTGTTGATAACAAAATTGTGGCGCAAGGCGGAATCGTAAATCCCTTTATTATAAAATGGCTGTTTCGTTAATAATTCAAATTGGTCAAACAGTTTACCAATTACTACATTCTTACAGCCTGCCCGACAAAGGAATCTGTCATCTACAAAGACTTAGCAACCATTGTCAGACACCCATGCCCCAAATAGAAACACAGAAATCATCTTCATTATCATGATGCAGTGGGGAATTGTCAGTGAGGTGTGGTAAATTAAAACCTGAAAGCTGTGTTACTTGCAGGTCCACCCTGTAATTCCTGTAGGCCATGTGCCAATCATGTTTGAAGTGGATGACCTGTCATCTCCACAAAAGGTAATCTTCCAAAGGGCGTCATCATGTCTTTTGAGGCGACAACACAAACTCTTATTTTCCCTTTGTTTCTTGCTTTGCATCTGCAAGCTGTCAAGTGGTTTTCTGATCATAAAATTGGCCCAGACACAGTGTGCTTTACCGATCCCATCTGCATCAAACTTTGCAAACAAACGACAGCAGCAGCAGCAACAGCAGCAGCGCCGCTTTCCCGTATCGCCTCCCTGTGCTGGGCCTGTCACTGCTGTAAGCAGTCTGAGCTCAATCATTCTAATGGGAGGAAGAGGAGGAGGAGGAGGAGGAGGTGGCAGTCGAAGAGAGAGAGAGAGTGTGTGTGTATGTGTGTGTGTGTGTGTTGAATGTGATGCATACCCCACAGACACACTGTCCAACTGCGCCACCCTCCCCCCCACCACCACCAACCACCACTGCCACCGTGGCCCTCGGGGGAGAAACAAGCAGTCCAGTGACAACGGCACATGCAGCTGTTCTCCCATAAGGTATCAGTGTGAAAGACAAGCCTTGGAGCATAACAAACCCCAAATGGTCTCTGATACAAGAATATTTCTAAGCACTGCCAAACAGCCCTTTTCTATTTCGGACGGGCCCAATGTCCTTGCCCTTCTAAGCTCATACAGTGTGAGGACAATGCCTTGTTCTTGTTCCAGGATGTGTTGGAGACATCAACAAGGCTTTTCCAATTCATCAGCATCAAGGCTTGTTTTTTTTTCTTCCAGTGGCACAGGTGGCGCAAGCTGGAGTACATTCTCATGAAATACTGAGCATGTGCCACCCATTGATGCTACCTTCAGAGCAATCAAGCATTACAACGTTTAGAACAAATGGCTGTGGCCCTTTCACTGCTGCATTACAATCATCACCAGATCATCCAGCCTGGTCCAGAATGTTATTGAAAAAAAAACTTCATCATATCGTTCCATATTTCCCTCCCTATTTGATTTCTACTTGGCTAGAGAGGAAACGTTCTTCTATCATTTATAGCTTCAAATGAACTCATGCCATGTCTGGACAGCCAATCCTTAACGCCATCAGTGATATGAAAGGAAGACTGCATTTATTATGAAAGACAAACTGAGTTCAATCAAAGAGCTTAATGTGTTGATGATGTAGCAACATACACAGTACTTTATTCGTCACGGAGACCTTCTGAGAGGCTCTCGGACTCTCTGCAGTGATGGGAAGAGTCACTGACTCGATGTGAAAGAGATTGAAGATGCTTTGCTAATGAAGCTTTCAGAATGTTGTCTGGATGTTCAAGGTTGGAGGAAAATATTAAAGCCTTTTGCCGTTCTAGCTGTGGTGAGCATAATGAGAATGGGAGGTGTGAGAAATGATTCATATGTAGCCGAGCCTCTCCACGGCCCTTCTAAGCAGTTAGCACTTTGACCCAGATTAGCACTCTGCCAGGGGTGCACTTGGGAGGGATGGCGGTGGACTGCGATGCTGTTCTGCTTATTTCCACAAGAAAAAACATTTGACATGTGTACGCCCTCTGTCCACATGCAGACACATGCATATGCTCTGTCTCCATTTCTTCCCCATCCCTTGTGTGAGGTTGTGAAGATGGGGCCGGTGATATAAATTATTACCTACATCTGAGACACAAGATGATTAGTGTTTGCATATTGTGAAGTATTCTCCAGGGCAAAGATATTCAATTAGGTCTTTGTTATATCACATTTGGCTAATAGACTGTGTGTCTCACCAACTTCAAACCCCCTAACTGCCCTCTGTGCCTGACGTCATGTGTCATATGCTGCTGCTCCCCTGAGGCCATTTACTACATTAAAAGCACAGACCAACTTGAATTAGCAGACAACAGCGTGTCATCATGTCTACTACATTAAAAAAACTGGACAGTGGCTATGGGCATGAGAAAGGATGGGAAAAATGGGAGGTAAGAGGCAGTTGAAGAAAAGGCTGGAGAGAAACCCCCTCTACTTCTCATTCTCTCTCGCTGTCTCCATTTGTAAGACAGGTAAAAGGAAGAGGAGACTTGGCTCTGCCTTAAAAGCACTTAAAGAGCCAAGGTCACCTCCTGGTCAATCTGTGAAATGAGAAAATGGCTGAAGGGGCAAGAGGCCGGTGGCAGATAACATGAGAATGCACTATCTCATCGCAGCACATTTAGTGCAGGGGAAGACGGGGCACTGGCAGGCTTTTCAAAAGGCTCCGTGTTGAAATTAGGACTGGAGACACAATAAGATGGCCCAGTTTCACCCAGTATGACAGCGCATACATTGAAGTGCTCTTAGGGAATGAGCTTTTTGGTCAAGCAGAACGTAAACAGCCAAAGAGCTGAATGTGAGCTCACACAACTGGGGTTTGCATTTAATCACAGCGGCTGAAAGTACTCTGGTAAATTTAAAGGTGTAGCCTCCATTTCAGTCAAGAATCATTAGCATCATTAGGAAAATGTATCCAAAAACTGCTCAGTTGGTAGAGCGGGCGCCCATATATAGAGGTTTACTCCTCGACGCAGTGGGCCCGGCTTCGACTCCGACCTGCTGCCCTTTGCTGTATGTCATTCCCCCCTCTCTCTCCCCTTTCATGTCTTCAACTCTCCTGTCAAAAATAAAGGCCAAAAATAAATAAATAAATTATATCTTGCCACCATGGGATCATACATCTTTTAAAATTATATATTCCACCTTAAATTGCTTTTATGTAAAATATGAACCTGAATATGCTATGACCCAATGTTCCCATAGCATATAAACCTTGTTTAATCACAGGAATAGTATCTCCTGGATTCCCGCTGTGATTTGTTATAACTCCAGATAGACGCCTGTGTTTTAATAATGTGACCATGGCCAGAAGTCATCTAATATTGGTCCAATCTCATGTCACAGTAATTTGAGTCTGATACGCATATATTATATTCATTAGTTTTTATGGACTTTTAAAAATTCCTCTACTGGGAGAATAATGGTGCTGGAAATATGAACTATTAGTTAGTCGATCTAGCTTAACCCACTGCGTGCTAACTTCCAAACACCGAAGCTAGCGACAAAAGCTAGTGGTGACCTGTTGAAAATTAGTTAAAAAAGTTAGTTTTCTCAGGATGTGGTGGTGACCAAAACCAAGCAATAATGAGATTGAATATTGGAATGATGTCTGCTGAATGTGTAAATTTGCATCTTATTGCTAAAAAGCTAGCGACATGAACTCTTTAGAACAAGAGCATGTCTGTTAACTTGTTTAGGAATTCCTCTAGTGCCCAAAAATGGATGAATGCCACTTTAAATTACAATAAGCTCAATAGTTACGCGAGAATAAGGCTGTAGTGACCTATCAGTTTCCTCATTATTCACTCTTTATGGAACAACGGCAGGATTTGTTTGTAGATGATGATCATTATCTCGCAACTCTCTCTGATCTTCTGAAATTCAACTTTAAACTAAAACAAAATTTCTTTGAAGGTTTTAATGTAACGATACACATATACACACACAGCTGTTCTGAGATAATAGTAACATCATTGTTTGGATTATGGAGGCAAACATTCATGTGAAAGAAAAAGAGCCCATTACTGACTTTAAACCTTCCAATGGATCAAAGTAATGTTTAAAAGTTAAATCAAGAAATATGTAGTCATTAAAGTTGTATACTTCAAAAGCAACCTTCACAATCCTAGAAATCACACATTCTTCTTCCTCCTGAACGCAGGAGAATGAACAACAAGCAGAAATTGAGATGTACAGCACGATACCTCAGAGGAGAAGCCCATGTTTCCTGCTGGCCTCACAGCCTTGAATAGTGGAGTTCTTCCGGAGGCGGCTCTTTGCTCAGACATTGACTACCTTTCCCAGTGCTAGACTGATGGGAGCATATCCTATATCACTGCATCCTCGGAAGTCTCCCAAGTCTCCAGCATGAATATTTGATGAGAGATGTGTGGTACGGCCAATCACTAAAAGGCGTTTATCTCCAATACCCCTGACAGGGCAGCCCTTGCTGAGCTTCTCCTTTGGTAATCAAAAACAAATGTTTCATGGATCAAATGGCCCTTTCAAAAGAAGTGTTGATACCACTGTAATGTACGTATGGAAGATTAGCTCAGCTACATGCTGAGAATGCATTAGGATTCAAAATCTGATGAAAACACGAGACACATTCTTAAATCTTATCTTTTACATTTATATTTTCCATTACAACCACTAACAAAATGATAAACTGCAGCCTATTTCTTTTTTGTACAACTCGCCTGCCTGTGTTTGCTGTGTCTGGCCTCCCATGAGTCTCCAAGAGCACATGGTCTGTATTAATTAGCTATTCTGGGACTTATGCCCGTACTTATTCAACCTTAACGACCCTGTTTGTGCCACAGCAACATTACAGCGTTCAGCAATTTCCTGCGGTCATTGCGCAGACCTTGAGTTTTCCATCATCAGCCTATTATTTTATAACCTTGGTTATGCAAAACACTGTGGCATTTGTGATGACAGAAATGAGCTCCGAGGTTCTCGTAAAAATGCTATTGCAATTCTGCACCCTTTTAATGATACTGCAAGTGAGCAATTCTTTTACTGTAGTTTAACTATCACAGATCCTTCTCTTCTATCTCCAACTAATTGAAGAAGTATCGGAAGTGGGATAATCTTGAATCCCTGCTCCCAAACACAGTGACTTTTGACGGCACCATGAAATTGTTGAGTTACTGTTAACAATCAACAACTTTATCAACCGCCTGCAGATGTATTATAGTCATACTGTGCTATGGGGAAAGAAAAGTCTTTAATTTCACCTGTAAAATCCATCTCATCTTGTTAAGCTGCCCAATGGCTAACAGTAAAGCAGCCTACACATGAGCCGCGGTAAAACCGTTCTACGTTGGTCATTGTTTTCCTATGGGGAGTGCGCAGCGCTAGCCTTGGCACCGCCACCGCTCGGAATTGCCAACTTCCAGTCCAAAGTTGAAATTTTTCAACTTTGACCTCGTTGCCGATGACCCTTTAAGGCGCAACCACGGGCACAACCAATTCCAGAACGTTCCTGCGCTTTGCCTCTTTGCTCTGTGCCCTACCTCCCGGTTTTGCTGTGGATCATATGTAGGCGGCCTACAGGACAGTGGTTGTACTGGGCCATAACTAGGTGCCCTATGTGATACAAAATAACGCTGATTGGTTGTATTATTAGGTAATTACACAAAGGCTTTTAGTCAGTGTCTATATAGTTTTTTCTTTTTTTGTCTCTTGTGTTTGAAACTGTGATGGCAGTTTATTGCTGTAATCAGATGGAACTAAATGAGGCACCGAACCAACTGTAACACAATTACACTTTAATTAACAAGTGTTTTACTGTTCAGTGACATTTATGCTTAGCTAAAGACTAAGAATGTGTCCACAAAGATGACATTAACTAATATCCCAGGTCTGATTTCTCCTTTTTGTCCTCCAGAAAATCAATTAGCATCAGGTTGAGGGCAAATCTGTCCTAAAGGAAAGCTAGTAATATATGTTATAGTATTACATATGTGTAATGACTGTTACATGCTAGTATGTCAACATGTTAAACAGTCCACTTTACAGTTAAATGTAAAAATGAATCTTTTTGAAAAAAAAAAAAAACACTACTGTTTTTTTACTACTAATGGTTCATTAACCCTACATAGGTTAATGAAAGGATCTGTCTGTGTGTTACAGCTCAGTGATATTGTGCCTCTTGTTTTTGGATGTGTAGCCAAAGGGACTATTTCTTTTGAATAGCGGTTGTCTGCAATTACTCTTGAGGTGGATCTTTTGCTGTCAGTTTGAGATGCTGACAAAGGATGCCCTCTGCCTTTGAAGTACTTCATCTTGCCTCAGGTAAAAGAGTCCACAACTTGACAAAAAGGAATACTTTTTGTTTGGTTCCCAGCCTCGGGCAGGCTTTCAACCAAATGGGCTCCTCTGATGTTGAAATATACACAATACACATACAAAATAGTACGTCAAAAGAAAAAGAAAAAAGAATCATCCCTATATGTTTCATGAAAATGCAACTAGACCACTTTATCAAGAGAGTATACTGCACACTTCCTCCACCTTTTGAAATAGCAAATCAGAATCCAGTAAAATCTTGTCTGTGTGCATTATTAATGCCACTAGAGTGAAAGAGGTAGCCAAGAGGATGCCTTGCATCCAAATCTTCACCTGGCAGCATGGACAATTACAACACACATCCTATTCATCGTTTTGAGTATGAACATGTTTGAATGTGTACTATTTACATGTCTTTGTTCATAACTACTATAAAAGGTCAGCCCTAATACTAATTATTCTTAAGGGCTTAAACAAATTAACTACAATATCTTCACTGAAGGTGAGAGTCATGTTTTCAGCAGGTCTCCAAATGTATTCTGCAGACAGCCGTTGTCTCTCACCTCTAGAGCAGAGGCTCTTGTGTTTATTATTCAGCGTAAGTCGGCACACCAGCCCGGCACCACCTTTGGCTCATTTCCGAACAATTTTCAAGCTTCCTCTAAAATGAATATGCATTGCCTTTGCAGTGAATCCATTTGTAAAACAGAATGATAATGAAGAGAAAGTGCTTTCAAAAAACCCCAATTAATCTCATGTAAAACGGCTGCTCAATGCTTCTAATGAGATGCCATTTTAATAAGCGGGTATGTTGTACAACAAAGCCATTTGGTAAACATTATTGTTTATTTGTTTGATGACATGCAGGCAATGGAACGGATTGGATTTTGAGCAAAATAAAAACACATGTCAATGTTTGATGTAAAGAAAATGCAAATTTTAACCTGCTATGCTGTACATAGAGGTTATTGTTACAGATGCAGAAGTGTGCATTCATGTGTATTTTGTTTTCAGGAGTTTATAATAAAGCCACATTAACATTAAATAGCTTCTAAAAAAATAATGAGCATTGAGCAATCGAAAGTGTATATAATGAATATTACAATAACTCAAGAAAATCAAGTTTGCGGCTCTAAAATTGACACAAATTTAGATGGAAAATATTTATGGCAACCTCATAAACAGAGGCTCAGTGCAGGCACAACCTAATTTCTTTTTTATTGCACCATGAAATACACATTGTAGAGACTGCTGCTTGGACATGTTGAGAAGAGAAACAGGATGTGGTCGGGCTAGGCCAGGTTGTGTCAAAGCTCAGTGAGAAGTGTTGTGAGGTGGATCAAATTTGAGGGGCAATCTGTAGCTTGTAAACAATGCATGCTTTTCTGAAGAAAAGAAATCAACTTGTTATTGACTCAAAGCCTGCCGACTGGATCTCTGCCTGGTTGAAAGTCTTTACTAATTCATCAAGGTGGAGAGGGCCAGCTACTTTCTACAAACCCTGGGTCCTCTCACTGCTGTCGGACAAGAGGGGCGGACCCGATTAAAGATGCATGGTGACCAGTGAGTTACACTTAAAGATCCTCAAGCTTTGCAATGCCCTAGTCAAATATTCACAACCTCTACCGTGTGTGGCGCATTGAGTTCATGTAGCTTTTTCAACCCATGTGTATGTGCACCTGTGTTCTCATCTGCCACACAGCAAGAAAAGGGAGGATGGGTGGGTTGGTGGCAGGTTTAAGAGGCCATGGGGGTTGTCTTCACATTAAAAGGAAAAAGTGAGGCAAAGACCTCATTCGGCGTTTCTGAGTGGTTGGGTGCCCCATGTTGTGCTATCTGACCTGTGCTCTCTACAGATTGCTTGGTATTCAGGTAGACACTCGCAGAATGAGAGGTAATAAGAGTGTACTGGGCAAACTGTGTATTGAAATGAAAAGATGGAGACCAAAAGGGCCTCTGAGTATGACCATCCAAATCAAGGGGGATGTCTTTGGGTTGATTTGTGGTCACATGGAATCACATACCAGCTGGTAACACTCATCTGTTTCTGCTGTGTTGTCTTTAACACCCAGCGGGTGCAACAGTGGGGGATTGCGCTTATACTGGGAACAAGTAAAGTGTCATTGTGTCCAACTGACGTGTGAATCACTGTCAATTATCATTTATATTCTGCATCTCGCTGTATAGCAAGTTATCATAAAGCAAGCTTGAGTTGAACATTAGAGAGATCTGTTTAGATCAGAGTCACGAATCTGCCAAGATTTTACTTCAAACTAAGTTTAACCGACTCTAACTAGCTTTATCATGACCTATTTTTAATATTCAGGTTGCATCTCTCCTTGTTCTTATACAAGGTTAATGTTTAATTGTGCATTATCCCTGTTTAAATAAACTAGTGCAGTGCCTGTTTGGAATGGCCGATTGCTTGGCCTGTGGTATTGCTGCTTGTAGAATTCATCTAAACCAAATTGTACCCCAAAATTACTTACAGAAGGACCCCAAACCACTTAATATGCAACTCCCCTGTATACCCTACTATTAACTTACTGATTTACCTGACGGAGAATGTTGCAGATTCAGAATGTAATCACAAAATATCACAATGAAAATGTGAAATAATCAGACATTGGACTCATGGCAGTGCGCTACCCACCTGGCCCGTTATGCAGGGGCGTCAGACTGGGGGGGGGGGGGAGAGAGAGAGAGAGAGAGAGAGAGAGAGAGAGAGAGAGAGAGAGAGAGAGAGAGAGAGAGAGAGATGTTATTAGTTAGCAGTAAACTTAATTAACTCGCGTTGAGTCTGATGAAAAGTGCTGTGTCTTGCTCTGAGATTTTCTCACATTGCACAGCGCTGTGAAGTGGTGAATGTAGGCTACAGCTCACAGCAACTTAATAACGTACAGTGTCTGGCTTTTGTTTGATATTTAGTGTTGGCAAATGGCTTTTTTTTTTGTTTCCTCTCAGCGAAAAAATAGACAGGGAAAAGCGTAGAGCCTTTTTTTCGCCAACCTTATTCCACACAACAGTTTGACGTTGTTCCTTTCAGCTATCAGTTCGTGCTCCAGGAAATATCCAGCAATCATGTAGCTAACGTTGGAAGCAGGAAAACAGTCAAAGGTGGTAAACAAAGTAGTGCTACTTTGCACATTTTTGTGGGTCTGAGGTGTATTTCACATTTTAGCTGCCAAAGCTCCACTGCTTTCTTCGACCCTCTCTGTCTCTGGTCCTGCGCTGTGCAGTGTGAGAGGGGGAGTGGCCAGCGGCTAGAATGGCAAAAGCCAATGTGTGCTTCTTTTATGATATATATTTAACGATATCTTTTGCATTTCTAATCCAAACAACGTCAAACTTGGCACCACACTTACTCGGGCCCATAGTAAGACACCTGCCAAGTTTGAAATCCATAGGACTAACGATTCGAGAGAAATGCGCATAACACACACACAGACAGACGTTCCTGCAATTTATAGATAGATAGATAGATAGATAAGCTAAATGTACCTGTAATTTCACAATTGTGTTACGTAGGCTGCTATATAGACTGGGAAACTAAAGTACAGTACGTTGAGAGGATCCAGCTGTTGGCAACACTGACTAACACTGATCTTCTGAAATATTTACAATATGCAAGATGGGAGAGATGCCATTGAAAACATACCTCAAAGTTTCAATTGCACAAAAAGTAGCAGCTTTGCCTTTAATACATATTTGTATAACATCTATGTAACACAGTAAATGTTATATATACAAAACATATATATATATATATATATATATATATATATATATATATATATATATATATATATATATATATATATATATATGTGTGTGTGTGTGTGTGTGTGTGTTTTGTACTGAAGGTATCTATTCAATTCATTTCCATTCTGCCACTGATTATCACAGAAATGGTGAATTACTCTTTGTCCTTTGCCATCATTGTGATATATTTATATTTGGTTTTAAGAGAGTCAAGGCGTTCAAGTCCAGCTAATAAGCCATCAAAGAGAGTCTAAAAATATCCAGTAAGCCTCTTCTCTCTGCTCCATTCATGGCTCAAAAGGAAATATGACAAATGGCAGTCAAATCTCTCTGTTCCAGCCTTAAGTAGCTTCTACAGTGACACTTTGCATCAACCTACAGTCATATGACTGTACTCACTTCCACCATCTCCTGACTCTGCGACCACTTCACTCTCTATGGCCGTCCGAAGAAAACTATTGTCTTTATTGGCCTAACTTCGCTGGACTTGACTGTCCATTAGAAGATTTTTGTACAATGTGCAGTGATGCTAAATGTGTGAGGCGTGTCATTGAGCGCCCTTTCACATTTTCTCCCCCTGCAGCGGCGCTGCGATGCTCATTTTCTCACCTTGTTTTATTCTCGGCTCAGATTGGAGATGCATGGGCGATTATTGCCATGTGTTCAGGAAGAGTGACAATGGACGTTGAGCCATGGCCTGCTCGGTCTCTCGTTTGTGTCTCACTGGCTGTGAAATACACCCCAAATGAAGGATATGAGAGGCAGCACAGTTCAGTCTGTGATGGATGTTCATGGAGGGCTCTTGTACATTTTATATGAGATTTATAACAACCCAGCAAAAAGATGCAAACAAATTAAGTTTGCACACAATATCAAGAGTATAAGGATAAAACAATGTATAACAATGATTATAACATTGTCCTTTGCAGTTTCAGCTGACCTACCAGAGCTGAAATGAGGCTTTACCTTAGTTTTCAAAAAGCCATTTTCATTATTATGCCCCACTTATCAAACTGGGGCAGAGTATCTATCTCACACTGTACGGTCACCACTCCTGTGAAATCATAAAGCAGAAAATCACCATCCATCTGACATTTTTCGCTGGGGAAATAGTGGCGATAACTCCTGACTGAGTTGGCATTTAGAAGTTGGACGTTAGTGCCCGGGGACAGGACAGGAACTGTGGTCTGAGAGTCGAGAGGGAGTAGAGAACAAGTTTTTCTCCTGTGGAAAGGATCCGCTTTATCAGTCACAGCTGCTGTGTGGCTGGCCCTAGTGGGCACACAGACGTTTGGTGAAACCCCTACATTTCCCTCCACACACTGCACGGTGGGGAGGCTCTCAAAATAGAAGACAATAATATGCATGGTGCGCCCTTCAAAGTAGAAATGTAACACACCATATGGGAGCCGGCGCATGCAAAATATTGAAACATTGCTTTGGACACAGTTGTCTGATGCTGCTGATAGCTTTCATTCCTGACTCTGACAGCCGCAAAGCAAGGATTTCTTTGAACACATCAATTGTGGGTATACACTATACAGCTTTGTGATGGGTGGGACTATATGACAGAAAATGATGCGTCTTCCAGATCCTTCCACAATAGAGCCTAAATCGTTCAGCTTTAAAATAAATGTACCCCCATATTTTTCTGTTAGCTCAGCTCTTGTATGAATAGCTTGTTCAATCAGTTTGACGTTACACATGCTCACTTGGTCATTTCAAAAGTAAAAAATGGCTCGAAATAAATAACAACATAAAGAGCCAGCAGCAGGACGACACCAGAGAATCAGTGAACGCTTCCAACAGCAGACCTGAGACCATGAGAAACCTAACTAGGCTTGCCTGATTGTTGTACCTGTAACCAGTGGCAATTAAATAGAAGTACAGTATAATCAGTTATCTGTTTAGCACAATCCAATGCATTGTGAATGAGATTCATTAGCCAATTAATTGTACCGTGAGCTGGGAAACTTTTAGGCACCGATCGAATTGCCTCTATAGTATCCTTGTCATTAAATACCAAATGTACCTAAGGAGTGTATGTCATCAGCGTCAGTGAGCCAATGAGCATGCAGCATGCTTGTACCAAGATCTAATAATGCTTGTGATTGGCTTTCTAATGTTCCACGTCGTAGAAAGACGCAAGAAAAACCCTACGTTACGCACGGAGACAGGCTCGCAAGTGTGTGTGTGTGTTGTTGTATTTTAAAAGGCTTGACTACAGTGTGCGTCACATAGGTGTAAAGGAGCATAAAAAAAAAGATTTGTATCGTAATGTGTAATGTTGTAATTTCTTTTTGATAAAATGGATTTTATAAAATTGGTATCGAAAAAAG
Source organism: Zingel zingel (assembly GCA_023566125.1). Taxonomy (NCBI): domain Eukaryota; kingdom Metazoa; phylum Chordata; class Actinopteri; order Perciformes; family Percidae; genus Zingel; species Zingel zingel. The sequence goes on along the minus strand of CM042320.1, from coordinate 7,254,784 downwards.
GATCGTTGAATTACCAGCATCAAATTCACGGTATTGGTACTAAAGGTTTTTGAACAATACTTAGCCTTATCCAAGTGTTTGCAAGATAAATCTGAAGGGGTCACAGGATGTTTAGCAAGATAGAAAAACAGAAAACAGCATTTATGCAATACCATTACTGAATAATTAGACTAATTTTGGAATCATTAAAATATAACAGGGACAAACAACTTCCCTCTTTGGTTAACCTGGCCATAAACAACTGACCCAGTGTAACCAGTTACGATGGGTCACGCTTAGAGACATTGCTTTGTTTAAAGTGGGTTACAAGCCATAAAGGTTGGGAACCACTGGCTTAAAACAACAACCTCTACTCCTAGAAATAAACTGTAAATATACAAGTTTGCAGTGAATACTAAATACCAATTTACACAGGTATTAACTAGAAGGATACCATTTATGTCAGTCCAACCTTTGTGCTATTAATAGTCAACAATCTGGTTAATGTCATTCCACACTTAGGTAACTGAATTATTTAGTTGGGTTCCCCTTGATATCTGATGTAATTCATTCTCTATTTTGTGCACCCTCCCCCTTCAGACATTAAATTAGATTAACATGAACTTTTGGTAGTCTAAAGAAAATGGACATTGATCCACTTAAACCCGTCCATGCCCCCCTCTATTACACAGCCCCCTTCCCCCCTCAAACCTCTCCTTCCCGTAAATTACCGTGAACCAAACCTTGATGTGATTGAGACTTAGCCCACATTCATCAGAGCCTCGGCACACAGGCAATAAAACAAGACGAGTGTTTTCCTTGGTGATATGTAGAAATTATCGTCTTGTCAACAGAAAGGCAGACTGTTCAATTAGACGCTGGGCTCCCTCCTGCAGGCAATGCTCCAATCAGGAGGAGAGCTGGCTGGTTAATATGGCTTGTCACGTCTGAGCCACCTTATCTCAGGGTAATGCTGCTCAACGCCAAAGGGGCCTCGCAGCCAACTCATTCCAATTGATTTAGAAAGCACAGCGAGCCCGCCCCTTTTACAAAAGGAAATACCAACCTGGTTGAAGTGCTCAATCTCAGAGAGTTGGCTTTTATCCAGCCCACATGCTTTAAACTGCCGGCATTGCTTTGAGACACTAACTGCTGACATTTAACAAAGACAACAATGTGACCTGCGGGGCTTCATTCAGAGCATAAAGGTCAAAAGCTGGACTTTGGCTCCCACAATCCTGGAGAGACCGGTACCAACTGTGAATGTTAAATGTTGATGCTAGTTATGCAATTAAAGCCTTTCTTCTACCACTACCACTGTGGTGTAGACACAGAGGCTACAGAGGCTACAGAGGGAAAGCCAGTGATAAAGAGGCAATCTCTTCTGTAGATGAAAGGTGAAAATGTAAAAAGTGCATAAATCATGAAGCATTTGCTCAGATGCCGTGTCACCCAGCCATTCTTGAATTCAAACCACAATTATTATGCTCTTACACAAACCCCAGTGACATTTACATTGTCTTTTATGACATGTTTACAAAGAGGCCATTTCACCGCTGAAAAACAGCTCTTGGTACCTTGAACTGTACCCGTGGCTCTGTCAGCCATGAATAAACCATACAGCACTATCGTGATGAAGTAGTCGGCATCTCCTCCTCATCGATACACAGGGTCTGATGCTCTTTCTGTTGAACCAGTGTCTCAGCATTGACTGCCGGTTGTAATTCTCTCAAGAGATTGGAGCTGACAATCTTGGGCTTGCCAGACACAAAATCCTGTTTATCTGTCAAGACGAGCGGCTGTAGCCCACCATTCTCTCCCAGCTCTGCCTGTAAGCTCTCTGAGCAGACAAAGTCTTAGACAACATGAAGACAGAGAGACAGGCCTGATAGCAAAACTGACTGTGGCATCAACACTCCTGACACCAAGAAGTTCGTCAGTTGTGGCTTGCAGAGGCTCAATCTCAGAGGACTAGATTTGACTTTCATGTTCTTTTGAAAGAAGTGCTTAAGGTTAACGCAGACTTTCTTTGTCTATATTAAACTGATACTAAAAAACTTGACGCTGCATTATAAGAAAGTTATCTTATAGTGTGTTCCATTTGCGAAGTCGGACAACCTCACAGGACCCCAAGCTCGAAATACAACATGGCTGCTCCGTCAACAGTAGTAAGTGAGTAGTGAAAATTTTAGTAAAATACAGTTTATTAGCACTTCTGTCTTATTTGTGTATCATTAAATCCGCCTTAAACACAGTACTGTCCAATTTCCATCAGTGTACATGTTTTTTCGCTGTTTGTATGCACAAAAACAGCATAATGTGTTGTTATGAACTGGTTTTGCTAACAATGGCTAACCTGGCTAGAGCAAAGCCCACTGTGTATTCTGACTTGTCAAATGGAACGCAGTCAACTCAGGTGTGACGTCATTCCCAGCTCTGGCTTTCGACTTCCGAGGTAAATGGAACGCACTATTAGACCTACCATCTTTCAAAAAAAAAAAAAAATATATATATATTTTTCAGCAGTTGGCACTTGATTTCACATTACCTTATCTGACCTCAGGAAGGGTCTGTGCAGTGTTTAGAGGCTCTCAAGAAAGTCTGCATCATACTACAGAGATAAGTGTTTGTGGTGGAGTGGTTTACACACAGCTTTTTCATGTAAGAGGGACTCAAGACAGAGGTATTACAGAACATAAAACATGGCCGAAGAGAAAAAATGCGTAACTCAGAGAGAGAAAACAGCTGTGGCAGGCTTGTGAGCCAAGGTGTTGGTGGTGAGTGAGAGGGGAGTGCTGATGGGCTGGCTTGGTGGAAAGGAGTGATGTGAGGCTAAGGTTGGGCAGATGGTGGCCGATAATGAGGGTGTAGAGGGGTAGGGAGGAGAGGAGTCGTGCTGTTCTTAGGCTAGGAATAAGCAGCAAAGGCTCAGCACTGAGTTCAGGACCAGAGAGACTGCGAGGAAAAAGTGTGGGAGGTAGTGAGAAGAAAGGAAGAATAGGCACTGTGATGAAGGTAGAGCCCAGTAGCTCTGTGCAACCTTTAACAAGCAAACCCATCATCCCATGACATCTGCACTCGGATACACCGAACAGTCACCAAATGTGAGAAATATTTCCTCATTCACTGCCTCGAAATTCTCCAGCTCCTTTGGGTACATTCACTCCTGGATTTTTTTTCCAATGCCTTGACCTTGCCTTCATTAGTGGGTTGACATTAATGCATAATTAATAAGAAACAAATGAGTCAATGCTAATAAAGTGGCTAGAAGTGTGAAAAGGAGAGTTGGCTGGTGGGGGACAACAGATTTTCTTTCCTGCCCACATATACTATTAGATAATTTGGAGGGAAATACAGCTGATTTGTGCTATCTGGACAAGCAGGGATAGGAGTAAGAACAGTAGATGGAGAAGAACAATAATACACTAGGGGAAATGGTTTGAGGTGGTTGCTATCGACACTTAGGTTTAGGTTTGCCTATAAAAAATTATCAAAATATAGTCCTCAGAAGCACAGTTTGTTACGCCAATATCCTCTAATCACTGCATATATAAAGCCCCTTAGCTACCCAGCCTAGAAATGTAAGCACGAGAAAAAGGAAGTCAGAAAATCAAATAAAGTAATGAAAGGATGTGTCCTAATCGTTTAAGATGGCATAATTTGTGTTGGCAGAGAAATGTGTGCTTTAGCAGTTTCACATTATCATTCTGATAGGATTTCCTATTGGTGCTGACAAGAAAAGAAATATAAGCATAATGAGTTCCTTTTTTTTTTACAAACATTCTAATCAGGCTTCATATTTCTGAAAAGAGAAATTTGTGCTTTATTAAGTCCCCTCCTCCAACCCCTCTTTCTGCCTCATTTGGTCGTGATGACAGTTGACAAGCCCCGCTGACTTTTTCATTAACAGCTCATACCGTCACCAAGGCGTCGGTGGTACACAGGAAATGAGGAGCGCTCATATCAATATTCCGGATGACATCTCAGACACAATGCATCTCAAGTAGACACCGACTCTGCCACGTGGTCCCAAGGGGTAAACTATTGATCAGCATTATCATTATCAATCTACAAGCCAAATCAGTTTACTTAACTTTGTGTCTTTGTTTCAAAAAACACACTTCCCATATTTGCATGGTGTGAGCTGCCAAAGACCATCATAAGGTTTGACATTTTCATCATCTGAGGCGTTTCATTATCTCTTGTATGATCTCACTGGAGATTTATCGTATCGCAACAGAAAATGTAATTATAAGACTCATCAATGCAGTGCTTGATTTGGTTTTCCTTCAGTTTATTGTGAGGGAAAGTTAACAGGATTGTTGATCTTCATTTATGACACCACATCTGAAATACAGGCATGCTCCTGGGGCTTCTGAGTCAATACCAGTATCAGTTTAAAACCTTTCATTAAGGTAGGTATAACACTTCAGTGGCTACCTTATTTTCTCCTTTATCTTGGAGGCTGGATGGAGGAAATAAAGCCCAAGCAAAAGCCTCGGCTCCATACGGGATAAAATCTATTCTCTATTATTGCACTGCTGTTGCTTGAGGGCCGTCAAGCTAAAGGTAATGGCATTGCTTGTGATAAATTTATGGCTGAGCTGCTCCATGTTCTATGAGGGATATAACGGGCTGGGAATTGTCCAGATTGTTGAAGTCACAACTTAAATGACAAATGACCCTCCAGTGACAAATCAACAACGTCATTTTCAATGTCATTCAAATGACTAAGTGTGCTCTAATGGCAGTCAACGCATTATATATTTACACAATGCTGCGTGAATAGACGGGCTGTACAGTTAGCTGTCAAACCTCCAGAATGATGGTAAGGACGAGAATACCGGGCAGTGGAGAGTTGATTTGGGTGAGTCGATGCAAGTTGCCTTGGAAACCTCCCACGATATCAACAGGATGTCACTGGGCAGGCAGTGGAACAGCTAGTACACAGACCTTACAGGTTAGAGAGGTCGTGAGGCTTTTCTACAGGCTCCATGTTAACCATCTGAGAGACTTTGGTCTGCATCCTGTTCATTACTCCAGCTCTCAACGGATTGGACACCATGACTTTTTCTTAGTTGGCCTAATCTGTTTTCATCCATTTGTTCTCTCCTTCTCGCCAACCCAGACGGTAAGACTGTTATGTGCCAATTAATCAATACTTGGGGCTGAAACAAGCTGGCAGTGTTTCAGTAGAGTTAAGCTAATGGGGCACTAAAACGGGTCCACATTTCCATCTTTTATAGGGCATAAGACCGTCTATTAAAACAGGACATGGCTCCTCTAGGACCTAACTTTTGTCATCACGTACTAAATAATAATTGGTTTACCAAAGGTTAATTGCTCAATAGATACTAGGCCATTGGAATTTAATTGTGCTGTTAAACGCCTCAGTTGTAGCCCATGCTTTTGTAATAGCTCATTTGACTTGGAATGGATGGAAAAACGGTTTGGATCCCAGATGACTACTAAAAGTTGCTAACTGTTACAAAGAGTCTGTTCAGACTTGATGTGTGTATCAGTGGTTGATGCTTTAAATAATAACTAGAGTTTCTTAAACTAAACACTCTCAAAGTACTAACTATCTTTCATAAATTAATTAATCAAGCACTTTCCATGAATTTGTTTGGTACCCCTCCAGCTTTTCGTCTAGTCTTACTATTGGTAGATATAAACACAAGTCAGCAAGATTAGCTGCACGTGGGAGCTTTCTCTCCCTCAGCAGATAATCGAAACAAATAAAATACCAATCTGGGATTTTGTGAGTACATCAGTTATGCATATTAATTATTATTTTCCTCAAAAGCGTGGATTGTATGGTAGATGGAAAATAAGCTCTCTGCAATCATTCTTCCTTCAATTCAAAGTCATTTAATACACATTTATTAGAGCTATATTTCTCCAATGTTTGCTAACAACATAAAAATGAATCATGTAGCTGTAAGTTCAATGAAAGAAAAAGGCCTCCTCCTTTTGGTGTCCTTGAATAATGCATCAACAGATCACTAATTCACTTTCAGAGTGAAAAATGTTTCCCTTCATTATCCTTTGTTTGAGTACGTGTTTAACATTGAACTGTGCAAACCAAAAGATAAAAAAGCTATGCAAGATAGTTACATATTTAGGAGTATTTGAAAAATATATTTTCAACTGCTGGAGCAGTGCCATGGGAATGATTTCAAGGCACAACCTGTCAAGAACACAATCTAATGGTGGCTTTATAAATTATGAGGACAGCATCCATTCCTGCTATCAGCTCATTTTAAAGTGAAGGCTGGTGAGGCAGAGCTGTATCAAATGAACCTGGAGCAGACGTCTCATTGCTGGTTATCAAACATCCCCTGGCAGGTCTGCTGGAATAGCAGACTCTCAAGTCAACTAAAACATAATTACTTTGTTTATGTACTTCCTCTGCCCTGCCTCCAAGGGCAGATGTGACCCAATTATGAAATCTAAGTGACAACTGACTTGTTTTTCTATTCCCTTTCATGAAACCTAAATACGTTGAATAACTCGACTAATGATAACTGACTAACTAATGATGAGTATATATCTTCATTGATCATTTTATGGTCAATGGGGGGTAGGAGAGATAAAAAAAACTAGCTAACAAACACAAAGCTCTGACATATTGGCTCCTTGTAAAGTTGTTAACGTTTTAGCTAAAAGCAAAAATACTGTAATTGTATCATTGCAGTGGAAGCTTTTTTTGGCCACCTGATTAAAATAAATCCAATATTCACACTACTTTTAGCTATGTTTAAGTTTGCTGAAAAGAACAGTCTGTGTTTAGCTGCTAGCTGATGACATTCTTCTTCAGTTGCTAATAGTTGCAGATAGCCGCCCACCAAGAGCCAGGGTCTGTCCGAGATTTCTGCCCATAAAAAGGAAGTTTTCTCTTGCTACAGTCGCACCAAATGCTTGCTCTTGGGGGGGAATTGTTGGGTCTTAGTAAATTATAGAGTGTGTTCTAGACCTACTCTATCTGTAAAGTGTCCTAAGATAACTCCTGTTGTGATTTGACACTATAAATAAAATTTAATTTAATTGAATTATGTCTGGCTGCTGTTTGGTGCCGAGACAGGCTGCATACAATTGGTTTATCAGGGGTTTTCCCCCTCCCGAAAACAAACCTGTGACTGCTATGTTACAGAGTTGATGACAGCATCGAGACTGAACCATACAGTAAATGTGCCATACAACCAAAACAACTAGCTAAAAATGGCTGTAAAGCACGGCAAGAGATGTTATAGTTGTTTGATCCAATGTGAAAATCTATGTTGATACTGCTCTAAATAACTAGTAATTTAATAAGACAGAGGTCGAATGTAATTAGTTCCTTCACAAACCACAAAAAGTTAACGCACTACAGTATTATGCCTAAACTTTTCTCTTCACTGATCATTCCGAGCCTAAACAGTCATTTCTTGCATACTGAGGCTGTGGAATGATCAGACTGGAGTTATACCTGGCACATCCTCGGAGTGCAGTTTGCCACTAGCACTGATGGTAATTTTCTTTATGATGCTGTGTTCTGCTTTAAGTGACATTTGTCATAATTTTTCTTTGTTCTCTGCACTGTATTGCTTGTGGTGTTCTGATGATAAAAGCAATTTCCTCTGTGCTATTAATGCAGTCTGACATACAAGAGTGATAACAGGAGAAGTTTTCATTTTGCTATATACCTCTTTGTATTACTCGGAAGGTTTTCCCTCAAAGAAACCCCTACCAAGCACGCAGTGAGGCCAAGGCTTCTGTCTACATACCCTCCAACATGATGTCGAGGCAAAACAGCCCCCCTGAGGCCATGCACATGATTGGGGCCGATGAAATTAGATTAACCGCCAGCGTCCCGTTGTGTTTGTTGTGAGAGATCCTGCTGCCAAACGTTTGACAAGAATGTCACACGGAAAACCCGCCGCCTCTCCGGCAAAGCTGCCAGCCCTGGCATCTAACCCCTCGGCACGTCCGAGCAGCTACAAGTGCTTTCCATCGCCGCTGACTGCTCAACCTGTCAATCTGCCTATTGAAAGGTTTCCTCCTTTCCCCAGGAAAAGCTAATTTTCCCTTCCCCTTGGCCCAGTCAGTAAGTGTCACTTCAGTTTAGATTTCACTGCCTCCCTGCAGCCTTGCACTAACGCTCCCATGGAGGGATTTCTGTCTGTAGTTGTGGACCTGCTGTCCAATTAAAACTGTATGGGACAGGGAATTACATAAAAAAACTTGCAGAGTAGCTGCCTGGGCCTACCCCTTTGTTATACATCAACACACAGCAGTTAAAACTGACTTCACGTTGAGACTTTTTAAATGTGTACTTATAGCAAACATGGTGAAAAAAATTCAGAAAAAAACAATCAAACAAGGCAGAAAACAAAATAGCTCAGAGCAAATATGTATCCCTGATCAGTCATGTGGACAGAATTTCATGGTGTGTTGATTGGATTGATTTTTTTTTTCTCTCTGTTTTAAATGCTCAACACCCAGAATCCTATTAGGCTTGTGGTCTGCCAACATCACAGAGGGGTTTAATCTTAATGCAGCCTGATGCTTGATTGCAGGCTTGTCTGTGAGAGTAAGGAAATGCCAGTCCTGCCACAGAGACCTCTGGATTAGGAATTCACAGAAGCTGCTGCCTCTGCAAGACGGCAACCCCCTTTTCTCCGCAAATCAATTCTAATTTTGCTCTCCATGTCGATATCCTGCTTGTTGCTCTCGTTCATTCAGGCTTACTTGCTGTTTCCCATCATCCAGTCTTTTAGCTATGTTACTTTTGTTAACTTGCTAACAACCTCAGTGGTTATTAAGAGTTTTTGATTTGATTTGATTTATTTTGGATTTGACAAACAACATAATCCAAAGGATAGCATGTTAAAGTCTCAACACTTATTTCCAATTTAGTCCTTGGTGTTAGAACATTTAACACATAACAAAGACCTATTGCACGACAAAGACAATAACATTTAACACAAATCATCCAAGGTTCAAAAGCATTCTAAAATCATAGATCACACAAAATAATCAGTCTACTCTAATTAAAAAGATCGGCTACTCTATTCCATAAAAAAGCCTCAACCTGATGTCTAAAAGCCCCTCTGGTATTTACAATTTTGAGGGAAATCGGCAGATTATTCCACGATGTTATACCTGTATAGAAAAAAGAACTTGCATTGTTGACTCTGGGCACTTTACAAGAACGGACACTGGCCCTAGTATTGTGATTATGCTGTGTATGAACCATTTTTATATGGGAGTTTAGATATTTGGGAGCAGAGCCATTTATGACATTATACATATGATTCAACTTTAACTACTCCACTCTAACATGTACTGGAAGCAGTCCTAGCCTTTTAAAAGCATATCTACCAATATCAATGATATGCATTTAACAGGTAGCGGATAACATTATTTTACATCACTTGCAGTCTGTTTTTAAGTTGAACTGATAATCCACAGTACCAAGCAGAACATGCATAATTGAAATTACATTGAATCAGTGATACAACCAGTAATTTCTTGATAGAAAAATCTAGATGCCTTGTCCTGCGATACAGGAATTTCAGTTTACCAGCACACTTGGATAATATTTTGTCAGCAATAGATTTACAGGTTAATGACTGCTCTAATGTTAACCCCAGGTATATGACACTTTTCTGAGACACTATTTCAGTGCCATTACATGTGACCTTAAGCACATTTGTTCTATGCAAATTCCTTTTTGTTCCAAATAAAATGGACTCAGTTTTCCCAGATGTATTGAAAGCCTGTTGTCTATAAGCCACTTGCTAACACTATTTAATTCATTACCTAGAGTCTTCTCAATCTCGCTGATATCATTTCCAGAGACAAGTAATGCATCAGCATATAAAAGCAGCTTACATTTCACCGCAGCTGGCATGTCATTGATATAAACTTAAAATAAAAGGGGGCGAAGGATTGAACCTTGGGGCACCCCACAAGTAATATCCTGGGCCCAGTTTTTCAAAGAATGTAATCTGGATCAAATTGTTACGGATTTGGAAATCCCATGTTTACTATCCAGGATCACCTGATCCATCTTATTTTTATGCCCGTTTTTTAAAGGAACATTGGATTGGATCACTGTGATCCAAATACCAAATTTCAGGATTACCAAATCCTGTTTACCAGAGCCTTAAATGGAACCAACAGTGTAGCCTACTAGTTTAGCAAAAAACAACAGGTAGGCATAATACCGGTGGCCGCAAATGGCCATTGTTTGTTTTAATTTTAATTTAACAGAAAAACTGTAATAAACAGAAACATTTTACATTCTCTATTTTGTTATGATGTTTTTTTTTTTTTTGTTTACCATATCTTATTACTTGTGACATGCTTCACATATGCTTCAAATATAAAGAAATGTATACATCATCAGTAAACATTGATTGTGCTCATTCACTTAAAAAAAAGCACTCTCTGATTTTATTTGGTTTGAAAAATCCCAACTGAATCCACCCTTCTGATGGGATCAGGATAATCCTGTTTTTTTTTTGATCAAATGGATCCCATACCGAGTTCAACGTTTTGAAAAACCCAAAGGGCAGGTTTGATCCAGATCAAATGTAGTCGGATTAAGTGGTCTGATCTTAGTTCGGAATCCCTCTTTTGCTTTGAAAAACCCATTTCCAAGATTTGATCCAATCCGTGATCCGAAATCCCACTGGATTAATTTTGAAAAACTGAGTCCTGAGGATCTGATATGGTCCTCTCAACATCACAAACTTGAGTTCTTCCAGTGAGGTAAGAGGTGAACCATTTCACAGCAGTAGTAGTATTGCATGGTTTACAGTATCAACGGCTTTTTGCAAATCAACTTTCCTTCATCAAAGTTTTGTCGAATATAATCAAATAAATGAATAAGACAGGTTTCAGTAGAATATGCTTCTCTAAATCCAGACTGAAGTTCATACAGTAGATTTTGTCTGACAAGGTACTCTTCCACCTGCTCATACACAAGATGCTCAAACACCTTCAATATGGCTGTCAGAATTGATACAGGCCTATAATTATCAACATCTGATCTATTTTTCTTAAAAAGGTGGACTACCCCGGCCCTTTTCATGTCGCTTGGCGATATCTTTAAGTCGCTTGGCGATACCTTGACTTAAAGATACATTTATTATATGGGTGAGTACCCTAGAAATTACATTGGCACTATCGCTCAGAAATCTGGACGGAATAAGGTCCTGTCCAGTAGCTTTGTTAATTAACAATGTGGATAGACACATTCTCACCCTTTCCTCTGAGACAGGGCCAATCTCAAAAGCATCAGGAGTAACATGTTTGTTTTTAATAAAAGGAGTTTACAAATGGTGGGCCATATCTACCTGACACACTCAACAACTTATCAACCAGACTGGCAGCAACTATTGTAAAAAAGGTATTGTAACCTGCTATTTGTCAAAAATCATCTTATCCTCAACATTACCAGACTTAGATTTTGATTTTCCTTTAGCGCCCATATCAGTGAGAACTTTCCATAGCTTTTTGGGCTGATGTGAGTTCGCAGTAATAGCATCAGCATAAAATTCAGACTTTGTTTTCTGTACCTTGTAACTAGCCTGATTACGAAAGTATATTTATTTATCATAATCACAAGACAAAGTTGAACTTTCTGAACCATTTATCACGTGTCTAATGAGATCCAGAATGTCAGAAATCATCCAAATTGCTCTTCTCTGTTTAATTCTGGTTTCCTTCATTGGTGCAACATTATCAAGAGCAGCTATAAAGTGCTGTTTAAACAAAGTCCAAGCCCCATCAACATCACTGCTTCCTAAAACATCTGACCAATCCCTCCTGGAAAGCCTTTCTTTAAATTCCTCAGCTGTGTAATGTTTTGTGCATCTGTACCTAATTGAACTATGGTTTCCAGTCTTCAATAGTGATTGAGATACTTTGCGTGTGCAAAAAGTGACGTTATGCACTCAAAGCAATATCAAGGACGCCTGATTGAGAAATATTTTCGCGTTCTGAAACTAATATTAGGTCCAATAGGGATTGACTGTTAACAGACACTCTAGTAGGTTCAGTGATTAACTGTTGTAGGCCTGACACCTTGCAAAAAGTTGAAAGAGATTCTTTCAAGCTACTGCTACGAGGATGTAGTACATTTGTGTTAAAATCATCCATAATGATACATTCGGTCTCCATACATATGCTACTCTTACAACAAACCATTTCAAAGAGCTTATAAAAAAATCTGTTTACTTAGGAGGTCTGTAACAAACACAAATGATAATAGATCCAGGTCCAGGTCCAATCCATGCAGTCTCCAAACGCTGCACCTGGAGATCGGCCCGAGGCCGGTAGATGGAGTAACCCGTAAGCTCAACTTCAGCATCCTGTATTGATCCATCTAGCCAGGTTTCCGGCACCGCAATCACAGCAGACTTAGAGGTTCTTGCAAGTTGACTGACCTCCTCAAGCTTAGGCAGCAAGCTGCTTGCATTAATATGAATAAAATGGAGCCCTTTCTGACTGAAAACAGCCTCAGAGTCATTCCTTGCATCAACCAAACTGTCACCAGAACAATGCATTGTCTCAAACTCCTCCAGACAATCAGTGACATTCGCGTGACACATTTCATTCATACATCAACTGTTACATGCTAACGGAATGATAGAATTACTTCTTACTTCTTAGCTCATAGATTTTAGATGCAATATTTCCACATTTTATGTGAACAAAGGCATCACAAAAGTCACAAGTGACTGCTTTAGCGTTTATCCTCACCACCTTCCCGCAGTTAGGACAGTCACTGCTACATCTCGCCTTTGGCCGGTGTTTCATTTGCAAGTTGTTTGGTCCCGGACACTGATGGATATCTCCGGTGAGCAGCAGACAGATGGATAATATTGTGCCGAAAGCATCAGCCTGTTGCCTTCCACGAGCTCTATTGTTCCTTATGGCGAAATGGGTCTGCAGGGTGATTAAAGCAGCACTGCCATTTCCAAAAAGTTTGTTATCTGCGTTCACAGAAGATCCGCAGTCTTTATCAAAGATCTCCCGTACATATGCGTTATTTCCATTATACTCACAACAATGTTGAAATTTAAAACCTAGAACATTCAAAAACAACACATAAACTAAAATTGCACTCCACAAGCACCTGACGCCACCTTGGGAGATCCTATCAATCCTCGATTAAACAGTGTGAAGACCCTAATGATTGTTTGCTTCCAAATGGCAATTAGGGAAGGTGGGATGGTATATGACTACGTTAAGCAAGACTGTCTTATGTACAAATCTATTCAACAAACATCTCCTCAAATAAAACGTGAATCTCGTAGTATTCGGTTGACTTGTATATTCCTTGTCCCATAGACAATTAAAAGAAGAATGCCCCTCAAGGCTTTTGAACTGTATACCTTCCACCCATCTCACATGGGTGTCTCACGGCATTTTCTTGGTGTAATGCATTTTCTTGGCCTTTGCATCAGTTGTCAGGTTACCAATGTCAGCGAGTGGGAGCACCATGTTGCAGCTGCGAAATTGCGTGAGGACAGAGTCACAGGCCAGCTGTCCCCGGGGCTCCCTGTCAAATTTGGCTTTTGATGTAACAAGTATGTTTCAGTTGGGGGTGAAATGTATGCGTATAACCTTCTCACCAGAATGAGAAATGATTGTTTGGATTCTGACTGCATCAATAAATGACCTGCAGATACTCCAATCGACCTTGGACAAATAACGATACAATTTTGATTGGTATCTCTGGCAGAAATGAGTGAAGAACAGATTCATAGATTGGGAAATTGAATAGATGAACTGATATAAGTGTTTTTTTCAGAACGACTTCTGTACACGGCAACTTGAGACAAAGACTAGCGTTCGTAGTACAGTAGCACATACCTTGCAAGCTTCTCCATTTGTTTTGCATTACAGTCCATCATTCACTGGACAGTATATACACAAATATTCAGTCACACATAACAAGATAGATAGATGGATGCAGTAGAATTAAATAACTAGTTGCATGTGAATACAGATAAACACACTGGGGATGCACTAACCCTATCAGCCTAACCTCAAAAACCTCATTTAGAGTCTGACTGCGTAAAAAAAAAAAAATCCTGACTTTCAACAATTTAATAATGTACCTTTTCCTCTGGCTACCATTTACATCCCCAGATATAGAAATCGGTAATTGGTGTACCATATTTTTAGGATGAAAGGATGTGGGACACTTTAGGGAGTAACATTGGTGCAAAAAGAGCTGGCCAAAGTAGCCTTGAAAAGTGCGGCTGTGCCTGCTATCAAATGGCGGAATGTAGCTATCAAGCCCATAATCACTAAATTGTCCTCAACAAAGGCAGCCAATGCATTTTTGTCATTTCCTGTAGGTTATGAGTAGCCGAGTAGAAAATTGCCTGGCACTGGCTCATAGCTACGTACCTGCTTCAGTATCACCTCTGCCTGGTTATTTTGTTTGCCGAAGCCCATTTCTGGGCCTCTGACTCACCAGGTTTCATTGCATTTTCTGGATGGTAGCTTTTATCGCAATAGCACTAATCACTCCTTCTACCTCATGCTACAGTGACGCGACACTAAAGAGACACAGCATGACAGGTGGGGATTTGAAAATTGATGTGAACTATGATTTGGAACCAAATAGATAGCAGTGGGACTCAAAAGAAACATAGCGTAGCAATCCATGCTGTATATGGAAAAATTCAACAAATGACATTAGTTTTAAGCTAGATTCACTTATTAATAACATCACATCCTTGACTTTGTGCTTTGTAAAGCAGCTTCAAGGCAAAAATAATCATTAATGACGCTGCACACGTAATAACATCTTGAATGATTCTGAAAAATATCACTTTAAACACACCATAGATACTGTATGTCCAAAAGGGTTTAACAACATTTCAAACTGACCCATGCAAATACGAGACCAGTAAGCTTTGTCAAAGGACGAGATTTCCTTAACAAGAAAAAAACAGAACAATGGGCACACACTCTGTCCCAAATGCTTTGTCTCAGGAATACCTAATGCACTGCTTTGCTGGAGAGAGGCCAGATAATACAACTCAGTCAGGATCAGTGAAGCTGGTCTCCACTGACTTTACCCTCATTGTTGGATGCCTCGCTCCCTGGGAGTCGCTGTACGTTATCAGTGATCATCAAAGGCTCTGTCAGGAAAGTGTGGAAGTGGGGCTTCCACAGGCTGTCCAAGACACTAGACACATCCAAATGAGACAGGCTTATTAATTCTTCAAAAGCCACACGGGTTCCTTTTCAGCCAAGACTCATTTTGGTACATTTAAGGATGATAAAAGCTCAGCCAGGGAGCTCTCCCGCCTCTTTCCGCTGTCTTACTTTTTCTTGCTCACACATACATCATACATAATGCAGGCACATGCATTCAGTTGATCCCAAGAAGATATTATTTCTTGCTTTAAAATAGCTGTAATTTCTCAAAGTCTTTTGTAGAAATGGAAATAAAGACCTTTCAAGGACAGAAATTCAAATTTAAAAAGCACATAGAGTGAAACCTGTGGTTTGCAGCTACTGCTTATAGACACAATGCATCTTTTCATGGCTGAACTTTCTGCTTTCTTTCTGCTGTAGTGGACAATAGTGGAGTCAGACAGCTCTCAGTAATACATGTGTTTATGATTTATAACTATATGTCAAAAGGGCCAGTGCTGGAAAAAAAGCTCAGCAAAACCATTCACAGAAACAAAAAGTATAAAGGAAAAAGTTTTCTTCTGACACAACTCACTATTCAGCAAGTACACAGTTGACATGTGAAGATGACAAAGTCGTTAATTCTGCCAAAAAAAGTAGCCAATTTCTCCCCAAACAATGTAAGAACCGTTTCACTGAAAGAAAATGGAATCTCAGACAATAAGAGCTGTTTTAATGGGAGGGAACAGAGAAGGACAAAGCCTTGAAATTCATTACAACCCCCCCTCTCTATTGCTGCACATCGGATTATATGTGGAACATCAAAAGCTTTAATTATCTTAATTACTCCTACATTTGCAAGCAAGGAAGCTCCTTGAAACCAAATGAAAATGTGAGTGTTTCTGTGGCAAAACTAGTCGTTAAAATGCACATAATTTGAACGTTATATGAGAACATTAATTGGTGAATTCATGGTTATCAAGGGGCCTTCTTCATTACAATTCAAGAGGCTCCTTCATGGTGGCCATATTTCCACATAATGAATGTAATTCTTTTCCCCCCTTAGTGCAATAATTAATTGCACAGACCAGCTGATCACCCCCACCCCACCTAAACACCCCACATTAATATGGCAAGGTTTCTGTTTACAACTGACAACATGAACATGAGAAAACTCATTTCTCTTCACATGTGACACTGATACAGACAGTGGGTGTATAATACTTTGCCTGTCGTGGATTCACTGAAACACACACCAGTACATCCATTTTAATCTGATTATGGGGATACTAATTGGAATTTCAATTGTGTCCCTTGTGAGTATGGCAGAATAGAACCAAGCAGGACCAAAACTAGTGAAGGATGCATCTATTTTACTTTATGTGGGTATTTCTGCTTTCGTCTGCATTTCACAAAATAAGAAACTGAAAGCAGAGTTTATAATAGTCATTTCCCATTTAGGAACTGTGCAATTTCTATGATAAAGGGAAACAGAGTTTCTGATGTTAATTTTTTTTTTTTAAAGAAACATGGTTTAGACATCTGTTGCTTTTACTCAAATTCTTTCTTGCATCTAGTGAACACGAAAGCATTCATGGCTCCTGTCGTGCTGATCATAATACAGTAACCACAAATAGCACGTGACAAAATCTATTTTGAAAATGGCTACAAATCACATTTTAAAACAAAAAAAAGCCTCTTGGAAATGTCCGCATTGGCAATTGCCAATGTCAATTTCATTTAATTTCATTTCAATTTTAAGATAAAGACTGCCAGCAGATGTCTTTTCTGGAATGTGCCCAGTGCCTGACATTATTAAAAGAGTAATTCAACACCAGAGAAAGTGTTTCACTGTGCTCTCTGGTTAAAAGTTTTAAGTCTGTACCACATCCTGCATCTCTAATGGGTGTGGTTGGGTGTGGTAGGAAGTGTGCTTCGTTGCACCTTTAACCAAATCTAACAGTGATATCATGTTGTACTGACACTTTTACATAACAGCAGCAAGGTAACACATTAAAACACTGGAGGTCGGACTGACTGCCAATCGTGTTATTTGAACACATAAAGACATTGTGTAATCACTGGATTTGAGTGTTTTAGGGGACAGAATGCACTTTGCCTTTTTTGACTTTTGGCACTTTTGAGTCAGAGTAAGCCAGAATCTAATCAGATTAGGGCAATCTCTGTGAAGTTACTCGCCAGTCTGATTATTTTAATTGCAGTAAGGCTGTAATCAAAAGGTTTCAGTTTGTCTGTTCACATAAACGGCAACAAAAGATATGTTAAATCACTGCATCGTATTCTTGGTATGTGTGAACTATAACAATATATAATAATAATAATAATAATAATAATAATAATAATAATAATATATAATATAATAATATATAATATAAAAGTTTGGATATTTTGCATGGCTTTACAATTATACAAACTGAATATAGCCACTGCTAAAAAGGTCTATGAAGAGGGGACAGCTTTAGCAAGTGCCGTGCCCTCTTTTCTCAGGAGTGTGTGGATAATGTGGTGGGGTTCGCCCTGAGGTGCAGGGGATTTCACTACAGGGCCACATGGCACTTGTGCAGGTTGACTCTTTCGGGCACAAAGCCCAGTTGACTTGTTCAGCAGAGCTAAGCCAGCAGCAACTGCCAGGAGGTTAGAGGTTAGAGGTTAGCATAAGCCGCTCTGGGCCGCCGCAGCCCACTGACTCTGAACAGCAGGGTCAGCTGTGGGGCTGCAGGACCCCTCTGCTAGGTAAAGCACTCAAACAAAAACATATCAACAACACAAACATGACAAGGAGATGAGAAAAAAGAATAGGAAAACACTTTCACGAGGATTATGGTTGCTTCAAGCATGGGAAACAGGGTGGGATTTAATCTAAGTCACAGAGCTTAAACATACAAGCAGATTTTCACAATGTGGTTGGGTACTTAATGTGGCCAATGCAATGCTTTGTCTATCCTTCTGAGAACAGTTTTTCAAGAAGGCATCGCATGCTATTCAAGAGGCGTGACGGTCTATTTCACAAATGAATGCTCTGATTGTTAGGATATTTTCTAATCAAAAGCACACTCTCTTAGTTTTCTGGTTTCATCATGAGTAAATATAGATGTGAAAATGTAACAAAGAGTTGTGGAAAGAGAACGCATGCAAGGTGACCAAAACAGCATACCAAATGAGCTTTATTATTATTATTTTTACTATTATCATTATTGGAGGAAAGTGTGAGCTGCCCATTAACATGCGTGTTTGTTATGCCCAGGCTATTAATGAACTGACATCCTGTGACTACTGTAGCAGTGACACTGCCAATATGCATGTCATTTCCATAACTATGCAGTGACTGGAAAAATACATTATAAAATCTAGACCAAACACATGTTTGCTGACATATTAATGAAGCTCCAGTCGCCGAGAGAGACAGCATCGCTATACCGATACATCTCTTTAGCCCCAAGCATGCTAACAGCAGTGTCAGTTTCTTGACTGAGTCCCTCAAGGCTGCTGGTACAAAAGACACTTCACTTTGAGGAGCGGGGTGGGGGGGTGTTAGGGGGTGGAGGGCTCCTCCCTCAATGTTGCCTCTCCGCACGAAAAGATAATTGTCTCTCCCTTACCCAGAGAGATGGGTGTATTTCAATGACCTATATGACGGACTCTTCCCCTCTCTTGCGCAGCCTGAGATGTCACAGTGATTTTCCGTAATTACTTTTGCTGATAGAGGTGAGAGGAGACATTTGCATCAGATGAAGCGCACTCGCCATATGCAGCTTTTAATGTCACCGTAATCTCTAAAGGTTAGCATTGGCAGCACCGCTGTATATCTCCACAAGTAGCTGAATCAGTGGTTGGAAATAGGTTTGACATTGAGTTCGGGGAAACGCGAGAACGTTTGACACGCATGCACGCACACACTCACACACACACACACACACACACACACACACACACACACACACACACACACACACACACACACACACACACACACAAAGAAAACACCTTAGAAGAGAGATTCTGTGCATCTTCTCTCAATTGGATTTGGTTTGTACTTCTACACTAAGACTGGATTGGCGAGGTCAGGCTGTGATTTCTTAACACGGCATCTTTCTCTTTAGAAACTCTTTGAGCTGTAGAGATAAACATGTGCAGAGTGTTCTCCTTACACCTTTGTTGTCAGAGGAGGTGTTCATCTTTTAGCGTCTCTAATCTGCCTAAAGATTTTTTTTCATCCCTGCATGTTTGTGTTCTCTCTAAACCTGGCTTATTATTTTGCCGTTTAGGGTTGCATATTTATTTATTCTTTCATAAATGAATTTGCACGTGCAATATCTATTATTTTTTCCCTGCTGCTACGTATATTCACACTGTACTTTATTTATGTTGTACTGTATTCATTTTGACACTGTACTTTATGTTCACACTGTCCTACAATAGCATTTGTACAATCCCGTGTTTAACTTAACTTAACGTTTTTATTTCTTGCACTGTAGCTATGTTACTCTATGTTACTTTATACACTTATTGACACTTCTTACTGTTATTTTTACCTTCAATTTGACAGTGAGCAACTGTAACTAAACAATTTCCCAGGGGGTAATCAATAAGGTATTCTGATTCTGATTCATTCAACCTTTATTTATACTCGAGAGATCATTAAGGGGCAGCCCTCATTTACAATGACATTGAGTTACAAAGTCAAGAAGAAAACAACACAAAAAAGGAAGCAACACCAGCAACACCATCATTAGAACATAGAAAGACACTTTCCAAAATGGAAAATCAATTTGATGAACAAATCAGGACAACCAAGATGCAAAAGAAATACAACTATGTAAAACAATTACAAGTAGAAGTCCAAATCAGATTTGTAAAATGTCCAAAAGGCACAAGTGATTCGATTTTAGGAAAGTGTTGATTTTTGTTCTACGAGTCAGGTGTAACTAAAACTAAAAGCAGTTTTTCCAAGTTCAGACCGAGCTCATGGAACATAAAGTAAAAGCCGGTCAGCAGAGCGATAATTGCACGAAATAAATACAAGAAAGTTACAGTTGACTTAAAATCAATACAAAAAGACTGTTAACAAAGTGATTCAGATACTTTTGACAAACTGACACAAAGAAATCAGCATAAACACTCATCGTGGTAATTACAAGCTGACAGTTGCTATTAGTGTGACTGTCTGCTGTGAAACAGACAGGGGCCTCAGTTTTCTTCAGGCACTGGCAGCACTTAGTTAGCTTAGGGAAAGATTGTGGTCTTATCATCAAAACATAATTGGGAAAAAAATGTTTTGATATATAAATGTAATTTCTACCTGACAGTGAACAATCGAAGGAATTGATCCACCGTTTCAAAAAGTTGCATTCTATCAAATTTCCAAGCAACAAGGAAGTACAGACCAAAAGTAGTATAGCCTAGCATGAGTAGTGCACGTCACAGCAGTGCTCATCATTGGAATACCCTGTCTTGTTTTACAACAAAGCTGAAGCATCTTGATATCCCAAATGGGTATTATAAAACAGAAAATGTTAATAAAGATGTGTCACCAACATTGCTTTCATAAGGGTAAACTAAAAAGTGCATAGAGTGCAAAAGACAGGCACCGAAGACTTAGAAGGCTCCCACCAGCTGTTTATTGTAGATTTGAGTAATGGCATCGAACCAATAATTAAGCCTGATAATGCAAACAATAGTAAATGCAGACACAAACTATAATTGTGCTCGTTTGATTTAAAAATTACACATTGTTTTCTTCACAGTTGCACTAGTGCACCGTAAACCGAACCCAATCAACCATTAATGCTGGTGGAGCGACTCGGTAGCCGAGTGGTTACAGTTTATGTCATATAACCAGGCGTTGAATTGACACCCACCAACCTGCCAAAGGCGGGTAAAAATGTAACTTTGGTGGGTAACTTTGTAAAGTTACTAGCCAATTTGGCTATTGATGAATAAAGCAAATAACGCTGCCTCTGTTTGAATTGGCAGGCTGCAGAAACGATTTAGCAGTGTTTCCAGATTGTTTTTTTCCGCCAAGAAATTTGGGCGGTTTTGTGTGTGTTCCTTGAAATCTTTATCTGGCAACACTGCTTGTAGTACTAATCCTACATTTCCCATTAACGCTATGTTGTGCCGTTTCATATAACTGTTGCATACGTGCCTAGTGTGTGTGGAATCGATTACGAGCTACGCTGAACCAGAGAAGACTTTAATGTATATCTGCCATCAACTCAAATAAAAACAATTTAGAGAACCATGGATGCTTTAATGTATTCAGTTGCACTCACAATCTGGTTTATTTTCATTTGGAAAAATTTGGCTAGTGGAAAATCTGATTGGCTGGTAACTTTAAAAATCTACTAGCCATGTTGGCTGGTGATCAAAAAAGTTAATTTAAAATCCTGCATATAACTGCAATGTCCACGGTTCGGCCTTAGGACCTTTGTTGCATGTCATATCACTCCTTACCCCATTTTGACACTGGAGAAAAATGCTAAAAACAACTAAACATGCTAGTATCAAAAGTGGAAAGAAAGCACTTACTAACCTCTGAAGCCTGCAATTTAGAATTTGGCCTTGGACTCAATTAACAGTTGTACACTGATGCTGCAGAGGTGTACAGTCAAGAAAGTCTCTCTCGCTCTCATTCTCTCTCTCTCTCTCTCTCTCTCTATTCCTCTCAATCTCCCTCTCCGAGAGAACCGTGTCTGCCTTCAATCGTCTTTAAATCCCAAACCTCCCGGAGCATACGTGTTTGTTCATCACACTTTCTCCATTCTCTTCTTCTTCTTTTTTGTTTCTGAGATTCTGGTGACATTTTCAAAGTGCCAGATCCTTGCCTTGAGACATTGTGCATGTGCCCACACCTCTCCGCCCCCAAAAACACACACGCATACACACATACATACAGATACACACTCTCCTCGCCTGGAGCCAGGCCCCTCTGTGCTCGTCTACCTCAGAGAAGCTGGAGCTTGGCATACAGAGGAGGCTCTGGTGGATTCTGTGCTCCGCCTGCCAATGCTGCTCTTTTGATCTGCCGCCAGCTGATGACAGATCTACATTAAGCTTATAGTCTTCTCTCTTTCGCTCTGCTTCTCCTCTCCTCTTCCCCGACACTGGGGCAAAAATGTTACTGTAAGTCCACGAGCACTGGTGGGAATCGACATCCCGTGGGGTCAGCGCCGTGAGTCTCCTCTCACACCAAAATGAGAGAAATATAGAACGCTGAGTGGGTTTCCAGCTTGCAGAAAAATACCATGTGGGTGTAAGCCAAAGATAGTGCCATATCAACAATCCAGGGGGAAGCTTTACACAGCTCTGATATGTACTTCCAAGTTTTAAAGAAAAAAATCCATCCTTTTATATGGAGATATTGTTACATGTTTATGTTATTTAGTGATGTTGAGTTGTAACTGTTTTTTTTAATATTGCTACCCACTTGCCCTAAGTCTTCTAGTTGAAAAAAATGAGGTAAGGAAGTAGAAATGTGGCAGCATGTCTCAGATTTTCAGACTGCAAACTTCAATTGTTGCAAAAGTCTGTTTCTAGATAGTCTATGATGGATTTGTCTCTGTGTGCGTGTTGAATGTGGGTGATTAGTCTAGACAGAAGCCTTCGGTCTCTGGTCAGAAGTGACTGAGCCCAAAAAACAGAGATTAAGGGTAAATTAGTCAGACTGCAGACAATATTTCATAAAACTCTTCTTCTTAAGATTTGGAGGCAATTTCGGTTTGTGGTGTTTAAGTCCGTAGACAAAGCTGCCAAACCACGGAGCATATTGTATTCTAGAGGGATCTAAGCATCCCCCTGGTACAGTTAAATAGTAATTATAAAATGAAAAGCTTCACAAACGTTATAGTGTTGTGACAAGTGTTCTTGTTCTGTGACTGAATTTTGTAAAAAATTAAATGTAAGAATGCTCTGGCAATTTGAGATGCATAAAAAGCTAAGAGATCTGTCAAGGTAACGTTATTTGAGATGATAGAAAAACACAGACATCATTTAGAAATCCTCACAGAATATAGGCCTACCACTCTACAGTATGAAAAACAGATAATCTCTTCAGCATTCTATTTTTTTATTTTTTTGTATTGTTTTCTACATTCTGTATCTATTCTGGGTCCCATGCAGCAAAGTGAGTATCTTCTGCTTACAACCTCAACAGAAACAACCAGTTTTCTGTTTTGCTGACTACTTTATCAAGTTGCTCGCAAACAGTGTTGGGAGTAACGCGTTACAAAAGTTACGCAATTACAGTAATGTATTTCTTTTTGCTGTAACACAGTAATATAACGCATTACTAATAACATTTCAGTGATATTATACCTGTTACAGTCTCAGTAACGCAAGTTACAATGCATTTTAACCCGCCATTTAGTGGTGTATTTTTTTTTTTTAACTTCACCAACACCGCAAAACACTTCCGGCACAAAAAAAAAAGTCTGTATGTGTTATTTCCTGTTGCTGTATTCGATGGTTGAGATGACTGCAGAGACAGATACATTTGCGAGATGGACATTATTTTCAGGAATTATTATGCTGCGTTGAAGCAAGCTGTCCCATCAGCGTTCCCGTGGTCAAAGCCAGAACCAGAGACGCTATGGACAACATCTGTGTCCCAACAGGTGATGGTACGGACAACATCTGTGTCCCAACAGCTGACGGTACGGACAATATCTGTGTCCCAACAGGTAACAGAACGTCAGCGCGGACAGCAGTGTGTCCGAGCAGCTTACAGATAACAACATGTTGGGAATTAATGTTTAGGCTTGCTACACATAATATCATACATTGATCAGCGGTGGAAAGTAACTATACCGTACTTCAATACAATTGTAAGGTAGGCCTACAAGCTCAAATTCACAAGCTACCTCCTAGTCATACATCCGCTGTTATTTTGGTTAAAGTAACTCAAAAGTAACGCAAAAGTAGTGTAAAGTATTAGAATTCAAAGACAGTAATATTGTAATATAACTAATTACTCTCAAATGACAGCAACTAGTAATCTATAATGTATTACATTTTGGAAGTAACTTACCCAGCACTAATCGCAAAGTAGCATAAACTGTATTCAACTACCAACATGTTTGTATTATGAGCCATTTATCCAACTGATAAGTGCCGGTGAAAATCAGTGCACTATGGCAGAAAGTGAGAGCAATTAAATAGGATGCATGGCTAACAGCTGCTGATGAACGAGGAGTGACGGGCGGTGATGGAACCTCACCATTAGAAAAACACAACCAGCTGTTAATTCTAAAGGGGATCATCTGCTTATTACTGCGATATCCAGCAGGAATAGCTCGCCATCGCATTACTTAGCATGGCAGGCGGCTTTAAGCAAAGTGGCGCTTTGTGCTGATAGCTGAAAACACTGTCTTTTTCAGTTTTAGCCACTGCTGTTTTCAATCTTATTTTTTTTTTAGACCCTGTGAGGAGGGAAAAGAAATGGCAGATAACATTTGGTTGGAGCTCGCCATGTTGTTTGTGTTTGTCATTTTCAGAGCTGTCTTTCAGTGGGTCAATGCTTTTGTGTGGGCTGTAAATTGGCAATAAGCCTGTCACATTAGCATTCAAAAAGTCACTTTAAAGCTCCTGTGAAAGTAATGGCCTGTCTCAGTGGAGAATCAGAGAACAGAGAATTATGTTTCACTCTTAAGATCATGTACTGTGTCTTTAGTGCACACAGACACATCCACCTCGTGGTTTCAGCTGTATCTGTGTTCAATCCGTCTCAATGCAGCACAGTTGTAGATATTTAATGAAGCTTTCTTTTGCAACAATACGTCTAGTCTCCCCAGACACTGGAGCGGACTAGGAAAGAGCGTATCAGGATACATGAGAGACAGTGAAAATGAGACAGAACAAATGTGAGTGTAAACACAAGAGTCAGAGCGCATGTGGTCATAAGAGGGGGAGAGAATGATGGCAGCTACACGCTCGCTGTGTGGAGCCGGCATATATTATCACTGCATCTATCGTGAAATATTGTACAAATGTCAGCTCCAATGAACACACACTTTTCTTTAAAGCCTTCCGTGATGGTGGTGCTTTACAATTCAACAGTCTATTTGAGAAAATGTCAAAGTGTGATATGGAAATGACTAATTTGACATCCTATCAACTGCTTTTCTCTGGCTTTGGATTCACTGAGTATTAAGAAGTGAATTGTTACTTAATCGGTCTGTTTTAGCAAATGTGGTCAGTTTGTCAGTTTTACTAAAACGTTTCATAATAATTTTAAAGATGTGACTGTCAGCTGATCTTCAGTCTATTCTCTTAGCTACAGGACATATTTGTACCCCTATCCTCTCTCTCTCTCTCTCTCTCTCTCTCTCTCTCTCTCTCTCTCTCTCTCTCTCTCTCTCTCTCTCTCTCTCTCTTCTTTCTCTCTCGCTCAGTTTTTAGCTGCCTTTTTTTTGTGATGAGGATGTGTTAACTTCCTGCCCTCCTGCAGGCTTCCCTGATTTGAAATCCAAAGCACACAGCCTTGCTATGAGCCATGCTGTCCTGTAGAAGAAACAGCTGTTTGCATGAATCTTTAATCTACGCCCACATTGGCACGCCATTGAAGCAGATGAGAATGTTGAGGATCACCTCGATCCCTGATTCAAACATTCAAGTCCTCCGCCGTATCAAAATGTCAAACGTCTCATTCACTGGAGTGTGCCACTTAAAAATGTTATAGGTTAGAAAAATGATAACAAGTTGCAAAGTGTCTTTATCAGGGTCTATTATATATGGGATCGGAAATTAGTTAAATTTGAAATGAATATCACATATTAACACCGATATTATCCTGATGTTGATATGTGCTGTATCACCAACATGCTCATCTGCTGATAAATAAAACTACTTTAAGATAATTGTAATATTTGAGCCAATATTGACACTTTGTGTATGGTTTCTGCCAACAGGATCAATGCACAAGCTTGACTCAAGACAGAAATAAATGCAAAGACATGTATGCAACATCGCATATGAAATAGTGTATATCCAAAATCTTCCACTTCCGGGATTGGCCCATTGCTGCTGGAAATTCCGACATATGTCATTCTTTTCGGCCGGATGTCCGTTACCTACGATTTCTTTGGTTAACTGCTCCTCAGATCTCTGCAGGGTAAATCCAGACATCTAGCTAGACTATCTGTCCAATCTGAGTTATATAGCGACTATAACAACCTTTGAACGTACACATGTTCCACCAAAACAAATTCCTTCCCGAGGCTATTTTGCAGAGGCACCAGGGCTACGTGCGGAGCTTAGCACCACCCATGACGATTGTGATTGGTTCAATGAAATGCCAATAAATCAGAGCATGTTTCTCTCCCATCCCAGAATGCTGGGAGGACAAAGCGAGACTACATGCCAAATAATTAAACTGGTTTTCAGTGTAGTGAACTGTGGTCCAGCGTTAATCTTTAATAAAAACTCAAATAAAACTCTTTGCTTAAAATTTTATAAAACCAATAACATGATATGATCATATCATCACAATACAATTCATATTATATTATACTAATCTATTTAGTTTGGCAAAAGTGTTCCTTTTGCCAACAAATAAACATTGAAATGTGATATTGGTGAGTTCATAATTACAATAACAGAGGCCCATATACAGCTGCAGTGATAGCCGATATGTCAGAGCTATAACCTCTCATACTGAGTTAATGAATTGACTTCACCTGGGAGTTAAACCAATAATCAGAGAGGTTGGCTGAGCAAGTGGAATGCTACTGCATATTGAAAAAGAGTCAGACACATGCAACCCTGCTGCTGTTTTGTCGGTGTGTTTTGTAGTCTTAATTTCGAAGGAAATTTAGAGACCCTCTGGGTTTCGCGTCTGACCTACAGAGTGTATTTTCTTTCCTTTTCACCTTGTTCCAGGACTTTTATGTTTATTTGTCTGCAAAAAGCAGTTTGGTACAATAAGCTAAAATATAAACACTATAAGCTGGATGTGCTGCCCTGCACAGAAGAGCTATGCGCCTGTCAATATGACTGCAGGTTTACAATTGTTGTGCTTGGCGGCTGCTGTCTGTATCACGCAAGTGTGAAAAGCAATAACACCACCAAAGTGCAACTGTTGGCGGTCAATATTTTCTCTCCCTGATAAACCCTCTGGGCAGGAGCGTTCCTTCGTCTAGCCAACACAAACACAGCTTTGCAGTTTCAATCTGTCACAGTGTGTGAATATGGAGCCAGAAAGAAAAAAAGAAAATATAAACCCTTGTCTTGCCACTCTGTATTCTCAGTTTCATAGAGGAATCTTCCAAATATGAAGTTTAAGGATTGCCAGAGATAAAGTCACGCTCCGCATCAGTGTCAACAGGGTTAAAAACAACTCCCCGCTAAAAGCAAATTAGTCTTCATGGCTGTCGCGCTGCAACTTTGATTCAATTTACCTTTTCTAATGTCACTTCTCTGCAGGTGAACGTGTTTATAGGAAAAGCAATCTGAGGCATCTACTGTGAACTAGACACAACAGTATAATTTAGCACAAAACTAACTTTTCTGTTGCAAAAAGGAGGGACAAAAAGATTACCTTGTAAAAGTCAGATGTGTTTGTGGGAGAAAGTCTGCAGGTTGGCCTGAACGGGATACATGAACACGTCTGCCTCAGCTGTATCTGGGAAAGACACCAGATATGCCAAGGTTATTCCACAGCTGTGAGGCTTTTCAGTGCAACATGTTGTGATCACACATAATTTACAGCATCTAAGCGTATGCGTGCATCAATGTATCGAGCTGAGGGATCCACACAGCTCACTTTGATGCAAACACAAGAGAGCGTGGGAAACTGAGATTTACAAAGTTTGCACGCATACTGTGCTAAGTTACAGCACCCACATCACACTCATACACACCTACAGAAACACACATTCACACAAACAGTCAACAAGCCACCAATTCCCAAAGCAGCTGTGGACTCGGCAGACTCTGCTACCCGGTGGCTTACTTTTGAAGATGAATCTCCAGAGCCCCCTAAGGAAAACAGCGCTTTGCCGGGGATGTCCAGGAACGTTAACTGTCGCCGTCTCTCTCCACGCTCAGACACTGACGGCTGTGATGAGAAGGCGCGGCGCTCCCACACTGAGGCAGGGTAATTGGCTAGAGATGATGGGCCATAAACATACATCACAGGGGCGGCGAAGCGCCAAGCAGACAGCTAACTAAGGCTCTCTTTCTACTGCGCGGCTCTTGTTTGTTATACACACACACACACACACACACACACACACACACACACACACACACACGCATGCAGCCACACACACTTCCCTTCCCTGGATATTCACGCTCTTTGAACACATGGGCTGGCCCATCATTATTACAACAGAGAAAAAAAAAAAAAAAAAACTGCCACTCCCTTCATTCAATCTATCACCATAAAACCAAGATGGCACACTGTATTTTCTGCGCGGCCCTTTTCACCATTTCCTTAGGCATTATGGCCATAACCCAAAGGATGCTCTCTCCTGCCATCATCATCCACTGATATATAATAATAATAGGCACTACCCATTTAAAATGCATCATCACCATAACAGATAGGATGCCCTCTCTCTCACCATTACTACCACCACACAGTGGCGGATAATGGGCTATCTGTTCCTGCAGTGCTATCGCCACAGTGCAGACTTTCCTTCCATTACCATAACACCTCTGTCATAATAAGCAGGGAGAGCCTTCCAGTCATGACCACAGCTCTCTGAGAGGAGGTCAGTCATGTCAGACTGTTTTCTCACACGCTGGTAATTGGGAGAAATAAGGCTGGGTGAGGAAATAGCACTGGCACTTCCCTTTCTTCTCAGTGGTTTGCTGCGCGAGGCAGCATTTCGCTATGATCCAGTAGTGCTGCCGAGCCATTTGACGTGTTTAAAAAACCAAGGAAATATATGAGATATGGGAAACAGTGGCAGTTAATAAGGGCTCGCACAATTGCAGCCGTTTGCACCATCTCATGATGCTGTATCATAATGGATTTTTCCCTCCGATACAGTATGCCCTATTCTGCATGCTCTAATACCGTGACATGGGATGAGGATTCCATCAATAAAATCCACTTCATTCATCTAATCCTCTTTCTTTTTCTGGGTTTTCCAGATTTAGTTTGACAGGTCTTGCATGACCGCTTTTCTTTTTTTTCTTCTTCTTTTTCTCTCAGAGACAAGCGCCAACCTAAAGACCCCTTCACTCTCTCAGCAGACTGGAACTTCGAGGGGGAGCGTAAAACCAATGGCAGGGAGTGGGAGGGACAAAGGGGGGGCGGGGCGTCCAGGCAATGCTCTCATTATTCAGGAAGACACTCGAGGCCACAGGAAATAGCACACTTCATTTTTTCTTGTCAAACTCTGGCTGGTTTAATGGCATGTTCACAGCAAGTGGTGAGACAAAGGGATGGCGTGGCCGGGCCGAGACGTGGAAGGAGTGCTGATCAAGATGGAGGCCGTCATCGCAGCGGCAGCTACCCTGCATTCTCCTCAAAGGAAGACCACCTGAGTTGCTAAAGCTGCAAACAGCGGCAAATAAATACGTCTCATCTTTCCGAGAGTAAGTACACTAGGGCTAGCTTTCAAAGAGGAGAATGAAATATGATCTCAATTATACTCTAACTGTAGAGAGGCACAGATGTCCCTATTGTTCCTCCCATTTCACATCCTCCTAAACCTTCCCTCATTATTGCCTTCATTACCGGCGCCATCGATATGGCAGGCGGCTGCCAGAAAACCTGGATGTATCCACAACTCATCATCCAAACACCAATTAATCATCCGCCCAGCAATTACACACCTTTCCACCATACCGTCCATTGATTTTGAACACGGTAATGCTTTTCTCTATTTCATTTGTACAGCACAAGCCCCTGTGACTGAGGCTATGGCGAGCTGCAGGCCATGCAAAGCAATCTCCTCCTGCTCCATATACCCGCTGGACTGGAACTGTGTTTTGATCAGAGAGATGATGGGGCAGGTGTTTTGGTACAGCTTCATGTCAGTGAGGAGCCTCATCCCACTGCATTTCAATCTCCAGGCATGGCAGCGGGCTGTGGTGTCAGGCAGCCTCTTTTGTTCGACTCCTAATTGGGGTAATTTATTGTCCTAACAGACAGAGCAGCTGTGGCTTTACAGCGTAGCACCAATTAAATCCAGATGCTGGAATGGAAAGACGGGGATGAACGTGACTTGGGGACCAATCACTAATATTAACTCAGATCTGGGCGAGATGAATATGACAAGCTGTGATGAGAGATTCTTCTCAACGCATCGCTACGCCACTGATATTGAAAACATGCAATTTTGATGAGGATTCATGAAAACAGTCAGCAGCAGATCTCAGGCTGACGTTATGCATCATTTCTAATAATGGATGCAATTATCTGCCAGGTTAAACAAATCAAAACAAAAATCCGCAGGGATGCCTGACAGCCTGGCGCTAGGACTGCGACTGCAATGCAATCTGCAATTAAGCTATTGGACTCTGTAATCTTGTTCTAGTTTTACTCTTGTTAAAGAGGTTTTTCCTTCACAAAATGGCTCTGACAGAGGATCAGGTGAACATGAGCAGAAGACCTGGGGAATATGGGGAGCAACTGAAAGAAATCAGGTCGCTATGAAGATTTCTCCAGGGCCGGGCTAACCCTGCCATACTGCGCTTGGCCCGTGTGTCTCTTCAGTCCGGGCTCTTTAGACGAAGAGCCCCGGGGACAGACACAAATGTGAGTAACAAAGAGAATGGAGGCAGAGCGAGGTCACCACCTCGGGAGCTGCAGCAGACTCTGAAACCGTGGATACACAGCGACTCCTTTGGCTTCAAATTCAAAAGGAAAGGAGAGGGAGCAATGAGACAACCCTGGCGAGGTTCTCCTTCTCTTGTTCATTTGTCTTCTCTGTGAAGTTTAAATGAAGTGCTTGTCCGCTCTGCCACTGTTTACTCTAAATGGGGAGTGTTTGCTAATGTAATGTGCACAGCCCGGGACAAGTTAAACATCATAATGACTTATATATTGGTGTCATTTTTTCCCACCCGTAGCACAAGATGCTGCTCTCAATCTACTGACTATTTCATTTTAATTCAGTAAGTGCTGTTAATGTGTAGCAACTGAAAAAGTAGCAAAGAAGACTAAAGAGTACAGTTGACACGGTTGCTGCTGCTTCAACACAGAAATGAGCAGAATAGATAAAATCTGTATTATAATCAGTATTCAATTCAAAATCGATTCATAGAATTCCAAAAATCGATTGATATTTTTTTTTATTGTATGTCTACTGCAATCACATGGGAAAAGTAACTACATTTACATACTGTGAATCGTTTTTTTGAATCAAGAATCATTTTTGAATCGAAAATTGATTTTGAATAGAATCGTGAGCCTGAAAAATCAATATCGATTCGTGACATTTTCTGAATCGTGCACCCCTAATGATCAGTAATATCTGGACAAGCCTAAAACACTGACAGTCAAGGTAACCTTTTAGGTATTTACTTGCATGAGAGCAAAGAACAAAACCACATCTGCTCATTATTATGGTTAACCGCTGTAAGTTATTCTGTTGTTAATCTTTTTTTATACTAACAAAGCTGCACCAAAACAAATTTGGAACACCTCACACCTCAGTCTGGAAAATGGATGAGGTAATCAAGCATGAACCTCTTTGTAGTGAAATTTAAGACAGATAATGCTCTCAGTTGTGCATATATAAAGAAAAACAGACAGCTTGCTGAAATTTTTAAGCACAGGCTACAAAATAAACCAGCGTTGGTGACCAGACTTAACAAATTAGAAGTTTTTAAAGCTCTTTACTGCATACTGTAGATTTAAAAACATTAATAGTATTCACATTAATCATAGTATTACATTAGTGCAGTATTTATAACATTGAGAGATCACTGCTTAGCTTGCCATCAGCAAGGTAAAAATATGTTGTGGTGGGGAAAAAATCGTTAAATATTACTGTTGAAGCCATCCATGTCACATAAAAATATTTGCAGCTAACTCATATTTTGCATTGTTTTATTTGTATTATTTTCTTACGTTAAACTGTACAGAGAATGCAATATGAACCAACAGCGAACGCAAATAATTAGCAGGTTAGGTTAATATATGGAGGAAGTAGGTTACACCTTTGCTTTGTACTTAACAAAAAGGAGCACACAAGTCTCTTATCGTGTTCACCAAATTTGCAAGTTTTGAGTAGAATGCTTATTTTAATTATTAGTGATACTGGATAAATTCAGGAAAAAAATTTCACCAAATAGACTGACCCATGCTCACAATCAGTCAGACAAATCTGCGTTAGTAGCAGATCAACAAAAAACCTTTAAGAATAACATTTTAATTTCAATTACACAATTGACATATTTTTTAGTTATTATCTTTCACTAACTGACCCTGACTGTGATCAGTGATAAGATTATTATTATTATTATTATTATTATTATTATTATTATTATTATTATTATTATTATTATTATTATTTTGTTTTACAATTTGTAAGTCAAACATTACAACACAGATTACACTGCAACTACTCAAGACAGTGCAACTCTGAGCATAATATATAATAAAGATACATAACCTTCTGCTAGTCCCCTAAAACTGAATCTGTATACAATATTTAAAGTGGAGGTTAAGAAAGGTTGGGTGATGGGAGTTTGACATGACAGCGGTAGGATCGCATTCATGCTTGGCACCAGTGAAGCACGCAGCACCTTGCTCGAATGAATCCTCCTCTCGAGATGAAAGATGGAAGGAGTTCATTGACTTGTACTTCTCTGTAGCACCTTCCTCTATTAGAATTCACTCCCGGCACGGAGCCCTTCTGAATCTCATTACTTTCCTCATTGTACAACTGACTTCAAACCCCAAAGACAATATAAAATACCTGTTTGCTGTAGCCTTGACAACAGTGGCTCTGGTCCATCGCCGTAACCTCTCTTTCCCTCTTCTCACTCTCTCCGAAAGAGTCAAAGTCGGTTTGAGAGCAAAGAGCCGTAAGTGGTCCGACTGGATGCAGGAAACCTCTGTGCTTTATGAGGATAAAGAGCTCTGACCCAATTAGCTGTCTTTGTTAAATAAAACTCCACTGGCCCTCATTTAAAATGCTATATACCCCCGTCTCCTCCTCCCCTGCTTGTGTTTTTACAGTACAAAGTGATTACAGATTTAATTAGCTGAGGACCTTGCTTCAGGGAGACTCCTAAATCCATATTGATATTTCTGCAGAGTTCGGAGATAGAGGCCTCGGCTCTGGGATGATGACTTACGAGGGAGGCTGCAGAAAAATGTAATGAAAAGATGATTTGCAACTTTTACCCGCTCCTGTTTACTTTTTCCCCTGAGGCTAATCATTGGGCTGAGAATTATGCAGAGAGCAAGGAGTGGATCAATGCTGCTTTACTGGGAGAGCTTTGGATGTAAACAGGCCTGCTGTCAACATAGCAGCTTTTCTGCTTTTGACAAGATGTTCTTCTACTACTGGACGCTGCTGAAATGTATTAACTGTACACACACCTTAATACCATTTTTTTTAACTGGGATAAATAAAAATGAAAAATAGAGTTTAAGTGAAATTATCCTACCATTTCTCCATACAGGCAACAGTGCTGAACGGGTTAGGCCCATACGGTTAGGGTATGCCAACAAAAACTCTTTACTGAAAGATCGTGGTTACGGTTAATGAAACTGCCAATGTTAATTGCAAGTCTGTAAAAGAGGCAAACTCCAATGTCTTTGGTGGAACTCAGATATGCAACACACCCATCCACGGAAGGCAATTGTCCAATATAGAGGGAATTCCTAGGGAATTCCTTGGGCTGATATTATTCATTGTGAAATAAAAAAATATTTTTTTCTTTAAACTTCTTGCAGGCATTCCTTTCCTTTAAAACATGTTTTGTGATGTATCTTGAGTCTCTGGACCTGTTTTGGTTATTGACTGTGTCCTTTTTTTGTTTCCATGGATACATGCCAAAACTAAGATGACACATAAGATGTTACATAAAGATTATTATAAAATTCATATAAAATCCATTTTTGAGTCTTTTGGCTTCTGGAGTAAGCTGAGACATGTGGCTATGGCATTGTGTTGTCTGTATCTCACTAGATGTGTTTACAGCAGTGTAGTCTAATCATTTTACAGATGTATGGCTTGGACGGAAATAAAAACCCTCCATTCTAGCCTCTGTAACTCTGTGTCAGTCAGGCCTAGAATCACCCTGACACTTGTATCAAAAACTTGAGTGTTTCCTTTCCAATGATGTCAGGTACACCCAGAGTGTCAGAGTATATGGGAGCTGTACCACCTTTAATTTGGGTATGACGTTTAGACCAAAAAGCATGAAAATTCAAGCGTTTCTTAAGAGGTTAAAGGACTCATTTTTTTAGAGTCACCATTCTATGTTCAAATATCAACGAGGAGAAATCCTCAGAAGAGGCAGCAATAGCAGTTGTAACACACCAGATTACAACACAGCGAATGACATTTCCTCCTATGGAGTCCGTTCATTCGCATTCGGAAATCGACACTTTTTGACTGGCAAGATGGCGGATAGCGTAAACAACAACTGCTAAAGTGAGTTGTTCAAAACCTTTCTTTTTAGTAAACTCTGTGAACACAAACAATGTTCTCAATGCTGAGTTAAGGTGTAGAGCCCCTGGTCATACTTTGAGCAAAGTCTCATGTTGTGTCGAGCCTTCTTAGTGTTTTAAAATTGTTGATTTTGATGCTATCATAGTAGTGTCCCTAGCTCTCCCATTCAAAAGGCCATTTGACCGAAAACGAGAATACGGTCAATCTTAAAAGTGGCGTTTCCGTCCTAATTATGCTTTTAAACGAAAGTTTGACTCGGGTACATTCACAAAAAGCCCCTAGGTTGCATTTTGGCGAGAGTTACGCTTTAAAGAGCATACACCGTAAAGCACGTGTCAAACTCGAGGCCTGCAGGCCGAACCCACCCCCTGGCAGGATTTGATCCGGCCCGCATATCAATTTAGGTTCACAATAAATGTTGGCCCACCTAGTTGTGCAACAAAACAAAAACTACACGACACTTTAGAACAGAATTTGGTAGATTTGTCGACTTTGGGACTTTGTGGGAAATTTCCACAGAAGCAGAGAGTTTTCGAAATTAAAGCTGGGAAACAGGTTACTGTGAATCGACTTTTAAAACGTAATCTTTGTTTGTTTGATTTGCTAAATTCTAAGATTTCTAAGGAACTATTTGCTGCCTTTTTTAGGGCTTTGTGTGGACCAAACTGTAAGTGAGAAGACTATATGAGACAAGGAATAATACAGTCAAAGATTTTTGACATTTTCGAAATAAAAGCATGAAAATAAACTCTATGTCTGGCCCTTGATGCGATTCTCCTTTTCCAGTGTGGCCCTTAGTGAAGTTGAATTTGACACCCCTGCCGTAAAGCGTCAGTTTTGGCATGAAAGATCTACCACAATGCCTCACCTCATTATTATTGCTACACATGGTTGTCACTAACAAATTAAAGCGGTCAGATGCATCGATGCAAAATCGTCTATGTCGATGCAATCATTTATTTTAGCACCCCTATAAAGCAGTGTGCCATGGGTTTCTTTACATCAAGACTGTACTGAGCGTACAGTACGGTGCTGAACAGCAGGGGAGCTGTGAAGTAATGTGCTGGAGCCAGGGAGTACATGCAAATGAGTGTGGAGAGTATGGAGGTGTCAGAGGGGCTCATCAAACTCCCTGCACGTACTATGAATATTTCACTAGAGACACACAGCAACTTCCCAGCCCAGCCCCAGAGACAGACCAAGAAACAGAGACAAATAGATTCTGTGGATAGATAGATATGTAGCTGGATAGATAAGTAGATGACATATATGTAGATAGATAGAGAGATAGATAGATAGATATGTAGATGGATAGATAAGTAAATGATAGATAGATAGACAGATAGATCGATAGATAGACAGATATATAGATAGGTAGGTAGATAGGTAGATGGATAGATATTTAGATGATAGATATGTAGATGGATAGATATTTAAATGATAGATAGACGGATAGATAGATAGATAGATAGATAGATAGATAGATAGATAGATAGATAGATAGATAGACAGATAGATAGATAGATAGACAGATAGATAGACAGATAGGTAGGTAGATAGGTAGATGGATAGATATTTAGATGATAGATATGTAGATCATAGATATGTAAATGGATAGATAGGTAGAAGGATAGATATGCAGATGACATATGTAAATGGATAGATAGGTAGATGGATGGATGACCCCCACTCTAGCCCCCCAACCCCTTCACCCCACATGGATACCTGTCTCAGGCTTCAACTCACAGCCCTAAATTTCAGGAGGCAGGGATGACAGCAGCTCCCCACAGCTGACAGCGCACCATCCAGTACCAACAGGGGCTGTCTGATGGCTCACCCTCAGCACAGCAGCAGGTTACCCCCAGATAAGACTGGCCAACTGACACACATGCATGATGAAGGAGATCACCAAAGTGAGCATGAATGTCTGTTCCCAATTTTAGTACCATCCAATAATTGCTGAGAAATTTCACCCAAAACCAAAAATTCAACCTTCTGGTGGCGCGAGACGACAGGTCAGTAGAATTCATTATTTGGAGAATAAATGTACACAATTTTTCCATTCAGACAAATGCACACAATGTATTACTGCCTCTGCTCAGTTAAAGAACCAACTAAAATCACACTTCAGTAAAGGGATAACTCCACATCTCCGGGGAGAGGCAATCTCATAGCACATCCTATACCTTTTGTATCATTACAAGCAGCACACGGAGCAACAGAAAACAACTATAGGTTCATCTTCTTACTTCTTCAAACAAAATGCCTTCATTATTTAATACAAAACATTTTTGAAGCAAAATCGACCAACACTGAGTTGAGAAAATGCTTCTCTCTTTTGGGAATGTGACCCTTAAGGATCGCCACAGTACAGCAGTTAATTTCTAGCTTCAGACAGAGCTCTAAGAATTAAATTTTCCCCTTGGAGAACTTTATTTTTTTGTTATGTTTCAGATATACAATGGACTTGCCTTTATTTTTCAGAGGTTCTTTATGTTCTCTTCGCCTTTAACACTACTGTTCATCCGTGGATATACAAATGCAACACCATGCGGTCGACTGTCCCAAGCATTTGTTGCAATAAATAGATGGTTTCATTTTGGTAGCTGCATGTTAAGTGCTATGTTATGATTTAAAGATTGCCATGTTGTGCTGATCAATATGTCTGCATCGGATGAGCTGAGGTTTACAGGGGCAGCGGAGGGAGGAGGAGGAGCACTAAAGCTGTAAATCTGACCAGAAGCACTTACTTCCACTGCGTATCCTATGGGCCATTATTGGTGGGTGTGCTCACACATCAAAGTGGCAGGGGTCTTCGAGGCTAAAAAGGAATAAGAAACAAAGGACCATTAAATCACAGTGATAGACCTTGCATCGAGCAACACACATGTGAACACACACACACACACACACACACACACTTAAACACTGCTGTATGAGGACTGTGAACAGTGAAAGACAGAGAGAAGAGGAGAGGGACAGAAAGGGAGCGCAACATTGATTTTCCCCCTCTGAAGTGCCAGTTCATCATTCTGTGAGACACACTATATTGATCCGCCGCCTTTAGTTTGTTTGTAATTTTGGGGGCTCAAAACCCTTCACAAAGATAGATCCTCTTATATGCCACTTGCCTCCGAGATGAAGAATGGGAGGATCAATGGATGTGTGGAGATGACCTCATTTTGCTAGGTGCTCCTCGCTCACTTGGTTTTTGTGGCCCTGTTTAAAAAAAGGAGCTTTGGGGTAGGTGGATGTGGGGGGAATCCAGGCAACTGAGTGTTTATTATAATAATATAAGCCGCAGTCTTGCATAAATTAACTTTTCAGCTTTGATCTCACATTAGTACTCCGAAACATTATTTTATGAATGAATGTCCAGTGGAGGAGAGTGTCCCATCGCTCCTTAATAATTTCACCGTTGGATCTTTTTCTTCCTTTCTTTTTCTCTTCCATGCCATCTGGTATGAAGTGAATACAGACTGTGTGCCATTTACTAACATCACATTACATAACTTCTGGACATTTAAGTTCATCCTTCAAGCAATTACCCCCTGCTGCCATTTGGAGCTGAAAGCAATGTGCTAAGTTGCCAAGTGCAGTTTTAACTCAAAACCTTTAATGCCCCTCAAAAAGAGCTTTACTGGATCATTTCTTGTTACTTCCCATGGCTGAAAAAAACAGTACAAATTGGACTTTTTCAAGCAAGTAATCTGTGTGGTGCAGCAAAATCCCAACAAGCATGCCATCATTAGTGGGGCTTTTGTAAAGGATGCAACTGCAACTAAAGTAAGTCTTCAGAAAAGAAAAGCGTCCTCTGCGTAACAAACGGAACCTTTAGTCAACAGAAAATTCTGTTTGTTTTATGTTATTTTTGTGCTTATGACAACATTGTACCCACACTCAAAATTCCTCATTTTATAGAAAACTCTTGTTTGTTTGTCTTCTACAGTTTGTTCATGTTCCTTGACCTGTTGGTTATTTTTAATCACTGCATTCCCAGATCTCAGTAAGCATGCTGGGAATAAACATTTTATTAAATTAAGATTGTAGATTAAGATTGTAGAAAAAAAAAATTCTGTTAAAAGAGTTTAAAAAAAAGTAAATGAGAGTTTATTTAGTTGTGGTTAAGTTGTGGATTGGAGGGTGTAAATACTTCCTTTAGGAAAAGGTACAAATATCTTCAGTCAATTCAATAATAAAGAACCTTATAAGCTGAGTAACAATTGTGTTACTCAGCTTATTACTACAACTACACTACAACGATTTTTTGAAGCAGCCAAAATGCAAAAAGGAAAAAAACTCTTCTTTTTTAACGATCAGAATCAGAATCAGCAGTCTTGAAACTCTTCATAATAGTGGACTACCACTTAACAAACTCCAACCAAACACTACAGTAGCTGATTTTTTGTGTGATCTGTGAACATTTAACTGGAGATAGGCGACTAATCAGTCATGGTGTTTACACAGAAGAAAACAAATCCATCTGGCGGATTCTATTGTGAAATATTTCCGTTCTGGGTTTCTTATCTAGATAATAATAATAATAATAATAATAATACTAATAATAATAATAATGACACTTTACAGAATTACAGTGGCTATACTAAGGTGGGTTGTAGGCTGTGGTGAACAAGTGGTGTTTCAGGAGTTTTTTTTTTAAATGTCAAAAGAGGGCAAAAGACGTGGCATGTAGGTTAAGAATGAGTCAACATATCCCAATGAATTATAAGCTGCAATGTCAAAGCTGTTGTCTCTTTCTCAGAAACTTCCAAAGCGGGAAAACTTCCTCGCGAATGGACTCATCCGAAAATTAAAACAATATCCCCATAGAAGGATTATCTGTCAAACTCAGAGAATAAGTGTAAATAAGAAAAAAATGTAAATAAGAGTTTTATTTAGTTGTGGATTGTAGGGTGGATCGCACATGTTTTAAAGGAATAAATACTTGAATACCAGAATGGGGTTTCCCTGCCAACGTTGTGTTGGTGCTGTATGTAATCATCGCAGCCCCTTTCCCACTGTGACCTTGATAGCTTCCAGGAAAATTCTCATCCTGAGAGACAACCACCCACATACAGCCTTACCTTAACATCTCATCTGCACTTTATCATACCACCCCCCCCCCCCACCCCCCACCCACCCACCCACATATTCAGAGCAACGGAGAGCTATCACCTCAGAACAGCTTCAGAGAATATGAAGGTCATCATACCATAGCATACAAAACAGTGACTCCGTGAAAACATCCTTTAGTCAAGGTTCAGTGAACAAAACAACAGACACCCACTCACAAGAAAAAGACAAAATGTCTGCAGTGTTCCATGGAAAACTATTATTTTCACATCGTAATGTTCTCTATTGTTCACCGTCAAAATCAAGTTATATATTTGTGGGGGGATTTTTGTAATGAATTTCTAATCACCATGCCACACATTTCCCGCTCTTACCCACTTTCATCAGTCTGAAATTATTCATGAGAAAAATAAAATACATCAAATAGGCTACCTTAAAAACCAAACAATATAAATTGGCATTTTGTTTTTACTTTTTATGATGATGATTGCAACCTTGAATGTTTCCTTTATAGAATAAAAAAACTCAAATACATTTCACATTAGCCTGGGACATTCAATTAATTCTATTTTTCCTATTTATAACAGTGTCACCCACTCAGCAAACAACAACTGTAGCAGTCAGCATGCTAATGTTCCTGTCTAAGCAAGTGCTTTTGCCTGGCAGTAAATCTGTGCCTTGCCCCCCCCCCCCCCCCCCCACACACACACACACACATTCACTCTCTCTCTGTTTTTCCTCTCTCCTATATATATTTAAATATTACATTAAGTTCCAAAATAAAGAAAGTTCACTAATGCATGTTT
The DNA here is from genome assembly GCA_023566125.1 of Zingel zingel. Lineage (NCBI taxonomy): Eukaryota > Metazoa > Chordata > Actinopteri > Perciformes > Percidae > Zingel > Zingel zingel. Next base: position 7,214,175 of record CM042320.1, on the reverse strand, counting down.
CACTAGCATGTTTTTAGCAAAATATTGGCAATTCTATTTTTGCCAGCCCTCTAATCTTTTCCATGTTAGCACAATGACAAACAAAAGTGCTGAATATTATAATTATTATATTGTTATTATTTATTTTATAAATCAGGGGCTAGACTCCAAGACTGAAATTATCCTAAAGAGTCCAAAAGAGAACATTAGCAAGGAGGACTGGAGTTTTTTGTATCAAGGGCTCAAAACTGAACTTTACTGAACTAATACAATCGGTAAAAGGCTCAAGCCTACAAATATCTTAATAATAAAGAACCTCATCAACTGAATAACAATGTATTGTTTCATTCAGTTGGATTTTTCCGAAGCAGCCACAATGCAAAAACCATAATCAGTTTCAGAATCCGCAGTTTTAAACCCTTCATAATGGTTGACTACCATATATATTTACAAACTCCAACCAAACACTACAGTAGCTGATTTTTTGTGTGATCTGTGAACATTTAACAGGAGATAGGCGACTAATCAGTCATGGTGTGTAGTGATTGGTTGCAACATAAGCCTGCAGATTCTAGGGAGTAAGTGTCACATGTTTGAGAGCTACAGTTTACACAGAAGAAAACAAATCCATCTGGCGGATTCTATTGTGAAATATTTCTGTTTTGGGTTTCTTCTCTAAATGAGGCATGAAGGTTAAGAATGAGTCAACATATCCCAACAAATTACAAGCTGCAATGTCAAAGATGTTGTCTCTTTCTCAGAAACTTCCAAAGTGGCAAAACTTCCTCGCGAATGGACTCATCAGAAAATTAAAAGAAATATACCCATAGAAGGATTATCTGTCAAACACAGAGAATAAGTGCCAATTGTACAGCGCCCTGAGATGCCATGTGGATATTGAGGCGAATGGTTCTGACAGATTCACTGTAATGAACCATTCACACAGTTCACAGCGGTGAAATGACTGACAGCCTCGACACTCTGGGTGGAGGTCATCCATGTGAAGTGAGTGCCGCATCCTCCAGATGCTTTTGCCATTTTTGCTGCCTACAGGCAGTCTATCTGGGGTACTTCGTCATTTCCTTACTCCCCAGGTTTTTAAAATGCCATTTATGTCTAATGGCCGTGCTCATTAGTTGCATCTGAAAAACACACTCTGGTCATTACCAGCTACATTTGCAGTCAGGCTTCATGCCGAATTCTCTTGTTAGAGTCATCCGTCACAGCCCTGTTCCTTGGCAGTTGGTACCACAAATGACGCAAAAGCTCAAATCTTCTAATTATCTGCAACTATCTTTATCTGCTTACATTGCTAGTGAATGTGTTTTGACTAGGCTGCTTTATCAGTGTAGCGAGAAACCAAATCTGAAACAACATCCATCATGTTGAGTCTGCGAAGGCCACTTGGGGGACTACACAGGCAGTAGTGCGCTAAGAATTGCACTTTACCTTGGTGCAATCCTCTTGAGTATGGGCAAAATGGGAGAAGGGAAGGTTGTGCATGACTGGGACTGCGATGGAGACAAAAGCGCTCTCTTTCATTATTTACTTGTACCACTGTAAGATGTGGACAGATGTTACAAGAAATCCTTGGTACAGTATGCTGGGGGTAAATGTCCACAGAAACCCCCTCAGAGTCAAGAAGAAGAGATCATTCAAGAAGCAAGAAAAGCACTTTTGTCACTATCAGGTCCACCGAAGCACAGCTTGCTATTTCTACCCTAATACTGCAAAATAAATACATGCTTTGGAATCACAGCACCACAGATTTGTTTTTCGATTCTACATGTTTCTTTAAAAGGAGCATGCGTGGGTGTGCAACAGCCTGTCCAAGTAAGAAATAGAGAGAGAGGGAGAGTGGGTGGGGGCGCATGCTGGCTATCCTTTGTCAACTGCTCAGTGCCATTTAATGGCCTGTAAACCCCTTTGCTGGAGAAAGAACAGGCAATTAGCATACTGAGTGGATTACAAGATTGCTCTGACTCCTGGATTAATGTGTGCACTTAATCTTCTCTTTGCTAAGCGATTCTTGGATATACAGCCATTCAAAGGGAACAAATGTCCTTCCAAAACACATCATGTAAAGGAATTTCTAACATGTTGGCATCAACATTGAAGTATAGTTACTTTATATATTGTTAGGCTGAAATGTCCATGATCAACACATAGGTTTCATAAACATTAGTCAGTCCTGATGATCATTTTGTCAAATTTACAAGCCCAAGGCATAACAAGCATTTCTATATACCAACATTGGCGTTGGTGGGGACGTGATGTTCAAGGTACCAAGTAGACAATTAAATTACGATCCAGGAAGTCTAGTTGGAGTAACAGATTAATACAGGTGCCAGAACACTGCACAACGGTTTCCATCCCAGTGGTAAGCATGGTGACGATCAACAGTAGAAATAATCCATTTACATTGCAAAGTAATCTACCAGGAATGTGAGGCCAATGCAGCGCCTTCCCAGATGATGTTGCGTTGCAGCAAAAATTGAGCCAGGTTAAACTTTTTTGGACGACGACCTTGTGTTGTTTTTCCCCGAGCCCCCGACGTTGGCACTATCTCTGCATCGCTGGTCTGGCTCCATTCAAATGAATAAGAGGGCTGCATTTTTCCACGCAGAGATAAAGTCAGTTTGAACGCGGCCTTAGTGGCCCAAGTGCCCCCCCACCCCACCCCTCCCTCCCCAGTGCCTCTCTGGTCTGGCTGAGTGCCTCCCTAGTGCTATTTGTTTTGGCCCAAGTGCCACTACGAGTGTCCCAAGTTCCCCCTATGTGCCCCTTCTGGTGTTTTACAAGTGGCCCCTTTACCTTGCAGATTCTCGCAATATCACAAGATTATGAGAGAATCGCAGGATCACATCACATATCACACAAGTAATGTGTTTATGTCCAATCAGCATCTTGTGAGGAGGTACTTGTAGCTACAGGCGTGGTTGAAGTGTGTGTGACTGTCGCGACGGTACGTTCAAAACAACAATTGCGGAATTGATAGACATATGGTTCATCCAATCACCTGCCAGGTATAATTATATTTTTGAAAGTGCCTTCCTTTTTTTCCAATGACGGCTCCTCAGATGGTTCTGTGTAACAAACCATCTGGCTCGCCAGGTTAGGGCCATCTCGCCTGAAAAAAAACCCCACTTCAGCCAACATCCTACAAAATGATACCTTTTTATCAAATAAAACATTAATCATCAGGGAAAAGGAGCAGAATTGCTTTCATAGCAAATGTGCCATCTACATACATTATTTTGTGTCCTTGAACATAAAAGTCAAGCATTTGCCCTGATGCACAACTGTGCCACACACCATCTTCTTGATTGCTATCCTGTGCCTATCTGTACTCTATATGCTATATGATACATTTGGGGCTGCACTCCATATCTCCACAAAGTCGGGCTTCAGCTGCTATCTCTACCATCGTTCCTGAATCCCTATACCTATTCGCTGGCTTTGATATGATCTTTAATCCAAGGCTCCCCACCTAACTCCCGAATCTTTCAGCCAGAGCGTCAGCCCAGAAATGAAAAGAGCTGATAACTTTGCACTACTATTGCTCACTGCCAAGGCAAGGTGTCTTAAGACAGCAACCTCAGCTCCATATACATTCAGGAACACATACAAACACAAATGTGTGCACACTGTGGCAGATAGTATAGTGTCAGAACCAGGTATTCATTCATTTAAATCAGATATTCACTGGAATAAACTTTTTAAAGGTCCCATGACATGGTGCTCTTTGGATGCTTTGATATATATCTTAGTGGTCCCCTAATACTGTATCTGAAGTCTCTTTCCCAAAATTCAGCCTTGGTGCAGAATTACAGCCACTAGAGCCAGTCCCACAATGAGCTTTCCTTAGGATGTGCCATTTCTGTGTCTGTAGCTATTGAGGAGGAGAGGGGGGGTGGCAAGGTGGAGAATGGGGGTGTGGCCTTGATCAACTGCCACTTTGCTTGTTTGCAAGCCATGATGTCTCTCTCTTTCTCATGGGCGGGCCAAATTCTCTGGGCGGGGCAAAGCAGAGAAAGGGGAGGTAACCTTCCTCCTTATGACCTCATAAGGAGCAGATTCCAGATCGGCCCATCTGAGCTTTCATTTTCTCAAAGGCAGAGCAGGATACCCAGGGCTCGGTTTACATCTATCACCATTTCTAGTCACTGGGGGACCATAGGCAGGCTGGGGGAACGCATATTAATGTTAAAAAACCTCATAAAGTGAAATTTTCATGCCATGGGACCTTTAACACTTTCAAATAATGATGCTTACTTCTAATATCTTGCAGGTGGTACCCATATGCCATTGAACCATCATGTTGTAAACATTATTTTTAAAAAGAGCTTAGGACAGCTTGTTTGCTATGCAGAATTTGTGTGAAAATGGGCTCAGGAGCAATAACAGAATGCATCGCTCCTTTCCTCTAAATATCAACAAAGATTACCATCTTATCAGCAATTCTATGCCTACGTCCTCGCAGATAAAAGGCTTTCAGGATGCGCGCCTTCAAAAAAACTAAAGTGCTGATTCACTGCATTGTGTCAAAAGAGAACAGATGGTTGAGGCGTACCTTTGCGGTCCATTGAGATGAGTGCTCACTGTTCCAAAAGCTAAACCGGCATGCCTAAGCCACAGTGGGCTTTTGCTGTATATCAAACTTCACTCCTGAGTCATTTTTCGGTGGCGAAAAGCTGTAGAAACAGAGTGAGTATAGGGATGGGAAAGAGGAAAAAAAGCCTGGATCCCTGGACACATTAAGAATGTGATTTCTCCTTAGAAATCAATAATGTCTCATTGCTTTGAAGATCGCCAGGAATGCCATCACTTTCAATATATTCATTAATTCTTCTCAATGAACACACTGCAGTGATCCACATCCCTCCTTTTCCCTCCTGGTCCATCTCCTGGGAGATTCTTTTAACTTGTTAAGACCTCTTTTCTGCTCCTTTAGCAATGGCATTTGTCTGAAAATAAGTGTATAGCGCGAGCCCTGCCGTCGGAAAATCTGGAGTTTGTCTGTGCTGGATTGCATCACAAGCAATGAGCTTCGACATGTTTATTTTTCTCCTCATCAGGCCATGATTTGATATGCCGCACTGCATGATTTTTTTTCCCCCTCCACGCACGTCCTGAGTCTCGCTTTATGAAAGCACCCAGTTGAGAAAAGGGAATCATTACAACCCACCCACCGCCCTCTGACGTCCCCAGAACGTGCTTGTGTTTACCTCCGAGGTGCGCTGTGACTCACCAGAGTTCAAAGAAGCACATATTGCACAGCAGAGAGTTAATACGTCTATTCACTTCTCTTAATTATCAAAATTAACCATAGAACTTGAGAGCAACAGAGGCTCTCAGACAGCTGCCACCAGTCCCTGGTCTCTCTCCAAAGAGTGAATTGAGGACATGAAACATACTCATACATAAAAGACAGCACTAACCTCCAGCTGTGAGGTAAGCAGTCGAAAAAATTACAGATTGCAACTGCAATAACCTTAGGGAATAAACGGTTGTTGCCAGATGTAGTTTTCAAGAATTGGCTGGGATAATATTTCCATCTTGACACATCTGTTTAATTTATCTGTCTGTTTAGTTCTTGCATTTGGAAAGTAAAGATTCTTTAATAGAATTTTTACTCTGACAATTTTTTCTGATGACCAACACATTTGCGCTCCAGAACTTGTCGGAAATCTTAAATAGACCTTTTTTTCCCCTAGTGCACGTGAAGGTGTATGAGAGGATGTATGTGTCATGGTGCACTATCAGTGAGTCTCAAGAAGCACGTAAGAGTGTGCACACTTGAATCATTTCTGCTGAGCATAACAATAAAACATAGCTCAATGTGAAGCCCACACTCAGCAACTTTTAATGCTGGCTCTGTGAACAAAAAGGTCAAAGCTTACAGTAATTTTTTGTTCTCTCCACATCAATATATGATGCTTCACTGGGGACAATGAGAATCTGTCCAGAGTTATATAAAGGGGATCTGTTTGTACGAGGCGAGCTAACACACTCTCCGTGCACACCAGACACCTTTCGACCCTCCAACAACGTCAGGCGTGAAACAGCGAGGCCGTAACGGCTCAATTCTGTATTCCCTCACAAAACCACTGATGTCAGCTCTGGTTTATTACAGCTAATGTACCATCTGCTTCCCAGGGTGACTCCTCATTAAATATGAAAAAGATAAATAATATCTCACGTCTGCAGCACTGACCCTAAGCGTGATCAGTGCTGGCAGAGGGAGGGGAGGGGGACCGAGACATTCCTGACCGTCCATCTTTATACAGTCATAAATCATAGTCTATATCGACGACGTTCCACTTCCGGGATTGCTCCGGTGCTGCCGGAAATTCCGCCGGATCACGTTCTTTTCGCCTGGATGTCCGTTACCTTCGGATATCTTTGAGTTGTAATTTTAAACTCTGGTGGATGTATGAGGACTATGGTTAACTCTTCCTCAGATCTCTGCAGGGTAAATCCAGACAGCTAGCTAGACTATCTGTCCAATCTGAGTTTTCTGTTGCACGACTAAAACAACTTTTGAACGTACACATGTTCTACCAAAACAAGTTCCTTCTTGAGGCTATTTTGCAGCGGCACCGTGGCTCTGTTGGGCGGTTAGCACCGCCCAAGAAGATTGTGATTGGTTTAAAGAAATGCCAATAAACCAGAGCACCTTTTTCTCCCATCCCGGAATGCTATTGGACTAGCCAGACCCTCCTCTGCAGCACTGTGGAGGAACGTCTGGCAGAGCGAGACTATTCTTTATACGACACAATTAGTGCAACATAGTGAAAAATGCAAGTAGAAGTTGTTTAACAGATTGCAGCGCCGGACAGTCTTGGCAGATATTTTGCATCTAAGGACATCCCAGGGAACTATAATTCAATCAATAAGGAAGGAAGTTTCCAATGATCCAGTTTTACTTTCAAATGTTTACATTATGAAATCAAAGGTCTACAATGATGAGACAATCAAGTCAAGCCAAAAATCACAAGTTTGTCCTCCTTAAAGGGACACATATCAACACATCTAGATAAATTGATTCTTGATTTTAAGTTCAGTGAGGAGGTGGAGACTTGGCTGGCAGACTTCATTTATATAGTGTTTCATCATAAAATGGTCCATATAGTCCCTGGGAATTGGGAAGAGCACTAGTTCTGCACCTGGGGTAACACACTTGTCACCTTTATAAACTTAAAAAAGCCAGTAATGCAAAGTAATCTCTTTTGTTTGTCTATTTCCCCAGACAATTAATTCTCCATTACTGTCACTGTGTATTACAAGGACATATGTGTGTGGGAGTGTAGATGTGTGAGTACCAAAGCAAAAATAAATAGCTACTCCCTTGATGCTGCCTAATTTTAGCAAGCCACTCATAATGGGATGGTTTATATAAGCACCAATTTACCATTCAACACCGCATATCATGTTTATTTTAATATAAGAAAAGAAGTGAAAAATGCTTTTTTGTCATCGAGAAACCGCTGCAGTTAATCACACTTTCTTAACACTGGGTCGACTCTTTAAGAAGGAATGGGATAAATAATGTATCAAGAAGTGCCAGAAAAAAACACAAGACAATAAATAAACATGTTTTAAGTCCAGTCCCTCAGCACAACCACTGTGGAACTGATAATAACTGTTGAAGTGCTTTCGAGCAATACAGTTAAACCACTGTTCCAGTGTAGCAGTGACTGCTCCTGTATGCCCATCTCTGCACTAAAGCCTAAAAAAGAAATGATTTCATAGCCAACCTTCCTAGTTAAATACAGGCTAAAAAACGGAGTCAAATTGCCTACTATAATGAAAACTGTCATGTCTCAGCATAAAATGGATTGGGAGTCCCTATTGCACTAAAAAGACTTGTCAGTCTATGACAGTACACTGTGCTGAGTTTCTAACCAAATTCAGTTGGTGCTCCACAGTGCAGTAATAAATCTAATTAATCAGTAATGAAGTCCACTTCACGTTTTGTACCAGAGATTTGGCCTCATAAGAAGCCACGAGGCAAAACTAGCTCATGCACAATAGAGCTCCCTTTAATGTACTGTATTTCTACTTCTACTTTGATCAAAGGGAAATTAATGCAAACTTGAAGTATGTCTAGAAAGAGTTTCCGTATCCCTTTTAGCCCTCATGGTCAAGCTCTCATGTTTTCTTACAGAAAGCACAGAGCTCTTTGGACACTTGCTGCGCAGTCTCCACATGAAAACACCACAGGCTACATTTGGAGAGGCACGCTGTACAGGCAGGAGGCTTTATTGAGAGCTCAAACCGCAAAGGCTGCTGAAGTCAGCTTCTGGCATGATGAGACAAGGCTGACAACTCGTTATACATGGGGCTTTCTCTCCATATCTGCCGTTGCATTTTCTAACTGTTTGCCTTTATAATTATATGGAGGAAAGAAGAATTTCAAGAATATTTTTATGATTAAAATAACTTTTTTAAAAGGCTAGTGCCTTAAGAAAAAGACTTCTGGCTCCTTGGTGTTCTGTTGATTTATGATGTAAGAAGTCATGTGTTATCATCCTCCAGCTCGGTTGTGACTTTCAAACGCACTATGCAACCGTGACGACCCTTTGGTCTACCAACAGCTCCAGAGCTGGCTGACCCTAATTACAGCGTTGGCTTTGCTGCCACACCATCTCATTGGAAACCAGCCACAGCTTTTGGCGACCTCGGCATACAAGCTGTTCCCAATGGAAAGCAATTTAATGCTTGGCTGCTCAAAGAACAAAATATATGCAGCACAAGAAATCTCTTAGATAAATTACAGCGGGCGAGCGGCCTCTGTAAGAGCCTTATCTGAGGCCTGATGAGCCACCTGTCACCTTAAAGGTGACATGAAACCACAACGTGGCCAGAAGCAGTTCAATTCTGTCACCAAGCAGCAGTTCCCATGGTGGGGAACTGCTGGGAGAAGAGCAGTGCATCTGCAGTCCATTGGTGTGAGTGAACTGTACAATACAGTGAAGTTCCAACATACTCAACCTTACAGATTTAGAATTGTTCATTTTTTGAGTGTTGGCTCTTTTGACCAAATAGTCCCAGGGACTACAGCACCTCAGAGAGCTGGTCCACAAAAAAAGCAACACTCTCCTGTGTCCTTCTTTTTTTACTACAGTGTGTAACCAGGGCAAGATGTGCCTGTAACTGTAGGTGCCTCCTGGCCAAAAATGAGCTAGGGGCCCCAAATGACGGACATTCCCCCCATCCCATTAAAATATTCCCACAGTGGAATATTGCTTGCATCAGTTAGTTTGTGATCATTTGATTGAACACAAATCTGTTTAAGAATTTCATCCATTCAAGCATAATATTATGCTTAAATGGATTTTAGGATTTGACAAGCCCGTCTATAAGACGGCCTCAGAGTCAGGGCAAAGAAAAGCAGAGGCGGGACCTAAGGACTATTTCAGTTTTGGCATTGGCAAAAAATACTGCAATTAATCAAATGACCAGAAAGTAACTGCTTTTTGGGGCCTGAAGGCAAGCGCTCACTGTGCCCAGTCGGTAAGGATTGAAAGAATGAGCAAATATAAAAATAAAGTTAAGATTAATCTCTCTCTTTCTCTCTCTCTCTCTCTCTCTCTCTCTCTCTCTCTCTCTCTCTCTCTCTCTGTCTCTCTCTCTCTCTCAGCCCTTTCTATTGACAGTGCTAGCTGAATTACCACTGCTGCAGTGTTAAGGTTTGTGTTTGGCCAGTCAGTGATGATGTTTAGCATTGCTAACTATGACTGTTATTATATTGGTGTTTTGTGTTTTTCTATTGGTGTTTTGTGTTATTTTATGTATGTGTGTGTGTGTGTGTGTGTGTGTGTGTGTGTGTGTGTGTGTGTGTGTGTGTGTGTGTATGGGGTGCCGAATGTAAAAGTTCGGTTACAATTTTTTAGCTGATAAATTTTCAACATTTAGCGCATTTTCCTCACATTTGAGACAGAAATTATATAATATATCTAAATGTTAAATCTAAATGTTATATCTAAATGTTATATCTAAATCTAAATTTTAAATATATATCTAAATGTTATATTTAAATCTAATGTGTAAAGCTAAATATTTAGAAAATATTCAAATCCCCAAGGAAACCACGCCCACTGCAGTGGCTTCAAATCGCGCTGCACCGCCCCCACCCCACACTAAAGGGACTAAAGCCACGCCCACTGCCAACTCGGAACTTGCAGACAGAGCAACCACCAACAGCGGGACATTTATAACAATTTTCACCATCTTCAACATTAAATTCACTTCTGAGAACGTTTTAGGCGAGAAATTAACTGTTTAGATTTTGAATATAGGCAGTCTTGCGAAAATTGATGCCGAATTGACAGTTGAGGAGGTCCATGAAGTGAGGCGACAGCCAGCAAGCGCCTGCCCCGGCCTCTAGCTCGTCGCTCGGTCAGTCATGCTCAGACACCTCGCTGTGAGCTGGAGGTCTCACAGACCGCTCTCGTAAATAAGAGGCTTTTATTTCGCCGTTGACGGTTCGTTTGTTTAAATATCACAACACATGTCCATCATAAGATTAACGGGAACCTGTGGTTAACTGTCTTTTCGGAGTTAAACTCCACAAGCGTGTCCTGCGGCTCTCCGGCCGTCACACACACACGTCCACAGTGCAGCAGGCAGAGGCGGGGTCTGTTCTGAGTATAATAAAGTATAATAAAGCCCCGTCTGTGTTGAGCAAAACATTACGTGAATTACTGCGAGAATGGACGGAATGCGGAACTCGGAAAAGTGGACTGATGCGGTGGTGCAGGCACTGCTGGCCATGTACGCATTTGTTGTTGTTGTTGTATGTGGCGCTAAGGTCTAGTGACGATGCTATAAAGACCGGACAAAATAAAACACCAGCACATTACAACATGAGAAACATCACATTCATAGCCATAAACATTACAAGCCACTTCCAAAAACACATTCATAACGAATCAGTACAATTACAAGAAAGGCGAAAAATAAAGTTGATCTGTACATGCCTTAATCGCCTCACAGTGATTGCTAACATCAAAGCAACATTTTGTTTTGGGTTGATCTGGAACAATAATAGGCCTATATAATTTCCTCGTGTCTATTGTAATATTGTAGCCTCCCTTCGGTGTATCTTAGAAAAATACCCAACATATCTGTTGTGATTTCTCTATCAACACTTTTTAAATGTAGGCTATAGCTTAATGTCCACAATCACATTATGTAGCCTATATTAGTTTTTGGAAGTGGCTTGTAATAATTACGGCTATGAATGTGATGTTTCTCATGTTGTAATATGCTGGGGCCTGTTTCACCAAAGCAGAATTTATAAATCCAGGATAACTGATAAAGCGAGGCTTGACCTAGTCTAATCTGTGCATCCTGGCTTGGTGCGTTTCACGAAGGCCAAGCCAGGTTGAGGAGGAGCGACTAGGTTGAGCCAGGCTGAAGTAATTCAGATAGATGCACGTCCACGGCTTTCCTCAAAAGACCGCGAGGTCGATCACAGATTTACTGATGCCAAAATGGAGAATACGCATTGTACATACTTTATACAGAGTGAGCAGCAGCTTCTTGTGGAAGTATGATGACGTGAAACACATTATTTGTATAAAAAGAAAAGAAACACGGCCGCTGTAATGAAACAGCGAGAGAAAGCGTAGCAGACGATCACGGACCGACTGAATGTGTAAGCAGCCTAAACATATACATTAACTGACCACTGCTCTGAATTGAAACCGTCATAATCATACTATTCAAGGATTAGGCTACTAATCATTTGCACAAATTAACAGTTGTACTCTTTGCCTTAAAAGTAAGCAGAAGATAGTGTTACTCAGGAAATTTACCATGAAGATCGATTTTCTAGGCTATGATGCGTAAATATCTCTTTCACTCTGTTCCTCCCTCTCTATCATGGGCTAAAATATAAATTTCCTAATTCATATTAACTTCCACTGCTCAAATTGTACAACTGTTCGTTTTTGCAAATGACAGTGACTCATTGAATGGTTTCAGTTAAGAGCAGTAGTTCATAAATGTATATTTTTAGACTATCATTCAGTCTGTCCGCTAGCCTATTATCTGCCACACTCTCGCGTTTCTTTCATTTTTTATTTTTTTTATAGAGGACGAGTTTCCTTTTCTACATAGTATATGCCTTGCTCCCTTGTATATATCGACATAGAAAATAAAGACACCAAAGACATTTGACTCAAAAATCTAGAAACTATAAAGATAATTAAGTGATAAATCCCATGCACACTGTAAACATGAATGGAACAGAGTATATTCATCAGTTATTTCCCCCCCCCAGCAAAATATAAGGTCCATATAACCATTGAGGTGTCCTCTCCCTGTTGTTACATCAATGTACAGTAGCCTACATCACTAGATAGTTACTGGTCCAGTAAACTAAGACTATAATTTGGGAGGATTGTACAATTAGGATATGTTCTTTAAATTGTACAGTCCTCCCAAATTATATTCCCAGTTTACTGGACAACACAAATTGTGTACTATGAATGCCAAATACAGTGCACATGGAAGCTGAACAAACATGATGCTTATTGTTAAAGAATTAAAAAAAAAAATCAACTAAAATAATTCAAGGTGCATTGGTCAACTATAGAAATGTACAGCATTGTATGTATTGCCCTTAGTAACAGACTTCATTTAAAACACATTTGAATTTGTATCAGCCTTTTCTCAACAACTGTCATAATATATTTATCAAACTTCTAACAACAATATGAACAGCAGTCTTCATACAGCAATATAACAGTAACAATGACTGTTAAAAAAAAGAATAATGGTCCCAACTTTAAATAATAACAGTACTTAAATGAACAGTAATATGCACCTGTTGTATTTTAATCCAGGCTGATAACAATAGGGTAAAACCACTGCTGGGTGATCAGAAAAGGCTCCAGGATTAATAACTCCTGGCTGTTAGCCTGGTCGGGAGCAGGCTAGCTGCACAGAATAAATCTCCATGGTGATTTATGTGCCTCCGCTTTCGTGAAACCGAGTCAAGGCTAAATTCATCCAGGATAACGGGGAAATCCCAGCTTAATCCCTTATCTTGGTTTTGTGAAACAGGCCCCGGGTGTTTTATTTTGTCCGGTCTTTATAGCATCATCAACGCTTGTGTAGTTTAACTCCGAAAAGACAGTTAACCACAGGTTCCCGTTAATCTTATGATGGACATGTGTTGTGATATTTAAACAAACGAACCGCCAACGGCGAAATAAAAGCCTCTTATTTACGAGAGCGGTCTGTGAGACCTCCAGCTCACAGCGAGGTGTCTGAGCATGACTGACCGAGCGACGAGCTAGAGGCCGGGGCAGGCGCTTGCTGGCTGTCGCCTCACTTCATGGAGCTCCTCAACTGTCAATTCGGCATCAATTTTCGCAAGACCTATATTCGAAATCTAAACAGTTAATTTCTCGCCTAAAACGTTGTCAGAAGTGAATTTAATGTTGAAGATGGTGAAAATTTTTAAAAATGTCCCACTGTTGGTTGTTGCTCTGTCTGCAAGTTCCGAGTTGGCAGTGGGCGTGGCTTTAGTCCCTTTAGTGTGGGGTGGGGGCGGTGCAGCGCGATTTGAAGCCACTGCAGTGGGCGTGGTTTCATTGGGGATTTGAATATTTTCTAAATATTTAGCATTTAGATTTAACATTTAACATTTAGATATATATTTAAGATTTAGATTTAGATATAATATTTAGATATATATATATTTAAGATTTAGATTTAGATATAATATTTAGATATATATTTAAGATTTAGATTTAGATATAATATTTAGATATATATTTAAGATTTAGATATAATATTTAGATTTAACATTTAACATTTAGATATACATTTAACATTTAGATTTAGATATAACATTTAGATTTAACATTTAACATTTAGATTTAGATATAACATTTAGATTTAACATTTAACATTTAGATATATATTTAACATTTAGATTTAGATTTAACATTTAGATTTAGATATAACATTTAGATTTAACATTTAACATTTAGATTTAGATATAACATTTAGATTTAACATTTAACATTTAGATATATATTTAACATTTAGATTTAGATATAACATTTAGATTTAACATTTAGATATAATGCGCTAAATGTGAGGAAAGTGAGCTAAATGTTGAAAATGTATCAGCTAAAAAATTCTAACCGAACTTTTACATTCGGCACCCCATATGTGTGTGTGTGTGTGTGTGTGTGTGTGTGTGTGTGTGTGTGTGTGTGTGTGTGTGTGTGTGTGTGTGTGTGTGTGTGTGTATGTGTGTGTGTGTCTGCTACCTCATTTGTTAATTCAACTGATAACAGAGTTGTGTCCATATGTGATTGGTCATGGTTGACAGCTCTGTTCAATGTAACGACCAGCTGGACTTCACTTCTCAACCCAGTGCCCACGTCAGTCATTGGGGACTGGGACAAGTGCAGTTTGTAAACTGGTTTAAAAAACTGCTACTTTTAACTTTAAGATGGTCATCTTTGGGAACAGTAGGGAATCTACACTGCATGCTATGTTCAGGCTCCCTTTGAAATAACAGGGGGGCAGGAACAACAGCAAAAGTAACCAAAAGTCAAACCAGTTACCTGCAATTTAAATGCACTTAAAGTTTCTGAGTTCCTAAAAAGGGTTCCTGTAAAAATCCCTGCAAAATAAAAAAACAATATTATTGCAGCCTATTAAGTTATGCTTCCTGTGTGTTGAAATTTACAAAGTTAATGCATGTTCTTACCCGGTAATTAATCTCAAAGTGCCAACAGAAAAATGTCCTTAGAAGTGCACTATGCAAGGGTGGTTGAGGAGCAAATCAGCCTGGGTTGAGAGGTGCTTGGCTCGAGCTAAGACCATGATGCCCTTTAGATTGAATGATGTCCTGGGAAGTCAAACCCATTAAGCACAGTAACTGCACTGGAGAGAGCCCTGCACTGAGAATCCATCTCCTTAGATTAGCCGACAGCAAACATGCCACCAACTGAAACCAGCCTCAGAGAAGTGATGCCTTGAAGCAGCCTCGATAATGTAATCCCATTTGCCCTCCAAAGACCGTAATTGTGCCTCCTTTGACTCCTTTTTTAAACTCAAAAATATAAAGAACAAACACACCTTCCCACCAACCAGGTGTGGAGAGGAAATTGGAAAATACGAGAGTGAATCAACAATTACACAGCAAAAGATTTTCTTCCTTTCATGCTCTGAACCAAACTGACACATTCTTTTCACATCTGATTTGCAGTTGCAGGCTTGTATGTAGAAAAACAATTTTTTTAGTATTGACTAAAATCAGTCAAATTACAGGCACATCTGTCAGCTATATAGTTATACTTTCAAATGATTATGACATGAATGATGGGGAGAAACATGTTTCCTTTTTGTTTGGCTATCTGTGACATGGCTGCTGCATAGCTTCTGGTGAACAGCAGGGCAAAACCTTCAGAACTATGTCTATGTGTCATCATACTGATGTGAAGCCTAAGAAAATGTATATCGAAGAAATCCTAGCTATTGCTAATGAGTTACAGTAAATAGTCTTAACAAAAGTATATGAGAAATACCTCAAATGTTTAGGCCACTAGAAAATGGTTTCACTTAGATAAGAGTATCGTCATGGATAAAGTAAATATGACATTTATTTGGGTCTACAATGTTGAAGTAAGATACTTTATAAACCTATTCATCTATCCAGCTACTGACTGTAATCATTGCTTGTTTAAACCTTCGACAAATAACCAATACTATCATTTTTCTGGAGAGCAGTCATTATTTATTAAACATAACCGCAACAGGTCTGATTTTATGTTCAAATAAACTCTAAAATTGTTGCATTTTATGCTACGAGAAGACATTGTTCACCACTGTAAGC
This sequence comes from Zingel zingel, assembly GCA_023566125.1. Classification (NCBI taxonomy): domain Eukaryota; kingdom Metazoa; phylum Chordata; class Actinopteri; order Perciformes; family Percidae; genus Zingel; species Zingel zingel. The sequence goes on along the minus strand of CM042320.1, from coordinate 7,198,325 downwards.
AGGTCATTTTGTGATTAACAGTTCAGACAGTGATAAAAGTGATAGAAACGGAATAGGAAAATGTGGGAGAAAAAACACCAGACTAGAGCTAATTTGTGCTTGCTGAGCAACCCTGTCTCCTAAAAAAATATGTTCTGATACAACAAAGCTGCATTTTTAATAACATTTCAATAACAAGTGGTTAACGTTGTGAATTGAGACAAAACTACTTGGTTGGGTGAAAGTCCCGTGTTTGTTTGACCCATCCACCCACCCTGACCTCCTCCTTAAAAGTGAACTATGCCGTTTTTTTTAGCTTAATTTACCTTAACTGAACAGCTTCGGAGTCATTGGAATGGTTATATGACTATTTTCGAGCCTCGCTCCCCCCTAGTACCTGTGAGCGGAAAAACCACCCTTGCAACTTCCGGCTGGCAAGCCGCCAGCCTCAGCGTCAGGAAGTATCGCGTGATATCATGTCTCGCGATGTAACTAATTGCTTCACGGCACTGCACATCCATGCACTGCACACATACGTCCATTCAGAAACCGGCTAACAAGGTAGCAAAGGAGTTTTTCACACTATCGTCATTGCTGAGCTGGCAAAAAAGAAGCAGAAAGCTAGGAAAGCATTGTTGGAGGAAAAAAGAAAGAGGAAACGGCAGACTGACCGAGCGAGGAGTCAGACACAAGTAAACATAGGAGCCTCTAAATATATATTCCGAAGCTGTAGGGGGAGCTCTATAGAGAAAGCTGCGAGCAAAATGCGAGAAAACAGCAAAGAAATGGACAAAACTGCATAGCGCCCCTTTAAGCAGACTAAGCAGACTTTGATTAGAAATATATTTGTGATAAATCAAAGACAAACGTTACCCGGGACTAAATATGTTTCCCTCAAAAAATAACTGAGAATGCAGTTTTGTTGTATGGGAATGTAATTTTTAGGAGACAAGGCTGTGCTGAGGATCAATATCCCCATGGGTAGCTGTTCTTTGTGTGTTCTGTGGTGCCAAGAATTGGAATAAGTTACCTTTAAGTATTGCTTATGGAAAACTTGAAAGTGTAAGCTTACCATTCAAGTCCAAATTCTGACTGAAACACAGCAAAAGGCCTCCTCCCTGCCCCAAAGTAACCATCCAGACAACAGCTCCAGTATTTTACTTTGATGGCAGCACTGTCTGTAAATGATACCAAGCAATACCCTGCACCTCTGTTTGTTGTTGAGCAGTCGTGGCCCGGGTTTGTCTCTAAGTGCTGAGTATATTTACCCTCTATCCAGTGCTATGCTTTGTTGCGCTCTGTGAAACAAGGTAGAATTCAATTACATGGTGGCCGAGGCTCTGACAAGAGCTCACTCTTGTTTCAATCACCCCACAGGTGGATATGGGGATGAGGAGAAGTGGCGCTTCAGTCACCACACTGTGGACCAGCAGAGGGCAATGAGGTGTGAGGGAGGTGGTGGCCAGTGGCGCGGAAAGCCGTGCCAGAGCAGAAGTTCTGCTCATCAAACAAGTGCATCAGCCTATAGGTCAGTTAAAGAGCCCCTATTATGCGTTTTGGGATTTTTTGTTATATAGTTTTTTGTGTATGTAATAGATGGATAAAGTAAAACACATTTCACTCCAAATGGAGCTTTCTCTTAGCCTAGAAATCTAGACGCACCCTAGCGGCACCAAATGTAATTTGCAGCCAGGGTCAGTCTAGCAACTCTCCGTTGGCCTGCGAGCTGGAAAAAACAAATTCTGGTCAGGCCAATCACATCCTGTATAGAGTTGGGCGGGCTTAACACAAGGATGGCAGAGTTGCGACGGTTCCCTGCTACTTGAAAACAAAGAAGATGGCTGCTGCTGCTGGCGAACAGCGGTCTTTCGAATCGGCTTTGGCCGCGACTCTGGAAGACTTGGAGTTAAGCACTGAAATCATTCTTAAAAAAGGAAGATGTGTTTCGGAGTGTTGCCGACCGGATACGGCAAAAGTTTAATCTATCAACTAGCGTTGCTCTGGTTGGCTATGAGTGTAGAGGGAATTTGAAAGACAACCATTTATCCCGCCCCTCGGATTGAGCCCTGCCAATGGTGAGTTCCCAGACCCAACATCTTGATGTGGGTCTGGTTTGTCAGGCTAGATTTCTCTCCCACAGACAGCACTTTTTCTCAACTGCCTTAAACGCCTCGCACACATTCCTGTTTGGAATTCTTCAATTAGTGATGTCATTAATTGAGAATGCCAGTCCAGTTTTGTGTGCCACCAATAGGTGCTGCCTGAGCAAGCACAGCCCGCCCAGTGGCTGACCAATCAGAGAACTGGGCTTTTCAGGAAGGCAGGCCAAGAGCTTTCAGGTGGAAGGAGCTGCAGCAATGGGCAGTATGAGGAACATAATGTTTTTTAACATCAAAGCATGTAAACCTATCATACTACAAGAGTACAAGAGATGCTGAAAAGGATTATGATAGAGGCTCTTTAAGAGAACTTTATTTTGAAAGTCTTGAGTCATAAAAGCCAGATAAGGAAGTTCATAACTGAAAAAAATTAGTTGGTAGAATCAGTTTCTGGTGGAATCTCTTTTGGTGTCTGTTCACACTAAATATGATGCTTAAAGGACAATTCCGGCGCAAAATGAATCTAGAGGTTAATAACATATGCGTACAGAGTCAAACGTTCTCTGGGATCTGTTTTCATGCTAATCGAATGTGTCTCTAGCTTGAAACTAGCTACTAGCAAACCGGTGATTAGCTGCTAACGCTAGCTTTCGGGGCAGAGGGTAATCACTATTTCTACACCACTAACAAGGATCATAATAGCACCACACTTCAACGGTAGCATAATGAGGGTCCCTACATGTAAACCGAAGCATTGAGGACTTTGTAAGTGTACAGACAGTTTATTAAAAAGATAGATTATAAAGACAGTAATGTTCACGTTTACATGCGGCCGCCATCTTGGATAACAGTCATGACCAGTCGAACCATGAACGCTGTATTTGAGCTATGCTACTGGTTACTGGTTGCACGGTGTTCGTCGTTCGATCCCAGAGAACTGTCGACTCGGTACACATATGTTATTAACCCCTAGGTTCATTTTACGCCGGAATTGTCCTTTAAATTGCCCGGTGCACAAAATGGAGGCAAAACAACATCTGTTTCAAGCCTCCCTTCCTGGGTTTAATGTTGTTGTTGTTTTCCTTTGTTTTCTTTTTCAATAATTCCACAGTCGGTGAGCTTTGAGGAACTGTGAGTCACGAGATTTGTACACTGCAGCCATCTCACTGATGGCCTTCTCCATGGACCCTGCACGTGCCCAGTACCGATGAACAGACTCCAATAACACAAACACCATCAATCATCATGATTGTCACGCTTTTCTTGAGTTTATAATTTCCCTGTGAAAATGGTTGTAGATCCACGGCTGCAGAGACAATTTAAGGCACTAATCAACCATGTTATGAGTCCACACTGATAGTTAATTGGCGACAATGGCAGTAGGAGGGTATCACGGGAGCGGTGTAAACCTTGTTTGTGAAGCCCAATGTATTTCACCTTATTCCTCTCAATAACGTGATGTGTTTGTCTGTATTCCTCAGGGCAGGACTGTCTTCAGCGATTGAATGCTGCCTTGTCCTGGCGGAAGCCAGATCATTTAACTGCTATTCTCTTTAGGTCCCTATGGGAGCTGTTTTTGTGTGTGTGTCCTGTCTGCCTCATTGTGTATACAGCCCGTAAATGATATTTATGGGTAAAGCCCACAAAGGGATGTTGTGATGATAACACAAACATACCACAAGCTGCAGAGTGACAGTAAGAAATATGGCAGGGAATTAAGTTAAGATTGCAGTGTTAAGAGGTTCATGTCTACACCTTCGTCGCAGCTGATGAGAAATTGTGCAGAATAAAGAAAGAAAGTAAATGGTAAACCAAAACGTTAGCCTAAACTTACCAAAAGTACTTACACTTGCAATTACTACACTATTGCTATAAGAAAAAATAAATATTTGATACAACAAAAGGTTTATTTATTGTACAGCAAATATACATTTAAGGCTGGGTCTGCATGTAAATCAAATGTACTTAGATAGATACTCAGGATACATTTACATTGCTACGTTTTGGTTTAAAAACTACCTTTTTCTACCTTTACACCTCGCATTCCCCCTGCTCTGGCGTTTCAGAGCCCCTAAACCGGAGAAATTTGAAAACACTCGCGGGGTTGTGTTGCAGTCTCAGCGTTCGCAAACGGAGACCTTTGACAACACGTCAGTCTCGTTCTCTGAGACTAAGAACTAACAGTACTAACAACTACCACCAATCGCGGAGTATACATGCTGACTCCTGTTTACCCCGGCACGAGCTTGCCCAGTATATGAGAATGTTGATGAGATGTGCGGTTTGGGCTTGTTAGTTTAAATGGAGATTAGTTCTTCTACTGGAGATAAAAACACTTGTGTGCACGGAGATCGCTTTTGGCTCAAAACTGCTCTTAAAAAACAAAAATTAGCAGTGTAAATGTAGCCTCAGTGATATATTCTATACACATGGGAAATAAAAACAAAGTAGAATACCAAAACATATTTCTCAACATTAAAGTGCTCATATTATGCTCATTTTCAGGTTTATAATTGTATTTAGAGGTTATATCAGAATAGGTTTACATGGTTTAATTTTCAAAAAACACCATATTTTTGTTGTACTTTACATTGCTGCAGCTCCTCTTTTCACCCTGTGTGTTGAGCTCTCTGTTTTAGCTACAGAGTGAGACATCTCACTTCTGTTCCATCTTTGTTGGGAGTCGCATATGCGCAGTAGCTAGGTAAGGACTACTAGCCAGTCAGAGGCAGAGTATGAGGGCCCTGACAGTACCTAGGTAAGGACTACTAGCCAGTCAGAAGCAGAGTATGAGGGCTTGACCTGACAGTACCTAGGTAAGGACTACTAGCCAGTCAGGAGCAGAGTATGAGGGCTTGCCCTGACAGTACCTAGGTAAGGACTACTAGCCAGTCAGAAGCAGAGTATGAGGGCGTGCCCCACTAGCAGCTAGGCGAGCATTATAACGTGTGTTACAAAGTGACCACGTTTGTCTCTGAAGTAAAGGCTGGACTACAATAGAGCTGTTTGGAGCAGTTTGTGAACAGTGTTTTCTGTTGGAGATGGTAAGTCCCTTTGGGGTGGACTTTTGGCTTTTTTATTTTTTAAACCTATTATGAGCACAATATATCAAACACAATAAAGGAAAGGGTAAAAGCCAAAAAACATAATATGAGCACTTTAAGGCTTTTTTGCCTGAAGACTTTTAACAAACAATTTAAGTCCAATGTTTCAGTTGATCTGTTATTTTATACGTCAGTTTATATGAATATCCTAATGCAAGTTTAGGATGTGTAGTTGGACAGATTGGATAACATGGCCGCCGAAATAAAAATGGCTGCGCTACGCTGATATACAGGACGCTTACGAATGCGGTGTGTTCCAGCTGTTACTGTGTACCAGCTGTTACACTACACAACACACGTAAACCAAATATACCGAGTGACGTCAGCTGACAATCTTTGGATTAAACATACAAAAACATCATACGTCATTGATAGACACTGAGTAAAATCTGATATATAATAATATATAAGTAACAAAAACAAAGTTAGTAAGCATATATAGACAGAATGAATGAAACAGTTTGTCAGTTTACAGAGTATTTGAGCAACAAAAAAATCATTCTACAAATTATGAAAATTGATTAATGGTCATCAGAAGTATTTTTTTAAGAGAAAAATGTCAAAACCTTGCTGGTTCCGTCGTATCAAATGTTAGGGATTAACCATTTTCCTGAGTTTTATGCTGCTGAATTTTGGGCTAAATCTTTGGACAAAATTACCAATCTGAAGATGTGGTCTGGGAACTTGTGATGAGTATTTTTCACTATAATTAAAAGTGTTGACCGATGCGTTGAAAAAGACTAGATTTTCATTCATCATCATTACCTTTAATGTTATTCCAGGCTACACAAAACGATCAAGGTTGACGAGAGCATAGCATAAATGAAACACACGTTACAATACTATATGTATTGTTAACTTATGGCACTGACTTAACTGACAGTTACAATAGTGTTCTGTAGCCTTTGCAGAGTTTTGCAGCCAAATACACACATTTCTCTCTCCTTAATAACTGGATAGAGAATTTGAGGTTCATCCAGCCTTAGCAGCTACAACTTGATTTCTACTCATTTTTTTTCGCTTTGGACTAGTTTCAACCAATATTTGTGAACATGAGCAACTCTCCCTAAGCCCAGTAACCAAGACTGTAATATGTGATGTCATCAAAAGGCATAGCCCACAGCTCTACCACTGACTACAGTTTGGAGACCGAGTATTCGTTTGAGCTTTTGACCCCAAATGAGGTGGGTTTTTTTCTTGTTTCATTTGCAAGAGTTCTAAAAAAATATCTTGGGGGTAATCAGGAGACAATCAGAATGCAGGGAGCACAATCCAAGAGCAATGGTTCGCGGGCTAAGCGTCAATTCACACTGTTACCATAGAAAACCCCTCCAAAATGTGGAACATTGAACTGGGGTCAGATTAAAATAACCAGCGGTTTACTGAGTATTGCTGCAAACGCTTTGCGGTGCTACAGCTGCCATTTGGGTTTTCAGAGTGATTGCCACAGTCAGTCACCCCTTTTAAAATATGTTTCATTCACATTGGAGCTCTCTCAGGGACTGGCATGAATATTTATGTGAAACCATGCTGGCGTGGGTCTTAGGAAAAACATTTGGGTTCCAACAATTCAATGGCAAATTCATTCTTTTAGCACATAAAGCCCCTGAAACACTGTTTCCTGCACATTATAGACACATACCTCTCTATACTGCCTATACTTCTCCATTCCAATCTCCTCCCTGTCTCTTCTTTCTATTCATTTATCAGTGCTTGGCTCTGGTCACTGCATATCAGGTCTGGGCACAGGCTAATCGTGCGTCCCACAGGCTCAGTAGGACTCCTGCAATCTGAGGGCAGCACATTACCCCAGACAGACTTTAGTGTGGCACAGCAGCCTGAATGCCATGTCCATAGAGAGAGAGAGGGAGGGAGGGAGGGAGAGAGGGAGGGAGGGAGAGAAACCACTGGCGTTTGGCCCATTGTCTGCTTTCAGCAGGTTTTTGGCTTTTTGAAATCATTTTGCATCACTAATGATGTCTTTTTGCAAGCCACGATCCATCCAGGATCTGTAGGACAGCCATAAGGATGTGTCGAGGTCATAATACCTGGTTGCTAAAGAATAAGTCTATAATGTGGAGCTGGGGTTAAGATTCCAGCAAGAGACTTTCAATTCACACATGACTTTGCACTAAAATCACAAACGTGTAGAAGCAGGACTGCATTAAAGTTTGATGAACTAGTTCATGAAATATGAAAGCGCTGATAAAGTGGATGTTAATAGGTTGCCTATGGGTGAACCAAGCCTATAAGTGGGGTGAACCCTCCTGTAGAAACGACTTATTAAAAACACAAGTGTGTGTGTGTGTGTGTGTGTGTGTGCGCGTGTGCGTGCATGTGTGTGTGTGTGTGTGTGTAAAATGCTGAAGCTGCTCATAATGAAACAAACCTGGATTTTTACAATTTGCACAGAATGCAACAGATGGATTAGTAAAAATGGGTAGTCATTATCCACTTAACTATTAAAGAGTTTTATATTCAATAAAGTGCTCTAAATTCGCATTACACTAAACAAGAATGCCAAAGTCACAGATGCAAAAATACACAATTATAATTGCACATTCACCACTAAAATGTCATCATTAACATTTAATAAAGTCTTAAATTATGGGATTTTCCAAAGTAGGTACTTTTTTGCCTCTACAATGAAGGAGACATGCATCACATTAAATATCGGGGCTTACCTTGGAATGTTCTATATTTATAATAAAGAATGTATAAAACTACTGCTAATGGACTTTCTTAGCGAGACTTATCTTAAAAAGAATGCTGGGAAATCTAGGTATGGCTGAATCTGAGCTGACATGGCTTTGTCTTCATATGGACATCATCCAACCGATTCTGGTGAAACAATTAGTTTATTGAAAGACAAGTCAATATTAGTCATTTAAGTCATTTATCAAGCAAAAATGTCAAACATTTGCTGGTTCCAAAGTGATTTTCAGTTTTTCTATTTTCTGTAAATGGAATACCTTTCTAAATATTTTAGACTATGGTTGGGAAAAACAAGCCATCTGAAGACAATGTGTAGGGCTCTGGGAACTTGTGATGCTTTCTGACATTTTGTGGACTGAAAAAAATTAATCAATTTAAAACAATCATTAATTGAAGCCCTGGTTGCTGTTCTCCAGTCATTTTGACATGAAAGCATGAACAGAACTGGATTAGCCCTGAATGTAAAATGAAATGTCATGAAAATTAACCAACGCATTCTCATGAACGGGTCTGTATGATATCGTACAAAAATGCATGGACACCAAAACGTATGATATCCTATGAAATTAGGAGACTGCCGGCTGGTCACATGATGCCGAGCGGCAGTTAATAGTTGTTTAAGTCGCAACTACAAAGCAACGCGAGCTGCTGGTCGTTTCGGCGGATATTATGGTTAAATTAAGTCCACAAAATATGAGCATTTTGCCGCGACGAAAGTTAAGATTAGGCACCAAAACGACTAGTTAAGATTAGGAAAAAGATTGTGGTTTCCTGGGTGAAAGGCTTTAGTTTTCCCCGGGAAGCAAACTCCACTCTCTGGCTTGAAAGTTCTGCATGTTAACGGCCAGCCGCGCTCTTATACAGTGGCCGTCAACGTAGTGAATACAGCAAAAAAAACGTGGAATGCTTACAAATTACAGTGCTTAACTTTTCGTAGCTTAATGAAAGAATGGCTGAAATTAAGCCATCCAGCCGTCAATAGTTCCACTCATATTCTAAGACATTTTATCTTGTGTAGCGTATCCCAGCATGCCCTGGAGCAGGTAACATACTGGACAAGTTGGCATTGATCACACGAGTAACACAGACAGACAGACAGACAACCCATTCATACCAATGTTGTGTCTCCAGTCCTGCACCAAGAGAAAACGCATATGGACAAAAAGAGATCATGCAAGTTTAGCCACTGAGCCGGTCTGCTGCCCATATTTTCTTATTTATTAAATAGAGTATTTATATTCCTGTTCCCATTAGTTTAAGACATTGATTCTGTTATTACGGCACTAGTCTCGCCCACAGCAATTCTGGATGGGAGAAAAACGTGCTTTGGTTTATTGGCATTTCTTTAAACCAATCACATTCGTCATGGGCGGTGCTAAGAGCCAGACCAAGCAACGGTGCCTCTGCAAAATAGCCTCGGAAAGGAACTTGTTTTGGTGGAACGTGTACGTTCAAAAGTAGTTTTAGTCGTGCAACAGAAAACTCAGACTGGACAGGTAGTCTAGCTAGCTGTCTGGATTTACCCTGCAGAGATCTGAGGAGCAGTTAACCATAGTCCTCAGAAATCCACCGGAGTTTAGAACGCCAACACAAAGAAAGTGGAAGGTGACCGACATCTGACCAAAATGAGGGACATCCGGCGGAATTTCCGGTGGCACCTGAACAATCCCGGAAATGAAACGTTGTCGATATAGACTATTACGGCACCAACATTTCTGGTAACACTTAAACTGATTCAATATTATAAAATATTCTCTCAGGGGTTGAACATGAATCAAAATAGTATTAGAGTCAGTCTGACTTCAAAACAAAGGCATCATTCGGTGTATTATTGGAACCCACTTTGAGTGCAGAGATTGAGAGAGATGAATAACATGTTTGTTTGCTCTTTTGAGAATGACAAGAGAAAGGCGGAACTTGAAAAGAGGCTGGGATTGCTAATGAGCCTTATTTTAAGAACACAGCGCAGCCATGAATATTTAACAGCTTGTCTCCTTGATGAACCACCAAAATAAAAAGTCTTGATGAATTCACAGTAGAAAATGCTCTGTGTAAAGCTCCTAACTTCTGTTGTGATTTGGTCCTATATAAATAAAATTAACTTGACTTGCTGCCAAGATGCTTCTGTTAGAGTTATGGTAACTCATACATTGGTAAAACAGTTTTCATTGGGACACAATGCCTATTAAAAAAAGTCATGCCTTTAAACCTTTTAAACTGTTATTTTTCTCCATCATTGCAAATGGCATTTCATTATTCATGAACAATGATGAATACACAAATAAACTCTCTTCACACGTCTAATGAGGACAAGTTTCAAGGTAGTCGGGAAGAGACCCTGCAAGGCGCTGAGTCCCATGGACTCACATTGTTGCTAGGCAACAGCAAAGGCACCGGTCCTTTTTCAGGTAAACAACTTCACTGTCCAAAATAAATAAAGATAGAAGGAACACACCATGACCGTCTTGAGCAGGGTTAAGTCACTGGGAATAGCACTTGGCAAACATCAAGCAGTGTGGCTGCAAAGGCCAAAGAGTTGTTTATGTTTGGTAATTAGACTCTTTACACTCAGGACGGAAAGGAACCAACAGCATAATACAATTTCAAAAGGTTTACTGAGTGAGAAAAAGCTAACCTGTCTTAACGCTACCTAATGAAGATGACATTGTCAATTGGTTAATTCAATTTTGTGTAGTTCATGAATTTCCGTTTTCATAAAATAATTAGAAGTCATATTTGTAGGCTCTGTGAACACTTAAAAGATGTAAATTGTATGTAAATGCTGTATGCGGTCCTGTGTTTTCATGAAGAAAATGTGAGCATACACCCTCAGAACAGATTAAAAAAAGGCTACTAGGCTACTAACAACAGTATCTAGGACTCCTTATCAAAGAAGGCTGGCGTTATCTCATTAGAGCAGGCAAGAAACGGTGGGAAAGCTCTAGTTCCAAAGGGAAATTAAACAGTTTTGCCCGTATTTGCTTTGTTATTTAGCTAGAACAGCTCAAATTAATTACTCTCATCTATTCATTATTCTAGCTGTAAACACATTAGTCAGATGAAATGCCTCTGAGCACACCTGGCTTTTCTTATCTTTCGCGCTGTAGACGACAGGGTGGTTCGGCTTCCCATCGTGCAGAAAGCAGAGTATTAAAGAAACCCAGTGCCATTTATGGGATATGGTACCTGCCGCCTCTCCTACCAATAGCTGCCTCCCAGGATGCCTTAATGTATGAGATTTGTCAGTGTCAATTTCCTAGCTAATCTCTCTGGTCCACCTCGCTGCTGTCACCGCTGCCCATTCATTCTGCTGCTCTGTCTCTACCTGCTCACACTATTCTGCGTAGGATACAAAGGCAACAGGAAGCTGATGGATAGGAAATGCATCTGTGGTAGCTGATGCTGCAGTGTGACCCTGCATGTGCAACCAGCAGAGTTGATACACATACCAGGAAAGCCTTGCTTACTTCATCCAAACAATTGCTCAAGGTCTTCAGTTTTCTCATTACAAACCATTTTGACAAGTAAGATCATAACTAATTTATAATTGACTCCCATTGATCCACCAATAGCATCTCCAAAATACTATGAAAATACTGGACATTTTCTTTTATGAAATTGAAGAATTGAATTGAAAAAAGATTGTTTACATATGATGCACTTGTATACTTTCAGTGCATGGTTCAGAATTGGTTTACATCGACCCACTCTATTTTTTTTTTTTTTTAGCAAAAGTTAGTACCTGAACTAAAGATAGTACCGACTGACGTAGTATTCATTCTCGCAACGGTAGCGTGTTAGCCTAGAAATCTAGACCCACCCTAGCAGCAGCAAATGTAATTTGCAGCCAGGGTCAGTCTAGCAACTCTCCGTTGGCTTGCGAGCTGGAAAAACCAAACTCTAGTCAGGCCAATCACATTGTGTATAGAGTCAGATGGCGGGCTTAACATAATGATGGCAGAGTTGCGACGGTTCCACGTGAATTCCCTGCTACTTGAAATCAAAGAAGATGGCTGCTGCTGCTGGCGAACAGCGGTCTTTCGAATCGGCCGCGACTCTGGAAGACTTGGAGTTAAGCACTGAAATCATTCTTAAAAAAGGAAGATGTGTTCAGAGTTTTGCTCTGGTTGGTTGTAGTGCTATCCTATTGCGTGCTGTTAATTCCCAGACCCAACATCTTGATGTGGGTCTGGCTTGTCAGGCTAGTAGCGAGTAGTATGAAAGACCTTAAAATCCGCATAAGGAGGTTGGCTGGGGTGGTGGATAGGTCAAACAACACAGGACTTTCACCCAGGAGACCAGGGTTCGTGTCCTGTTCTTGTCCCGCGTGTCACTTAAACGTACATTTTGTAACGCCAACCACCATCTTTTTATAAACCTAACTGTCCCGTTCTCGTGCCAGTTAAACGTACGTCCCGACCCAGAGCGTCAAAAAGTGACGCACAGAGTCCCGACCTGGCGCGTCTAAATATGACGCCAAAGGGTTAGACGCTGGTCCCGAGAGCGTCAAATAGTGACGCCAACAGTCCCGACCAAGCACGTTCTAAATTTCGCTATTTAACGCGGCAATAATTGAATGCAGTTTTTGTATTCACTGGCCCCAGATTAACATAAAAAAGGGTAGCGGGCAAAACCACACTGTCCACTATGCCATACAATTGACGAAGTTGCAGACGAAAGGATTCGGCGAGTGTCGCGTTGAAGACGATGTCACAGCAGTTTCACATGGCGTCACTATGGCGATCAGCTGAGAATCCGGACTACACTGAGGGGTCATCATCCGCAATGGAAAACGAAAACAGAAAAGTACTGGTACCAAAAGCCTACACTGTGATCAAACGACATTGTCAACTGAAAAATATCCAGTCTTTTTTGAAGGAGAAGAGAGGTCTTTTTACAGATTTTCACACATATTTTATGTCTCTACAAATCCAAAAGTTGTTTCATGCTGGAGACACTTCCTGTTCACTTCTGAGTACAGATCAGAAAATGCTCCAGTATTAATATTAGACAGACAAAGAGACAAAGAGAAATGTGGCTGCTGAGTATTATTTGAGAGGGAATGTGCATTCCCTCTCAAATAATACATTTACTACATTTTAGTTAGAAATTGCATAGTTTTATTCTTTAACACGTCTTCTAAATCCTGCTGTGTTCAAGGGTGGGAAGCCGGTGAGGGGTCATGTAATTGCACAAATTACTTACTAGCCATTTTTTTTTTATATGAACATGTTCAAGTGTTGTTTTCATTTTTCAAAAACACATTACCACTGCCCAAAAAGAAGGGATAATTATCAATATAACAAAGTACTGTATTTCTGTATTTCAGTGTTTGGTTGCATCCTTCTTGGAACAGAAGTTGCTCATTTATGGTTTCAAACGTTAATGTTTTTGTGTTTTTCTTTAAAAATGTTTTTAACATTGTAACGATTGTATACCAAGTTGATGATGACCCGAACATTCATTGTGATAATAATGTGAGATCTAATATGCTGAGGCATAATAAATGCATAAATAGAAGGCATATACACAAGTGATCCTGCAACAAGGAAATGCAGAGGGCTTTTTTTCCCCAAACTGCAGCGCCCTAATCAGAGCTGTGAGCCGTTAACCAGGTTCAGCCACAGTGACACTCAACACTCTGAGACTCCAACACAAAGGAGGGCTAAACTGCTAATCAATAGAGAAAGAAAAGCTTTTTGTTACAAATTTATTGCTCTGGCTTCTGAATAGCTAACGTGTTATTTTAACAGTGTCAAAAACCAACATTACTCAAGAAAAGGGGAAGTATTTATTTCAGCACCAGACTAGAATTTGGCAGGCAGAGAGGTGTAATTTGCCTTAAGTTCTACAGTGAGCAAAATGCAAATTTAGGCTACATTAAGAAAGCCCATGTTCACTGCTCATTACTGTTGGATGCTGGCACACTGCAAAGCCTGCTGGCCAATAACATTACAGCATCACTTAATTAAAATAATTCTGCTGAAAACTAAATGAAGACCTTGACTTACATTAGCTTCAGGCTTCAGAGGATGGCATTCAAACTTTATCAATGAGAAAGGAAAAGCTGGAACATCTTCAGAGCTGCAGGTGTTGGAGTATGATTAGTTATTTTCACACTGGAACTGTATTTTTGCATTACTAATTTTGTTCACACACTTTCTTGTTTGGTTTGAATGATTTTTGCTACTCCAGCTTGACACAAATTGTGTTACACTTTTGGCAACTCCCACATTTTCGTATAATATAAAAAACTGATAAGTTATTCAGTGGATTTCAAATGTGTTGACACATTTTCACCAAAATAAGCTCCCACTTTATTGGCGTGTTCAGGACATTTTTTCTGTAAATATACAGAATACTGAAGCTGGATGATATATTGGTCAACATATACAGTTTACAGTCCCCAGTTAAAAAAAGAATATTTGTCCATGAATGCTGTTAAATTTGTCATTATGTCAGGTTTTATGATGACAAATAATATGTGTTGTAGAATCAGGATTATTTTGGGAATAATTGGACGTAATTCTTCTTAAAGGTGCTGTAGGTAGGAATGTGAAGATCCAGGACTTAGCCAAAACATTTGAACATCGACAACTTCTCAGTCCCTCCGCACTTTCAGGTAAAGCCCAAAACAGTCTCCTAATCCTCTCCCCCCACAAGGGAGAATGAATGTGTGTGCATGAGCAGTGATTGACACACAGTTAGACACCCCCCCTGGCCATGATTGGTGCATCTGAACAGGGAGCGGTGGATTTTTGCAAATCGCACTACAGGCTGTAGGTGGTGCCAGAGGAGCCGGATTTTTTTTAATGACCTGCTTCATGTAGTTCTACTGGAACATAGGGTCAGTTTCAGCAAATATGACAGAAAATTAGTTTTATAAGTCGTACCTACTGCACCTTTAAACCCTCCGCACCAAAACAATGCATGTGCAGGGGTACACTATGTGAAGGTGATGAATTATAACTTTAAAAAAAAAGGAACCAATAGTTTGACAGCTTGGGAAATACACTTATTTGCTTCCTGTTGAGTGTATGATGACAAGATTGTATTGATACCACTCTTCTCATCTAACTGTCGGCATGATTGCCCAAATGTGTTTTTTTGTTGTTATTTTACAATTCCTTTAACATTAGGGTTTGTGGTGCTCCAGTTTGGCAGCAAAAAGCTGCATTTGTACTGGATCAGTGACAAATCAGTGCCGAGAAAAAGATAACGTACATGTGTCTGTGTTTGTGTGTGTGTTTATGTGTGTGTGTGTGTGTGTGTGTGTGTGTGTGTGTGTGTGTGTGTTCCATTCTTTCATTCTCACCTTAACTCATTAATAATGTATCTGGCTGCATTCCATAAAGATCTGTAGGAACCTGGGCTTCAAATGTCCAGGTCTCAATGCAGTGTGTCAACTACAAAACACAAAAGTGGACACCGAGTCACACAACAAGATGACAAAAAGTAAGGAGATCTGAAAAATGCATACTTTTAGGAATTACTTCAGTCAATCCAAATATCTTTATGTCTTTTTAAGTAATCGTTCAGTAAAGCAGGGTGATATGAAAAAAATCTTTAAGTGGGTCCAAACTTGCAGCCACATTTGGACCTCCAGACTTTTGGCAATAATGATGAAATGATCATACTGTGGTACTGTTAGACAAAATTACGAACAAATTGTAGGTCTAATTAAAAACGAACAAAATGAGCTATAATTACGTGCTATCATGTCATATTATGATGAATACCAATACTATTATACTCGAAAAGATGTTGGAATGTTTGACTATTGCTTTCCATTTAAAGATGTAATTAAATGAAATTCATTAATCATCCAGCAGGTTAAAACCTGCAGGAATAAATGCATATTCCTCTCTGTTTTCTTTTCGCTTCATGTTGGAATTTCAGAGGTCATGCTATACTAGGGCTGCACGATATGAGGAAAATATCTAATTGAGATTATTTTGACTGATATTGCGATTGCGATATGATTCACGATATTGGAGGGAATGATCAGTTTTTGTATCATTATTCTCATTTCCATTGACAATGATCAACACTGAAATAAATTAAAATGATTATAGTGTGATTTTTGCAAGGATCTGTACCAAACAATGATTTTTTTCTTTAGTCTGTAGGATACGATTTGTAGGACGGGACATCTCTGCAGCACCACAATACTTAATTCAGAATGGTTTGACACATATTTTGCCTAGGGCTGGGCAATATATCAATATTATATCGATATATTGTAATATGAGACTAGATATTGTCTCAGATTTTGAATATCGTAATGTGACATAAGTGTGGTCTTTTCCCGGTTTTAAAGGCTGCATTACAGTAAAGTGATGTACTTTTCTGAACTTACCAGACTGTTCTAGCTGTTCTATTATTTGCCTTTTCCCCACTTAGACATTATGTCCACATTACTGACGATTATTTATCTCAAATCTAAGTGTGAAAATATTTTGTTAGAGCACCAATTGTCAACCCTAGAATATTGCCGCAATATCGATATCGATTGAGATATTTGGTCAAAAATATTGTGATATCGGATTTTCTCCCTATCGTCCAGCCCTAATTTTGCCATTAACAAATATTGCGTCCCCCCCCTGCGATTTGGATATTGCACTAGTCCATATTGCGATTTCGATACAATTGCGATTAATTGTGCAGCCCTATGCTATACAGTAAAATCCGGCACCATCTAAACTCGATTGTTGAAACGATGCACTGAAATGAGACTTTGATGGTCATTTTACTCATCTTCCTATCCGTATGGGATATTAAAGCTCAGTGCTGTGCATAATATCTGACCTGCCAATCTGATTCCTTCAGATGAGAACAAATTTGTTTTTAAAGTAACTTCAATTCATCACCTACTCATCCCTTTAGAAACATTTTTCTGTAATGTGTCCAAAAATCCCCTAAATCCTTTAAGAAAAGTGACTTCCGTGCAGATGTGTTTTACGCGATCATTTGAAGATCTTACTCTGTATGGCACATTGATTTATTTCCCACTAAGCATACGGCCATCAATTGGCTACATATGACATTACAGCTCGTTCAAGGCTGTCTTGGGAGAAGTTATCATGCTCGATGATGTCGACGAGTTAAACCCATAGAACAGATGCACGCCTGATGTTGAATTCAAAGCACAATGAAATATTTCACTTCAAAGCACAGCAGGCTCTCCGGAGACAAACTGCTAAAGGTACAGAGCAGCGTTCAGCAGAATTCTGGCAATCTTCTATAATTCAGAGGAATCAATTAAACAGGGATTTTAATAACATACTGTCCAAATTGTGCTGACAATCATTAGGTGTGACTGAAAAAACATTTTAAAGTAGACTATAACTGTGTATTAGTTGTCCAGTGGAAAAAGAAACTCATTTTAGTTGAAGGATTATAAATCGTTAGTTTCAAGAAAAAAACTCCAGTCTTAGTATCTTTATAATCTCCACTGAATAAACTCAAATATAACCTGCTTCAACTGGCTCCAGGAGAGTTTATTTCATTTTCACAATGTCAAGCTTTGGCCCAACAACAATATGCAAAACAGCTAAAGATAGAATAGATTTTTCTTTGCCTTCCAAAGCCAAAATGAAAGCCTTAAAGTGTTGGACTGAGACAGGCCAAATGTGCTCCTGAGTGCATATTAAAAATGATACATTTCCAATTGCATATGTTATACCATTATGTTTTTTTCCACATTTACTCTTCATTTTTGAGATGTTCATGAAAACCACTGCAGCTTTGTGCTGTACATTAACATATACTAATGCAACTAAACTGCTGTGGGAATTATTTGAATGGGCAAAACAACAGCTTTTCTGTAAAGTCCAGGGCCATGTTCAAACTAATGTAACAATAAGGCTTGTCTCCAGTAATAAACCAAACGCAGGCCTAATGGCTGACCCTGGAGACTTGATTATGCAGTTTGTGTAACACATTATAGCAGGACTGACAGTAAAAGCCATCATAGCGACACAACTTCAGCATATTGACTCTCGGTGACTGTGAACAACATGTAAACTAAATATGTGAAAAGCCACAAACAGCAGACAGAACACTCATTTCAGTTGCAAGCCATTTTCACACAGTGTATAAATGAATATTTAGCTCAGAAAAGGTCACTTTTTCCTTTTGAAGCTGTGCTGTTTTTCACTTTCCATAATAAAATATCTGTGAAGGTGTTTAGGAAACATTACATTTAAACGTTTTTTAGAGAACGTGCCATGTACTTCATGTGGATGTTTCTCTTCTCACAATAGCCTACCTATGCATGACAATTCCATACATAGCTAAACCATACATACACCTGCCCACCATTAGCATAATAAAGAGAGAAACATTAACGCAGCATGCTTCACACTCATGCCTAATTCCCATTCACTCTAAAATAGGAGAAAATATTATCAGTGTTGTCATAAACACACGTACAAATCCCTGCTGTTATAGCAGTCCTACTGTGAGACTTTTGATGTTTCACAATCATTTCTATTCCACAGCAGCAGCATTTGCATTTGTTTGATTTCCAGCAGCAGTATGCAATACCTCCTTGCGCAACAATACAGACACAAATAAATTAAGATCCATTCTTCCTGGCTGAGATTATTTATCTCCCTACTCAAGCTGTCGGAACTTTCGAAAACACAGCTTTAAGTTATTCACTGCTATTCCCATCCCTGTCGCCCACTACCTTGACAGTGTCTAACAGTCTTCTGTACGCCTGTGCATGTTTTTTTGTTGTTGTAAAATAGCAGTCTTATACAACTGCTAATAAAAAATTAGTTTAGCCTACTTAGGTGTGCAGATGCCGCATGAATCATTGTAATGTAATGCATGCCTATGGCTGTAACCACAAATGCTAATCCTTCTGCAGAAAATCAATTCTTCACATTGGCTTCAGCTGCCCCTAGGAAGACAAATCACAAAACTAGTCAAACCGGCGATCAGAATCAAACAGACTGGAATCAGACGGAGCCGAGTGTAATGCCTCGTGTACAATCAGTAACAAGTCGCTGCCAGAATGAGAACATGCCATTTCATTCTCATCAGCCTCTTAGAAAGAACAACATTACATAATTAGGATGATTAAGATGAGCGGAGACTAAAGGCCAACAGTGTTAACATAGCTAGAGATAATAAAAGGATTAGGGGTGATTCACTTACAGAAGGTAATGGCATTTTAAAAGAGAAAACAGGAATTCATTAGCAAATGTGATTGACAGCTGAATATCGCCGAGTTAAACAGCACAGAAGAGAAACTGCTTGTGATGGATATATTTATTTAACAAAAGGGCTGCTTGTCCAGGAGAAAAGACCAGAAAAAGTCACTTAAAGTGTGATAAAGTCAGATGCAATAAGGGTAAAAAAAAAAAAAAGAGAGAGCAGATCTGCAGTGAGCAGATGAGCACTGACCCGATCCGACCCACTTCTCCCTGATTTATGGTTTATGGTCCCTCAGCAGACACAGCTTTGTTCTGGGGGGCCATAAATCTCCCGCACCTCGGAGCCGATCAGCTGACCCTCCAATCCTGGCAGCTGCCCCATTCGCACAGTCCCGTCTGCCGGCTGCAGCCGAGCTCTCAACACAAAAGCAGAAATCATCCGAGCCACAAGCGCAGGCAGTTAATCACCACGAGCAGACAATAGTATGAAATAGAGCCAAGCGGGCCGGGCAGGCGATTCATGCAATCGCTAAAGCACTCAAACGGGACAGCCGAGGTTTACCTGTTTGGTAACCTCTGCTCTGAGCGCAGGGAGTGTTTTTCCTTAAAAGTGAAATGAAGTTCTCCCTGTTTGAAAAAAACCAGTGGGAGCACAAGTAAGGAAGACAGAAGAGTTGTAAGGATGGGAAGACACCTCAGTAAAATACACTCAGCAAACATGAATATAGTTTGTATATATGCATCCATGTTGAAAGAGCTAAATGCCAGACTAATTATGAGAAACATCAGTTGGTGTGATAAAGAGAAAACACGACTGCTGAGACTCTAGGAAGTTGGCTCATCAAACAGGCAAACATTGCAAACTGCAGCCTGGCTCAGCAGGTGAACTGCTGCAGCGTGGAAAGCACTGTGTGTCTGAAATGAGTTATTTTGTCTGGATCAGACATGGTGGCATGTCTCATTGTCAGTGGCAAAATAAGGAAAGAAAGATGGAAGAGCAGAAGCAGAAGACGCCACGGCAAAAGCGGACAAGGGGGGGATTATAATTTGAAAGGGAGGAGGGAAACAGCATGAGAGATAAATGCAGCCCCATCAAGACATCAACCTGGAAATAAGCACGTATGGAGCAGCATGTGGAGAATACAAGTCAGGCGAAAACTGGAGAAGGAAAGCGTTTGCTTCTCGCAGAAGCACCGTCATGAACAAAATAAAACGCACACTCACCTGTCTAAAGCGAGTAAACGCATCCTTGCACTGAGTCCTTTTACAGTGCGAGTATCATGAGGGAGCACTCCTGATGCTCTGTGCACGCCACCAGTCTAAATTATCTCCTTGACTCATGTGGGAGCAGATAATTGGCTCTTAGAAAAGTGGGATAAACACTCATTGTAAAGGCAGTGAGTAGCCTGGCGATGAGGATATATATATATATATATATATATATATATATTTTGTCTTCCCACTCCCGCGCATGGATGATGTCTTTTTCTCTCCCTCTCTCTTTCCCTCCTCCTCTTCACTCTCTCATTCGTTCGCGGACTCTCTCAAGAGCCCCCCCCCATCCCCCAAAGCAGAACTCTCCTTGCCAAGATGCCACTAACAGTTTCTGCAAAACTGCTTTCTCATTGGTTCTTTCCACCCTGCTCTCCTCCACTTTTTGCAGTTTTCCTGTCTTAAAGGAACAATGTATTCACACTCCCTAAACCCCCCCCCCCCTCCCCCCTCCAGCAGCTCGCAAAGTGTATCGCAATGACAAGCGTCTGGCAAAACTAATTACAGTTTAGGGTCGGAGCAGTGGGACAGACTTCAATAATTCATGAGCTTAATTTAAGGGTGATAGCAGATGTGTACCTGAAGAAACGGAGCTCGCAGAAGCAGTAGAATTAGATTTTCTCTGTGACACCCTGCTGATGTGTATGTGTGTGTATCTAGGAATAGAGGTTGAAAATAACAGGATATGAAGTAATCTTTGACATTTATTGATCTCTCTCAGCGACTGAGAACATGTGGCAACATCAACAGGTCTCTGGTACAGCTCAAGCTGCGTGGCCTGGAACTGGCACAAACCGCAAAGTCATATTTGTACAAAATAGACGTGTAAGCTACTTAAATAGAGCAGAGATCCAGCCAAACGCTCTTGTGTAAAGGTAATGTATCACTATGAAAATATTTGAATAAGCACAATGGGAGCTTGACATTTCTGAGTTATTAGATCTCTAAAACAAGCTTCCTACCTTTAGATACTAAAAGTGCCAAGTTTTACTGATTTACCTGTCTTTTATCATCACAGATTCTTTTTTTTTAAATGTTTTGACAGATACACTACCGGTCAAAAGTTTGGGGTCACTTAGAAATTTGCATTCCACTCCATTACAGACAGAATACCAGCTGAGATTGCAAAAGGGTTCTCCGATGTTTTCTCAGTTAGCCTTTTAAAACGATATCAGATTAGTAAACATAATGAGCCTTTGGAACATTGGATGAATGGTTGCTGATAATGGGCAATGTAGATATTGCATTAAAGGTCAGCCACTTCTGTCTACAACAGTCGACAACCCTTTTGCAATTATGTAAACACATAATGTAATCTGAGAACTGCTGCCCTGATTAAAAAAACAATGCAACTGATCTCAGCTGGTATTCTGTCTATAACGGAGTGGAATGGAAATTTCTAAGTGACCCCAAACTTTTGACCGGTAGTGTATATACTGTGTACATATATATATATATATATATATATATATATATATATACATACATACATACATACATACATACATACATACATATATATATATATATATATATATATATATATATATACTGTATTTGTTTTAGTTTTTAGTTCCCCTCCGAGAAGAAAGCCAGACAAAGTTTCATTATGCACTTGTATAATGACAATAAATGTTCTATTTATCTATCTATCTATCTATCTATCTATCTATCTATCCAGTAAAAATCCTATAAGCAGTTTTGACATTCCGTAAGTGGCATCAGGAAAGAACTCCTCTGCTGCAATGTAAATCTGGTTTGCTGTCCTGAATCTGTGACAATTCAGAGCCAACTCCTAAATGTTAAGACCCAAATCTCTGATGTCATAAAGTTTTATAACCAGAGGCAGCTCAGCTAAATCATTTGGACTGTGACTTTGTAATCTTACCGAATAGTGATGCAGAGTCCAGTTCTTGGTTGACAGACAGCAGTGACTTCAATCCCTTCTGTAGAAGGCTTGTCACAGCATGGGCGTCAGTTTGGTTTGAAATGTGCTGGGAACAGAGACGCATTCGGAAGTACATTTCCAGAAGTGCTGGGTACAATGACGCATTAATTTTTTTTTTTCTTCTCTTTCACGCAGTTCATGTTTTGAAAGACGCTGTCCTGTAGCTTACTAATGAATAAAAACGTGGTTTAATGTACGTAAACAATGATCAATGATTACCAAATTTCTCTCTCATATTGCTCCTCATAACCACTGAAAACTGACAAAAAAATCTAACCCAAAGTCCAATTATTACGGACGTTATCTGACATTAAGCGTTTCTGCTTCATTAGAGCCTATGTAAGGAAAAAGCTTAACATGGTTTAAGGTACCTAAACAACGATCAGACATCACTGAATTTCTCTCTCATATTGCTCCTCATAATCACTGAAAACTGTCAAAAAATCGAACCCAAAGTCCTATTATTATGGACGTTATCTGACATTAAGCGTTTCTGCTTCACATTTTCAGCAGGGCAGCGGAGCGGCTGTGGGTTGACTCCCCACGGTTCTCATGGGGTTTATAAGTCATAACGTGAAAAAGCTTAACGTGGTTTAATGTACCTAAACAACGATCAATCATCACCACTTTCTGGTTCGATTTTTTGACAGTTTTCAGTGGTTATGAGGAGCAATATGAGAGAGAAATTTTTTGGCATCTGTCGCTCAAGAATTATATGTCTTATGGACTTTTTTTTTTAACTAAATTGAGCTCGAGGTTTTCAAAAAAAGTGGTGGGTACAGAATGACTCATGACGAAATCTGGTAGGTACGCGTACCGACCGTCCCCACCGTCCCCACCGTCCCCACCGAAATCGACGCCTATGTGTCACAGTAGGTTGCATAACTCCTGGCATATCGTGCTCGAGCCAATACCAGTGCCATTTTCTCCACATCAAACCCACTGTCAAAAACACAGTGCATTGAGTGAGCC
This sequence comes from Zingel zingel, assembly GCA_023566125.1. NCBI lineage: Eukaryota > Metazoa > Chordata > Actinopteri > Perciformes > Percidae > Zingel > Zingel zingel. The sequence goes on along the minus strand of CM042320.1, from coordinate 7,175,071 downwards.
TCACCGCAGGCATGCAACACTATTTATAATAAATGAGAGAAAAAAATTCTATACCTAATTCAAATTGCTGCAAGTGGGAAGGGATCAAAGAATGCAACCGGCTATATATATATATATATATATATATATATATATATATATATATATATATATATATATATATATATATATATATATACATTTTTAATGTTTAAATCCTATAAGCATGTAAAACAGTAAAGTTTGAAGTGGTCTAAGCAACTTTTGAATGAAGGAATGGAACATTCTTCCTCATCTAAATGAAATATAGAATTTTTTAAAAGTTAAGTAAAACTACTAGTTTAAACTAAAACTGATCTTTAATAAAAGAGTGAGTAAAAGGGAGTCTTCCTGATTGAACTTTCACTCAGCTTCTTTGTAGAGTTTCAAGCAAAATTAACCTGAAAACATTACAAGAAAACAGTCAGTGATTCTAGCCTACTGTAATACTGTAATATTTTCACCTTTCTGTGGATAATTGTGATGTTCAATTATAGGATGCAAAAATAACGGACAGAGCAGCAGTGGCGTCACCCATTGGTCTGTGGACTGCGCTTTTGAAGCCTTGAGTTTGGCAATTTAGCCATTGCCATCTTGTTTTTTTGAAACCGGATGGGATGGGAGCTGTGTGCCGGTATTGTCTATGGTTGTAATGGCTCTGCGCTAAGCTAAGTGCTAAAGAGGAAAAGTTGCCGCTTTAACCCTTCGGTCATCCGGCAGAGTTTTACAGGCAGGTAAACACGGACCTTCGGGTACTGACAACGTTCATCTGCATGCACGGCAGTACACAAAGCTGGATTCAAATCAGCAGACTTTCCCTTAAATTTGCAGCTAAGGCTAGCGCTAGTTACCTAGCCTTGCAAGGTGCTATCAAACGCTGAACAAGACATTTTTAGCTGATTTTCCAAGTAACTTTGATGAAGTGAAAACACACAGTGACAGCGTCAAAATTTAAGACGAAAACATATACAGCACCTAAAAAAAGGTTCACGGCTATTTTAATGTCCACAGGGCCATGGTTAGCATTGCTAAGCCTCTGTCCTGATTGAAAGGTTGGCGTGTAGCCACGCCCTAAAGCGTCCCCTGCTTTATCATCTATTTTAAAATAAATGGGACCATAACCTACTAAACAGAACATCATGCTGTATTGAAGAAGTCTTAAAACTAGTGATTAAGACCTTTAACTCATTACGAGAAATGTTCAATGAGGTAATAAATCGAGTGAGAAGTAGACTGTTATAGAAACAAAAGTGGAGTCGCCCCCTGCTGGAAATGATATAGAATGCAGGTTTAAGACACTTCTGCATTGGCTTCACTTTTCAGACCCCTTCGTCCATTATTTTTACAGTCTGTGTTTAATTGCAATAGTTACTATTTAGACGTGTTTTTATGTATATGCAAACCTTTTCAAAGTGTCAACGTTTTCTGTGACTGAGCTCCAGACATCCAGAGAATCAGCTCCTCTAGCAGTACCGACCCGTATATACTGTCTGAGCAGCTGTGTTGCCTGAAATCCCAGTGATAAATTAGTGACGACAATGAACATCTTCAGTTGCAGGTGCATCAACTGTGCTATTTGAGTTTCCATTCCCAAGGCACCTTGTACAAATGCTGACTTTTTGGAGTTTGCACTTTTGTCAATCTGAATTTCCAGTGAGCAGAATTTAGCAGCTTACTGAGAGCTGTTAACTGTGGGACTGAGGGGGAGTAAATATTAGCGAAGATAGCCTCATATTCTGCCGTTTATTGGTAATCCTGGTGCCTCCATCAGGGGGAACAATTGGAAGCAATTATTCATGAAGGTTTCATTGTTTACTGGAGTCTGTCAGAGTTTGATGTACTGCTTTGTACGGCGCTCTGCCGTTCTACATTTGCCACCTGCACAAACTGGTGAGATTTGTATACAAATCATATGATCAGATTATTAAAAGAATGAGCCAGCCCACATAAAAGAAACCGTTCCTCGACAATCACGACTAAAGTTAAAGACAAACCTCCAATATAACTTTAAAATCATGACTTTTCTTTATTTTCCAAGCAGAAACTTCAGAAAGTAAAGTAACTCCTTAATGAAAAATGAATAAATAAATCAAGCAGCCTTGGTCGCCTTCAGGTCCACATCTGCAGCGTCAACCTTAGCACACCTCCTCTTGCTGATCAAAGCTGCTTCGTGCCTTCATCAACAGCTGGTGTTCATGTTAAAAAAAGGCAATATGGCATGATTATGCAACCTATTTCAATCCACCCTCCAGTCCACACCACTCTCCAAACAAACACAGCTTGCCTTTGGTCTTTATTTCACTGTCATTGCATAATGGAATTCATTGTCTTGCTTTGATTATTTGGCACTTTGGTGCTGCTGTCTAGCAATCCATTAGCTCCTATTATCATCTCTACAGTGCTAATTACAGACAACAAGAAGACTCTCACAACTCTAATGTATGGTAGGTAATGGCTCGGTCCTCCTCCTGTATGGCATTTGAAAAGGTATGATAAAAAGGTACAAGTATGACGACTCTTTGAGTGAGAAAATGATTTATGCCTATGTAAAGTCAGAAAATGGTAACGCTAGGTGATTGACATAAATGATTGATTGCTTATTAAATAGCGGTTGATTAATTGTGGATTATGTGACCACCATAATCATGTAGGTCCACGTGTCATTTGATGACCACCATCATTCAACCCCTGACTAAATATATATAAAATATGTATTTGATTGGCTTTTTGTGGAACATTATTTTAATATTTTATTTTTTACCAAAAGAACCTCAATCCGCTGGATCAGTAACGTGCCGATACTGATGTCATTATGCGGATCGGGTATCAGACGGATGTAAACAACCCACATTTAAAATGGTTTCTCCATCAATGTCATTATAAAACTCTGTATTTCCACTATTAGTCACAGCAGACCGCTTTCAGTACCACAAAACCACCTGTCCTCACCTGTCCTCACATTACTTTACATACAAATTAGCCCAATGTGTTCCACATAGTATAGTATGCAGATTTTTAAACGTTGGCCCTGATACGCTGAGTTAAGATATCATTATCGATATCAGGAGAGATAATGCAAACTGATTTAGTTGTATGTGCCAGAAGGACTTTGAGGTATAATTCTCCTCCGAAATTTCCGTCTCCACACCAATCATTTTCGTTTGTTCTCCTCAAAGTTCTGAAAAATAGAAAACTAAATGAAAACTGTCACTGTTGAGTCTTTTGTATGGGGGGGGGGGTAAGCAGATATCTCAAAGCCTCAGCACAAAAAAACAAACCTGTCTACATGGGTAGATTCCACTTTGGCTTGTTGAAAAATACCTTTTTTGTACTATGGATAAAACCTTAAGAACAGAAGTATATCTGAACTCCATAATCTGTGTGAGCACAGCCCTTCTTGGCTACTAATGGACGAAAAGTCACATTATACTAAATGAGCAGTGGAGGGAGAGACGCTGAGGGAAAATGGCCATAGAAACGGAAGATGAAGCAGGCAAAGCACACTTCAGTGAGTGTAAGATTATTCCACTTCAAAACACAAGCAGACTTAATGTTGTCTCTTGTATAAGCAACTTTTTCCCTGTTATGGACAGCAGTTTTGTCAAACTGAGTGTTCTCATTTGAACCATTTTATAGCTCATCCACTCTAACAGTTTACTCTCTTTCTGTCTCTGAATATTAGTTGGTTGAGTTTTATGAGTATATCTTGTTGATCAGGCTACTGTTGTCAGGGTTCCACCTTCACCAGCACTCACTCCTCCCACTCGTTCACTATCTCCTCAGTACTGATCACTCACACCTGCACTTCATCAGTTCACCACTTGCACCTCATTAGTCCACCATCTTTATATTTGGCACATGCACATTCAGTCATTGTCTGGTCTCGTGGTAACAAGACACCAAGACTCTCTCCTGCTACTTACCTATTGCCATTGAGAATCCTACCTGCTATCATCCTCCTGCCGTCTGCTGCCACCCAAAGACTCCTACTACTCCAGCTAAGTTTTGTTTGTGCATTGCCAGCTCACCTATCCTCCTGTTGGATTTTGTGAATAAAGCTTGTTTCACTTACCACCAGTCTGACTCCTCCTCATTCCGTGACAACTGTAGTGTCATCTATATGACCTCACCTGTACTGTATTTTAACTAGTGGTGGTAACATATTTAACATTTTAAATGCTTTTACTCAAGCTCTGTACTTTAGTACAGTTTTGAAATATTTCCACTTTATGTTATTAACTCAGATGAAAGACTGGCCTATATTTATTTGACTGATATTTATTATTTGTTCAGCTTAGAAAATATGACGCATTATGTTAAACTCTTTAAATCCGCTCCACCAGATATATTAATGTTTATAATAATTATAATCTGACAAAATCTAAAAGAGTAATTTTAAATTTGGATGATAACACTTTTTTTACATAGTACATTTTTTTGAGTGCAAGGCTTAACATTTGTAGAAGAAAAACATTGTCATTCTTCGTGGCAGTCATATAATACTGCAGGTTCACACTTCAACTACAGATTTAATAATTGACAGATATAAAGGTGATACAATCAGGCAGGGGAGAACCACTCTAAATAATACATTGGCATAACAATCAGCCAAAATCATGACTACAAACTTCTTGACTTCACTGAGACAGTACGTTGAGTAGTTGTTTTGGCTTTTGTCCAGCTACAATGTGAATGAACTACTCAGTGTTGAATGAATCACTGTACGAATGGCCTACAATGTGCTGTCTGAAAGCTGAACTAAAAGCTTCACAACACATTAGGTTCATACATACGTGAGGCAGTGGAAGAGAGTGATAAAAGCTTTTTTTTCAGCTATTGGTACAAAGAATTTCCCCTGAAAATGCTGTGAATGTGTTTTTGAACCCCTCTCAAAGGAAGTCAAAATGAGGGGGAAAAGGGAATTGTTAAAGGGTAACTACCTTTTTTTTCAACCTGGAAACAACAATCTTTGACATTGGTCCAGTATTAAGCTTGATCGCTGCTGTGGCGAAACAAGCTACAATGTAAGTTAATGGAGCAATTGTCCAGCTTGTATTTACCTTCACTAAAGTGCTTGTTTTGCCACTGACAGGCTCAGATTATTATATAAGATCATTAAGTGTCTGGCAACATTATGGAAAGGTCTTTAAAACCTCTTGGAGACCTTTCTGTTTAACCAGAAAAAGCTCTGAAGTCGTTAGCACTAAACCCACCAGACTCCATTTAAAAAAGCAATACTTTTAGTGTGTCTAGAGCCAACATATTTTCACATGTAAATCGGTACACTATGTGTTTATTTCAACCAAACCTAGAGTTGTGATGGTTGGAAAAGTAAGAAGATGACCCAAATGGCTTTTCATATTTTTATTTTGTTTCTGTCAACTTCAAATTAAGTGTATTTTACGATGCTAAAATGACTGTTTATTTACATGGAGTCTGGTGGGTTTAGCGAATGCAATTTCGCGGATGTTTAAAAAAGGGTCTTACTCTTTAACACAAAGGTCAACCTCCTTAGAAACACTTAGAATATTAATCTGAGCCTGTCAGTGGTTTGTGAAGGTAAATACATGCTGGACAATTGCCCTATTAACTTACACTATAGCTTGTTTCGCTGCTGCCGACTGCAGCAATCTTGCAACAACAAAGATTGTTGTTCCCATCAGTCACTTAGACACAAAAACATAGGAAAATAGGGTTGAAAAAAACAGTAGTTACCCTTTAAAGCTCTATATATTGTCATACTGGGCCTGCTTTTATTCTAATGGCCAAAATGGCTCTAATGTCAACACATCCTCATACCTCAAGGACTATATAGGTCAATTCCGAAGACTGCCAAAACAACACGTACTGTATGACTGTTCCAGAGGTTCACATGAACAGTTGACATAAGCTGTGTTCGAAACTGTTCCCTCATTCACTCACTCACTATTCCCTATATAGTGTTTTTTAAATAGTGAACTATAGAGGGAACGACCAAACGAGATTTCGGACACTCACTGAAAGTATCAGGCAGGCACGCCCAGCATCATGTAAACAAACCGAAACAAAAATACTTCTAATACGTCCCTAAAAAACCGAGCACACAGGAGGAGAGTAAAAGGCTTTATATATGTTGCATGTTACATTTCCAATGTTTAGACACGAAAGCCCGCTTCATTTTTCCTTTTTAGTTTTCGCGGGTGCAGCTGCTTCTTCTCCTCTGGGAAAACACTTTTTGCATTGTGGTATACTGTATGGGAGTAAAATGTAGGGTACATCATATGTACACTCAAATTAGCTGTGCATTGTGGGAATTATAAGATGGACTATATAGTGAATGAATTTAACTGGGGAGAATTCAAACACCAAAATGGCGAACACATTATATAGTGCATTATTTCCATGATAGGGAACTGTTTCTAACATAGACTGTTCTAGGAGCTAGGGGCTAAGCTCCCCTAAACAAGACCTGAGCTCCTCTGGAAGCAATGCAATTTGAGTTTGGACTGGTCTCAAAAAAAAGGATTTCTAATGCTGATGACATAAGAAAAAACACAAAACAGCTCATTTAAATCATGTCATGTGTAATTTTAAATTGTGTGAGTGTGAGCAGCTCTGCCCTGGTGAGTACATGTGCAGGCTGTTATTCATGTATCATGGCTAATAGGCTGCTTTTACACGTTGTTTTGTTCGCCTATGTGTAATTGCCATGCCAGCACATTCAGTTCAGCAGACTCTCTCATCATTTCTGTCGAGTATTAAAGCTGAATATCCCTTCTGTCCATCAACATGCATGGATGGACTTTACTGCCCTTCCTGTTCACACACATTTGTGAGGCAGGTTTGTCCTCCATGTCTGCCACATAAGAATATTTCTGACTAAGGGATGTAGGAAAAAAGTAAAAATAATAATAAAAAAAATAGTGTTGTTTTCCTACAAAATGGCAAATTAGTTGTGTAAAAACAAGACACAATTTCTCAGTAAGTTGTGAGATCATTTTTTGGGGCTTTTCCCTTTATTTTGAAAGTGGATAGACATGAAAGGGGGTGAGAGAGATGGGGGATGACATGCAGCAAAGGGTAGCAGGTTGGATTAGGGTTAGGGTTAGGAACCCTGCGCCGCTGCAGGACAGAGCCAACATGGGGCGAACGCTCTTACCTGGTGAGCTAGAGGTCACCCCATGAGGTTGTTTTTTTTTTAAATGTAATCTTTGTTATGGCCTCATAAAGTATCTGTGTCTCCTTCACAACCTCCAAAAAAACTACAAATAACTTACTTACAAATAACAAAGAGTGCAAGTGTCAGTACGGAGCAAGTTCTGTTTTATCACTGTGTAGTAGAGCCGCTATTAGTAGTTAATTATTAGATACAGTCAAAGTAGTGTGGCGGATGTACATTGCTGGGATAAGGGTCTTTATGCTATACTATACTTTATATATACTATAGGTCTGGCAATGCGAGACTACATTCAAAGCAACACATGGAAATGGTTAAACTCATAAGTATTAAAGTATCAATGTTATGCTGTAAAGAACACTAAAAATGTAAGCGTTTAATAACTTTGTAATGCCGTAACAAACATATGAGAACTTTTCACTTTGTATTACTCCTTAAATCAACTTTACATTCACCTGACCATTACTAACTTTACTTCATACGGTGTAGAATGCTTGACAGTTTAACACATAACAAACAACAACAAGAAAGTGTCCACCTAGAGTCTGTGAGTAAGATTATTGCTGCCCTTTAGCACACAATGAATACGTCTGCGGGGGTTGACAGAGTTGTCGGCTGCTATGAGAGGTTGACTACAGTGTTATGTTACTTACAGTAATGCACCTTCAATTGTAAATGGCTTAGTTAAGTGAAAATGGAGGTAAAATTGGAAGAAAGTGGACGTTGGGTAAAATCTGCAAGACATTATTTTCCTACAGACTGAATCAACGAATGATGAGTTTCAGTTGGATTCTCAGGATCTCTTCATTAAAAAAAAGTTCAGGTTATAAAAGTAACTACACAAACTTCAAAAACAGATGCTGACATATAAGGTGAACTCGATTAAAACACGCTGGGTGGCTGTCTACAACTGATTCTGTCTTCCTGAAGTGGAAGCATACATTATGTTGAGCATATGGGAGTGAATATTATTCCCAAAGCCTGAGAACCCCTTTCTCTCCCCTCTCTTAATAAACATGATATTCAAGCTTTGCACGATGCTCACTGAACCAGCTAAGCACTTGACGGCAACATCAATGCATCTCCGAGTGTATGAATAAACATTCTGGATTCATGCCTAAAGTGTTTCAACTCCCTCCTCTTCCTCAAACTTGGCATTGGCGCTACGCATACTGTAAGTTCGGTCCATTCTTTCACTCATTCCGCCAGGAAGAAAGTTAGTCACACACTTAGAATCATTCATTCAGCGATGGCATTAAGATTTCTCCTCACAGGGGCTGAACACGAAGCGACCTTCATTCTACGGCGCTTACGCCTCACTTCCTCTGTGTCACAGCGATGCTCAGTGGCTGCCCGATAAGTTTCCAGCTGCCCAGACAATCATGACCTGCACTACCTCAGATAATCAACATGGTAAGACACTGGAGACAAGGGTACGGTCAAGAGGCAGACTGACAATTATTTGTGGCATTTGTCTAACCTTTCACGGAAAAAAATCAAGTGAGTGGCTGCTGGGACTACCTGAGTGGATGCTGTTGCAATCGTCAGCGTCTCAAAGCAGCGAAGCAAGTTCAGTGCATCTCACATTTCACAAATGTCATTTCTCATTGCGATAATTCAACATGAGTCTTCATTTCAGATTTTTTCTATAAACAACTGGAAACAACCTGCTGATAGGGAGATATTGTTTCAGCATTTTCAAATGCAGTTTCAATGATTATATCATGTTGTACACACACGTGCCTTCCTAGGATGTTCATAAAATGTCTGCATTAACTGTAACAAGGCAACAGAAACACAGCCTGCTCACAATTCCATCCAAAAAGTAAGAGAAATTAAAGTTCTTTAGGTGTATGTTCTGCCTGATCACACAGGGTCAGTGGAAACCTTCTTTTTAAGAAAAATGACTTTAGTTAAATTACTTGTACAGTATAAATGAATGCAAAAGCATGACTCATTTTATTTGAGAAGACTAGTCATATTTTAGCTGGGAGAGATTAAATACACAGGCCCTTTTTCAGCACCAGCCTGGCTTCTGCTTCGCACCACTATTCACAGCTGGAATCTGTCCAGTATTAGCACAGCTACACAGCACAGCATAACCCCTAACATCCAAAGAGTGGACAGGAGCGGTTGCGATTCTACTCAATGTGTCAGTGTCCATTGGACTCATGTCTTAGGTGCGGCTCCGCTGTCTTTAAACACCTGGTCGGCTTTTTTTTTTGGCTCGCATCTCTGAAGCGTGAAATTCATATGTGAATGTGTGTAAATGCCTGTAATATTTAATCAGAGCTTTCATGTGTTAAAGATCATGGTTTGCTTTATGTACAAACAGACAATTTTTTTTGTTTTGGTAATACACAACAAGGCCAACACGTCCCCATACCTAAACGACAGAATAGGTTGACTGCCAATGACTCCCAAAACAGACATATATGAGCACGCCGTGATACAATGGCCGCTTTAAACACTTGACCGTAACACGTGACCGCACGGGCAGTTTTGTTCAAATGACAAATGAAATTCAAATAGTTGCAATTTTAAACCGTTTTAAATGTGTAGTTATCATTTTGAAACAGATATAGTTAAGTTTAGGCAATAAAAATACTTCACGGATCACGGATTGGCTTAAAACGAGTCACGTAAAACTACAACTTAAAATCCGTAAAAGTTGGTTTATTTAATAGAGTGACTGCTGGTTTTACATGGGACACAAACCCTGAACTCCAATCTACCTCCTTATGCCAAATCTGGCACTCTTATACTTTGTCACCTCACTTACCTGTTTGCTCCCGCGATACTTACTACGACCACTAGAGGCTAACAACAAACGTAAATATAGGTCGTTATAAGATGCTTGAAAAATCAACTTATATGGTCGTTTTCTGGCTGAGGATGGTTTGACAAGGCAGTAACTTCCCAACAACATACAAATATGCAAAGTCATATGCAGTATAGCTAATATTGTCTTTCTTTCTCAACATGAAAATGAATCAGCAGGTAAACAGGTGGTCCAGTGGCAAAAATTCTTCCCCACCACTGCTGAGAACTGAGGTCAAATTACCAGAAATGGGATCTCCAACGCATTGAAAGCCAGTGAGGGATTATGTCTTTACGATGGCTCAGAGAGACCTCAGACCCCCTAAAAGCCATATTAGTGCGTGTTTGGCATCAATATTTGACATGTTCTTATTCCAAGAACATATCCATATAGATTTAATAAAAAAAAAAAAACATAACCAGTATTTTTTGGGTTGGGCACTTGAATGGACTCCTATACTGTTATACAGAACTATATAACCCCAGAAGGCTAGTGCGTAATTTTGTTATGGATCGCAATATTTCACATTGTGTAATTGAGAATTGTCTACCCCACAAACCTTTTTAAGGTAAGCACTAAAGATCAGGGCAGGCTGGAGCAGTGCATCCTGCAGACAGGAAGCATAACTGTGTTTCTTAATGACACTGATGAGTAGGGCTGGGTACTGAATTCAATACTTTTTAGGCACCGACCGAATTGCCTCTAAAGTATAGAGTATTGAAAATATTCAATACCCAATTTCAATACCTAAGGAGTAAATCTCATCATCATCAGTGAGCACGCAGCATGCCTAACAAGATCTAAAAATGCTTGTGATTGCCTGTCTAACGTTTCATGTTGCAGAGACACGCAGCAAAAACTCTACGTTACACAGACACGGGGCTCAGCTGAAAAATAAATAAAAAGATTTGTGCTGTGATGTGTAATGTAAAGTTGTAATTTATTTTTGTTTTATAAAATTGGTATCGGAAAAAGTCGCGTTTAGGAACTGGTACCAAAGTCACGGTATCGGTATCTGTACCCGATCGAACCATTCTGAACGATACCCAGCCCTACTGATGAGGTGTCCTATCTGTTTTTCTGTTGTGGCGATCTACTGGGTGTCGAATTCAAGGCCTCACTGCTACAATACATTTTCAAAGTAAAACATAATCAAGACGAGTGAGTTGTTGACAGTACGGAGATTTTTCTGGCTTGCGTACTTCTTAAAGCTGTCTGAAAATGAATTCATTCCAATTAACAGTGGTTTTACAGAGTGCTCTGGTAACAAGCGGAGGCTCATAGGGGGAGACTCTACCCTCTGTGACCCCTAATGAGCCAGCAGCCTACTGCCAGAGGAAGCCCGAGCCGCTGCGCTTGTAATGAGCTGCTGTTTTGCTACAGGCCTTTCAGATGAGCCATGGAGCTGTCATTCGCACCGCAGGACATGAGCCGCATCGCCAGATGATGCAATTCTTTGGCGACTTTAAGGACAATGCGTGCCTTTTGCTAATGTGTAACTGTTAACACTTCCCATTCAGCGTTCATAAGGTAAAATCATGTCAGTTATTCTTTTCATGTTTTCATAATGTGGAAATGGCAGTATCAAAGAAGCTGTTTACACTTTAAGCACTGAGTCAAAAAAAGATCACTGCAATGTGATTCTGTTTCTGACTAGTTGCTGTTCAGATGTGTTGCTCTTTTCTAACAGCTTCAATTGTGATATTAAGAGAACTGGAGTTAGCCAGTCACTGAGGATGGCCTCGACAAGGCAAGTTATTTTATGTTTGTGGGATACATGTTGTTGTGGCTTACCGTGGAGTTGCAACTAATGAACATTTAGTTCCTTTCTTAATTGAAGGTTTCTTTAATTGAACATTTACTTTTTTAATCAGCAAACAGTTAGAAAAAAAGAGAAGAGGCCACTTGTAAGGAATGTTAGCCCAAGGTGCCAAATCGCTTGTTTGGTCCAACCAATGGTCCAAATCGAATTAATGTCATAAAAACAAGCAATTCTTACATGTCGATAGTGCTTTTAAAATGTTGATTAATTCAGCACTAGTTCATCAAATATATATATATATATATATATGCTATAACATTGACACTGACCGCCATGTAGGCTATTTATTTGGCTGTGATCCATTAGGCAAAGATTTAATTTAGATAGCCTAAATGCCTCCTGCTGTTTATGTTTCTTCGGTGGAGCTATACTGGGCTTAAAGACATAGTTAAAGATCTGGACTCTTCCCTCTGATTTTGCCGAGTTGCTGTGTTTGGATAGACATTGGATGCATGCTCTCTGAGTGTGACTTATTGCGTGTCTGATGTTATCGGACACACCAGCACACATGCTGTGACACCTGTGCGGTGAGGGAGGCTGTAAAGTTCTGACCTGGGTTCCATCTCGGTGACACACTGCAGAGCTTGATAAGGACCAGAACAAGCGTGCCGGTACACGTGGCCTCGCCTGCGAGTCCTTCATCAACCATCAGCTCTCAACTCGCTGTCAAACATGCCAACATCACAGAATCATCACTCACCATCCAGACAATGCGGGTGGTCCAGACGCAGGTGTCAGCGGGGGGGTATCTGAAGAAGTGGGATGCTTTCTCTTCCTTTCTCTCTCTATCTTGTCTCCTGTTAGATTGGCTGAATTTGGCTCGGTACGGGCACCCGACGCGCTTCCCGATCTCGGAACGCCAGAGTCCGGGCAGGCAGGCGGGCAGGCACCGCTGGAGATTTCTGCAGCGGCTCTCGCGTTTAGATGTTCTCTTTGTCTTCAGCTCTCACACAAGACAAACTTTGAGAATTCCATGCATCTCTAGCTATCGAGATTGCTGCCACATCCCTTCTATGGTCCCGTGGCTGTTGATGTTGTGCTCCGGTCTGCTCTTTCTTCTGCTCTTCCCCGGCGGCAGGCGGACAGGAGGGCGGTGCGACTAGAGTCGTGCGCTCCAGCGGTGCATGCGTGGCACGCACGGTCACATTCCTGAATTCACCTGTCACAAGACAAAGTGCATCCTATTTAAAATGCAACCGAAGATACAGGCTGTAAAAACCCACAAACCCAGGGGCGTTGACAAGATTTTAGGGGAACCCAATTTCTGCTCCAAAAGGGGTGCACATTTGTCCAAGGTCCCCCCTCTGGGAGGAGATTAAAAGAAAAAAAGCAATTAGTTTAGAAGCCCTGTAGATGTGTTAGGAGTCTTTGGGTTGGGAGGAAGTCACTGACACATTCTATAAAGTTAGTAGATAACTGCCCAAACTTTCATGTCTAAAAATCAATCCAGATCTAATAGAGGTCGGGGGACTTAATCAAGGTTTCATCCCACGGAGCCTTTCAAAGGCTTTTTGTTACCTTTACTGTCGAACGGGAGATAACAGGGAGAGCGAAATTGAACCAACCTTCATGGCAGGGACCTCGAAACCTCTCTAAGACCTTGTACCCCCATATTAGGAAGCCCCATCCTCTGCCATTTTTCTTTTGGTTCTTATTTCTGTTCTGAGAAAGTTATATTCTATCTCAATGAGACTACAGGTTTCTGGTAAATAAAATACAAAATGTAATCAAATATAATACAAGTGATACAAAACCAGTGTTGGAAGGTGATTAAGTTTTCTGTTTATGCTACTTTATACTCTTTATACTATCTCAGAGGCCAATATTGTACATTTTACTTCATTTATTTGCTTCCATGGTTAGTCAGCCTACTTTGCAGATACAGATTTTCGATACAAAACTTCATATGCATCTTAAAAAACACGATATAGATTAGATGCTCCAAAATATGTGTAGAAAAATGTGTAATGTTGTGTAGAACAGACTAAAGCCTCCATAAATTGTGCTTTGATATCGTGAGCGCGAAAATCAAGACATTAATCAGTAAAGAAAGACGCAGTGTAAAAAAATCCCAGTGCCTGTTTCTGATCACAAGTATTCATGGTGGGCCTATTAAGTCAATCTTATTAGAACATTTCATTGAAAATGAGCAAGTCACACACAGAGGATACTGTAGATACCAGCTCATGCTCCAGCTGAGGTCATATTTGGGCTAAGCTGTTTATATGCATATTCACATCCTAATCACAAATACTCCAGCATACATAATTAAGCTGAATACTTTGGATATTGTTATGAAAAGAGAACTCAGTGTGACCACAAAATAACATTAAATAGGGTAATATCAGCCTAACCCAGCACTTAATCATGATGGGGGCTTATACTGGATGGGGAATGGTATTGCCAGTCCCCAAATGGAAATGTTGAGCCTCCTGAATAATATTGGGATGTAAATGTGCATAAAAATGCTTCCATTATAACATATTACAATGTGTCATTGTTGAAGTGGACATCTATTATTGGAACTGCATGTAACACCAAGCAAGCCAGGCATTGTTGCTCACTGTTGTCCATTCAATTGAGTTTCATAAATCATATCAGGTCAGTGGTAGAGAAGTTGTGGAAAGTTTAGTTTGATGACAGTACAGACTTACATATTTGAGCTTTGAGAGAGTTCATACATTCTTAATCCTGCTCATTCCAAGCACACATCTGGTGGAGGATAAGGTGAGGTACATTCATTTAAGAACTGCACTTTTGTACAGTTTGGTACTCTGAGTAGACAGATTTTCTTAGACTATAATTCCATCTCCATCAATTGAAGATTGTGCACTTTTGATGACTGTCGTTGCTACATGATACATGATAAGATAAGATGAACTCTAGAGATCCTACAGCAGCAGAGATGAAGCACAAAAAAAGAGGCATTAGAGAAGTATACTTTTTTTGGGTGGGGGAGGGGGGGAATTTCTGCCTTTATTGGATAGGAAAGAGATATGAAAGGGGAGAGAGAGGGGGGAAGACATGTAGGAAAACCGTCAGAGGTCGGACTCAAACCCTGGACCTTCTGCGTTGAAGAAAAAACCTCATACATATACACATGCGCCCGCTCTACCAACTGAGCTAACCGGCCACTAGAGAAGTATACTTAACTAGGACAGGCCTACATAAGCATTTATAAAATATATCAACTTGATTGACATTTGATTGACATTTTTTTTTGAAACCATGTTGCTCTGATAATTAAGTGTGTTACTGTCTACCGTTCATCCGTCACATACCCCGGAGCCATTTATCGTTTACAGCAAGCAATTTTTGTTACTTCCGCCCAAGATGTCAATCAAAAACCACGCCGCACCAGGAGGAGAGTTACAGAGACAGACCTTCAGTTAGCAGCTGTAGCAACTCCAATTCAGCAAGTGCAAACTTTAGCGCAAGGGGTCTGATCCCAGACAGCTCAACTCTCCGCCGGATCAGCAAACTTTCTGTTGTTGCCGTTAGACCAAGCGCCACAGCTGGCCGTATGTTGTATTTTCATCTGCATTACAGTGAGCACTGTGCTGTACTGATGTTCAATTCTAGCATCTTGTCAGGAAAAAATTAATGGTAAAAAAATAGCTGGCAATACAATACTTTTATTCAGATTGCAGGTATCCCTTTCAGGGTGCATACAGCCCCAACAAGCTTTAAAGATCCCATATTCTGCTCATTTTCAGGTTAACACTTATATTTTGGGTATCTACTAGAATATGTTTACATGCTTTAATGTTTATAAAACACTATTTTTCTCATACTGCCTGTCTGTATTAACCCTCAGTTTTAGCGCCTGTCTCTTTAAGCCCCCCTCCCGAAAAGGCTCTGATTGATCAGTGTTTCCGGGTTTTCTACATCTGTGCTCTCAGCGTCTCTGCACTTCCTACCTATATATAGTATTGTTGTTAAATCACAACCGTACCGAAGTCCTGACGGGTCCTTTAAAGGCACAGTTTCTGTATAGGGGCTGTGTGCATTTCTCTGTGGATTTAGCATTTTGATAAATTCATTGTATTTATTTAGCACCTCAACCTGCTTTGTAATCAAAAGAGATATGCTATCTCACTTTTTACGATATGGGACCTTTAACAATAAGAGAAATTTGGCGGCCCAAAAAAAAAAACCTTTAGCTATTCCCTCATCTTATTGCTTTGAGTGCACGTTAATAACTGAGGGTGCCTCAGATGAGTGCATCAACATTTTTGCCTAACTCAGATCTTCCCTTATTTGGACTTTGGTGGCAGGACAGAGGACAAATATGTTGAGAGAGACATTAGTAAGAACATGATTTGAAACCATAAAAGTGAGGGGGACAAAATAGGATTTTGAAAAGTAAGGGGGACATGCACCGACCCCCCCTCTTCCTTCCCAGTGTAAAGGATTAGCGGTATAAGAACAATAACACTCTGGGTCCTGATATATAAATTGACTTGGTGAAGAAATCACCATAATGAGATTTCCTCAAACCTCAACATGTGTTACTTATTCACTACTAACAGTGAAATTATAATGCACGATGAGAAGGTTTGATGAAGTGTTTCCAAACTTACATTAATACTTTGTGTGATCTGTTCAGAAAAGAAGGGAAAGTGTTTGTAGTCCAGCTGTACACTAAACCTCCGGAGAGCAAAACCAGATTCTCCTTCCCTGAGGTGTATAAAACCTGCTTTCTCTGCTTATAGTTTTGTACCAGAATTATCTCAGGACAGAGCAGAGCTCAGGGGCTGGAGATAAGATAGGATAAGTCAGAGTGACAATTAGTGGAATGACACATCTTGACACGTCAGAACCTCCAAACAGCCACTGATGAATCATAGGAGCCTGTCCAGAAATAGCCACCCCAGCCCCAGCAACAGAACAGTCCAAGGCCTGTGTCAACTCTGTTTTTGCATCCTAACCTGGAATAGTATCCATACTCTCTGAGAAGTGAACAATCTCATGCTGGATGTGTGTATTCAATAGCAGGCTGTTCTCATGAACCATTCGCTGCAAGAAGTAATGCACTATAATCTGTATTTATTCCAAATATTTATTAATGTGTGCACCATATTGACTGCTGCTGTATAAGAGTGTGAAGATCCGCTTAGGGAGGAGGTCGTGGTGGATGTAGTCTATACTGACAACGTTTCATTTTAGGGATTGCTCCGCTGCGGCCAGAAATTCCGCCCGATGTCCCTCATTTCGGCCGGATGTCCATTACCTTCCACTTTCTTTGTGTTGGCATTCTAAACTCTGGTGGATTTCTGAGGACTATGGTTAACTGCTCCTCAGATCTCTGCAGGGTAAATCCAGACAGCTAGCTGGTCCAATCAGAGTTTTCTAAAACAACCTTTGAACATACACATGTTCTTCCCTCGGCTATTTTGCAGAGGCACCGTGGCTCTGTCCAGCGCTTAGCACCGCCCAGGACGATTATGATTGGTTTAAAGAAATGCCACTAAACCAGAGCACGTTTTTCTCCCATCAGACCCTCCTCCGCAGCGCTGTGGAGAGAGGTCTGGCAATGTGAGACTAATTCCAGAAAACTTCCACCTTAATGCTGAACATATCGCTCAAGTGCAGAAAAGCCCATTTTCTTAAGTGGTTTGAGAAGTTACGATTTGCTCTGTATTTCTTTAAGCAAAACAAAATTAAATAGTTTTGAAATATGTCTCAATTTTTGGCTAAGCCCCTAAAGAAGCTCCCCCAGTTCTCTCGAAAGTAGCATTAAAAAGTATGCCATGCTGATATTTACATGAAAACCTAAACATAAATCTGAAGGGTGGGAAATGATTTAAAAGAAAGAAAACAAGACAAAATATTTTAGTACACAAATTATATTTAATTTGTGTTCATATGATGTTTATTTTTACTTTACCAGGGCTATCCTCTCTTGATCTATATAAATTTTAATTGAATGAATGTATAATTTGAATCTCCTTTTGGCACATTTGTTACAGGCTATATGTTGATGCTGTTGCCTTTACTGTAGGGTTAATGTTATTCCCTCTGCTACGTTCCAAATTTATTATGTAAGAGGCTGCTGTAAAGGACGAGCAACAGTTCTGTGTGAATGCATAAAATACAAGGCAGATCCCCTGGGCGACCGTCGCACTGCGAGCGTACCACTGTGTTAACACTGGTGGAAGTAAACAAGGAGGGATGTTTAGATTATTTTAAGATTCTTACTGTATTCGTTCGTCTCCTTATTCAAATAAGTGTGTTGAAGGGAAGCTGTCTGCCAAGTCCAAAGGCAACAATTTAGGCTCTCCGTATTCATGAAATGTTTAGAATCAAAGGGATGCCATTAGGGGCTAAAGGTAAAAACCAGGATTTTCATGGTAATATTTATTCAGTTTTTACACGTGGTGTCTTTTTTGAAGCTGTCAGCATCTGTTTTACATTATAATCCTATGGAGTGAGCCATGTTTTTAAAAAAAAAAGTCGTGATCGCTTTTTTAAACGCCACAGCCGACCTTTTTCTGCAGCTCAGGGCGTCTTTTTGAAGTTGAAAAAAGTTCAACTTTTCTGAAAAAACAGCTGACCAATGACAAGCAGAGTAGCCAGACCGTCGTTTTCATAACGAGAAAAAATGGAGTCAGAACACAGCAAGTTATAGGATATGACCAGGTGCTCCCTGTACAGGGAACGCTCTTTCTTTTATGTAAGGTTAGTAGCAGCACTCTACCTGTTCTTTCTGTAGCTCGCTCCACTGCTTTGTTTTATCTAACATTAGCACTGCTCCACATAGCGCTCTAGGATACTGTAGCAGTAGCTGTTGTTATAGCAACAAAAGACGCTCTTGGCTGCTTTTTGGAACCAAAATGCTGCCAGCTTCTTTTTTTTTTTACTACAAAAGCGCCCTAGTCAATTTTTTCTTTTCAATAAAGATGCCAAGTGTGAACATAGCCTTACATATAAATTTCCAGTGTGGTCGCACTATTATTTACATTGTAGGCCTATAAAATTAAGCATTTTTTGAAAATGTATTATTATTTATCTCGAACAATCAACAATGTTGCAAAAAAAAAAAAAAAAATTAAAACCACAAAATTAAAACATAAACAATCAGAATTTACCAAAGACCAAAACAATAATAAAAAAGGATAAGTTTGAGAAGGAGCAGGCGGAAGCATACAGCTTATTAGGTCCTGCCCATACTTCACAATATCATATTATTACATTGCGTTAGTTCATGCAGGACACAGAAGTCATAGGTCCACTAATTGAGTTATCATTCCAGCCAGTCACAACCAATCACAGCCATTTTTACATCAGGCGGTCCATTTAAATGTCTCTCTATTCCTCACTGCTTCCTGCTACTCCAATGCTGCCTCACACTGCTGCTGCTAGCAAAGCTTGCCTCCACCACCCCAGCCTCCACCTTTCCGGTTTTAGGTGTCATCATAACTATGTCTTGGATAGGGCCCACTCTTGTGTACAGGGGGGGTCCCAGCAGCGTGCTAGCTGTCATCTTAGCATGCGGCTCGGCTGATCCAGGGAGCATCATCAGAACAGAGCCTTCATCGCCAAGTATAACTGTATTTACATTTGTTGCAATAAATGGTTAAATCTATGACGAGAGTGTTCCTGACTGAACTGACATGCTGTATGGTTAGTAAAGATATTTTTAACTTCCTAGACTATACAGAAAATATATCTGACATTATTTACGCTATTCAACTACTTATATTTTCTATGTCATATTATTTCATTCAGCCATCAACACTGTAAGATCCACAGTAACAACTGTAAATAAATTCATTCTTGGTTATTTATTTCCCATACTTTTATTTATTACTTTTACTGATATATCATTTTTTTTCTAGTGTATTTATTTCTGATTCATTCTACCTCTATGCATGTGACTCCTTCGGCCTCATTTTACCATTTACAATGCTTTTACATGCAATGGACGATATTTTTCTTATTATAGACGCATAGATGGTTTGATGGATGGATAGATACATACATGCTTACATACATAGAGACCTGCCCTACATATCTCACACACACACACACACACACACACACACACACACACACACAAACACACACAGGGAGTAGATTACTTGCCATGCAGGAAGCAGCCGACAAACTGGCCTCATCCAGCATCATCAGCTCTACGCCTCCTTAGAGGTATTGATCACAGCTTTTCTGATGGGTCTTAGTTGGCCTCTGAACGTGTATAGAGATGAACATTTGAAGACTTTTAGCTCCACGCTTGAACAATCTATCGATACGTTGTTTGACAGAAGAGTGCGTTGGGGATGCGATTCATCTCAAGCATACAGATGTGCGCCTGGTTGAAACAAAACACCATCTCGCTCGATTTCTTCCTCAAAGAGGTAGCTTGCAAAGTTTTGTCCAATCAGCTTCTTGTTCACACCTGCCAAAAGTGTAAGTGACAGAATTCCAATTGTGAATTAATCACATTTACCAGAGGAGTGGCCACAATAGTGTTTTTAAACCCGAGCTACAGTAGCATGAGGCTGGTTGGATAAAAGCTTATGGAGGATTAATAATGACATTATTATTTTTTACTGAGTTACTGTTACTGAGACAGATACAGAATACTTAATTCTCTGAGAATCATGACTGTGTGTGATGAATATGTCTGAATATGTAGTTAAAAAAAAATTCCAATTTAGTTTGTTAGCTTGAAGTGCCCATATTATGAAAAAAATCACTTTTTCTGGGATTTGGGGTATTATTTTGTGTCTCTGGTGCTTCCACACGCATACAAACTTTGAAAAAAAACATCCATGCTGTTTTGAGTGAGATACGGTTTCTGAATGTGTCCTGCCTTCAGTCTCCGGGTGAGCTGGTCAAAATCTGCACGGCTTTCTACGTCACTAGCCGAAACGAGGGGACTAGGGGGCTAACCGTTAGCATGCTAGCGTTAGCATGCTAGCTCGTTCTCAATGGCAAAACACTGCTACGACACACACAAATTCACCCTAATCTACAAAATAAATTGTATAGAACTACTTACATCTCCCTGTTCTGCAGGTATTCCACACAAAGTTGGAAGTGCGCCCTCATTTAGAAGAAGGCTCCCGGCTAATCCTGCCTTGTACAGGCCCGAAGTTGCACAAACACCTAGCTAGCTCATGTAGTCCTTACCTAGCTACTGGGCATGTGCGACTGACAACAAAGATGTTACAGAAGTCGCGAGGTCGCACTATGTAGCTAAAACAGAGACCTGACACAGGGTGAAAAAAGGTTCTGCAGAAATGTGCAGTACAACAAAAATATGGTGTTTTTTGAAAATTAAACCATGTAAACCTATTCTGATACAATCTCAAATTACAATTATGAACCTGAAAATGAGCATAATATGGCCACTTTAAACAATGGTGGAACAGTACCTCTTGATTAAAGGTAACTTCAGCACCAATTCATTAGCCTTTACCACATCAAAAACATGCTACAACAGAAAGTCTGTACAGTTTTGTACACTACTGAGGCACATTCATATCTAGAAAACTACACGATCTTTTGTAAAACTGAGTGTAATTTATATATATATATATATATATATATATATATATATATATATATATATATATATATATATATATATATATATATATATATATATATATATTTTATATACTATATACTAATCTATTGAAAAAAGGAAAAACTTGAAAATTGCCCAAACTACTTAACTATTTGTTTGAGATTGATAGGTTTTGTTTGTTTTTGGCATTTACATTTTGGAGTGCAAAGATGATGCTAACATGATGAACATTTACAGCTAATCAGAAAAAAAACTTTGCTGAAGAATAAAAACATGCTGAAGAATTTGTAGCCTACCTTTTTCAAATCCTGCCTAATTGGCACTATAGTGCGGATCGGGCCGCATTTTTCTGTCCGAAGGTCGGGTATTCATCCACTAATTGGCACAGAGATTGAACAATGAGAAGATTACAAGAATTGAAAAGCTAACAGTGAATTATTGGAAAGCACAAAGCAAATATCACATTGCAAAGAAACTTTACTGACAGCCAGCACCTTGACAGTTTACAGTAGAATCTTCTACACTGTATAGTGTGAGCCATCATACCGTACATATTCAGCAGTCAAAGATGCCTGACAGGAACAAATGAAATAAAATAAAGGAAGACTGTGTCCGTCTTTTATCCGCATATGTTTTCAAGGAGGTTTAGGCCAGCTCCCATGCAATATTTTTAATTTATGACTTTGGTCTTTGTGCAAAATATGCAAGGTTTCTGGTCATTTTTCAGCCCAGGGAGTAAATGTGGCTACTCCCTCTTGTAGTACAGCACTAAATTGATTTTCTCGATTCGGTCATTGCTGGACTACAGAAGAGGAAATGGGCCCTACTGGTAATTAAAAAGTGATTTATTTTTTTTTACAGGACTGCCTCATTAAAATCTCAGAGGGCAGGTAAGAGTGGGTATTATCTGCTGAAAGGCAGGTAGTTCACACCATCCCGCCGAAATGCTGTGCAGAAATCCAAGCTTTCACAATAGAGGAAGCAAGTCCCTTTTCTCACAGTATCATTTATGCAATGAATGATATCTAGTAATTGCTGTGAACATCTTGGTTCACATTGTGTTTTTCGTAGGAAGCAAGTGCAGCAGAGCTCCCCATTGGATTTGCTTTCCCTAAGCTTTCTGCAGGCAAGATATAAAGAAATCTTCTGAAGAGGTTAAGCCATTGTTAATTCCACAATGCTTAATCATTCTCCTAAAATAACAGGGAACAGCCATCCTGGAACAGTCGCCAATGGAAAGATTAACTGGATTAGCACCAGAGGATGCGGCCATGCTGTGATTGCCGTGGGTCTGAATCATGTCAGTCAATGTAAAAACTCTGTTTAGATCTGTTTGCGTTGAAAATGCAAATCTCTCCACATATTAGAACATGGATATAAATGAATGTCAGTCACAGTATGACAACAGCATTTTACATCCCATGAAACAAGCCCATTTGTGATTATTTTTGGACAGATTTGATGCACAAAGCAGATAATGTGCATGATATCAACGCCTCAGGAAGAAATCGGCTCTCTACTCATTTTTTTTAGCTCAGTTTTCCAACCTTGATGGAGTGAAGGGAGTCAAAATAATAGATTCTGTGGGGAAATGGCTGGATTTCTTTGAAGCACATTGTGAATCTCTGGCTAAGAAAGCCACTGTGGGCTTGTAATGGTGGCTCCTTCTGATTAACTGTGGAGGTCCTGCCGCCATAATAACCTCACTAACTCTCTTCCCGTCTGTTAGCCTGGCCATCTCCATACAGAGGGACACAAAGCCACCATACCCCAGGATGTCCATGAATAGGGATGTTTATAACAGCGTGGGACGATTTGTCACTTCTTAACGCAACCTGTGTCCTGCAGGAAGCCAAATAATGATTTTAACAGCCCGTCTAAAAGATTGATCTCCCTAATCCTCCCCACCTTTCTTCCTACTGAAAGGTGCAGACTAATTTACGACAGGGCCGACGATGGGCATGCTACGTCTGTGAATGAATGATCTGGCCTCTAGCAAAAAGAGGTAATTTCCTCTTAATGTAGTGCCGTAAACATTAATCATCACGCTGAGGTGACAGCACATCGACACAGCGAGGCCGCTGCAAGTGCTCGCTTTAATCTGTAGAGATTTTTACCTCTGATTAGTGATGCGGCCAACAATAACCACCCACCATGCTTGGTTAATTTTAACACCACCTGCAGCAGTAACTTTTGGTTTGGGAGGTGCTATAAATAAATATAAACCCTTAATTAGTGCAAGGGGACAACTTCAGATAAGCATCTGCCACCAGGGTATAGAGGAAATATTAAAGTTTGCTGTTTGATACAATGACGGAAGGAAAGCAGAGCAGAAACCAAAGACTTGAACAAGGCTTGAGGCGAGGCTATCAAATATAAGATAATATAACATAATGTAATCATGTTGACAACCCACCTTGTGCTGACATTTTGCGATGTGCAATATCCCAGTGATTTTGGGAAGGCCAGAACTACTGTTCATTAAGCCCAGGGATAAATAATGTAGATTCACATTAACTTGCTCACACTGAGAGAGAGGCATTAGTGCATGAATATATAATGTGCTGAAACAAAGAAAGCACTTCTAACAACTGTGTACAGCCAGTGTGAATAAGACAGCGACAAAGCAAAGGAAGGAGAAAAACAGTAGATGTCGGTCATTTATGCTCAGTGCGGCTGAAAAGGCTTATTTGTAGACCTGCTGCAGCTGTACACAAAAGAATAGATCACACAACAACAAATGACACTGCTAACCCATTCACAGTAGGCTACTAATACATCATAGCTATATCTGTAGGCCTATATGTCTTTATGTAATGCATGGAAGTGTTGTTTTTCCCAAAGCAAAGACACTTCATAACAAGGTGACAGGCACACAGCCCTGACATATTATGCTAATAGGTTAGCAAAGAATTGGCAATCACATCCACCTGACACAGAGCAACATTAGCATTGATTAGGAGTCATGCTTACTGTCCACCAGATAATTAAAAGTCGACTGTTCACTCTTTCTTTTTCAGCTCCTGAGAAAAATAGCTGGCCCCTTAGTTGCTTAATGTTCCACTTTATATTCGCTAGCTAGCCGCTAACTCTGTAAGCTATTTGTTGATGGTCAGCGTACACTGGGTTTAGCAGAGATTGTTGCTGAAAAGAGTTGCCTACTGCATGTTACAGGGTTGATGACAACACTAAGATAAAAACCATATAGTAAATGTGCCAGGGATTCAAAACAATGATCCAAAAAGGCTAAAAAAGAATTATCGGTGCATTCCCGTTCACATTGCAAAGTCATTTGATTCACTTGAATTAATATAAAAATCAACTGTCAGTAAAACTGTTATGTAGCAATGTAAATGTAGCCTAAGTCTTCATTCTGTTTGCTGCTAGATCTGAAAGCATTTGTCTGCTCTTCTGCTCCGACCCTGCTCCTCACCGCCTTACCTTCTGCACTTAACCACCTCAAGACACGTGGCCTGCACCACCAGTGTTTGCTCTGCTGCCTGCTCTCCTCCGCTCTAAACATGTTTTTTTGGACTCTTCACTGCCTGCCGGCTCTTTAGACCTCAGTATCAGCCTTGAAGCCATCCAGCTTTAGCCCATTAACTTTCTGCTGCACATTCCACCTTGAATACTGACTTTTTACATTAAAGACACCTTTAAACCTGCCTCTCCGAGTCTCGTGTTAAGTCTCTGTGTTTTGGGTCAAAAAAACATCAACCTAACACAAACGGTATGCTGTGAAGTGACTTATCCTTGGGTTTTCTGTTGATAAAGTAAATAGACTTACAAGGATACATTTTTAATGAACAGGCTAGAAACGGATATAAAATACCAAAACCAAAACTTTGACATATGAAAATAACACACATTTTTACTCTGCAAATAGTAATGCATCAGTCCAATATATTGCATCAGTAACAGCCAATACTGACTTTATTAAAGGCTTTAGTATTGAGCAGACATGGCTGATCTTAATTAAATGCTGTTCACGAGTCCGTGTAATTTTCATAATCCGTTAAAAATTTTCACAAATCTTAGAACGAATGGTGCATGAATGTCCCCTTTAGTTCGGAGGAGTTACACACAGTAAGATATAGGCCTGCTGAGCTTAGTGTAGTGAGGAAAAAAACAGTGGGATCAACATATCTATGCTTGAAATAAATAAAATGAAAAATGTAATTTTGATGTAAGCTCTGTAGTGCGATTGTATTGCGCCTCTGAAAATCCTCTGCAGGATTTTCTCCTCTTACTTTAATGCCAAACGTTCATCAAATCACAGTGAGAGAGCCAAGAGGAGGCAAGCGTCCCTTGCGGTTGTTGACAGTTATAAAGCATATTAAATCCAGTGTCACCAGAAGATCAATACCTACTGAAAAGTGTTGACGCTTGTCCACTGGGGTGACACTGTGCAGGCGTGCATTTGCATCAAACCGTGGTGGACTATCAGTGCCAGTGTTAAAGTTCACTGCCTGAGAGTGGGGTGGATCAATCTTTGTTCTGTCGATCACAATAAGTCTCAAATGAGCAATTTTAAACCAAGTGTGTTGGCTGACCCGCGGTGAGGTATCAATATTATCTAAGCCTTAATTATCTTTTAGCAGGGATACCTGAAGTAATCTGCAATTAACTTGTCTTTGTCGTAAAATCAAACCAATTATTTGCAGGAATGGACTATATTTTTCGCTTCACAATCAGAAAAGGATTTATTGCCAAGTAAGTAACAATAAGGAATTTGTCTTGTTGGTTGGTGCATACGTAAACATAAAGCATAACATCAAGAAAAAAAGATGCTTTAAAAAGGCTTCTGTAAATCCAGTCTTGGGCCAGAACATCCTAATAGATTTTAATAGCTTGCCAAAGCTATCAAAATTTGTGATTTGACACATAATCTTCAAACAGCTAAAACAGCACAAAAGGGAAACAAGTCTCTAAGTAAAATCTTATTTTTCATGCAATAAGTGAGACCAAACACATCAAATGTAGCCTTCAGCAGCCCTGTCCACAGTGTGCATTCTGATTTGTTTCATTTGTTCTGTATCCTTGACCACATTTTTAGTAGTTTTTTTATGTTTTAGACTTAGTAGACCTGAAGCAACGAAATAGCAAAACAGTATGTGAAGAAATATGCATTCATATGAAAAATCTAATGTAATCACCTGTGACTAATTGGACCCAAATCTGACTAAACAAAATCCTGATAAATATTTTATATTATTCACACGGTACTACTTGTCTTGCACTACCTCATTTCACTCTATCCTAATGTGATTTTAGGATGTGTGCTGTATCTTTCATCAGACTATTACAGCAGCACAGCTCAGCCACTACCAAATGCCCCTGAGGTCTGATAAGAACTGTCCACAGCCACTATGTGTCTAAAACTATAGAATCTGCAATTTGCAAAAGTTTTTTCCTGTGCAACTTCCACAGCAAATTAGACAAGAGAAAGTAAGACAGGCGTTGAAATCCATTAAATATTTATTACTGAACTTGGGAAGTGCTCAGGGAATGAAGTAAAGCTCTGCCTGCAGAGATTAGATCTATGGTGACAGGGAGGAGGGTGAGTTCATGGTGATAATGATGGCGAACATAACGATAATGGGACAATCATTAATATGATAATGATAATGATCGTGAGGATGGTGACCTTCATACACACCTATTTAATGCGATCATATCACAAGTGTTCTATAGAATACCACAAGAATTACCTGCCTACAGTTTAAAAATATTGCAAACGCAAAAATCCATAATCCAACCATATTGTTATCATAAAACACAACAACAAAGACAGCAACAAAGATGCTCTTTGGAGTCTATGGCCGTGACAATTATGCTATGAAGGTTAGCATGAGGAATATTCCACAGCCAGGCAATTAACTACTACACACAGGCCCGTATTAAGACAATGTGGTCCCCCCCGTCTACCACCCCATTTACCTATGCTGTCCTCCTGCCAAAAATATCAGACATAATCAAGGGGATTTCTCAAATGTAATTTACTAACTTATCCAACTACATACATGTAGGCATATGAGCAGTGAGCACTATATTCAAATGTCTCAATTTAAAATGTCTATCAATTAAAAAAGCCAAAATCAATACTATATATTGCAGCATTGTGGGTCGGTCAAATGTGTATTTTTCCGACTTTATTTCAGGGACCCTGAAAGCAACTCATCTGATTGGTAAAAAACTTTCAAAAGCATCATGGGAAAGCTAAAACTGCTTTAGCATCACAGCTAACGACAATAACCGGACCAAAAATGAATAAGATATGGACAAAAGACTATCAATATTGGATTTAAGAATATGGATTTATTGCACAAAGTCCTCTGAAAGAAATACGAGTTCTAGGAAAAGAAGCGCAGACTGTGGACCGATCTTTTACACTCCGCTTACTGAATAAACTCATGAAGTGCACCGCTGTGCTGCATGCTTGGAAAACATGAAGAAGGGTTGGGCGCAACCAAGTCTCACCCGCAACCAAGTCTCACCCGCAACCAAGTCTCACCCGCAACCAAGTCTCACCCGCAACCAAGTCTCACCCAGAGGTGGGGGGGTTTGTGTGAAAAATGTTTTTCTTTGCTTGCCAATTACATTGAATCAGGAAAGCAACCACTTATCATTTTTTTATAATAGTTAATATTTTACATTCATCATTATGATAACAATTTTGAAGGGGTTAAACTGGCCACTTTTGATTATTGTTAAACCCCAAATGATACATTTGCACGTACTTGTGGACCAACTCAACTCTGACAGATTGGGGAGGGGAGTGATAGTGGTCATGTAATATTGATTTATTTATAAGGTATCATTATTATTATTATTATTATTATTATTATTATTATTATTATTATTAAGTGAAATTAGTGTTCATTAACGAGTAATGTATGGTCTTTCAACAATTTCAAGTGAATAATATAACAATTTACAGAAAATATTGTTTAAGCCTGTGTCATGTGGTGCCCCCCCACTGGTTGTGAATGGTTGGAGCCCTGGGCACTGGCCTAAGTGCCCTTATGGATAATCTGGGCATGTCTTCACATGGCAATACAGGGGCGCCGCCAGGAATTTTGGGCCCCATGACAAAAAATCAAATTGGGCCCCCTCTGCGCAGCTGTTGTCACCACATCTCTAGGACCTAACTGTCCCATCAAAAGCTTTACGTAACTCTAATTAAAGGCTTGCAACTGTCTTGCTTCTTGTAGTTCAATACTAGTACTAGCACAATATTTACTGCTGGTGATTTGTACATGCATGCAGGCTCAAGTAAGCTACTCACTGTTTCCAACTGTCCAGCATCCAGTACAGACAGTAGGTTGTTGTTGTTTTTTCATTTCATAATGATCATTATGTGAGAAAAATAATTATTATTAATGTGTTTGAATTTCTGTCATTAATAAATATTTCATTTTCTTTTTTGTAATGTTAAAAAGAGCAAGAGAAACAGAGAAATCCCCAGACTCCCTGCAATGATGCTAACTGGCATGTCATTGAACACAATGTTGCTCACCTTCTTCACTGGGACAGGGAGGGGCACAGTTAGGGGGAGACTGGGGTGCTGCTGACTCATCTGTTGTTAAGTCTGCTAAAAGGAGCAGGGACAATGATTTAATATGAATATCTTGCTAAACGTTTCTCTGCACTGATTAAATGGTGATTAAATGTAGGCTAACACTAGTCTGTAGCTAGCTATCTTATTTCACTAAAAAAAACAAAAAAAAACTGGGTTACAGTTTGACACCCTTTCCTTTGTCTTTCCTCTCTCTCTTTTCTCTTTCCTTTTTTGAAAACCAGATTTTGATTTAACGTTACTTGGTAACATTGTGGTCACTGTAGTTCTGGCGCATCTACTGATTTTTTGGGACCCCTGTCAGTCATGGACCCTTGGAATTGTCCTAACTTTTCCCCCCTATACGGCACCTCTGTGGCAATAACCCTGATTCTGTTAAAGCACTTGGCTTTGAGGTCCTCCATGTGTCCATTACAGCGGAAGACAGACTCACTCAGAGACTGTAACTCGGTCATTATCTTAGCTGTGGTTTAAGGTTGAAGATGGGTTTATACCTGTGTTGGTTGGGTCAAAGTTCCATGATCACTTAAACCCCATGGCTGTGTCGTAAGAAGCTGCGGTTTAAACTGCACACGTGGTTTAGTCTGAACCTGGTCAGGGCGACCAGGTTCAGACTAAACCAGAAAGGCCCTTAAGTCTTGAAGAGGAAGTTTAACTTAAACCTGCTGCAGACGTAAACTGAGGTTTAAGGTTATAACGTTCAGTACAAGGACACATGTATACATCGCACATCACTTTATTAATGTGATGTTCTTTTGAAGGCAACACTACGACTGGCAAGGCAGCGTTAATTGTATGGCGGAAACAGGTGTCAAAAGTATCCTCCTGTTTCCGACTGGCAAATACAACACATTCATTCCCGAAGTGAATTGAAAGAGCGACAATGTAATGGAAAGGAAATGAAATGGAAGGAGTCTTTTCAGGCACATTACAGCAACAAGGTAATTCAAAGTGCTTTACATAAAACATTAAAAAGCAGTTTAAAACATCCGTTACAGAGAATATAAAAACAGCTAAAGTAGAATATGACAGGTATGAAATACAAGGATAAAATATACTGTACATAATTGTCTAATCACAATTAAAGGGGTCACTTCTTCTAAAATGCTATAAACAGGGTTACTGATTACTTGACAAACATAACTTGAACATAACAATATAATGCACTGCCACAAGTCAAGCAAATAGTCACACAGCATGTATTGTCAGTCCAATTTCTACCACAGTTTTAGTGCAGGCCGTTGAACCATGGGTCCTAAAACATATGGCTGTTGAGCAGCGGTGCCTAAACTTAAACAGTCAACCTTTGTCTGCTAAACTTAACTGTAAATGGCTGCTGTCACAACTGTCACTAACCCTAACCCTAACCCTAACCCTGACCCTAACCCAAACCTAACCCATTAACAACCACTAAACTTAACTGTCATGTGACCGGTGGGTCTAATTTCATAAAATATCATACAAATTGTTGTGCATACGTTTTCACATGATATCATACGAACCCGTTCATGATAATGCGTTGTTTAGTGTAAGCTAAATACTATGTCAGACTGTTTATACTGATACAGGAATGTGTATTGCGTCACCCATCCACACGCACCAAGAAACAAGCATGCCTATGTGCACGAGGCAAACAAAACAGGGACCCACTCAAAGAAAATCTGCTCCATTCCGCAACTATAGTGTCAAAACGCCACAGGATACCTTTGCAGAGTCAACTTCAAGTTTAGCAAAGATGCACAGGATGTGTAAAAAAAATTCAAATACTCCCATAATGCATTGCATTCACTGTAGTCAACAATGTTTTAGATCAGACATCTGATCTGATCATGTTTTCTTCACTTCCACACTGTCCTCTATTCCACTTGGTTAGCCATGATGACAATGCACCGTCTGCAACAACCCATTGTAAATTAAATGATACAATTAACGTAATTGCCAGAAATCTATGTTGCTATTAAGTTGCCACTCTGTAAGAGTAATGATTTGCATCTTTTCCACTTAATTGATTGACGCTCTACATCACAAACACAGAAGCCCTCTCATCTTATCTCCCCATTGAACAGTTTCTCTCTTATCAGTTTAAACAACACACCATCGAAATACTGTTTCAGACAGACCTTCTTATGCAGCAAGCTTTCTGTTTTGTTTATTCATCTCACTGAGGTACTTTTAACAATGAAGCGTGATAAAACTGACTTCACAATCAAGCTTACTCAAAGCTGCAGATAACTATGTATGTAATTCAAATGTCATTTTATTCTGCAGGATTTCAATGAAAAACCTTACGAAATTGAAGCGTTTCTCTTCTTTGTGTCCTGTATGAAGAGCTCACTGCGACTTATCTCCTGCTGGATCTTATCTGGATCTCCCAATAGGTTCTGGTCCAGTCATGCTGCTTTCATCTGTGATGAAAAAGACTATATTTGAAAGTTGCAAAGCAAAAGCACTTTGCGCTGTTGTTGTTAGCTGAAGAAATGTCAGCAACAGTACTATTTTTTCTATTAAATAAATAAGATAGAGGGATAAATATTCTGAGTTTAATAATAATCTAACTTGCTCATGGAGCCAGCTGTGAGTCTGTCTCCTAATAAATACTCAAACTCTGAAACTGAAAATCTGACTAGCACTCCCATTTCAAGGAGAGATTGACCAGCTGTGTGGAGGTGAGAAAGAAAGCGAGGTTTTACACTCTCTCTCTCTAGTCCAATTTTTTCTATTATACTATTTATGGCACTGGTCATGTAAACAACCAAGTGCAATTCTCTGCCACTCGGAACAGCTATAAAGCCTTTTGATGAAGTCCAAACTACGTCTATTACAGGATAGTCTATATCGACGAAGTTCCACTTCTGGGATTACTCCGGTGCTGCTGAAAATTACGCCGGATGTCACTCATTTCAGCCAGATGTCCGTTACCTTCCGCTTTCTTTGTGTTGTAATTTTAAACTCCGGTGGATTTCTGAGGACTATGGTTAACTGCTCACCAGATCTCTGCAGGGTAAATCCAGACAGCTAACCAGTTTTCCTTTGCATGACTAAAACAACCTTTGAACATACACATGTTCTACCAAAACAAGTTCCTTCTCGAGGCTATTTTGCAGAGGCACCGTGGCTCTGTCCGGCGCTTAGCACCGCCCAGGATGATTATGATTGGTTTAAAGAAATGCCAATAAACCAGAGCACGTTTTTCTCCCATCAGACCCTCCTCCGCAGCGCTGTGGAGAGAGGTCTGGCAATGTGAGACTAATTCCAGAAAACTTCCACCTTAATGCTGAACATATAGCTCAAGTGCAGAAAAGCCCATTTTCTTAAGTGGTTTGAGAAGTTACGAGCATTTAGATATATTTGATATATATTTCTTAGAGATGTATCTGGGTCATGGGGAATTTTCAAAAGACACACAGAGGTTTTTCAGTGTGTTCCTTTGAGCCAAAACCTGCCGTGACCTGCAAGAATAGACTCACCTCAGCAGCAGTCAGACCAACTTCTCAATTCCTTGGACAACACCTTGCTGTGTATCAGACCACAATACTTTAACAGATGCCTCTGGCCCTTTTTAGTCCACATTGATGCTCCTCATGCTGCTCTCTGTCAGAAAAAAAAAAAAACCTTCTTGTGAACTACATGACCAAGCCCCAAGGTTGATGAATCCCATCTCTATAGATTTCTAAATCAATGTGTTTCTGTCAGGTTGTACAGTTTGGGCGTTCCTCTGCTCTGCAGGCGTGAAAGCACCCCTGTGCTTAGGCAACTCGGCTCCCTAACACCGTCCAATCACAGTCCAGCCGAGAGGAACCGGAGCAAAGTGGATGTCAGCATGCCTCTGCGATGATGGATGGGCCTCACTAGAGAGATGATGGATGACCTGGGTGGCCAAGTTTGTTTCACGCAGAATCAGTAACTATGGCAATGCTGCTGCTCCAGTGACATCAGGTTGACCTTAGTCAGAAGGAGAAGTCAGCTATGACTTTGGCTGGCTGCTGGATGACAGATACAGCCAGGCAGTCCAGAAATTCGCTTGTGTTTGTGTGAGTGAGGAAAGATTTTTGTGAAAAGTTTAAATTTTTTTCATTTAGTCACTTTTCTCAGGCTTCTAAAGCTAGACCCACGTGTAATTGATTGTGGACTAATGTTTGTTTTCTTCTTCTCGGCACAAAATCCCAATAAGTCGTGCTAATTAAACACAGAGGAAACAATTAAAAAGTCCCACTATCTGCAGTGGGCAGACTGCATGGATCACTAAGACGTGCGATAAATACGAAGGGAGTGACTTTTATTTCAGTTTCAAAGTCTTTTTGAGGGCCACGTCAGGGAATAATTGCATTCCTAAAACAATCTTGACAAATTATCATTGAATACATTTAGCAAGAACTTTTAACTGTCTACGTTATGTAAGTAGAGGGTGTGAATAAAACGTATTTTTAAATGTCCTAACAGCATTAATTTCCCTTTTATTTTACACTCAAAAGCTCAATTGCTTACATCCCCATCCAAATCTCATTAAGGGAGTATTTCATCTGACAAACCTCAGCTAAACCTCAACCAGCTCTTAAAGTCAGCCTGCAGATGCTGCGATTTTCATTCCAACTAAGTGCTTTTTTATCTTTGCAGAGGTAATGGTCTGTTTATGCGATTTTTTTGTATCCAGGAACCATCATTTACTATAATTGTGTATTGTCCCTTCAGTCCAGTAACAGACGAGTTACTGGTTTTTACTCCAACTTCCTGATGGGACACCAGCCAATGTTGTGCATTCTGCATAAATTCTCCTTGTTTCATGTTTATTATTATTAAAATTGTAACTTTAGGTTCTGATAAGTTCTTGGTGATCAAATGTAGAACTTTGAAATGGTGCAGGCATATGAAAAACATAGCAATAGCCATTTATCTATTGGAAAGACCTTTAACATTTTATTAACATCATGCACTTTAGACATTTCTTCTTCTTCTTCTCTTCTTTTCCTATTTATTTCCTTATTATTGACACATTGCACAGCCATGGAGACAGTGGACAAAGCATTTAACTACAAATACTCTGTATAATTGTATGTGACTAATACATTTAAATTTGAATTTGAATTTAGAAACACTTTATCTCAAATCCTTTTTTTTTCCTCTTTAGTTTTTAAGTCATGTCTCTGCTGCCATAATGACCCATTTTCAGCGTTTCCATTTAAGCGACCCCAGGGATCAATAAATGAAGTTGAACTTAGTCTCATGTTGGAAAGTCTTATGAAGAAGACAAGTGTATTTAATCACCTCTTTACACACTTGAGGAGTTTTGTAAGCTTTAACAGCTGTGCCACATTTCAAAGTTACAAAATGACGTGTACGAACGCCCGAAGCAGAAGAAACCAGATGATGCACATGAAGCTAACAGTCAGACTTTTCTCTTTCAGTTTAGCGATGTGTTTTTGTTTCACTGGATACAGAAATGATTGTTGCTATTACTGGCCTCAGCCTCAGATGGTTTCTGTACTTCTGGTTAATTTTGCTTTTTTCTTTAACCTGATTGCAGCACAAGATTGATGGTGTTTACTGCATCTGGGCGATTTATACAATATTAAAAAAGTGGGCATAGCAGAAGCCTATTGGCTTTCAACAAGTATCATTGTACAATTAATGAATTACCCTTTCAACCTCAATGTTTTGTTTGCTCAAGATAATGAAATTTACTGCCCTGAGAACATTTATTTGTTACTTTTTGTTTTGCCAAATTAAAACGTGAAGTTCCTCTGGCTTCCACTTATCTGTAGCCTGGAGGAAAATGTATGTTGAGTGGAGGAACATAAAAAAGAAGTTTCTGCAAAAACAGCTATTTCACTGAGAGTTCATATGTGGTTAGAGTTACCAGTGGACATTTCTATTCAAAATGTGGGAAGTAATAATGGAATCTTGACTTTGACTTTCTAAAGAATAAAACAACATTGAAAATTAAACTGACTGTAAAACCTTTAATTTAAGCAGCAAACTTTCTGCAGCAGATGCCCTTGATTCATTACGGAAGTGTCGAGAATGATCTGCATTTACTATGCGACATCCATTACTTACAGCTGCTTTTCAACTTGCTGTTCATTTGCACCAGAGTGGCTCCACTGTTTCCACGCTGAACTCCGCTGTGTCGTCAACACATTGCCCTCCAGCAATGTGAGCAGGGCGCAACCTTGAAATACAAATAAGAAATCTTCAAAACCTGGCTCCCACTGAGTCCAGGTTAGACAGACATAGTGTGTGTCTGTGTGTGAATTTAATTGCTTAGTACACTTTGAGAACCTCCTTGAGGTTTCGACCTTTAAAGTGAAGAATCTTTGTGGCCTTGTAGAAAACACTGGACGACCCGGTACCGGACCAAGGCCTGCTCATTGAGAATACATGCTCCAAACAGAAAGTTAAACATTTGTCTTTTGCAGTTTGCTAAAATGAGAGAGCTTAAGAAGTAATGTATGAACCAGGAGGCCAGTAGTTTCCTTAAACTTTGCTCTATATTTTGTTGTTGTTTTTGTAAATGTACAGTGGTTTAGTACCCATTTTATTCCCATCTATCTTTATCCTACTTTTCATTGTCTGTATGATAGCATACATGTTGCTCAAAAATAATCTGACACCTTGCATTTTTGCACTTTGCAATAATGCAAAACTGGCTAGTGCAATCCACCCCAAAAAACAATTTTAATTTAATTTTAATTTATTTCATAAATAAAGACATTTGTACCATAAATCAATGCAGAAAAGGCACAAATTGTTGCAGAAAAATTCACCAGAATGCAAAAAAATGATGGTTTAAGTGTTTAATGCTCAAAATTTCAGAGGAAATTTGGAGCTCTCAACACTCTGCAATGTTGAATCCAAAGTTGCGCCCTTGGTCCCCCCCCAATGATGAAACTAAACCCTATGCCCTTGGTTGGATGGGTAGCAGAAGGGGTAATTTTAGGGATTTAGTGGTGAAGGGGAACAATAAGGGTTAGCGTTTAGGGAGTAAATGTAGTCAAGTGCCTCTGTTCATTTGTGTTAAGAGCTGGGCGGCCCAGTGACAAGATAAATGCTGACTACCCTAACATGCTCTCGGAAAGTAAGCTGAGCTGCTGCTGCTGCTCTGAGTAGACCAAGTGCTCACACTGCTGCATCATCATTCATCCCCAGGACTGTGTTCAAATGAAGCTGTGCATCTAATGACGGGCTCTCAGGACATTGAATCATCCACAAGAACGGCAGGACTGTAAATGAGTGTGTGTCAGCGTGCTTGTGTTCTCAGTCTGTATTCATGATGGTGAAAGATTAATGAGGTGCGCCTGTTTGGGTCTCTGAGTCTGAGTGTTTCCTCAGTGTTTGAGAGACTGTGTGGTGGTACGTTTATTAATGCATTATGTGTGTGCTTGGCACCACCAATCGTTCATCAGTGTGGATGTTCACATCGTTGTCGTTATAGTTATCATTTTTGGTTTAGACGGACCTGACATTTTGCCTATATGGTCAGCCGATGGAGAGGGTGTCTGAATTTAATAGGCCTACCTGGATCTATGGTTACATAGCAAATACAGTATACATGGAAAGTACATATCACACAAAACAAAGCATAAAAAAGTCATACATTTATTACAAACTGTGGCCGGATGCAAGTCAGACAAAAACAGAAGCAGGAAAGACACCGTTGGAGTTGCGAAGAGAGAAAATCAACAAGTCCCTTAAACCGTACGAGGATATAAGACTTTTTTTCCTACCCTGTAATACGAACCACAGGGGCCTAGAGGTGGCAGGAAACACAACCCACAGGGGCGTTTTCCGTCCTCAGGGTTAGGGTTACTTAACTTCCAGTTACCCACATGACGCAGAACGCAATGTAGTTCCGTAAAGTGAAAAAATCGCAGTTTACTTTTATTTTCAAATGGGACATGCCCGATGATCTATTCAGCTCTGTTCACCTGCTTACCTGCCTCCTCATGATTTCTGTTGCTCAGTGTCAGACTGACCACCAGTTGCTGACTGGTTTTCTTAACACTGACCAACATATATGACATCTGCTTTTGAGGCCACATCGCACTCACCAGAAACATCACAATTCATATGTTTTTACCTGCTAAAATCTGACTGAAAGACCAAAGCAACCCACATTTGGGGACTATGTAAAAGTAGTATATTTCATCATTCATGGCCCGCCATACATGGTTACCATGCTGTAGTGGGGAAGTTGTAAAGGTTTGGGAGCCATTTAGCTGGCACCAACTGGTTCTACCAACTGGGAACGCCTCGGGACCCCCCCCAGTCGGAGCTGGTTAATGTGGCTCGGGAAAGGGAAGTTTGGGGTCCCCTGCTGATCCCCCCGCGACCCGATACTGGATAAGCTTACGAAGATGGATGGAACTGGTTCTATTATTACACGTAGATCGATGGATTGGATGCCAACAAAGATGACTGTAACATGGCAGCAAATCTCCAACTTGGAACAAGAAATTTTAAATATTTAGAACACTCTTTGCCAATCAAATAAATCAGGCAGGCAGTCTGCATTGGCGAGGAATTTTGTATTTGAACATACTCTGGCAAAGTGTTCCACCTCCTCCTAGGTACCTCTTCCCTTATCATTACCTTTCCTGTACCTGTGACAAAATGTGAAAACCTGCAATGTTGAAACAAATTTGCATAAACCTTTGTGAAACAGAATTCTTCCTGCTGCAATCTGTGTGCAAAGCAGTTGAACATCACAATTGTTCATCCATTTATGCAGGGAAAGAAGGCACTGGAGCGTGGCATGGCAATACTGTAGTTAGATCAATACAATAGAGTGGAATTGTCCTTCCCGACAATACACGTGTGAATGATGTTATCATTTCAGGACTGCAGTTACTTGCTACAGCAATAACGGATGCTACACGTACAAGATCTAGATTTGTTTTTTGCAGAGAAATAAAATCAGTCGTCTGTTTTAGCTGCAGCTATGCTGACATTTGGGGAGGGGGGGGGGGAGGGGGAATCCAATAAGAGCATCACAGAGTGAAACAATTTTCATCCACAATAGTGTTATTTTTAGAACCTTCATATTGGGCTATAAATGTTAATTTCCAAATGATATACCAAAGTAAATAGTTTACATGTAAGGGCTTTAAATCAGTCTGATGATTTAACAAAGTTAAACATTGTTTCTACCAAGCCTGTTAGAGAGTCACTTGACCAATTTTTAGCCCTCCCCTGAGCTCTACCGGCAGGCCCAAAAAATAAAACTGGCGGGGGACAGTCGGTGCCCTGACAAAGTGGCAGTTTAGCGGTTGGTGTACTGAAAGCAGGAGGGTGGCAAAGGCCTGGTCTGGCATGGCTTGGCTTGACTTATCTGCTGATCTGAACTGAGGCAAGATGGTAGAAAAACAATGCCAACACCTGACACATCAGTTAATGTGACTCACGGCTGGGCTCTGCTCCAGAGCTGTCGAGGCCAATAACGCGTGAGGGTGTTTCCCTGCCCTTACAAACGCACACACACCAGACACACACATACAAACACACACGCATACGCACACACACACGCACATACTCAAGTCTGCACACATCATACTATAATCATGTCTTGGAGAATTGGAGAAATAGCTGACGATATTAAAACAGAAGACGTAAAAGAAATATTAAAATGTTAGAGTATAGTCATGTTATATGTGTGTTCATTTTAAAACTGATGTATACAGATTAGTACAAAATATCTCTATTGTACTGTAAGAGACAAAAAAACATGTGCAGCCTTTGTAGCATCCCATTCCACACATCACACATGCGGGGTGTGTATTATAGGAAGTTGAAAAGAATTTTGCAGAAGGGTGTCAAATAAAAAATAAAAAACCACATGGCCTCATTTTGGGAATGCAAACAGATGATGATGGCAGGTGATTATAAGACTCGATCCAATTCTAATTTTTGCTCCAGTGAAGTTATCTTGCATATATCACAGCAGCTTAATTATCTGTCCAACTACTGTACGTCTCATCACACATAATGTTCATAAAATAAGTATTGTACAAACAAATTAGAAAAAGACCAGATTTTTCCTTGTCGTGCATGTCAACTTTCATTGTCTCTATAATAAAAAGATTTATAATTAGGGCTGTAGCCATTTTATTTTCTTTTTTTTTTTTTTATAAATACTATAAGCCCCACAAACGGCCATAATAAAAGACTTTTTTTATCATAATAAAAGTCTTTTTTTACTTTATCTGTTGATTCATTTAACCATTTATTAATGTAACCATTTATTTGCATTTTCTGTAAATTAAATCTTCCTACATGGTGGTCTAAATGCTGTTACAAAGCCTTCTTAGCACTGCGAGGGTTTAATGCTGGTGGACGATTGTAGCTACAGGCTCATTGTAAAATAGTTCTAAATATGTGCGCTTTAACCCTCTGAGGACAAAAGACGCACCGACGAGTCCAAGCGATGTTTGACAACACTTATATTCAAAAAGCAACATTACAAAATTTCATTTTAGACATTAATTTACTTTTTTATTTTTATTTTGGGCATTTCTGCCTTTATTGGACAGGAAAACTGAGACATGAAAGGGGAGAGAGAGGGGGGGAAGACATGCAGGAAAAAAACCAGGTCGGATTCAAACTTTGGACCTTCTGCGTCGAGAAACAAGCCTCTGTACATGTGCGCCTGCTCTACCAACTGAGCTAAGAGGCCACATTTATTCACTGTGTTATATATATATATATATATATATATATTTTGGGCATATATATATATATATATATATATATATATACGCTACTGTTTTGAACTTAAGACTTGTAAATTCATTTCAAGCACCGAAAAAAACTGAGTGTAGGTTTGTTTTCACAAGAGATTTGAGAAATTTCAAAAAGCCAACATGAACTTTTCAGCTTCAGGGCCAAATTATCTCTTTGGGCCTCACTTCACAGAAAGCTGAGTTTGTTCTGAACATTTTAATTTTGAAAGTTAGACATTCACATAGGAGCTCTAACCTTCACATTTTATGTGTATAGTTAAAAATGTATATGAGTTTCCATGCAGTACCTCTAGCATAACTTGGACCCCAGAATAAAAGGCTGCCGGTCTACCGGAGCACTGCAGTGTGACTCAGATATGTGCGATGACAGCAGCGTTGACAGCCAAATTCAAAATCTCAGCTCACCTCAAGCTAAGAAGCAATCTCTCCTGACCCATTGACCCATGACCCTTTCTTTCAATTCTGCTCACCCTGCACAACTCTTTTCACTGAACTGTGTGTGTGTGTGTGTGTGTGTGTGTGTGTGTGTGCGCGTGCGTGTGCGTGTGTTTGTGTGTGAAACACGAGTGCAAGCGGGTAAACGTGCATGTGTGTTTGCCAACACGCATACATTGTGCTTCAAAGTATGTTCACGTGTGCTACTACATGCATGTGTGTGTTTTGTGTTTGAATGCGTCTCAGCAGTGTTTTGAGCCACGATGACTATGTCATGAAATTGACATAGTCACCTCCTACCACTTTTCTCGAGGGCGAGTCTTTTGTCTGAAAACCGGAGAGTGCACTGTACATACTAATGAATGTTTCATGTGGCCACCTGTAATTAATGGATATTGGACATTTCTACAACGGAAGATAAATATACTACATTTGGCTCAGAGAGAAAAACAACTCATTAGCTGCTGGGGCAGGGACATTTCTGATACTTGTGTTCTTCGATGTAATCTAAATTCTAATTCTATAAAATATTATGTAGGCTAATAAATAAGGCAGATAGGGGTAATGTTAGTGTATATGAATAGAGGGCTTTACAGTTACTGAAGGTCATAGTTAATGCTAACCATTAAATGGCTACCACATCACTGCTTTTATTAGTAAGTTTGATTCAATACACCAAACAACAAGTTCTTGTGTTTACGTAATTGAAGCTTTTAATTTTCACAGACTTTTTCTACAAGCCCATTTTCTTGTAAATGTATTATGCTGTCAGCTCTGTAAAATGTACTCAGTAATTATTCAGTTAAAATAAAAATGCTAATGCTTCAAAGTGTTGTTAGAAAGGAACACTATGTTAGAGCGAGGATGTCAGGGGAGTAAAGGCGCTCTCAGCCACAGAGTTACCACATTAGGAGAGTGTAAAGGAATGTTGCTGGAGGAAGAAATGGAGGTTTAGATAACAATATATCTTGAGGCAGTTCTTCTCACAATAGTCAAAAGATAAAGGTAAGCGCCAAACCCGAATGGCAAATAGAGAACTCTGATCTAAAAGACAATGTTTTTCTTTAGGTAATGGCAAGAGAGCTGGGCATAATGATACTCCTCCTTTCTGCCTCTTTCACTGGACTTTACGTTAATGCTGCATTCATGTGGTGTAGGAATAATTATACATTTGTTCTCAATGTAAATTCACGTTAAAGCCCGCTTAAGCCCAAACAAAAACTTGTCTGAAACATGTTTGCAAGTTTGCAAATTGCCAAGTTGGCGTCACATTAAACAGAGGGGACGAAAGTAAAACGTATCGCAAATCAATTTTTGGCTCACATGTCATTTGTAATATGGTATTTTTATTGCCAATAAAAAGACAATTTTGAACAACAAGCTGTTCAAATGTTGGACCGTACAAAAGTGCAGTACAAGTGGTATAACGCAGCAATATAGCAATATCCACTGGCCTTCTGTAATGTTAAAATCTCCACCTCTGGTTCCACATGCTGGCTTGGAATTTAATTCTGCCAAAAACAAATTCTATTAATATTCTGTCCTTTGCTGTGTCTCTCTCGGCTTTAGCACCAGCTCTAAAAGAGATAAAGAAGGAAAAGGCAAACAACATTATTTTTTTATAGAAACAAGAGCTTCATACACAACTGTAGGCGACACAACACCCCTAGGTCCTTGTTGAGTAACACGCTGCAGGGCAGACAGGTAAACCATGTTCCTCCATTACTTCAGACCAGAATGCTGAGTGTGAGTGCACGTCAGCAGAATGCACTTCCGTCCTCCCAATCAGCACTCTCGCGAGTGAGTGACAAAACGTTGCAGATGGGCAGCTGTAACCCTGGAGCAGAAATTGTTTCAAGCTCAGTTAGCAGTTGACTGAATGAGCAAAATAACAGGTTCAAGGAGCGGGATGGCGGGGGAGTTTGGGGATTGGCGGTTGGCAGTTGGTGTGGCGTAGATGCGTGCAGTGTAAAAACAGAAGCTCAGGGGTTTGGGGGGCTAGTGTCAGATGCTAAGACACACACAGACATGATGGGTGCTGAAAGCGGGGCTGCTTGTAAGCACATTTGATCCTTGGCAAGGCTGTGTCAGATCAGGGAGGGGGGTTAGGCTCTTGATTGGCAGCTGATAAGAAGTAAGTGATGTGTGTGAATGACTGTGTGTGTGTGTGTGTGTGTGTGTGTGTGTGTGTGTTTTCTTTAAATCTGTTGGCTTATCATCCTGTCTGTCTTACTCTTGAAGCTTTATTTATCCTTTTTAAAAGTCTGCGGAGGGTCTTTTCCAGCCTGCTTCATATTCATACTATTTCACACCTCCACACCTGGGAGTCACAGACTTAACTTGAACTGACCTGACCTGTGCTGACATAGCAAAACGAGGTTTTAATAGATTGTGATTACCAAAAGTTAACATTCTCTTTCCACAGCAACATCATTAAAAACCCAGAGGAGAATGTCACCCTCCCACAGAGCATTTAAATTGCAGGAAAGGCTGATTTTTGCTCAACGTTAAACACGGATATGGACGGAGCTTTCTGCGTTCATTTCCACCGTATTTGTGCACATTGTATGAAAGATTGCAGATACGGACAAAAAGGAGCAGTACCACAGAACATGGTGTGTGTGTAAATGTCATTGGTCCATCACCTGTGAGTAAGTTCACGCAGAAGTTGGGGTACAATCAAGAAACAGGAAAACTGTCCACTGCCAGGTGGGAGAGAATGGGGGAAAAAGCAGGTTAAAGCAAGCTTTGCTTTTCACAATATCCCAACATCCGAACTCTGAGGATCTGTGTATTTTTGAGGCTTTTATCGCCTGCTGAAGCTGTGAAGTTTGGCTTATGCAAGGATATTGATGGCGCCATAACATAGGCGTGCAAACACAGCCAAATCTTGTTGTTTTTCAAGTCCAGTGTTTGTGGCCCCCTAGCCTGTTTTCCGCTAAACTTCAAAGGAGACAACATTCCATTATCACGCAGCTGCCTAGACTCCCTCAATTTCTGAAGACACACATAAAATCATATATAAAATCATACAACCCATAACTACAGTTAATGTGTCGGGCCAGGCCGGGCTCAGACACAACGTGCACAGGCTCGGGTAGGGTCGGGCTTGATTTTTTGGGCCTGATCTAAGCTCTAGCATATGCATGCTCGCAAAAATAACTTGGGGTTTTTCAAATATTACATCTTCGTTGTCGTTCTCATCTTACAGCTCCATGGTCAAGCTGCTGCTATGCCCGGTGCCTTCCATACAGATGCTGAAGGGTGATTTTTGCGTACGCTGAGAGCTACTGACCAAGTGTCAGTATTTTACAGGTTGGGACTGAGAACAAGTTGGACATGTTAGTACTGAGAAGGACTGGAAGCTATGCATCTGTTGAACAACAGAGGTCAAGTGCAATTGTGCGTGTCTCCACGTGAATAAGTGTGTCCGTGTGCACATGGGAAGTGTATCAGTGAGTTGGTTTATCTGTATGAGCAAGCACCTGTCCTCGCAATGCCCCAGCCCTTCACAGTTCACTGCCTCATTCCAGCTAATTTCCATCCAGAGGCATCAAAGCAGAGTCTTGATTATGCTCCATAACAAAATGAAAAACAACCCTAATTTACACTCCAGGCTCCCTGCTGCGAATCATTATCTGCATTCGTAGCATTACACCAAAGGTCACACTGATTTCTTCAGTCACGTGCAGACACACTACTCCAAATGGGTCACAGAGTCACAGAGATTAATCTTTCCCACTTCCTCATCCACGTTGGAAGCCTCCTTTTGTTGAGCACAAGTGAAGAGCAGAAATTAAAAGCTGCTATCTCCCACTCTGCAATATAACTGGAAGGTGGTTAGTTTTTACTCTGTAATTGAATTTCCCCTGGGCAATTAAAGTCCTTTAAACCAGGGCTTTAATTCTCCTGTCAACAGTGGTGACAGTGTCAAAGGAAAATGGGCATAAAAGAAGAGCCATGTAGTATTTCCTCTGTTTCAAAGGAGTGATCAGAGCCCCACTTTCTGTGTGATAAATGCGGTGTTTAAATTGGTATGGCCCTGGATTTACACAACTCAGCCGGTACTTCGTAACTCTTATTACGGATTTTCTGAAGTCTGAAACCCCGGTTTTGATGTTTTCGAGCACCTCAAGAATGTTTTGGACATTTTCACTGAGACAAGTGCATAAAACACTTGGAATCAAATGACTTCATCTCACCTCTCTGGCATCTCGTTCAAGCAGCGATTTCAGGACTGACTGCAATTTCAACATACCTTTTTTAAATGTAAAGTTTTGTTCTAACACAATACCA
The DNA here is from genome assembly GCA_023566125.1 of Zingel zingel. Classification (NCBI taxonomy): domain Eukaryota; kingdom Metazoa; phylum Chordata; class Actinopteri; order Perciformes; family Percidae; genus Zingel; species Zingel zingel. Next base: position 7,130,673 of record CM042320.1, on the reverse strand, counting down.
ATCTGCTGTAAGTCCTGCAGAGCAAACACAAACAAATCAGCTGTTTCCTGACTGTTAGATTTACATGCATTTTGCACAAGACTACTACAGCGATTCGGGGGCTCCCCCAAAAGAGTCACAACACAAGACTGAGGGGCAGTGCTGGTGTGGATCTGTGAGTAGTTGTGTTGCCCATCAGGGTATGAGTACTATGAGTAATAGTAAGAAGCATGAACACACTCACATTTATGCCAAAGTTAGTTTTGGTTATTTCTAGTCTCGCTTTGCCAGACCTTCCTCTACAACACCACGGAGGAGGGTCTGGCGAGTCCACACAGCATTCCGGGATGGGAGAAAACGTGTTCTGGTTTATTGGCATTTCTTTAAACCAATCACAATCTTCTTGTGTGGCACTAAGCGCTGGACAAAATAGCCTTGGGAAGGAACTTGTTTTGGTGGAACTTTTGTACGTTCAAAAGATGGACAGATAGTCTAGCTAGCTGTCTGGATTTACCCTGCAGAGATCTGAGGAGCAGTTAACCATAGTCCTCAGAAATCCACCAGAGTTTAAAATGCCAACACAAATAAAGAAAAAGGTGATGGACATCGGCCGAAAATGAGGGACATCCGGCGGAATATCCGGCGGCAACGGAGCAATCCCGGAAGTGGAACGTCATGGATATAAACTATGTTAGGTCTCATCCATCTCACTTCATTCAATTGCTATAGAGAGCAGTGCAGAGGTCCATGGGGACATCTGACCAGTTAGAATGCAGTTTAATCAATGACTCCACTCCACATTAATCCCAGCTAATTTCAGAGAGGCGGGTAATAAAAAATGTATAATGTGCCACGCTGGCCTCACACAATCTCCATTCTTGGCTTCATTAAGTGGAAAAAAGATATAATTCTCATGTAGTGGAAATAGGATTTTGATGAGAAAAATGATTGGCAATGCTTTAGGCAAGCAAACAAAAAGGGTGTTGTATTTGGTCCTCCATGATGTCAATCTCCTGGGTGAAAACAGACCAAGGAACTCATCAGATTGATACTAGTTCTTGCTTCTTGCATGCTTGCAGGGTATTTTTGTTTGCTTGAATAATTCAAGAATATTTCCTCCTCATCTCCCTTTAAATGTAATCAAGCCAGGCTGTAATCATATCCTCCGGAGGACCTTTCAACATACCTTACAGGCACTTATTGGGAATTTGCATTTGTAATTGCTCTCTCTTCCTGCTGTGCTCCGCTGATTTGCAGAATAGCAATAAACAAAACATGTCTTCGAGTGCTTCCAACAGGAAATCAATAGGGAATCGTTCCTTTTAATCATCTAATACTTTGATTGGAAAAAAGTAGCTACATTTTCAAGCGTGGAACCTTAGCCAGACCAAACCTTAATAACCAATCTGTTTCTGGTCCTCACAAAACCCAATAATCCATCTATCAGCAGCCATTTGTCATGTTGAAGTGTCCTTGAGCAAGACCAATGAACCTTCTCCTGAAACAGTCACAACTATTTCAATCTAAGTCAGTCAAGTTAATGAGCAGGCGAGAATATCGACTTAGACATTATTGTCATGAGTATTATAGAAAAAGTTTAATTTTAATGTATTATTGAAAAGATGTAAATGGACAATTTTAGCATTAATGTTCAATAGTTTTTGTGTCTTTGTGTCATTTGAATCTCTGAAGAAATTATCTCAAATCCCTCATTTTCAGCCAGATGTCTGTCACCTTCCACTTTCTTTGTGTTGGCATTCTAAACTCCGGTGGATTTCTGAGGACTATGGTTAACTGCTCCTCAGATCTCTGCAGGGTAAATCCAGACAGCTAGCTAGACTATCTGTCCAATCTGAGTTTTCTGTTGCACGACTAAAACAACTTTTGAATGAGCGCCTTGGCTCCTTCCAGTGCTTAGCAAAAATGATTGTGATTGGTTTAAAGAAATGCCAATAAACCAGGGCACATTTTTCTCCCATCCCGGAATGCTGTGTTAGCTAGCCAGACCCTCCTTTGCAGCGCTGTGGAGGAAGGTCTGGCAATGCGAGACTATGATATTCATGACTTCACAAGATTCTTCAAAAGCAAAAAAAACAGTTGGACCCCATGAAAGTTGTTTGCTTTTGTAAGCTTAATGGTAATTTCATTTATAAAGCGTCTTCAAAGCTTTAGTGCGTAACTTTTTGATATTAATAAACGTCAGTTACATTCAAGCCATTGCCAAATGAGTTGCTACAAAGCTAATTAAGACTATCAGCTCCACACAACTCTCTCTGGATTTCTCAGAATGGCTATGTTCAGAAGATTGTGTTGTCCGGCGACTTTTCCGCGCAGAAACTTGAGTGAAGGTAATTACTAGGGCTGTCAGCATTAACGCGTTAATCGCTATGTGATTAAGGGCCAAGCATAACTCGTTAATCTTTTTTTAATCGCATTAATCGCATGCCGCTATTTATTCATTTATTTTACACTTTACTCGGCTTCTCATCGTGCCTAACAACGCCCCTTAGCTGTTCTAAAATCACTAGAATCTAGCTAGGCTAATATTTTGACCCTTTGCCGCACCTTTACTTATCATCAAGCTGCGACACTGCCTGCTGCTGCAGGCTGCAGGCATGATGAAGAAAAACAGCAGCAACACAATTCTGAATGGCGCTTTGTATTTTCCAAAACTCCCGGACTGCTCATTAGACGAATCGAAAGCCATATGCACATTGTGTAAAGCCGAATTAAAATATCACCGAAGCATGTCAAGCTTGAGCTACCACCTACGGAGCTAAGCATAGTAGTACAGTTAATGTGACTCAGGTTGATGCTAGCGGGCTCACGCAAAGCACTATTTTGGAGAGTGCTACTTGCCGACCTGTGGATGAAACCAAATCCAAAAAAATTACTACAGCTCTTGCGAAACGGGTGGCAACTAACTGCAGACCTGTCAGCATCGTAGAGGACTCGGGTCTTAAAGACGTACGACGGTTGGCATGTTCTGAATTGTGCAATAATGACAGATTCACACATTTTTCTTTTGTTTACAGTAAATAAATAATAAACAAATAAACATCTTAAAGTCAAGTTCATAAAGAAACTTTCCTTGCATTCATTTGATTCCCAATCAAGATACACTGGTAAGAATTGCTTTCCATTGTTAATATGTACTTAAAAACTGTTCTGAAATGCAAAATAATAGAATTTGATTCATGTGATAAAACATGCGATTAATCGCAATTAACTATAGAAATTCAACGATTAATCGCAATTAAGAAAAAATTAATCATTTGACAGCCCTAGTAATTACCTCTTCTGAAGAGTCCATCATGTTTTTTTTAATCCTCCGTGTCCTCCTTGGCTACTAGCAACTAAATGGAGGAGCGGTGGGGGCTGTGCGCGATCACAGAAGGCTTGTATCATATGGACACGTCACATAACAACAGTTTTGTTGTCATTACTTAGAATTCCTTATGGGGTCAACAGAAACTACGCACTATAGTTTTAATTACACGTAAACTCAAAGTGTTTTACATTTTACACTTTACTAGACAAAATATAAAAAATATAAACATTAGAACAAAGCATCAACAACCAAAATAAGACAATCTACAAAAAACACAAGTGTGACCAGAGAAATTCACACACCATACTATCCAATGTAATACAATGTTTTTTTTTTAATCCTACGCATTATTTTCTACACTTATTTGAAAACAGAATATGGCACTGTCCATCTTTGCTGTCTCTGAAGTCTCATAGCAACAGTCTTTCCTACAATCTAAAACAGTTGAACACTGCCCATTGGATTTCAGATGAAAGAATATGACCTTAAAGTTCCACGTTTAAACTGGAAGCAGACCAGTACAGCCACTCTGAGTGCAGGCTACATTGTCTTCAAACACACATGAAACAATAGTATTTTAGCAGTTAAAAGAGAAACGCAAATGAAAAACCAAATAGGCATATTTTAATCTTGCATGTCCCTATGTACATCCAGATTTGCTTCTATTCAAGTAAAATCAAATTCCTAATAATTTAAATGTGAGATATGAGAACTGTGAAAGGAAAACTTGTGTTGTACAGCTGAGTATTCAACAAGCACATCCTCTTTTAAAACAACAAACTAAGTATTTAATTGGATTTTGCTCCTTATCGTCTTTTATTTTTCATTTCCCCCTCTTTATTTTAGTTTGGCTTCTCGGATATTAAGAGTGTTCCATTACCTCAAGGTCCATTTCTTTCCACAGCAGGCTGCAGCTGACGTGTACGGAGCGAGGGGACTGACTGGCTAACTGCTGGGTGATGTGTGGTTTATGGATCACTTATTTTGGGGCTCTTGGGGAGCCGGTGTCTAAGTGTAGCTCCTTAAGGGCCAAATTAGCACCTTGATCCACTAATCAATTTGGAGAGGGAGCGAAAATGAACACAAGTCCCATTTTTTTCCTTCTCCAAACCAATCCAAATTAAACCCGCCGGTCTTAAGGTTTTAAAACAGAAGCAAATCCATATATGTCCTCCTTCTGCTTGACCAGCCATCTGCAAAAAGAACAGGAGGTATGCAGGCGGATTTACACTTTCCCAACCGTTGATAATTTATCATATAAAAATACATTTGCATGTCAGGTCACTGATCGCAACCTGCGGCAATTATACTCAGCTACAGAAGTGTGCGAATGTCTTCTCTGACCTGTATAAATCATATCCTGTGGCATATTTAAAGTATTATGGTGCTATAATGAAATATTCAAATGTGGCCTGCCTGCTTCCAGCACGATGGAGCAGGTAAGTCTGTAATGATGACATAACGGCCTGGGAGGAATAAATGGGATTCATAGGAAATGAATAAGAGTCTCCAGGACTCTCAGTGTGACGGATGAGGCCAGAAAGTGGGTCAGAACCACAGGTTGGTTGGCTGCACAACTGGGCCGAGACACAACGCCCAGGGCAATGAAGGAGAGTCTGTGCTCTTGCAAAAATGGCGAAGCTGTTTCCCTCATTAGCATCATTAGTGTTTTCCCTCGATTTGTCGAACACTTCAGAGGTTCAGGGGTCTTTCCTCAAACAAATGTGATGTTTTTCAATTTAAGAAAAATGCAATTTCACTTAATTCTGTGACCGTTATCACCATATCCGTGTCTAAAACAGTGGAAAATCTAGAGCAGATAATAAATAAACAACACTCAAAAAGCTTAAAGACAAAACTTGCTAAAGAAGTCCGACTACAGTCATTACATCTGAGATAACACAGGAATTTCCCCAGTGTGGGATTAATAAAGTCTATCTTATCTTATCTTATATTATAAGTCTTTTAGTTAGATGCTTTTTTTTCACCAGAGAAAGAGTGAAAGTATGAACAAACAGCAACACTGATCCTTTAAAAACGTTCAATGTTCATTGAGGCGGACGGTGAGGAAAGAACACCTGGCAGCAGAAAGTGGTCTCACTAAGATAAACCAATAAGTGATCCGTGCATTAAACATGAACTGCTCAGTTTGGATGTGCCGTTCCTGGGAGTTAAGGCTTTGAAAGGAACTCATTCATATTTTAATCGCACTGAAGGTTCAATTAATCATTGCACGGTTTAAGGGTGAAATTGATGAATATTCAAGTTGCCAAGCGAAAGGACTTCTGACCCCGGCAACTTGCATTGGTTTTAATCATATTCTTGCATATTGCGCTTCATCCGCCAGTTGTAATCTCTGAGCAGAGGCGTCATACCACTCAAGGTTGCTTTTTTATTTGTCAAACATGTTGGTCTGTTTCATGGGATAAAAAACCCTCTGAAAATAGAAATGTGACAGCTCTATTTTTGGCAACACTGAAACAATGAGGCATGCAAGAAGAATAAAGGAACTTGGCAGCATTCTGCATATTCATCCTCGGCTCTGTGTGGTCTGAGGACCCTGGAGGCTTTGGGAGAGACAAATCAGAGTATATCCAAGTCTCTAAGAAACGAGACAAATGGCTCTTTAACCAGATGCCGACTACTATGTGTGTTTTATGAGGTTCATTAAAATAGCGACAGTGAATTATCTGGTAATGCCACAGTCATACACAGTTTCTCTTGCCACTTCTTTTCTTTGACAGGGTTTTTCGTCATTGGCAACACCCATATATAAAGCCATTTTACAACCCAATCCTTATTTCTCATAACAAAGGATTGTGCTTACTATACCACACAGGGGTGTAGCACAAAATTCTGGGCCCTGTAGAAAGGCATTTTCCATGGGCCCCTCCCCTATTCATTCTAGTATCTTTTTGGGCCCTCCTCACATGAGGGCCCTGGGTACTCAGTCCCATTTCCCCCCCAGTCCGACGCCCCTGCTACCATAGTTAGTACTTTTAGCAATTGTAGACATCTGCTGGAATGACCTTTACAATAAAACGGGGACAAGGAAATAACTCAGGTGGCTTTTAGACAACTTTGATCTTAATCCAAACTGTCAAAAAATGCATATCCCAGCTCTTTGTCTTCTCATCTCTCTCTGCAGTCAGCTGTCTAATAAAACGCATTAAATGCCCTAAACATATAGATAGTTTGGTAACACTTTACTTGAAGGTATCTACATAAGAGTGACATGACACTGTCATGACAAAGTCATGACACATGAACCCTAACCCTAACTCTAACCCTAACTTGTCATGACAAAAACCGAATGACACTTAATGACAGAAGCGTTATGTCATAAGCGTTTTTTGACTTGTTTATAATGTTTATGGCACATTCATGACAATGTCATGTCACTCTTATGTAGATACCTTCAAGTAAAGACATAGGCTATGAAATGCTGATTATGTTAATTTTATATTCAGTTGGTAATTTGTACTCAGTTATGTCTTCCTCTTTCGAGACATTTTGTCCAGACAAATAATGGCAGAGGGCACAGTTCTTCTCCTGAAGCGCTCTTTTGAAAAGTCCCAGTCTTATTACTTTTCATTGTGAAGTCAAAGTGACATCAAGGACACACTATTGAACATGGTACACGGATAACGAGACAGAAAGGGGGACAGCCCTGGACATGAATTACACAACAGACTTGCTGTCACCACACATATAATTGTAATTGTGTGAAAAGCATTCAATTTCAGCTCTGATGGATTTTAAGATGGATGTTTACTTGGTGCTTTTTTTTCTTCATTTGAGAACATTTTCTGACCACCTGGGTTCATGAAACCCTTTCAGAACCCACAACCTTCAGTCAAAAGTTATAAAACAAGGTTTCCACAGGGTCTTAAAAAGTCTAAAATTTCAGAATTGTGTTCTAGGTCCCTTGTGTTGTCCTCGGGTCAAATTTGACCCGTTTTCAAAGTTTTTTTATATCGGAAATATGGGTTTCTTTCAACTAAAATGACTCAAAATAACTTGGACGCATGCATGTACGTTGAATGCAACCCTTACAACATTCTTCGCAGGTAAAATTAATGATTACCTCCATTGAATTTTGGTTTGGTAAAATGGTTTTTACAGCATCCTGACTAAATGTTGACATAAACCAGTCTGTGGTTCACTCAACAGACTCTGATCTTAACTATTAGTCCAAATAATTCCTAATATCTGCTTTTTTATAAACTAAAAAAAATAGGCTAATTAGGTTTATTGACCATTTATAAAAAAAAGAAAGTTGAAAAGAGGGACAAAAAACGTTCATTTTCTATTTTGTCCCCGGAAGGAAAACAAGTTCATGGTCGATGGGAAGACAGTACAAGGGTTATGTAGGTGGTAGTGATGGCGCAGTGAATATGACACATTCATTTGGTGTGGGAGATCTGGGTTAAAATCCCACTGTGATACATCAACCAATGTGTCCCTGAGCAAGACACTTAATATAATTCGCTGTATTACAACTACAAATGAGACCAACATGCAACCAATCAGCTTTCATATTATTGGACTCTTTGGGATTGCACCATAGGCTATAGGGAAGTGCAAGTTTAGGGATACTTGGCTTGGAAAAAACTGAATTTAGGGTATTTAAACGTATTTAAAGCCGACTGCTTTTACGCAAGAAAGCATTTCCTTTTTTTTTTGATGTTGTGATATAGGTCCTAAATTTATTTCAAAATGGTCTTAAAAAGTCTGAAGTTTGACTTGGTGAAACCTGCAGAAACCCTGAAAAAAGAAGTCAAAACTGCCTAGAATACTTCTTTTTTTTTGTTTTTAGAGATAAAAGGTTGAGACAGCAATATGTCCAAAAGAATCAGGTAGCACGCCGCAAGGCTGCAGATTTAGGTGAGACTTTTAGCAATGTCAGAATAGAATAAAAGTACACAGGATTTAATTGTTTTTATCTTATTGGCAAGTAAATGAACAATGACTAAATAGCCAGTCACATGCCAGTGGTCTCCTCCAACAAAATGAACGGACATTGATCTGCCCTGTTATGGATGAATAAGGGTCAGACTAATCTGCTTACATGCGCTATTGCCCCCGCTGATTAACCAGGGATTAAATATGCACCGGGTTGCGCAGTCCTGCACAAGGAACTTTTAGTGGGTCGCTTTTTTAAAGAGCTAAGCTGAGTATCTCCAGACAGCAATTTAGCGCTTTAGCTCCCCTGGCCACGCTGGCTGAGAAATGATGGAGCCGGGCCGCTGAATGCTGAAACATTAAAGTAGGATCCTCAGTGTCTCACCAGCTGCCAGAGACCCTGAAATGCAGATGAATCCATATGGCAAGAGTGTGCTGAGAAGATGTGAGAATCCTCAACCAGGACAGGATGGAAGGATGGAGAACAGAAAAAGAGAGTGGAACAAATACAGAGACATTCACTCTGCAGGACTTCATGCTCAGCTCCAAATTTCCAGGCGTATCTGAATTCTTTCAGATACTGTCCATTTCTATTCCAGGATTCAAACCATAGCCGAGACCAATAGGAGCTGACAGCAATGTTGAAAAAGCTCAGAGAGACACTAATGAGAGATGTCATATTTGTTTTTGGACCTACACTTTTTACTGTTATATCCAAGCACATTTTTGGTTTCACTGCTTCTTCACACAAGGCTTTCTCTTTGTCACTCCATCTTGTTACAGAGCAGAAGTAGGCTCTGCCTAGCCAAAATATCAAATAATGATAACATATTTCAGGTGAAAAGAAGTCTCCACTCTCAGGTTAACCAAGTCTGTTTAATAATTTTCTGTTCCTTTTTCTTCTCCTCTTTCAGATTGTTTGCCTTCCAATTCATTACCATGATATTCTGGTCTCTTTTGTGTGTTGTAAAGCACTTTGTAACTATGTTAGGAAAAGATAATATGCTGGTAAATACGTAAAGAAAGCTGTATATTGTTCACAAGAAAGAGAATGTATTCCGCCAAAAATTCAAGGCATACTTATTTGTTAAAATGCAAAATGTAAAAAAGCCTTTAATATCATTACTTTACATACCAGCACATATCAACTGCACAGTGATGATCCTCAGGGATTTTATACTGGACAGTATCAGCCTACTGATGCATTAAAAGCAGCCTTTTTTCTGTCAGATCCAAGTAATTTGTGTATCAGTAAGTTGATATTGGATAATTCTGCAAAACCATGAATTATGTTCAATTACAACAACAATTTTGGAAGCCAACATTTTACAAACTATTCATTTCTACATCATCTACACATGGCAAATACTGTATAGTTAAGGTTATTAACTAAAATATTTGGTTATGGAATTGGGGAAATATTGTGGTGATGGTTTAAAACATTGTAACACATCCTCACTTTCCAATTTGCTACATGAAGGACATGATGCTTCCTGCACTGGCAATGATTGCTGGCATTGGATGTCAATTATGCAGCGCAGAATTGTGAAAAAGAAAATGTTACTCCCATGCATTTTCTCTGTGTACTGATCAGATTTGTATTTTGGAAAGAAATCCAAACTGCAACACCTTCAGCTTCAGTGTGAGCACAGTGTGAGAGAGTTAGAGTGGCAGAACTTTGCCTTTTTGGCACAGCAAAGTAGCATTCTGTCGAAAATAAAAATGTGCAGCACAGGAGAGGATCTGCTGCCCCTGGATACTGTGACGTGTCCACTCCAATTCCTTTGCTTAACAGAAGTCTGTGTATATAGGTCTGTGTTAGTGTGTCTGTTTGTGTTAGCATCTATGTGTTTGTGTGTACATGACCCTCCTGTTGTTGTCTATGAGTTTGTTTGTGTAGGTGACGGAGCATCCACTCCAGCAGGAAGACAGAGGGAAATGCATCACTCTAAATAACGGTGCTTAGAGTTGGCAGCGAGGAAGGGAAGGCTTGCCGAGCCTCGTGGGGATAGTAGACGGACAAATGCATCTCATGCTTTTTCCACAGTATCCACAGAAGGCAAGCTTTTGCTGATATAAAGACGATAATGAATCAGAGCCAAGATGGATCTCGCAGAGTGCCACTTCCCCTTCGCCCTGCTCTCCAGCCCAGCAGGTGGTCTTCAGCTTGTGCCTCGTTTGTCTCTTGGCCCTCGCTGTAGCATGAGTCATTGCCCTTAACATGCAAGACAGATGAAGCCAGGGCGCATACAAGCATACAAGCATACAAGCATGCACTAACAAACACGTACCCACACCGGCCTCCCGTTTACATCAGGAACATTGCATCCTCAGAACACAGCTGCTCCCAGAGGAGCTGAGGGATGCTAGAAGCTTCTCTCTGCAGCCGCTGCGCCGCTCAAGTTCAGGAACAGAGGGATGAATAAATAGAAAATCAATGGGGCGTCATGGTGTGAGGATGCAGGGCTATTTTCCCAATTACGACAAATGTTGGTCCTAGTCAGTGGTGCATATCAGCCCTTTGCTGAGCCACCTGACATTCAACACAAAGCCTTTGATGTTGCCAGGTCTGGGTTTGGGGATCAATTGTGGATTTAGTGCTATCCTTAAATTCAACAAAACGTTATTTGACCCCAAAACCCTTTGAAATCCTTGTTTAATTTATATATTTTTCATTTTAGCTTTGGACAATTTTAAGTTACATGAATAAAACCTTCAGGAAATGAAACATTGCTCTTTCCATACAAAATAAAGAGGAGAGAGAGGTCCATAGAATTTAAAACTTCATTAAACAACATGAATGTGAAACACATAGGGCCCTATTTTAACGATCTAAGTGCACAGTGTGAAGCGCATGGCGCAGGTGCGTTTAGGGCGTGTCCAAATCCACTTTTGCTAGTTTGACGGCGGAAAAAAGGGTCTGTGCACCGGGCGCATGGTTCAAAAGGGTTGTACTTAGTGTCTTCATTAATGCATAGGTGTGTTTTGGGCGTAAGATGCAATAAACCAATCAGTGTCATCTCCCATTCCCTTTAAAAGCCAGGCTCATTTGTACCTTGGTGCATTGCTATTATGATGGCGGATTTGCACCGTAATATTTTTATTTGTAATCTTTTGCATGTTCGTGTGCTGCTGCCTGTGTGCGTGTAACAAGCATAGTGTGTGCGCTGTGCATAAGCCTGTGCATAAGCTGTTAAAATAACAATAAAATGCTATGTTATTGACTTCAGACCAGGTTTTTGTTGGTCAATGGCGCGATCACTTCCCGCTCAAGATAGCAATACGCCAAGAATTCACCTGAACACACCTCCCTGTAAGACCAGCACGCCCATGGGTGCAAAGATGGGCGCAGGTGCATTTGCTATTTAAACGACGTGGGCGCTGGACGGTCTTAAAATAGCAAAGACACTTGCATCAGGCTTTGTGCCGCGCTGTGCCGGGTGCATGATAGGGCCCTAAGATTGTATAGCTTCACTAAATAACCAAAATTATTTGGTGAAAACGGTCTCTAAACTAAAATGGAGCACATATTTTGTAAATAATGAATTTCCGACAGTGAAAATGGTTTGCATTAATGTATATATGTTAAGTGATGTATTGTAGAGTGCTGCATCAGAACAGTATGGAAGTCACATTTCAAAAATCTCTTTCCCTTGGATGACAGTTTGAAAAGCTTTCATCTGCTTTAAAGCACCATATGTGAATTCGATTTTGTTCGATTGAGTGAATAATAAAAAATAATGAAAAGATACCTTTCCGCAGCTTTTTTTGTGGAAGTGATTCTGGAAACTTTCCTCGGGAAGAGCAATCTTTGAAATTCAAATGTACCATGGTGGCTGCGTAACAACGCAGTATGAGAACAACCTCTAAGCACAGGCAGAGACTAGACAGCATGGCAGCTTCCATCTTCAAATGCTGCCAAAATAATTGAAAAGAGTCCCTCTGAAGACAGAACTTCAAATGTTTGTTTTTTTTACATGATCTGCAAACATCGCCAGCTTTAAAGTGGCCTTGACAGTAACGGAGAGAACAGCCCTGTTTTTCCATCTGTGATGCAAAAGGCAGTTCAAATGGTTGCTAAAATACAGAAAATAGCGCATGCAGCGCAGTTGCTTAAAATGGTCCCGAAGCACATCTCTTCAATTGCTCCCAGCTGAGAGAAAACTGCATAGGTTTCTGACCTAATTTCAGGTGTACACTGCTAACGGGCCCATTTCTGTTTGTAAAGCAGCCCAGATATTCCCTTTCTCCTCAAGTGCTTTTGTGCTTCAGCGTAGCAGCATGTGTTCCAATGGCAGCATTACAGCTGTTTTCAAGAGTCAATTGAAAACGCCCATGAAGGCTAAGTACTTGTAATGAAGGCAGTTTCTTTCACTGATTTCTTAACATTCGGCTGTAATCAAAGCTGAAATTGCATTGCTTTGTGCTGCAGTGGTTTTCAAGTTGACTGGCCTCACTGAACAATGAAGTCATCAAGTGAACATTGCACTTTATAAAAAATTGTTCTGAAAATTGATCTCTACTGAGGCTGCTGCTCAATGGTGGGCATTAAACTCTATGCCATTTCAAATCCAATATGAGTCATGTGACTAATAAGCCTTGTTCCTCTTGTCATTCTGAAACAGAGATATGAAAATGACTCAGCATTACTGCTGGTATTTTCATAATAACTGCGTCAACCTCAATGATGGTGACACAAAGCCTCACAGGACTGTCAAGTTAGTATTACAATTTCTCTTGAATGACTCAAAATCACATTTAATGAATATCGTAGGTCCATGTCTAAGAATCTAGGCCTATATGACCAAAGCTGACATGCACACATAGTACACTTTACGTGCATATGTTAGTATCTAGCCATGCAGCATGTCTTTCACTATGAAAACTGTTCACAGCACGTTTTGTGGATTATCCAGCGGATCGCATCTCTTATATGCCTTTGCTGTTGACCTTGTGTGACATAGAGATTCACGGCATTTGTTTGGCTCAGAAGCCCAACTTCTAGATCTTAGAATATTCGTAATGCTAGCTATTTAAAAAAATAAGACATTTCTTTGCTGGGTGGACAGAGGTTTTAATGAAGAGTTATGTAGGGACATTTTTGTCTAATTTCCACTCTCGCTCGCTGCTACGGGTGTGGTTTAGGTGTGGTGACGGCCGTGACATTGGTTCAAAACAACAACGGTAGACGTGATAGACAGATGGTTCACCTGCCAGTTTTTTTTTATTTTTGAAGGTGCCTGCCCTTTTCCAAACAGTTTCTAATGACGGCTTCTCAGATGGTCTAACAAACCATCTGGGAAAATAAAACCAAAACTACCTGGAACTAGAAGTCAGTGACAAAATGTGTGCTATTGTCATTTAGATGAGCCAAACCTTACCAGTGGACACCCAACCCGTTCTCGCTCCCAACTCGTAAAATACGGACGCTTGGGCAGTGGCTCTCGGATCTGAACGCAAAAATCACCCGTGTTAATGGAAAATCACCCGTGTTAATGGAAAATCACCTGTGTTAATGGAAAATCACCCGTGTTAATGGAACGCACCGGGCAGAGCAGCAGAGCAGCAGAGCAGCAGCGCAACCGTGCGCTGTAAGATGACGTTCCATTAAGAGCAGTAGTGAGTAATATGAAAGACCGAAATGCCGCGTAATGAGGTTGGTTGGGGTGGTGGATGGGTCAAACAACACAGGACTTTCACCCAGGAGACCGGGATTCATGTCCCGTTCTTATCCCGCGTGTCACTGAAACGTTCATTAACCCCACCCACGATCTTTTCCTAAACCTAACTGTGCTGCATGTCAGTCAGTACGTCTCGACCCAGAGCGTCAAAAATGACGTCAAGAGTCCCGACGCTGAAGGAGACTTTTAGCGTGAATAACAAACGCCAAAGGTACATGACCAAGCGTCCGTATTTTACATGATGGGAGAGTGTTGGGACACCAGCTTGACACACAAAAAACACTTGTCCTTGTTATAGAGTCTCATGATTTCAATTAGTTGAATCAGTTGATTCAAAGTGACTGTCCGCTGCCCCAGCAATTAATAAGAGAGCACTCAAGAGCTGCTGAGGCAGATCCTGAGGCACAGCTGTCCACTTTATCTTAGCTTACATAGAAACAGATAGAAATGACAATGATTTAGTGTCTGGGCTTCTATGAAAGGTCACAGCTATTCATATTACAGTGAAAGACCTCCCATAGGGCCGCCGTACTGTAACACTGAGTAATATGCACAACTCTGTGTGTGTGTGTGTGTGTGTGTGTGTGTGTGTGTGTGTGTGTGTGTGTGTGTGTGTGTGTGTGTGTGTGTTTAATGAGCTGATTATGAAGTGCTTGAGATACTGTAAGCCCAGTTTTTCCAAAAAAACTGATTGACAGCTCAAAATTAGAACAAGTTATTATACAGCTTTGTAGTTTTGATTGCCAAGTGAGTGCATGCTGTTATTTCTAAAGAACAGACTAAATCCAAAATGAAAGTCTCATGATTTTGTTGATTTGGCTTCAAATTAACAGGCAACATCCCACATTGCATTGCAGTAAACAAAAATGAAACAACATGAACAATTGGCGTTCAAAAGCATCGTCATACACTGAACTAAAAGTACAAACGAAACTTTATTATACTATAAATATATAAAAACTAGAATTATAATATGTACCAAATGTGTACAGGGTATTTTCAGTTGTTTGCTCATGGGCAGGCTAGAAACGTAATATTGGCTACATCTTTGACAGAAATAGTAAAATGAATTTGTAAATTCATGCACCGAACCGTGCCATTTGGGTTCAATATGAATACATGTACCGCTCCACCCCTACTTCTGACCCCGTTCTGGTTTGGAATCTGTGGGGTTGTGTTGCAGTCTCAACGGCCGCAAACGGAGACCTTTTGCAACACCGACACTGACGCCAATGTTTCGCTGCATGACTGCGACCCAGTCATGCAGCGAAACATTGGCGTCAGTATATGAGAATGTTGATGAGATGTGCGGTTTGGGCGTGTTAGTTTAAACGGAGATTAGTTTTTCTACTGGGGCTAAAAACACTTGTGTGCAGGGAGATTGTTTTTGGCTTAAAACTCTGCTTAAAAACAAAAACATAGCAATATAAATGCAGCCTCAGATACCTGTGCGGAATTTGGCTTTTGGATTAAGCATCTAGTGGCAACAGCAGGTCAAGATTTTCACTTATACTGTTCATGGTTCCCAGAGGATGAATCCTACTGACTTTGGTGTTCCCTGACTTTTCCTCGAGCCACCATTAGGTTGACATTAAGGGGTCTTGAGTGAAAAATATAAAGAAGCACTGTAATTCATATGATTTCCACGTTTTTTTTTTGCTGTGCACACCACATTGACTGCTGCTGAATAAGAAAGCGGCTGGCCACATAGTGAGGTAGTCAGGGTGAGGGGTGATGAGTGGGCGTTAACACACAGGACTTTCAAGCCAGGGAGCGGAGTTCGCTTCCCAGGGAAAACAAAAGACTTTCACCCAGGAAATGCGTGTTCCTTGGGAGTGTTTTAATACAAACCACAATCTTTTTCCTACATTTATCTAGTCATTTCGGTGTCTTAACTTAACTTTTGTCGCCGCATAACGCTCACTTCTTGCCTAAACTTAACCGTAATCTCTGCCAAAATGACCAGCAGCTCGCAGTGCTCGGTACCCAGCTTACATTTACCTATTCTTGGGTAACTGTACCACCAACTACCGCTGACCTGACAGAGCACCATGCGGAGCACCATGAAGAGCACAATGAAGAGCACCATGCGGAGCACCGTAGCCGGTGTCGCAGAGCTCTGTAGCGGTTAAACACATCTACAAACTGCTGCTGATACGACGAGCTGTGATGGGGATTTGCAGCCGCGTCACAAAGCTTTGTAGTGGCTTAAACAGCTAGCAACTGCCGCTCCGTAGCACGGAACTCTGTAGCCGATGTCAGGTGATCAGCCAACGGTCTCCTAGTTTTCATATGATAGCATACCTTTTAGTTTGCATAACTTTTTGTATGATATCATACAAACCCGTTCATGAGAATGCATCCTTTGTTTAGCATGCTGTCTTTAGTATTCAACTCAAAGCACAGCTCAGTAAGCTTCACAGAGGCACAGCATTATTGTAGACTCTTGTTAAGGCTCCAGTTGGTGTTCCACCATGTAGTTGCATCCTGTAGGAAAATGTTAGGATCAAATTAATTTTCAACTAATTTTGGAATATACATTTCTAAGTGATTACTGTTTTTAATTCTGAAATCCAATTTTCTTACCACTCACCTTACAACAAAAACACATCTTAGAATTCGTCTTCATATGACATACGAGATTCAAAAATCAATCCTAAGAAGAAATGCACATCCCAGTTCTTGGAAAAACAACCAGCAGGAGTAGTGACAAAGACTCAGCGGTACCTGATCCAAGCCATATTATTTTCATGCTGAGAACCCAATTATCTGACGGTTGACGCTGACCTGGCCTGTCAGCCCTCCTATGTAATTTCTTCCTTTTTTCTTTAGGAATATTTTCTTTCGTCCATTTCTGTTTTTTCGTTTTTTTTGTGAATTTAGTCTCTGTCAGGTGCTACGACTCAATAGGAAGCAGATTTGATGGTGACCTGCGATGCGATCCCACTTTGCTAACAATACTCCTATTTTTACACGTGAACCAGAGTACTTACAGAGGGTGAATACAGGTGCAGCAGCCATGGGCAGTATGAGACATTAAAGTGTTTTTTTAACATTAAAGCATGTAAACATGTTCTAGTACAAACACAAATTGCAAGTATAATCCTGAAAATTCTATATAATAGTTGCCCTTTAATTTCGGCTCCTCTGGCTTGTTCGTCTTGTCCTTTTTAGCATAGCTCGTAATCGCTAGGCACGTAGACGACGGCTGTCTGACGCGTCACGACTTAGTGTCATGGGAAATTGTAGGATTAGTACCACAAGCAGTGTTGTCAGATAAAGATCATGTTTCCAAGGCAAAGACACACAACACTGCCTCAAATTTCTTGGCAGAAAACAGACCAATCTGAAAACACTGAATTGTCAGATCTGGAATTGTGGAATTTCAAAACTTGCGTGGCTTTTTCTCTCCCTCCTGCATTTCAGACACATTGCCTTTCTGAACACACAAGGTTTTCATCAGACAGCCTCGCCGTGCTGTTGCCGATGCTCTCTGTGACACTAACAGATAATGCCAGCCAGGTTCAGCCATACCTGCTGTTTTTTTTGTTGTAGTTTAAAGAACAGAAAGTTCTGTTAAAATAACAGAAAGTTCTTTAAAGATCTGTTTTCTCTCTAATTCCAGTGGACTGGAAAGCAGAAAGTCACAGAAGAAAGAGAGAGACGAGGGGAATGGGAGAAGCGTGTCTGTGCGTGGAGTCTCTTTTCAAAAGTTCGACCCATCGATTGGCAGGATGTGATGAAGGTGTGTGAGTGGCGAAGCGTGCTTCTGAGTTCAGTGTGGGACTCAGTTCCTCTGAATCAAAGTTTAAAGAGCTGCTCGTGCAGTTTTGTCGCAGGCTCAAACTCAGTGCAGACACCTACACAGTCACATCCACACACTGCTGGCTTTGATGACTACCATAACACCTTGTAGGCTACAGACACACCTTGCTACACACAGACAGATATTGACATCACATCATGCAGTAGGACCTACATTGTAAATGTTTGACATTTTGCTTTCCTTTAAGCCAAGGACCCCTTGACCCCCTACTACATTTTGTATGAAATTAAGTTGCATATTAAACGTATGGCCAGCCTAAAGCCTTTATACTAACCTTTTTAGTAAAATACTAAGCTATCAAAATAATAATTGTTGGCATGATTTTATAAATCAGGTTTTATTGTCAAACATACATGTGGTGGGGAGCCCTGGAAGCTCACCTGGTAGAGCATGTGCCCCGTGTACCAAGGCTCAGTCCTAAAAAAAAAAAATTAACAATAATTTGGTGGCCCCCCTGCAGGAACTCTGAAGACCCCCTAGGGGCCCTGAACCCCCTGTTGAAGATCTCTGCCTTAAAGACATGCCTCAGTTACAATACAGTATATTACACAGCAAAAAGTGGTCTTAGAAAAACAAGGAAAATACTCTGTGATAGAAAGGGTTAGAACAATATGCTATAATAATGGGTTAATTAAAAGTAAACTGATAAAAATATTCTAGCATAAAAATCGAGGAAAATAACAAAACCCAATTTAACCTCTTTTATTCAAACATGTTTCTTTTTGCAAAAGGTGTTTGACAAGATTATGTATTATAATAATAATAATAATAATAATAATAATAATAATAATAATAATAATAAGTTCATTTGATATAGCACCTTTTATAGACAAAGCCACAAAGTGCTTCACATGATAAACATTGTTAAAATACAGTAAGATCCAAACAGAAAAAGAGCAAGCAAAAAAAGAAATAAAATACCAATGGAAATAAAAGATTAAAGAGTTAAAAACCCAAAGTTACAAACATGAGACAAAAGCGAGTTTAAACAAGTGAGTCTTCAGCTGCTTTTTAAAAAGCAGCAACAGAGACTGCAGAACGTAAGACAATAGGAAGGGCGTTCCACAGATTCGGAGCCACCACTTCAAAGGAACGTTTAGTTTTTAAGTGACTGTGTGGGACCACCAGTAATCCCTGGTCAGAAGATTTTAGTGACCTGTTAGTAATGCAAGGATGGAACAGGTCAGAGATGTAAACAGGTGCCTGACCATGCAAGGCTATATATGTCAGAACAAGAACTTTAAATTGGATCCTGAACTTGATAGGAAGCCAATGTAACAAGAATAAAATGGGAGTGATGTGCCACGTCCTGCTCGACCTGGTCAACAGTATCTTGAATGAGAAAAACAAAATAAGCGGTGTGAGAACTTTGTTGAATTGCCCTTTTTTTGCAGTGTTCATTGAGAGTCAATAGACTCACTATTGAAGTTTAAGGATTTTATTTTGGCAACGTGTGAACCACGTCACCTTCGGAACTAAAGTCTTTCCCGTCCGAGACGAAAAAGAGAGGAGACACCTCACTTTATCGCTTTTCTCTGTATCTCCTCATTTAGATCTCATCGGGAGGCCTTCTCAGACGACCCCGGATGACTGATCTATATCCCATGAAAGAGACCGCAGAATGAATGGTGTCTCCTGCTCATTTAACAGGCAGCCGAGATAGATGGCAGCCGATCAAAGACGGGAGATAAAACAGGAGTGATCAATTGCTACAGACCCTTGATGTCGACTCAAGGTCTTCCTCATTAAGGCAATGCTTTAGGTTCGCAGGATACGAACGTACAGTATCTTGGGTTTTCTGTTGGAATTTTCAAGGAATGCACATGTTGCTCTGAAATGGTAAAAGATGATTGTTTGGGCTCCCATTATGAACCAGGGCTGTAGTCAAGTCCACATTTGTCGAGTCCAAGACCAGGACTAGTCGAGATTGAGTCAAGAAGTCCAAAGAGGTTCAAGTCCAAGTCAAGACCAAGTCCAAAAAAGTTTGAGTCCAAGTCAAGACCGAGTCCACATGAGAGACAATACCGAGACAGAAAAACGTACTTACCTGTTTATAATGTATGTGATGAGAAAGACAGTATATATTCTATTTAAAGATGATCATTTTGCTTTTATTATTTGTAAGAATCAAAAAGCAAGTGCAGAGTAACACACTATAGGATCAGAACTACTTGTCCTGAAGAATTCATAGTACAAAGTGCTCGCTGACATTGTCTGTGGCCAAAATGAAAATGATTGATGCCTGATGATTGAGGTATATGATGCAGCCAGGTGTATACCAGGCAACCAATCTCGATGCCTGTTCTAGATGGATTCTGTATTAAACTAATACCTGTTTTCTGAACGGAAGTTACTTTAGAACTAAAGCATATAGTGCTGAACTCGGTCGAGACCAACTAGAAAATTTGGCGAGTCCAAAGGCTGAGTCAAGTCCAAGTCCAAATACCAACGAGTCCAAAACGAGTCAGAGACAACAAAAAAGCGTCTTGAGTCCGGACTCAAGTACTACAGCCCTGTTATGAACACTATAAAACAGTTCAAATTGCGCCATACTATCAACCATCTGTGCTCGCAATGTAGATTATGCACCCTTAGGAGATACCAAGATCTCAGTGCAATCAGGACTTTTTCTTACCAGCACCCTGTGAGTAGGCTCGTTTAGCCTCTGTAGAATTACCCTCATAACATTGTGTGTGTGTGTGTGTGTGTGTGTGTGTGTGTGTGTGTGTGTGTGTGTGTGTGTGTGTGTGTGTGTGTGTGTGTGTGTGTGTTCATAGTCATTACATTAAATGTATTGCAAAGCATTCCTGTGAGGGTTTTGCCTTAAAAGCCGGAAAGTTGTCCCCATTTTATGGTCTGACATGAGTGGTTTGATGAGTGTGCTGGGAGTGAACTGACCCTCCCTGCTGCCTTGAACAAAACTCCTACCATGAAGAAGCAGAGGAGAAGCAGAAGCTGAATGTCAACATTAATGGCACATTACGTGCGACATCTCATTCTGTCACAAACGCCGATCTGTAAGAGCTAAATTGTTCAAGCACAGACAGATTTCTGTCTTGTTTTCAGTAGAGTTACTATACCCTTTCAACCCTTTATCTGATGCCTTTGAGAATGCCAAATGAATATGTGGATCATCCAATCATATAAAAAGTACAAAAGATCAATTATATTACAAAATCTTAATCATTCAACATTATGTCAGTCTTTCTGTCATTAGTTGGAGAAACAAGAAACCACACTGTGGTTGTGGTCTCTTAGAGCAGAAACCAGAGGGGTCAAGACAGTTTATTCACAGTAATGCATTTTCCCCACAGCCCAAGATTGTCTCCTATTAAATATGTTTCTATTAGATCTGTCAAACAATTAAACTATTTAATTGTGATTAATCGCGTTAATGTCATAGTTAACTCGCAATTAATTGCACATTTTTATCTATTCTAAATGTCCCTAGATGTCTTTTTGTCCAATTATTTTTTCTCATTTTAATGCTCTTATCAACATGGAAAAGTGGATCGGCTTGCTTTGTGCTTTTGTCGCCTGGCTTTGACGAGGGGGCGGAGAATTGGCATCAGCTGTGTGCTTGGCCATCAAGTGGTATTTCAGACTGGACGTGCTGCGATGATAGCTCAGTTCACAACAACAAAACACACAGATCACTTTGGTCTTGTTAATGGAACCATTTGGCAATTTTTTAAAAGTAAACTTTCCATTCAGAATCTTATTGGCATCCATTTCGGCGTCTTGCGCTCACCATCCACTCAAAACGTAACGTTGGTTTACTACTCTTTGGCCGGCTCGCAAGCCCAAACATGTGTATGCGACGTGCCTGTTGTTTTGTTTCCGGTCTAGCTAGATCCGGTGTAGTGTTGTAGTTTCTCTAACGTTACTAGTTGTTGCAACAGCATGTGAAAAAAACTAAAGTTTGCTCTGCCAAAAAGAACGTTAATCTCGCGATAAAAAAATTTACGCCGTTAAAGTGGGTTTGCGTTAACGTCGTTAATAACGCATTTAACTGACAGAACTAGTTTCTATACTACTAAGTTGTTATGCCAAATATTTTTTCAAGGATACAGATTTCTGCCTGGATGTGTTTACTGGCATACCTACACTGCATATAAGTTGTAGGGAGAATTGAATGTGGATGAGTGAAAAAAACAAAAAACTGAACAATTGACACTTAATCAGTGCATTTACATGGTTACAAGCGTCTGATTCCAGATGTAACTAAAGTACAATGAAAATGTCTCGGCTGTTTTCCGTAAATAACTTAGTTTGGTGTACAAACGTAAAAATGCACCAGTGTCCTGACACCTCAAAGGAACACGCTGACTTATTGGGACTTTAGCTTATTCACCGTAACCCCCAGAGTTAGGTAACTCCATACATACCCTTCTCATCTCCGTGTGTGTTGTAACTCTGTCCGACGGCTCCAACGGTAGCTTAGCCTAGCACAGATCCTGAAGGTAATTGGTTCCAACAAGCCTACTGCTCCGAATAAGTGACAAAATAACGCCAATATATTTCTATTTACATGTTGTGATTTGTATAGTCACAGCGTGTACAAATAACTAGTCACATGAGACACAGCCATCTTCTAACCGTATACAAACTGGGAACTATATTCTCAGAAAGGCGAAGCAGTGCTACTTCTGCTACTTGGGCGGAGTGATATGCTTGCAGCACCTGAGAAGCCCCGAGCAGAATAGCAAGGCTTTGCCTTTCTGAGAATACAGTTCCCAGTTTGTATACGGTTAGAAGATGGCTGTGTCCATGTGACCTTGTTATTTATACACGCTGTGACTATACAAATTACAACATATAAATAGGAACATGTTGGCGTTATTTTGTCACTTATAGCTAGTTGGAACCTGTTACCTCCAGGATCTGTACTAGGCTAAGCTACCGGTGGGACCGTCGAACAGAATTACAACACGCACGGAGATGAGAAGGGTATGTATGGACTTATCTCACTCTGGGGGTTACGGTGAATAAGCTAAAGTCCCAATAAGTCGGCGTGTTCCTTTAACCTGACACGGAGCTCTTGTGACTCTACAGAAGTGTTTTCCAGGGGGAATGCCAAGTCGCTGTGGACAGTTGCAGAAAACATCTTGGGGAAGCATCCAGTCTTTTACAATGTGTTGTTGGTTGGTTAACTGTTTGAGGACTTTTTGTTTCATTCACCCAAACCCTTCATGGTGGTCAGCTTCTTACCTTTCTTCTTCTCCAAAGATAGGTAAGTTGCTAGTGTCTACGTTTTATGTTATACTCTATTCTCGTTTCATTCAAGTTTCTTTTCTTGATGTTGGATCACTTGAGTGATCTACATAAATCTACAGTACATATACGGAAATGTAGATATAGATCTAAAATCTGCATCGACAGTTATCAAAGTTTATATTGTTTCTCTGCACTATACTCTGCAGCACTTATGCGGTGATCACAGCCTATCATAAGTAGAGAGCCTAATACTTGACAATAATATAATTATTGCAGACGGAGTTCTTATGTTCATATAAAGGTCAGCTCTGCGTGAGCTAGCACCTCCACCGTCACCAAAACAGTTACAGTACTCTCTGTGTTTGGGGTCCTCCAGTGTGTCACAGTGGATTGTAGGAAAACAGCATCTTAAGTGTGAAGAATTTTAAAGCATGTCAAAAAAGAAAAATGTTAATGTTAGCTGTGGGGCATGCAGAGTCAGCCCCCATTACTCTTTGGTGGATACAGTAGGGGAGGTCCTGCGGCGTGATACAGGAAGCTGCGACCTTTCTAGGAAGCCCAGGCACTATATCACTGTCTGGCCTGCAACGTTTCCATGTAGGCTAAGATAAAATGGACAGTTCTATCCGGGGATCTGCCTCAGTGGCTCCTGAGGCCCATCTCATTAATTGCTGGGGCAGCAGATGCAGGGGCAGTCACCTTTGGTTAGAATTATCTGGATTTCCAGTTTAACGAAAGAGCTGACCCAACAGATTTGCCTGCATAGTTCTCTTGCTCTACAACGTTGTGTTCATCAGCTCCATTTTAGTGACTTTATCACTTCCTAAAGGCTATACTCTCTGAAAAAGCTTTAAAGTTGAATCAAACATATATTGTGTTTTAAAATAAACTTTCACTTTTAAGCCACAGCTTTGAATTCCAGGTTGAGGCGTTTTAATAAAGAGTTAAAACTTCCTAATGTTACCCCTAAAGATGCTGTCGTTGACTATAACACTCAGAGCTGATCTTAATTCAGCCTGCAGAGCTGAGAGATAAATCCAATCTTCTTGTTACATTATATATACGCATGGCAGAAATTTAAGTGGCTACAAACCAGCAATTAGCTTTTTTTCCCTTCACAGGTTCATTTAGGTTTCTAAAAATATGCCTCCTAAAAAAAAGAGGGTTTGTTTGAAGTGAAATGCATAGCAGTATGAATTCTGTGTTGGTTTCTATTTTCAGGCCACTTTGAAAATGAAAGTGGAACATTCCACATGGAGTGTGTGTGTGTGTGTGTGTGTGTGTGTGTGTGTGTGTGTGTGTGTGTGTGTGTGTGTGTGTGTGTGTGTGTGTGTGTGTGTGTGTGTGTGTGTGTGTATACGTGCAATACAATTATATTATTCATTAATTGAACATTCATAAGCATGTCACAAATGATTAAGCCATATATATGCACAAAGGTGGGGTGGAGATTATTTTTATATAAGAAGGTAGGTCAGCTGCAGAGAGTCGGCTAAGAAACAATGAAGTACTGTATGTGTACACTTGTGTAGCATGAACAGGTTGAGCTTTGTTATTCACTGTTACATGCATGACAAACCAAGCCAGACATCTGTGAAGGGAAACGTACCGTGAATGCTCTCTGAAACTGAGTGGCACATGATGAAACTCCCGCACGTCTCCAGGACGAAGTGTGTCATTTTGGTGCAGGGAAAAACAACAACCAGAAAGCTTTCTGAATTTGTTTTTTCACGGTGCAAGAAGCTTTACCGACCAAGTGCCCCATTTTATTATTACGTCTTCTCTGTGCCTTCCCCAAGGATTTGTGGCTGTTGTTTGATAGTCATTTCATGATGCTTAGGATTTATCATACGACCCCTTGAGTGGCCTGACCCCTAGTGTATATCGACGACGTTTCATTTCCGGGATTGTTCCCATTGTACGCCGGATGTCCCACATTTTGCGGCCGGATTTCCCTCACCTTCTGCTTTCTTTGTGTTAGCATTCTAAACTAAAAGGTAGATTTGAGAAACATCCTCTGAGCTATAACCAGCAATCAAATTATATTTATATTTTTTGAGTAAACTTCTCATCACACACTCAACAGCCATTTTAATTCAAGAGCTCCCCTCCCTACGTGCACATGTTCCACTAAATCAAGTTCCTTCCTGAGGCTATTTTGCAGATGAACCGTACCTGCGTCTGGCGCTTAGTGCCACCCAAGACGATCGTGATTGGTTTAAAGAAATGCCAATAAACCAGAGCACGTTTTTCCCCTATCCTAACCAGACCTTCCGCCGCAGCGCTGTGGAGATAGGTCTGGCAATGTGGGACTATGCCTGACCCCCAAGATGGGAACCACTGGTCCGCTAAGTGAAACTAAGAGGCCGAGACTAAACGATGAAAAACCATACCAAAAGTACACACAAGTCTGAGGGCAGGGGTGTCCACATACTTTTGACCTTATAGAGCATGTGCAAGCTTGCCCCTTTTTGTACTCTTTGAGAGGTAATTAAAGGGAATTATTAACAAAAGCAGACATCATTCATTCAAACTGCGTTTTTACATTATTACATACAACTGCATATGCTATAATACAATATTTGTGTTACACAATCATCATGTTTGAATGTTATTAACCCTGCCAGACTGCATATTTCTCCTGGGTGTAATTAGTAGTGATGTCTAAAAATGCAGCTGTCAACAAGCTGAAAGGTGACAAGATTGTCTTTACAATGCGAATAAAACCTGTTCAATTAAAAAAAAAGACCAAAAGACACAGTGATTAACAGTGACATGCAGGTTTAATGTGGATCTTCCCAAAATGATTAAAAAGACAAACTAATTAACAACTGTCCAGCTTGTCAAAGAAAATCACAATCACTTTGAATTTTCAATCAGACTGAAAAAAGAAAGCTTGGCTGCTGCAGCCTGAGGGAGGGTGTGGGTTGGTCCGCACAAGGCGTTAATGACTCATTTGGATTAAAGTAAATTATTCTTACACAACATATCCTGTGTGATAACAGTAATTTTCCCATTTCCATCTGTGCCTCGACTGTGTGAAAAAAAACATAAATAAGGCTTACACTTACGAGGTTCATTTCCATCATCTACACCATCTTCAGGTACACACACACACACACACACACAGCCACACACACACACACATACACGCACAACCACGCGCACACACATGCACACACACACACACACACACACACACACACACACACACACACACACACGCACAACCACACGCACACACACGCACACACACACACACACACACACACACACACACACACACACACACACAGACACACAGTACAGCTTGTGCATCATCTGTCGCACGCACGCACACACATGCACACACACACACACACACACACACACACACACACACACACAAAACCACACACACACACACACACACACACACACACACACACACACACACTGACACACAGTACAGCTTGTGCTTCATCTGTCGCTTGTCACTTTTTATGACATTAACAGCATTATTAGCACCGCTCTGTCATGGAAGAGCGTATATATATATATATATATATATATATATATATATATATATATATATATATATATATAGCCCTAAAAGAAAAGCACTACCCCTCTCTTCCTCCAAAATATTAAAATGGCTCTAACTTTGAGTGGCACTGAATTAGCATTTTTATGTGAGTCATTTAGCTGTTATTCAGAATGACTTACTATGTGTGCAACAGTAGAAAACGCCTCAGCTCTTGGATCATCTGACTTAAAGAAGTGGAAAGAGTTGAGGCAGTGGTGCTCTGACATTCCTGCAACCCTATAATAATTATAAATAATGGCAGGGAGGTACAAGGGAGTGGAACAGGATGACATGAAAGAATGGGGACAATAGATTACACATCCAGCCTACTATCTTGTAAATTGCATAAAGGAGACAAAGCAACAATCAGACTGAAAAAATGGGAGATTGACATGAAGACAGTTTTCAGTGAGCTGTGTATCAGTTTAGTGAGCAGAGACGGCCTCGACAAAGCAGCATCGTTGAGCAGGCTTCAGCTTCTGCGTGCTGATTGTCACCACAAAAAGGAACTGTTAAGCTTGGCTAACAATGTGGATGGCAGTGGATGCTTCAAGGATTACAATTTATGTTCTGTGCCACCTCTTCACTTGTGTCCATGTGAATCTTCTATTTACTGTAATCCAGATTCATTGTCACGTTTTACATGTCTTAGCACAAATTATCAGCTTTACACATACAGAAAGTGCTATATAAAAAGAGTATCATTCATGATGTGTGTTTTTTTGTCAATTCCTCCAAACTAAATGACAAAACACATTGTTTACCATTTTATGGATGTGATTAAAGGTCCAAAATCATGCTCATTTTCAGGTTCATACTTGTATTTTGGGTTTCTACTAGAATATGTTTACATGCTTTAATGTTTAAAAAACACAATATTTTTCTCATATTGCTTGTCTGTATTCCCTCTCGGTCTGTAACGTTCCGTTTAAGCGTATGTCTCTTTAAGGCCCCCTCCAGCAAAAGCCCAGTCTGCTCTGATTGGTCAGCATTTCCGGGTCTTCCACATCATGTCTCAGTGTCTCTGCACCGCCACTCCAGCCATTGAATGAGTGTAACGGCACTTACTACCTATATAATGTACGGTTGTGACATCACAACCATTCAAGAGTCCTGACAGCTCGTTTAAAGGTGTGTGCATTTCTCCGTGGATTTAGCATTTTAATACTTTCACAGTATTTATATAACACCTTGACCTGCTTTATAATAAAAAAAGCCAAATACTAATGTTGACATGCTAAAATTCTGACAATGACAACACTAACATGGCAATGTTTTACAGGTATAATGTTAACCATGTTGTTAGCATGCTAGCATTTGCTAATTGGCACTAAACAGAAAACACAGCTGAACCTGTGGTACTTACAGTAATGTAGGAGCATCCATTTTCAACTTCAACTGAGACTCTGCAGACAGTTTCTTCTCGGCAGCTCTGAGGTGTCTAGATCCTGTTTCAGTTCCCTACAGTTGAGCTCTGTAACTTCTCTGCTGGTGTGGAGAGGAGAACTAAATTGCTAAATCACTGTCTGAAATAGTCAGTTAGTCTTTAAATATACGCAGCTAAAATGTTCTCATGGAGAGTTGCGACCCAGTGCGTGCTAATTTGTGTTATATCGACAGCAGCTGTAGTGCGTATAAGCAGCTTATTCTGGTCCTATTCAGTGTGGGCCTGTTATACTGGGGCAGATCAATGCACTCCTGTTACATCTGAAGGTTGTTGACTTTGTTCTCCTTTTGTTATATATAACTTTTGTGATTCTAGAAAAGGAAGATTTGAAGAACGTAACAGTGAGCCTTGTATTTAAATACACACTTGGCCTTCTTGCACACCTTGCTGCTTTTTGATCGTTTTGAGCTTGTGATTTTAACACTTTTATTCCTCTGCTACTTCACAAGTGAGATCATTCTGTAACCTTTGCCCTTAACACTACATTTTGAGAAAAACAAATGCATAAACTGCATTAATGTAAAGCTGTAATTTTTACTTCCTGAAAACTTTTCACC
Organism: Zingel zingel; assembly: GCA_023566125.1. Classification (NCBI taxonomy): domain Eukaryota; kingdom Metazoa; phylum Chordata; class Actinopteri; order Perciformes; family Percidae; genus Zingel; species Zingel zingel. Next base: position 7,102,165 of record CM042320.1, on the reverse strand, counting down.
CAACACCCACTTGGTGGTATTTTGTAACCACACATCAGTACAATGCTTCCTTTAAATCAGAGGTCTTCAAACGTTTTTTAGGCCGAGGACCCCTTAGCTGAAAGAGAGACCGAGACCCTTACTGCTGAACATACAGTATGTTGTATAAAACTAAGTTGCATGTTAAACCAGGATGGATGGATGAAAATTAATGGATTAATATATTATTTGTACATCACAACATATATGTGGAAGGCACTGTGACTCCTTAAACTGAGCTGTATGGTTACCATAGTGGCTACCGTACCTATAGTATAGTAAGCTTATCTTCAATGTGTAAATTCATTTTTTACAAAAATTCAAAAAAAGGCCAACTTATATTTCTTATAATATGCTGGATTCATATTATTGTATATTTTCAGAATTTTTAACATAATTTCGCAGCTTCCCTGCATTAAGTCTGAGGACCCCCTAGGGGTCACGGACCTCCTGTTGAAGATCTCTGATTTAAATCATAGACCAACAATCAGAGCTTTAAATTGACACCTGCCAACCTGCCAAATGCGGGTTTAAATTAACTTTGGTGAGTAACATTGTAAAGTTACTAGATGATTTGGCTATTGATGAATGAAGCAAAAAACAGGCTGCTGAAACGTTTTAGCAGTAGCTTTTGCATACATTGGATGTGCTGAATATGAATGTGCAAACTAAAACACAAGTTGTTTCTCCCTGTTCCTGATGTTTTACCAAAGGACGCTTTCATCAGTCAAATCGACATTGGGCCTCATTCACCAATAAGTTTTTCTTAAATGTGTTCTTAAGTTCCTAAGAAAAGTCTACGTCTGATTCATGACATGTTCTCAAACAGCAGAATTGTTCGTAGGTGTGTTCTTAGAATGATAAATCCCAATGTCTTCGTAATTTGAAAGCTTGTGCCTGTTGCTCCTATTTAGTATATGTAAACGCCCCGATAATTCCCATAAAAGGGCATGAGATGGCAGGGCTGTGTGCACACTTAGAGAAATGTTAAAAAAGACGTGGTAAAGACTGTGGAGGCCTCGACTCCAAAAGAAAGAAAAACTTTAGTAATTCTGAAGTGGAGGTACTGCTGCAAGAAAAGAGCGAAAAACGAGACAACATATTTAGTAGCGTCAGCAGTGGATACAAAGCAGCAAATAAAACCATACCATAGACCGTTAACAGTCTATGGCATTTACTCGGAAAAGGAAAAGGGTGCAGAACTGATGGAGTATATAGGCCTAGCACAATTCATACACAATGCAATTCAAAGTGCTTTACAAATGAGCAGAAGTGTAAGTGTAGTGTGTATTCATTAAAACAAACAAACATATAATTATGTGTAAAATAATGAAAATAATTAGTTTTTAAGAAATATTAATATTTTAAATTAGAACGGATAAAAACGGTATAACCCCTTATTTTGGGCAAACATGTCAACTCTCAATTGTGCGTAAGAGTGCTCTTGAGTGTCGGTAGATTCTGTACTTACCTAAGAACAAATCCCAAATAAGAAAACATTGGTGAATGCCAGAATTTTCGTGAAAACTGCGTAAGTGGGGTTTAAGAACAAATTTGTTCTTAAGAACGATTGGTGAATGAGGCCCGTTGTTCAGATGTGCAGCAGCATTTTTCATTTACAATTTCGGACTGCCATGAAAACAATTACTCAATGGTTGACATTTTGACTAGATCAATCTTTTATTCGGCCTTTAAAAAAAAAGCATACTCTTTATGTGAAACAACCGGGGTTCTCTTTTCACAGCCTTTTGGTTTTTAAAAATAAATTTCCTATATTTTCAAAACAGCTAAAGGGTTTTGGTGGAGCAGCGTGGAGTGTCTCATTTATTACATACAACACATTTTTGTTCAATTTTTTTCAATACATTTTACAAATGTATATCTGTGCCATGTTATGCCAATGCTGTGCCAAATAAAAGCCACAAAAAGCAGTTCTATCAGTGCTCATATACAGTGAGGAAAATAAGTATTTGAACACCCTGCTATTTTGCAGGTTCTCCCACTTGGAAATCATGGAGGGGTCTGAAATTGTCATCGTAGGTGCATGTCCACTGTGAGAGACATAATCTAAAAACAAAAATCCAGAAATCACAATGTATGATTTTTTAACTATTTATTTGTATGATACAGCTGCAATCAGATTATTACATTATTTATTATTATATATTTAATTTTCTTATATGGTGGGGAAATGATGATGTATGTTACTGGCATGCTCACACATTGATCCAGCTCTCTAATTCTGGAGCTCTGCAGGACATCTTATCTCCGGAAAGATATTGTGCCACACACTCTGAGTCATCCCTCTATCTGAGCCAGAAAGGGATCAATAACCACCATCATATGAACAATGAGCAAAGTTATTCATCATGAGCAATCACACCTATTCATAAAATGAACGGCAATATAGAAGACGAAGATATGAGGCATTTCAACATTAATGAGTGAAGACATTATGTTTATGAAGGAGGTGGAGATTTGAATTCCTCTCAGCCAGGACGTGGTTGTTGAAAATATTTGTTTCAACTTTTAAAGAACTTTTAATGTTTTTGTTTTGAATGTGCTGGTTTTACTGTCTTTGATTACCATGTAAAGCGCTATATAAATAAAATGTATTATTATTATTTTAAGTTTTTCCTCACTTATAATGTCTGTGTTTCACATGTAGATTTGGTTTCTAGCTTTTCCTTTGTCTTAGCATTTATTTTTTTAAATACAAAATCGGGATATGAACAGCTGTTAACACCATGAAGTAGCCAGACCCACATCAAGATGTTGGGTCTGGGAACTCACCATTAACAGGGTTCAATCCGAGGGCGGGATAAACGGTTGTCTTTCAAATTCCCTCTGCACGCAACAGGATAGCGCTACAACCAGGCAGAGCAACGAAGAAGGTAGCAGAGCTAGTTGATAGATTAAACTTTTGCCGTATCCGGTCGGCAAAACTCCGAACACATCTTCCTTTTTTAAGAATGATTTCAGTGCCGTTCTTTCTTCTTTTCTCAAGGAAAAGCTTAACTCCAAGTCTTCCTCAAGACCGCTGTTCCCAGCAGCAGCAGCCATAAGTCCGCCCACCAACTCTAAACACGATGTGATTGGCCTGACTAGAGTTTGGTTTTTCCAGCTCACAAGCCAACGGAGAGTGCCTGGACCCCCCTGGCTGCAAATTAAATTTGCTGCCGCTAGGGTGCATCTAGATTTCTAGGCCAACCATGAAGTACTTCCAAGTAAGAACAACGTGGCAATAAAGGCTGATTGATACATTTGTGTGGAAACAAGATTTAATTTCAGGATTTTTAAAGGACTCATGTTTTCTTGTTTGAAAATTGCCTTGACTACAGAAAGAATTAAGAAGATTTATTGCTGACTGTATACATTTAGAAAACGTTCATTAGAAGCTTCAGTTGTATCGTGGACTTGAATGAGAGTGAATGTTTGACAACAGTAATGAAAAAAGGTCTCTAACTGTGACGCATACATGTAACAAGAGCCACAATTAACATTAAAGGGGATGAAAAGCAAAAACTAATCATGCTGGAATTGTCCTTTTATATCTTATTCGTTTGCTTTGCTTGTGCAGAAAAATAAAGACCACCATAGTGATATCAAACAAGCCCGTCTTTACCGTAATGTTAGCATCTGCATATTAGCCAGACCTGTAATGTACAAATAGGGTGTGAAGTGACAGTCAAAGTAATTAAGAAAAGTTCTGAATCATCATCATGGAACAGTTAATTGTCATTAGACGTGTAAGGTGCTTCCTTTCCAAAGTCGCATTGTTACATAGTGACAGTTACATTGTTTACCAAATAAGTTGTTGTGCATCATTAGGCAAGGACACAATGCAACATAATGGCAGCAATTTCAGAACTGACACAAACATTAGGACTTCATTTATCATAATAAAGTCGTTTGGTCACAAGTGTTCGATCCTTCTGCCTCACTGAACAGATGGGTAAAAAAAAAGAAATGTCTCAGATAAACACGCAGGAGTCTCAATAAAACTGCAGTGTGTGTGTGTGTGTGTGTGTGTGTGTGTGTGTGTGTGTGTGTGTGGGCGGGCGGGTGGGCGGGCGGGTGGATTTGTGTAAATATGGGTTTGTGTGGGTATGTGTGTTAAAAAAACTGCAGTACAATATCCTATTGAAGGTCTCAAATTCACCCTAATAAAAGTCAGTAGCAAAGTCATATTATAAAAAAATATAAATATTAATATAAATAAATAAGAATTTTATCGCAGTCAAGCGGTCAAATTATCTTCCATCGTCTCTGTCATTTAATTACAATTTCATCCCATTGTGTTCTCTAAATGGTCAAATAATCTCAGCAGGTATTTAGGAAGTAGCAAACAAATACACATATCCTCTAACTGAGTCTTTTTCGTTCTCAAACTCAGCATGGAAAAATATTCCATAATAAAGTATGCCTTTTTTTCCATCTGTGAGACATCAACAAATCTGGTCTAAGGCAACTAAAATGGGTGATTCATTATTATAACATATTACTGCTTTAAACGAGGAGATCATTGAGGTGTAAAAATGAATTCTTATTGTACTATAGACATTAAGAGTATGTTGTCAGGTGATGCTGTCAGTGGATGTTATGTGAAATATTAAATCCATAATGCGTAGTTTCTGTCTCCCCCATGAGGAATTCTAAGTAATGACAACACCACTGTAGTTGTAGCCACATGACACAAGCCTTCCGTGATCGCGCTTCACCCTCACCCCTCCTCCACGCAGTTTGCTAGTAGCCAAGGAGGACACGGAGGATGTCACCGGACGACACAATCTTCTGAACATAGTCATACTGAGAAATACAGAGAGAGTTGTGTGGAGCCGATAGTCTTAATTAGCTTTGTAGCAACTTATTTGGCAATGGCTTGAATGTAACGGACGTTCATTAATATAAAGAGGATACGCACTAGAACTTTAAGTGAAGACCGGAAATGTTAGTCATTACATCAAAGTAATAATAATTAATGTATTTTATAGTACGTGTCTTCTCTGTGCAGTGCTTCACATTGAAAAGATAAGTTTGGTGATATGCTATTTTCCTTATTGGCAACCAATCCAAGGATATACCAAAACCAACAATGAATTATTGTAATTGTTGGTGTTCAAGGTCTTATAAAAGTTATTCCTCTGTGCCGTAGACCTCTACTGTTGTCCAAAAACAGATCTGACATAAACACACACAATGGAGTTTTTTTTTTGAGTCAAACCACATACATTGCCCTGCTGCCGTAAATACTTGCACCTAGAAATACGCAGCTAAAAAAATCCTCAGCAAATGCACTATTGACTCCTGTTTGAGTAGTCTATATCCACAACCTTCCACTTCCGGGATTGCTCCATTGCCGCCGGAAATTCCGCTGGATGTCCTTCTTTTCGGCCAGATGTCCGTCACCTTCCGCTTTCTTTGTGTTGGCATTTTAATCTCCGGTGGATTTCTGAGGACTATGGTTAACTGCTCCTCAGATCTCTGCAGGGTAAATCCAGACAGATAGTTAGCTGTCTCAATTTACCATGCAGAGATCTGAGTAGCAGTTAACAACAGTCGTCATAAATACACCAAATTTAAAATTTCAACACAAAAAAGCGGAAGGAAACGGAAAATACATGCATCCGGCGGAATTTCCTGCAACACCAGAGCAATCCCAGAAGTGGAAGGCGAAGGATATAGACTTTCAAAACAATAACCTCTTTTAATGGTAACTGATGGTAAATGGTAACTAGACCCTGCATCTTTCCACCTGTCCCCCATTTATTGTCTTGTCTTTCCCAGTCATCTAATCTCCACACCCTCCTGCAGGCCTTCTCATCAGTCCCTCCCCTATTATACATCTGGATTTCTAGAATCAGAACTTTGTCAGATTGTCCGTGTTGCCTTACTGCCATTGTGTTCCAGTCATTCATGCTTGTTCTCTTGTTCTGTCTGCATTTTATTTATATAGTCCAAAAACTCAAAGGGCTATACCCTGCACCATGTTCCTTCCTTCCATGTTCTGGGAACCTTCCAACAAGTCCTCCAAACGGTTTGCCTTGCCCTCTATTTGTTATTACCTCCCAAAACTGTTACAAATCACTGTTGAAAAGAAAAAACCATAGTTTGAAATTAATAATTTACCAGGCAAACATTTCAAACATTCTCTGTTTTCAGCTTCTTAAATGTGACAATTTAATGGATGTCTCTGTTTTACAGCAATGTATATGTAATATCTGTAGATGTCTTCTTGAGCTCTGGAAACTTGAGATGAGCATTTTTCACTATTGTCTTCTATTTTTCATAAATCAATGAATTGAGAGAAAAAGGAGGTAGATTTTTAGTTGCAATAGTCCCCCTCTTTTCTTGCATTAAAAACAAGTACAGTGCCTTGCGAAAGTATTCGGCCCCCTTGAACTTTTCGACCTTTTGCTACATTTCAGGCTTCAAACATAAAGATATAAAACTGTAATTTTTTGTGAAGAATCAACAACAAGTGGGACACAATCATTAAGTGGAACGAAATTTTTTGGATATTTCAAACTTTTTTAACAGATAAAAAACTGAAAAATTGGGCGTGCAAAATTATTCAGCCCCCTTAAGTTAATACTTTGTAGCGCCACCTTTTGCTGCGATTACAGTTGTAAGTCGCTTGGGGTATGTCTCTATCAGTTTTGCACATCGAGAGACTGACATTTTTGCCCATTCGTCCTTGCAAAACAGCTGGAGCTCAGTGAGGTTGGATGGAGAGCGTTTGTGAACAGCAGTTTTCAGTTCTTTCCACAGATTCTCGATTGGATTCAGGTCTGGACTTTGACTTGGCCATTCTAACACCTGGATATGTTTATTTGTGAACCATTCTATTGTAGATTTTGCTTTATGTTTTGGATCATTGTCTTGTTGGAAGACAAATCTCCGTCCCAGTCTCAGGTCTTTTGCAGACTCCATCAGGTTTTATTCCAGAATGGTCCTGTATTTGGCTCCATCCATCTTCCCATCAATTTGAACCATCTTCCCTGTCCCTGCTGAAGAAAAGCAGGCCCAAACCATGATGCTGCCACCACCATGTTTGACAGTGGGGATGGTGTGTTCAGGGTGATGAGCTGTGTTGCTTTTACGCCAAACATAACGTTTTGCATTGTTGCCAAAAAGTTTGATTTTGGTTTCATCTGACCAGAGCACCTTCTTCCACATGTTTGGTGTGTCTCCCAGGTGGCTTGTGGCAAACTTTAAACAACACTTTTTATGGATATCTTTAAGAAATGGCTTTCTTCTTGCCACTCTTCCATAAAGGCCAGATTTGTGCAGTAGACGACTGATTGTTGTCCTATGGACAGAGTCTCCCACCTCAGCTGTAGATCTCTGCAGTTTATCCAGAGTGATCATGGGCCTCTTGGCTGCATCTCTGATCAGTCTTCTCCTTGTATGAGCTGAAAGTTTAGAGGGACGGCCGGGTCTTCGTAGATTTGCAGTGGTCTGATACTCCTTCCATTTCAATATTATCGTTTGCACAGTGCTCCTTGGGATGTTTAAAGCTTGGGAAATCTTTTTGTATCCAAATCCGGCTTTAAACTTCTCCACAACAGTATCTCGGACCTGCCTGGTGTGTTCCTTTTTCTTCATGATGCTCTCTGCTCTTTAAACGGACCTCTGAGACTATCACAGAGCAGGTGCATTTATACGGAGACTTGATTACACACAGGTGGATTCTATTTTTCATCATTAGTCATTTAGGTCAACATTGGATCATTCAGAGATCCTCAATGAACTTCTGGAGAGAGTTTGCTGCACTGAAAGTAAAGGGGCTGAATAATTTTGCACGCCCAATTTTTCAGTTTTTTATCTGTTAAAACAGTTTGAAATATCCAATAAATTTCGTTCCACTTTATGATTGTGTCCCACTTGTTGATTCTTCACAAAAAATTACAGTTTTGTATATTTATGTTTGAAGCCTGAAATGTGGCAAAAGGTCGAAAAGTTCAAGGGGGCCGAATACTTTCGCAAGGCACTGTATATAACATTTCAACAGATAATCTTGAGTTTTTTTATACATTTGCTCTTTTGTGGCTCCCCCCCAGCCCCCAGCCCCTCCCGCCCCCCATTAAATACCAATACTGTCTAATCAACACTCAGCCATGTTCCCAAATATTGAAGGGCAGATTTAATGAGACATGAGGCACCATACTGTTTCCCATAAAAAGCCATCATTGTTATTAAAATTTGGACATTTCTGACCTTCATCTAACATGAGACACACAGCAAATGACATTAGAGTAGAATAAGGACCTAGTGGCAACCTTTTAAATTTTAATCTGTTAAGGCCACACCAATGCAAAGGCTTCAAATATCAATCTTTTTTTGCATTTACCATTTGACAGAACCAACTTTCATTATCCAAACCAACAATCTAAGGACCGGGTGTTGTATGTTGTACAGATTGTAAAGCCTCTTGAGACAAACTTGTGATTTTTGATTTTGGGATATATACAATAAATACCTGACTTTACAGAAAAAAATCTAAAGTTTTCTCTTTTTTTGTGTAGAACATTTTCAGTAATAACTTGGTGTCTGTTCATATAGGGAATCAGTGATAATGCAAAGCTCAAGAACAAAAACACATAAATGCATAAAAAGTAGATATTGTTGTTTTTGTATGTGTAGGTCAGTTAGCAGACAATGAGGCGATTAGGAAATTGTGAAATAGCCACCAGCTAGTGATGAAGACATTCTGAGAAGCACTCCGAGATTTGAAAATTAAAAGTAACGAGAAGTGATGAGTGGCTTCATCTGCAAAGGCCAAGTCATTGAAGAGCAGATATTAGAACATTAGATACACAAAACATTCTCTCTCAAGGCTTAAATCTAATTAGGAATTAATTTGTGAATGTCTACACATGGACGAACACAAACTTTTGTACCAAAGTCAATTTCTGTGAGATTTTTCTATTAAACAAAAAAGCTTTTTAATGACTCTGTACCAACAAAGGTCAGATTTAAATATTTCTGGTTTGTATTACAAATTGGTTCCGCCAAAGAAGTTATGTTTTTGATTCGGTTTGTTTGTTGTCAGGCCCAATTTTCATGAAACTTGGTGGTAGGGCGCCGCATGGGCCAAGGAAGAACCCATTACATTTTGGATGGATCCGAATCATGCAGCAGATACACAAATTTGTTAACATTGCGAGATAGGACATGGCTTTGGTAGTTTTGCTCAGTATTCCTATCGCTCTTGCTGAGATATTTGACTTCCGGTGAAAGCCGTGGTCTCTTGGAGTTGTTTTGTAAAAACTAAAGAATGTCCAATGATTTACTGTAACGAGGATGGACCAGGACGAGGATTAAATCAGAATGTTGGATGTACAATTATGAATGGGGACGTCATCTTCCATGTAGCTACCTAGTTACATCCGTAAAAAATAGCAACACAAAAATGATGACAACAGTGCAGGAGGCTGATGCAGGTGTGCAAGTTGTTGATGTAAGTCGATTTACAGAAATAATGACACTGAAATCTGCAGATTTCTTCAATTGTCATGAAAAACACCACATTACTGCTCCTAGAAACCACTTTGGCAGCTTCTGTGTCAACTCAAAACGATATCCTGTGGGACCAAGAAGTAGCTTTCTACTGGCCACCCCCATCGAGAAGTCGGCTAACATGAACTCAATGTCAGGACGAATAAATGAAGTGAAACAAAATGGTAATTCAGTGTGATTATGAGGCCAGTAATAGACAACGGAATTATCCTTTAAGCAATGCAACAATGCTCTGTCCATTGTTTTTAATGGAATTCCCCATTCATCTCTGTAGTCCCACCTACCTTGCCATATTAACTCTCAGTATACACTAATCAACACCAAGCCAAGTGCATGAACATTTTGAAGGGCAGGTTGGAGCAGTCGTGGGGTTTCCCAGCCTCACACTTTCAAAGACAGAACGTTCTGATTCTTACCTGTCAGGAAGTAGCGTGTGGTGATTTATGACTCTCCGCACCAAGCGAGACCCGGTAGAGGGGAATTCATTCCGGCGAGCTGTTTGGCGTCTGCCTTTAAACTAATTTCTGCATACTTAGGTACTTTCACTACCTGCACTTGTGTCATTTTTCTTAATGACTGGAAAAGCGGAGGCTGGGTGAGCAAGGCAAACAGGCACGGTTCCACCACAGGAGCCAACGAACAGAATATAATTAAGATGAGGGGAGAGGAAGGGTCGGGCGAAAGACCTCGGTAGGTAACTGAATATTCATTGTAATCAACTAAACAGCTCGATGATTAATTGCTTGGCTGTGGTGATTAAAATATGTCTGACTTAGTGGAAAATTGAGAAATTAGTCAAAGGTGGCTAAATCGAGTTTCCCTTGATTAACAAATGACAGTCCTTAGTTCTAGCTGGGAGAGACGGCTGGAGTTCTGGAGCCAAGTTTGGATACTTGAGAGAAACAATTTTTGTTCCGATGACAAAAAAGAAATAAATGATCCCTCAGTCCTCCTTTTTATCATCACAAGGCCTGATCTTGGTAAGCCACACTCTATAATTGACCTCAGGATGTGTGATCAGAGTGGAGGGAGGGGTAGCCTGTCTTCTGATGCCTGATTGCCCTGGGCGTTGTGTCTCGGCCCAGTTGTGCAGCCAACCAACCTGTGGTTCTGACCCACTTTCTGGCCTCATCCGTCACACTGAGAGATCTGGTGACTCTGATTTATTTCCTATGAATCCCATTTATTCCTCCCAGGCCGTTATGTCATCATTGCAGACTTACCTGCTCCATCGTGCTGGAAGCAGACAGGCTGCATTTGAATATTTCATTATTGCACAATAATACTTTAAATATGCCACTGGATATGATTCATACAGGTCATGCATGGTGCTGAAATGTTTTTCTAACTTGATCACAAAGACCTGAGGCTGTGATCATCAACCTTTAAAATGATGTCTCTGCCAGGAATCACTTTCTCCACAAATACAGAAAAAAACACCTCAACTGTGTCCTATACATCACAATAAGCAAGGAATAATACCAAGGAACTATGACACAAATGGCCTCTTCTTTATATCGGAATCCATTTTACGCAGGGCAGAAAATTATAAGCACCAGGAGGAATATATTCCCTCTTTGACTCCAAGTGGGAGAACCTGTGTTAATTTTCTTCCTTTTCAAATTGATTAGTGGATCAGGGGGCTAATTCAACCCTTGAGGAGCTACACACAGACAGAGTCTCCTTGTGAGCCCAAGAAGAAGTCATCCATAAACCACACGTCAGCCCTGTTGCTTGCTAACTCCCCATCACCCAGCGGCAAGCCTACAATTGCATTCAAACTGCCTGTTGCTAAGGTGCTGTGCACATTCTCTCCTCAGTGATTAAAAGTAATCAGATGGTGAAGCTAGAAAAGGAGCAGCGGGGCCGTGGTCATTGCCATCTCTATCTCACATTATGGCAGCAAATAAGAGTCACCAGTTGACTTAATGACACTATTTGGCAGATTTAAAAGCTATCACTTGTGAATGCATTTAAGTGGGTTTTATATCTGAGGAAATACTCTGCTTGACATTTTTTGTTGGAGAAGACTTTGTTTGTATTTTTATAACTGTCTTTATTTCATTTTTCACACATACTGTGTCCTTGTTGCATTCTGTATAACTGTACAGTGTGTAAAGTATTAAGTATATTTAAACAAATATAAAAATCATGCCTAAACACGCCATAATGCATGCAATATATTTTCAAATTTTGAGAGAGGTGTTAATGTACCACACTATCCCGGTTTGCAATGAACATAAGAAGAGACTCATGGCTAGAAAAAAGTTTTAAAAAATGGCTAATAGATAAAGCAAAAAAAACATTGGAAACATTTAGCTAATTTACAGTATTATAAAAGCATAATTATTTAATTAATTAATAATTATAATTTTTTGGGATATTAGGGGTAGCAGAACAAGCTTTAAACACAATATTGGTGATATGTCAATGTTACCTGATAAAGTTTACAAATCTGGCAGACATAGAACACCAATATTTTGGAGTCTGAGCGCCCAATGGATTTAAGTCCAATGTTTACTCTCATTCTATCTCCCTTTTTGGTCTTCTCTTTTTTCACTCATTTAGGCCGGATGTCCGTTACCTTGGGCTATCTTTGTGTTGTAATTTTAAACTCTGGTTGATTTCTGAGGACTGTGGTTAACTGCTCCTCAGATCTCTGCAGGGTAAATCCAGACAGCTAGCTAGACTATCTTTCCAATCTGAGTTTTCTGTTGCACAAATAAAACAACCTTTGAACGTACAAATGTTCCACCAAACCAAGTTCCTTCCCGAGGCTATTTTTCAGAGGGGCCATTGCTCCATACGGCGCTTAGCACCGCCCAAGACGATTGTGGTTGTTTTAAAGAAATGCCAATAAACCAGAGCACCTTTTTCTCCCATCCCGGAATGCTGTGTGGACTAGCCAGACCCTCCTCTGCAGCACTGTGGAGGAAGGTCTGGCAATGCGAGACTATTCTTCAACGTAACGAGCTAGCTTTGCAAATGGCTCACTTGTCAAAGTAATAAAGCTAACCCCATAGATGTGATAACTTGTAAATTCAGTTTTTGCTACTTCATGTAACATTGGAAGACCAACAATTTCCAGGTCGTGGGCCAATGTCATCGGTACTCGAACTGTCTTACTGTGAGCCTGTTTGCATCACCAGATATCCCATCATACCGTATAGTTACTTGTTTATCATTACCAATGAAGGCAGGCAAACTGTTCTGTGCCTCATAAAATCACATCTGTCTGCTACTTGCCTCCAGTGAAGAGAGTCAAGGTATTAACACACAGAGCCGGTCCGGGCTTCTGTCCTTTTCATTATCTTCTGATTTACACAAGTCTCTCTGCATTAGCAGCATGATACTCGTGCATAACGAGCATAGTTACTGACTCCCAAACAGCATAAGGATGAGAGCAGTGTGTGTGTGTGTGTGTGTGTGTGTGTGTGTGTGTGTGTGTGTGTGTGTGTGTGTGTGTGTGTGTGTGTGTGTGTGTGTGTGCGCGCACGCACGTTTGTTATTAAAGAGCAATGTCACAGCTCCTGGCTATTGTGGATAGCATGACTGTAAAGGTAGATGTTGCAGCAGGCCATTTGAGGTGCTTAATGACCCAAGAGTTGCATGATTAATGGAAGGGTTTACATGTGGGCATGTCATCTTTTAAGAGCCCCCCGCTCAAGGTCGGCTGAGCCTCGAAGAGAGCCCACAGAGACAACAGGGCTATTAGTGAAGTTTCTTTTCCATTCTGGACCACTGAAACACACACACACACACACACATGCACATATACGCAGTGAGGTGTGTGCACATACTGTACATAAACACACACACACACACACACACACCACACACACGCACATGTGCGCATGCACAGTTTAATACTCACATCCCTTCACGCACACATTTACACCAGGGACCACCCCAGCATTGCAGGGACCTCTGGGATTCCTCTAACCTGCTTTGTGGAAGCAGAACTCATATCCCTTGTTAGGCGCCACAGCCATAGGATGATCGAGTGCAAGCACGACCAGATTGAATAGTATCCAAGCCTTCCTGTTCATTTACCTTGCCACTATGAAACGCCCCATATAACGTGAACACAACCACACAGGCACACACATGCACCCCTAGTCTCTTTGTTTCTTCTGTTCCTTCAGTCCTTACAACAGCAATCAAAGCTGGTGCTTAAGGGATGTTTCAAATGCTGTATTTTACAGTGTTGTATATATAAACAGCTGTATATATTTTGTCAGTTTCATTTATTTTCAGGTCTCTCTGACTGACTTAGTTTCACACCTTTTCTGGAACTACTGGAGCAGTGACTACGATGGTGCAAGAATTGCCAATAATTCAAATTGCCAATAAATGCCTGGTAGGTTTGTTGAAAGGTTCTTCACGGGAATAATAAATAAAATACAGCCTAGTGTACCATGATTCAATTTTAAAGCAGTCAGGAAGTATTCAAGCAAACAAAAGTAACCTCAGAGTGTGAGCCCACAGGGTTTTGGTCTATGAAGAAATGCAGAAATGAATCGTAAGGAAGTCTAGTCTTATTGCATTGTTCTGGCACCATTATACTGGTTTGCTCTATGTAGGTTAATATGTATAGACATTTATAAATGAGTGACTTAAATGAAGTGAGTTTACATAAAAAAGTGTGGTTTCATGTGTCCTTTCTTTATGAGTTTGGGTTTAAAGGTCTAGTGTGTAGGATTTAGGGCGATCTATTGGCAGAAATGGAATAAAATCTTAATAATTATGTTTTCATCAGTGTACAATCTCCTGAAACTAATAATCATGTTTTTTTGTGAGTTTAGAATGGGCCCTTCATATCTATGCATACATCTATGGAGCAGGTCCTCTTCCACAAAGTCAGCCTTGTTGCACGTCCATGTTTCTACAGTAGCCCAGAGCAGACAAACCAAACACTGATACTAGATAGAGCCATTTGTCGGCCGTTGTAGTTCTCCTACTCCAGCGATCTTCAATAGGGGGTCCGGGACCCCTAGAGGATCCCTTAGAGTTACTGCAGGGGGGCCACCAAATTAACTATTTGATATTTAATATGATACATTTTTTGAAAGTATTTAAAAACGAAAATGTCTATGATGTCTATAATGAGTCCAACATATTATTAGTAAATATAAATCAGCCTATTTTTGAAAAAACAAACAAACACTGGTGATAGGCTTACTGGCCTATAGGTAAGGTAGTCAGTCACTAAGGTAGCCATCCACACATGCCACATGTTTAATATTATACCATGATTTATACAATCATGCCAACAATTATTATTTCATTAGCTTAGAATTGTATGCACTAAAAAGGCATGCATAAAGGCTTTAGGCCGCCCACATGTTATTGTAGGACCAGATTAATATGCAACTTAATGTTATACAATATATGTAGAAGGGGGTCTCTGCTCCATCTCTCTTTCAGTTAAGGGGTCCTTGGCTGTGAAGACCCCTGTTCTACACCATTGGCACATGGGAGACATTTGAGTTGGTTGCAATCTTCACCTCACTGCTAGATGCCACTAAATCCTTCACACAGAACCTTTGAGTTAAGAATATTCAAAAGGTGATATCTGAATAATGTATAATGCGTCTGTTAATGTGAGTGATGTTTTTTTTTTTTTAATAGGTCTGTCCAGAAGACTTATGCTGACAGAACTTTTCAGAAGAGTGTGTTCAAAGTGAGATGAAAAAATGGATCTGACTTGGTAAGCCATTTGGTAAATTGTGTGTGTGTGTGTGTGTGTGTGTGTGTGTGTGTGTGTGTGTGTGTGTGTGTATGCAAAAAAAGTTTGACCTTTGGGATTATGGTAGGAATGAAGATAATGATCCTCATCAGGGAGCCCTGGGTGTTTATCAAGACTTCCTCTCACTTTGCTACGGAGGGTAATCACACCTCTGCTCACATGGAAATGAGCTGGAATGAGGCAGTGAACTGTGACAAGCCGATATAATTGACAAGCTGAATTCTGGAGTGAGAAAAGTGAAGTAAACTAAGTGTCACTAACAACATGAACTGCTGTCAAAAAACAGGGCATCTCCCCCTGCCCACTGAGAAGAGGTCCTGCCGGGCGGAGACCCCACAGAGGGGGAACTCGTCACGGCTCCTGTTGTTGCTATGCAACTATAGAAGGCCTTCTTGATGTGCAAACCTCCTGAAATGTTAAGATGTTTCAACATGTTGAACATGCTGTCAACACAACTTTTCCAAAAGAAACATTGACTACGTTTACGTGCACATAATATTCCGGTTTTTGCTCTTACTCCGAAAAAGACAATATTCTAATTTCGCTGTTTACATGACTAATGAAAGTGAATAGTCCACTAATATTCCCGTTTACATGTAAAATAAGATTTTTTCAAAGTTTACCAGCGGTGGCTGACTTGTTGGACCGTGCGAACACAGCCTTCCTCTTTCATTCCTTCAACCAGCTTCTTGAAAATGTCAGCATAGCGATGTTTGCGCACATTCAAAAACCTGTTGATATCCAAGTCTTTGATAATGTTTAAAAGTAGCTGTGTTTCTCCATCTTATCGGGCCTGCAGCCTTGCAAACTGTTGGCTGGTTGGTTTGTGTATAGCAACCATGGCAATGCCGAAGCTGACCATAAGCCGTAAACGGCTTGAGACGCATTTTCCGAATGCGCTGTATACATGTCCAAAGAATGCCTCTTAAACACAAATAATACCAGAATATCCCACATGTCTTAATCAGAAAATGCTATATTCGGAAAAGGGCCTAATTTGGAATGTTCAACCTGAATATGCTGTTTACATGACCCGTTTCAAATTCGGAATATTGTCATATTCGGAATAATAGTGGAATATTAGTGTGCATGTAAAGTAGTCACTGAAGTAAACGAAGGCCACAGTAAAGCAAAGACAAGCATCAGTCAGGCAGAAAGAGCTACATTTTGTTATTGTATATAGCTGGATGGCGTGGCTCCCAAACTACTCTTAAAACTACTTATCTCTCTGAAGAGAACTGGATGTCAGAGGTCTGTTGGTTTGTACTCCACCTCCTCGCAGTCTGAATGGACAAGTCTGCACGAAGAGAGAAGAGGTGAACGAGGGCGATCGCTCGGAGGAGCAGATCTCTTTTGGCCTGTTGTCTCCATGTCTTCTGTATATCTCTTTAAATTATACTTGTCTTGCCTTACCACCTCTACTACAGTACTCCTTCTAATAATGATCACCTAACCTGAATGTTTTTGGACTGTGGGAGGAAACAGGCACCTGGAGAACACCCGTATAGATATACAGGGAAAACATACAAACTCCAAGCAGAAAGGCTCCAGGCGGCTGGCAGTTTTGAACAGTACTGACCAATAACACTAAACCAGAGTGCCACTTTTTTCTAAATTAGAAGCACCATATTAACATAGCTTTAAACTTCCCCTTGGCATCAATAACATTTCATTTTACATCTTAAATCCAAGTGCAGAGCTTAGCGCATTGCCAGGTGCCAGGTATATTTTATTTACTTCGTACCAAAAATCTGTCTTCAGTTTCTCTGCCACAAAAAAGACCTCTCCTGTGGCAATCTATCTTCTTGTAGATGGCTGTGAGAATCATGCATGGCTGTCAACACCGTGGCAGCAGTCAGCCATGCTGGAGGCATATCCTGTTCATTTTAATGCACGCCAGCCCGCAAACCAGTGGCTCAATCTACTCAGGAGAAAATTACAAAGCCCAATCAATACAAATGTGTCCTACAAAGTTAAATACCAGCTTGTCTGATAAACAGCCACTTCTCCCTGTCATACTGCACAGAGGCAATCTGGCACTACAAATTGCTTTAGAGGGACAGCAGAGGGAAGGAAGGCTTTATGGGAGGAAAATTAGGAATATTTTTCCCCTTTTTTGAAAATGTCATGGCTTTTGGTGACTGGTGACATACAAATCTTTTACATTACACTGTAAAAAAAAACTGCAGAGCCGAGGATGTCTGTTATTTTCTGACAGTGTACCAGTTTAAGAAGGTGTGATGATGCTACTTTTGTCACCTCATGTGCCACAGAAGGAACCTGATCGGTGGGCTTGATGTTTGTTAATAGTGATAATCCCTTTTTGACATTAAAGCAGAGAAGCTGCTGTTTAAGTGCCATGACAGTCTCCTCAAAGTCACAAGTAACACACATTGTAATTTGGTTGAACCTACCCTCTAACCTTAAAGGGGATATATGCTCATGTTCAGGATCATACTTGTATTTGGGGTTTCTACTAGAACATTACTTCCATGCTTTAATGTTAAAAAACACATTATTTTTCTGTATTTATATATTATTTATATACCTGTATTTACCCTCAGTCTGAAACGCTCCGTTTTAGCAGCTGTCTCTTTAAGAACCCCTCCCAAAAAAGCCCAGTCTGCTCTGATTGGTCTGTATCGCAGCCAAGGAATGACTGTGACAGCACTGTAGTTGCACTTTCTACCTAATAATATTATAGTTGTGACATTACAACCTTACCAAAGTCCTGTCAGCTTGTTTAAAAGCACAGTTTCTGAACACGAGTTGTGTGTATTTCTTTGTGGATTGAGCATTTTAAAATGTTCACAGTATTTATATAGCACCTCAAACTGCTTTATAATAAAAAGAAGACAGAAATCTCACATTTTACAATAGAGAACCTTTAATTTCATTTAGCTCATTGTTTTAGTCCTCCAGTTAGGTTTTAAGGCTTTCATCAGCCACACATATTTAATCATGGACAGCTGTTCCTAGCAAACAAGCACAGACATGCTGACTGCACACTGTCTTGTTCGCAGCTCCAAACAGCAGAGCTGAAGTTACAAATGGCTGCTAGGGAAAGTGGAGCATCTGGCAGCTAAAGATCCAAAAAAAAAAAAAGTTCAATCATTTAGGAGTCGGTGGAGAACAAAACAAAGCTAAAAGAAAAATAAAATTGGAATACATTCATCAGGTGAATGGACACACAACTCTAATTGGATGTTTACTGACAGGCAATTGTTTGCTAATGCCAGAAGAAACAAAGTATGCCCATTGAAAGAACATTAGGGTCCCCACAGGAAGTAACCTAATGGTTTATTTTCAATTTGACCTCCGTCAGCTCTCAACTCTGCCTCTGAAAGATGCTTAATGGAAGGCATTTAGCTCAGTTACTCTTAATCCTGATCGGAGGGACCCAGGATTTTGCTAGGCCTGTCTCCTAACAGGTAGTTAATTGCATCTTTGTAGGGCATTAACACAGCAAGCCGTTAAGTGCCCCTGGAATCTCAGGTGTAAATCAAACCCTAATTCAAATATAAAATATAAAAAGTGAGGACCAGGAATGATAGCTCGATTGTAACAAAATATCCAAAGCAAAATGCTCAAAACACAAAGAGTTCTGGGTTAAAAGGAAGATCTTGTAGATCACAAAAGAACATGACGGTAGTCTTGCAAACTAGTGTGAGTCATGTTTGGGCACTGCTCCTTTAGCAATTCATTATTTCTACTTGCGGTGCTAGTTAAAACCCAATCCACAGTTATACAACGGTCACCAGCTATTCTACTCGCACGACTAAAACAACTTTTGAGCGTACACATTCCACCAAAACAAGTTCCTTCCAGAGGCTATTTTGCAGCGGCCCAAGACGATTGTGATTGGTTTAAAGAAATGCCAATAAACCACAGCATGTTTTTCTCCCACCCTTGAATGCTGTGTGGACTAGCCAGACCCTCCTCCGCAGCTCTGTGGAGGAAGGTCTGGCAAAGCGAGACTAGGTTTGTCAGACCTATGTCCACAGCGCTGTAGAGGAAGATCTGGCTACACCACACATAAATTCTAGGAGGAAAAAAAACGCTCTGGGTTGTTCGCATTTCTTTAAACCAACCAACCTTGGGCGGCACTATGCTCTTAAAGCAGCGACAGTGGCTCTGCACAATTGTCTCGAGAAGGAAATTGTTTTGGTGGAACATTTGCACCCCGCAAAAAAAACGTACAATATAGGGCTGAAACGATTCCACGAGTAACTCGAATTATTCGATTACTAAAAATCCTCGATGCAAAATTATTTGCCTCGAAGCCTCGTTTAACGATGTGTTACACATGTTCATGAAGAGTGATTACAAAATGAAGAAAGAGCATAATGAGCTAAGAGAGACAGGCTGGAGAAAACGACAGAAAGTTTGGAATCAGTTCATTAAAACGAAAACTCTGTACAGTGTGTCTACTGCAAAATCAAACTAGCTTACCACAATAATAGCACGACGTCAGTGCTTTAGCATCTCAACAGAAAACATGGAGTCTAACTTAATCATCCATTCCACGAAGAGGACCGACAAAAGTAAATCAGAGAGTCGTATGGACGATGAAACTACATCAAACACAACAACTACCAAAATCAAAGGCAAAAAAATACGTAGTGGTGACCACAATTTGACCTGAAGAGCCGACTTGACGTTGACTATCCCTTCGGAAAAACAGCTGATTGTTGCACACCATTTTCTCTCACTCTCTCTCTGCACGGAGAAACAGCTGATCAACGATCTACTAGCATAAGTGTAACAGAGTTGTGTGACATTGTTATCAAATATATAAATGAAAATAGGTTGAGTATAACTAATATTTACGATATAGGCCTATATACAGATCAGTCTCAGGTTGAAACTTGTAGTTCTGAAAGTTAAGATGCACAACCTAAGGTAATGTTTATGTATGTTTAATGTAGGCCTTAGTTTGAGGTTGTTATTGCATTTCAGAAAATGTTTTCTTTAAAAACAATGTAATATGGCACTTAAATGCACTTAATGTTTAGTTTTTTGAGAGATAATATTGTAAGCAATGTAGGCAATAAAAATGTTGCTTTTTCCGAAAATTAAACCAAACTATTGTATGTTATTGCTCTTCAATAAAACAAAAGTATTTCTTAACCGCATTTATCCGATTATGGAATAATCGGTAGAATACTCGATTACTAAAATAATCGATGAAGCCCTAGTACAATATTAAATGACGTTAACTGTTCACACAATACAGTAACATAAGCTATTTAAATTAGCAGGATACATGGTTAAACGCAATATGCTCTTACCAGTGTATCGTCGTCCGTACTTTGTCCATTGCAAATCCCAACCAATTGGTCTCAAAATGTCCTAGTTAGATTAGCTTAGCCCAATCTAGTCCACCATGACTATGGGCAGCAATAAGGTTTATCAGTGTTTTAAGCCCCCAACGTCTTCTTCCAGGCAGCGCTGCCTGGAAGGCACTAGGATTAGGCAATGGTTATGGTTAGGGTTATGGTTAAGGTTAGGGTTAGGTGCCTTGAAGTCAACGGTCGCAGCGCTGCCTGGAAGGAGACCAGTGGTGTAGTCTAAGTGATACGCAGGTATACGCCGTATACCCACTAAGAAAAGTCAAGGATTTCCGTATACCCACTTACAAAAGCGCGATGATACGTAACAACCTCGTTGTGACAGAACGTTCTCACTTTCATTCATAAATTCACCCCGTCTGTGTTGTGAAGCACTGACATTTGGATCTTTGGGGCTTCCATGGCCGTGCCCTGGATCTGACGCGACGTCACTTTTAAAGTTACTAAGCAACAACAAGTTGTTTTGGTTAGTCTTTCCTTTCTCACAACTGGTAGAGTTTGAACAAAGTTTTAAAGTAACGAGATATGAAATATGAAAGGGAGTTTAAAAACAGGCACCCTTGGTTAGATCAGCACACATGCAAAGCTGATATAAGCAATGGAAATTCATAAGGTCAATGACTATGCAAATTAGAGTAAATTCTTAAATCTTAAATGTGCATTACTTTACACAATTAAATTACTCTATGGTAATGTTAGTTATCAATGGTCAGATAATTAACTAAAATAAAAAGAGTGGAGCTTTTTTTCTCCTTTCGTCTGCTTTTTATGTATTTGATAGCCATGGTGATGAAGATTGTAAACGGTTTATTAAATACTTTTGAGTAAATTTAGACCCTGTTCAGCAGATGTTATTGCTAATAGATACAAAACTTGTATGATGATGCTAATTATTAGTCATGGTTTTGTGTGGCAGTGTAGGGGTGTCGATTAAATGGCTCATTTGTGTGATGTCCTGTTGTGTTCAGGTTCGGTTGCGTTTCCCAAAAAGTAAAATCTGTCTCATCTTTTCTCAACTTTGAGTGTTGTTTTTCCAGGGCTTTAAATAAACGCCATCAATACTGAAACGTCAGTTGTCCATGTACAGTTTGTATATAGAAACGTCACAGTGCTTAGGGACCGTTCAGTATTTATGGAATGGACCACCGGAGGAAAATAGGGGAGGGTCATGTCTTCTCATTTTATGTTGAGGGGAGGGTCATCCAATTTTTTTTTGTCTAGGGAGGATGGTCACCCAACTTTTGTATTCGTGAGAACAGCAACATTTCAAAGTGGCTTGTTTGGTGCATATTTATCCATGTAGCTCCATGTAGCTCTCTCAGTCATGATGGGTCCCTCCCTATTTAGACAATTTGAACTGTAGCTTTAAGAGACCGTAACTGAAATAAATCCCGCTTGCACATATAAACACAAACCTGCTTTGCTAACTCCATCGTGTTGTAACTAAGACATTTGCTGAATTTTTTATTTTTTTTTATTCATTAGCATGATTGCCGTACTGTTTAGTTCAAAAACATCCAAAACACCGTACGAAAACATAGTGGACCAGACGTAAGCTTTTATTTTGAAAAGTCAAAGCTTGCGGACTGCACCAAGCCAGGAGTGCATGAGACGGGAGGTCTCCAGGTTGCAGACATACCCGACTCAAATATCCTTTCGGTCCCGGTGATATATATATATATATATATAAACGACAGCCTTTTCAAGGTAATTGAGAAGGAAGGAGTGGTAGCATGCAAGCTCCCAAATTGATGCTCCTCTGAGAAATGGAGTTTTGGATAATGTTCAGCATAAATATACAAAATATACAATGACTGAGGAAGCCTAGTGATGAGTCCATAGCAAACAGTGTTGAATTACCCAGTGTGCTTTGCTGAATGGTCTCAATGTTTTATTTATTTCATGTGAATACTAGTTTACTAGATGAGTAACTTAGTATTTGAAGTAATGCAGTAATGCATGAAGTGTGCATTTAGTTTCCATGCTTATTATGTTTCCACAACAATGTTAGTGAGTAAATCTACTGAAATGGCCACCACACCATAACAGAGGAGTGGGATGTGTAAGATGAGAATGCAAAGGTTTAGCAACATATGCCATGGCTGTATAAAAAAAAAACATTGTCTGTCTGTATGTCTTTACCAAGCACAAACCAGTACAGAAGGCATCAATAACTTGTTGGTGAGGGTCATCCCTTTTATCCCATATTGTTTTGGAGGGTCATCCAAAAATTATTCCTGATGAAGGGAGGGTCAGGTCTATTTAGAGTAAAGGACCCAAAACTCCTC
This sequence comes from Zingel zingel, assembly GCA_023566125.1. Classification (NCBI taxonomy): domain Eukaryota; kingdom Metazoa; phylum Chordata; class Actinopteri; order Perciformes; family Percidae; genus Zingel; species Zingel zingel. The sequence continues at coordinate 7,079,237 of CM042320.1, read as the reverse complement.
CGGTGGCCCCTGAAATTAATAACGACAGTCCCTTAGTGTATGGGGTGTCGCAGTATACTCACTACAAAAAAAATTGACTACACCACTGAAGGAGACGTTGGGGGCTTAAAACACCATCGAGCAGCAATAAGAGAGTATTTCCCAATGGATTGATGGCTGGATACAGTATTTCCAACATTTGCCCAGCTCATAGCAGAGAGAAGTGGGGATAGTTGAAAGGTATGTGTGTTGGCATCTGCTCAGCTGCATTAATGTATCACCTGTGCTTTATGAATCCACACATTAATCTTAATCCCCATATTCAGAATTAGCTTTCAGTGAACAGAGGAAATTTGGTGGACACCAAAATGTAATTGTTCTGTGAACATTTCATTCCAAAACCACGGACATAAATCTGCTGCTATAACATTTCTTACAGGAAAGCCTAGTACCATGAAAAGCAGCCTCAATATTACACAAAATAATGTGGATGGGCTTTTTCAGATGCTTTTGGTCATATACTGTACCTATTTTGTGGGCGTAGATGGACTGAACAGCAGTGCTTTTTTTGTGTAACACTGAGATGTGTTGTGTTGTTTCTCTGTAGATGTGTGTGGGATCGTGGCTGTGTGAGGATGTGTGGAAAGGATATGATTTTATTGAAAGTGCATCGATTCCCCCCCCCCCCCCCCCACACACACACACACACTCTTGTTTTTTTTATTAAAGTTGAAATATATCATTAAAGAACATCAAAAGATGAAAAATAAAAACGTATCTATTCAGTGCTTTCTCCTGTGAGTGCATCTCTTGTCATTCCTCTCTGCACCCACACCCGCCCCCTCACAAGTAGCCCTTAAACTTCTCTCTCAATAAACCTAGACTCTTCGCTCAGATAAAGGCAGAGGATAAATGAAGAGGCCGCACTTTGTGAGTGTTTTTGTATTGCTAAACTTGTCAGTATTGAGTCAAAGATTGTTTAAAAGCGAAGCAATTTCCAAGAGAATCATAAGCCTTCAGCTGAAAAATAAATGGTATCTCCTCTGTGTTTGGGGCTTTTTAGTGTTGATTCCTGAGGGGCAGAAGGAGGAGCTGAGGGGTTTAATGTGCACCGGGCCTCAACTTTGGAAGCATCAATAAGTGCCAGTGCAGTAAAGCCCTCCTGGGTGTGAGATTGGCTCTATTGATTAGTTTCTCTGAAGATAACATCCTCACTTGTGGACCTGTCTCTTTAAAAAAAAAATCTTAAATTTAGTCAAACCTCTCATTTTGTTCTCTAATCTTTCCTTTGGGAAAGATGCATGTAGAGAAACATTGGCATCCTGGACACCACACCAAAAAGCACCTCTCTGCATGTCAGTGAAGTTAAATGTTTAATTTGCAAAGGATGTAAAAAGCACTTTGTAAATCTCATTGAAACAGCTTTTAGGGCAGATGTGTGTGTTCCAGAGCATGGTGGGCGAGTGTCTTAACGGAGGTGAAATACACTGCTGAGTATTGATCGGAGACCATGTGATTCAACTTCTCCCCCTCGTCGTCTGTATCGATTGGCTGGTGCAGGCAGGCTGGACCTACAAAACAACGTCTGCAGCAGAGAAGCCTTCCCACTTAGCTTTTAACCCTAATTGACATGCCTTTGAGTTTTTTCTCGTCAGTCCTCAGTGTTTTGATTGGATATCCCTGAGTGCAGACATGCAATTTATCAAATGCGGTTTTGCAAGTGTTGCTGATATGAGTAGAATGAATGTGAAACTATAATTTTGCTCTGAAAAAAACTAAGAAAATAATACTCTAAGAGCTATGAACATGATCTAATACCTTTTTTTTCTGTAGTGTCTAATGTGTTATGGGTTTACAGTATGGAAACTACAAGAGTTCCACATTTGTCTACAAATGCCTGTGACAATCTACAGTTTTTAGCTGTGTAATTGTCAGTGGCCAGTAGCATTTCATCTGATGGCCATCCAAGTGCTGATCCTCATTTAATTTGCTTCCCAGCTTTATCTAAAGCAGCAGAGATAATGCAAACATTTTCGCTTTGTTAATTGAAATCCTGATTAATTAACAGACTGCCTTACGCAGTGTGATTACAATTTATTTCTAAAGTTCATTTCAGGCAATTCAAATCATACGTTTAGCAGCTATAAAGCAAATTCTGAAACCATCTTGTGTTGCCTTTTCATCTTTCAAAACCTGACAGGCTTCACTGAAATACGGATTGTCTCGCTTTTTAAAACATTTTATGTGTTCTATGTTGAAGTAAAAAAACAAAAAACAATAGATTTGTTGTATTCACATACCCGGAGGGAAAGGGGAAGCTTGTCTGACTAATACTGCGTCTATAGGGTATCAGGCTCTCTGAGTCGGACTACCAACAAAGTTAGTTGCTGCAGGATACTTTTTCATGTGTCATTATTTCCTTGGACCAGTGAAACTAAATGTGAACCTATTTTCTCCAAGATTGTAGAACCTCCTGGATGTTCCAGTTGGGAGGAACTGTCCACTTCATTTACTCCTTCCATTTGTTAAAGGCTCTTATGGAAGTCCCGCACCATCTGCATGGTGAAAACACTGGAAACTTCTCTTAGGAGTGTGTTTGCTCGCTGTGTGACCTCTGTTGGGTTTTTCCTTGGTGCAGGAAGTTAAGTTGTGTTCTCGGTCAAATTAAAATGCATGAAGTATGTTTGTAGGTTAGCACAACCTGCAGTTTCTTTCCTGTGTAAGAGTACAGTCAAAATATATGGTCCAACTCTCAGTAAGGCATCAGCTGTCAGCACTAGAGGCCTTCATCTGCTCCCTCTGGACTCAATTTGTGCACTATTTTGTTTTTACACACAGCAAAACAAACACACACACACATACACACACACACACACACACACACACACACACACACACACACACACACATATACCTCTAAAAATATGAGCAACCTCAGAAGACAGATGTACCTAGTTGTTCAAAATATTGTCATCTCTTCAGAATATGCCCTGGGATCGCTGTCAGAGACTGAGAGTAATAAGAAATGAAATGACAGACTCATGAATCAATTACCTGTGGTATTGGTGTTGGTGACAGGGAGCAGTGTAAAGTAAATCCAATTAAAAGGTGAGATAACTTGTGTTGGAAATTATATATCAGCAAATTGGTGCAAATGTATGTTGAGTTACTTCAATATCTTGTTATCCTTAAGAAAACAAGTGATCATATTATAATGACTTTAAGGTGATTTGTGGAGTTTTCAAAGGTTATGTTTACATTCAGCGTTACTCACCAAAACAAATTGAGTGTATCCTTGAAATATAACAGATGTGCTGAATGCAATTCCTGAATGGGGAGGGGTATTAAATACATTTTATAAACATGAAATATAATGCTGTAAAAATATAGTTTCATAGAATAATGAACTCTTGAGTGTCAGTTGTATGTCAAAGGCAAATGCATTGACTTGCAGTTCAGTTTTGATGATGTTTTACTGACTGACGAAGAGTCCCAGGCATTTTAGTCTCTGTCGACCCATCTGTGATGTCTCGTATGTGAAGAGTCAGAGTCACATGAAGGTGTGAATTGTTATGAAGCAGCCAGGGTCCTGACATCCCTCCCTGGGCAGTTTCTGAGCAATTCACACTCTAATTTGTATGACTGTGGCAATTCTAACATATCACACAATGTCCTGTGACCTCACAGGTGACATTAAGGTGTGAAGGAAAGGTACTCCTATATCCTATGTCTGCAAAGACTGAAAAAAGTGCAGTACCTCAAAACTCAGTGACTAAACACACTCTGTTTTGTTTCTGCCAAAGAGGTTGTGACTTCTGTCTTTTACGCTTTGTCTAGTAGTTAGTAGGATAACTGAAAATGTAAAGGTTTGCCATGAAAACTTCACCTACAAATTGTTGTTTTCTCATGTGCTATTCCAATCTTACAAAAGAAGATTAGGACCAAATGTGAAAAAAAATATTTGAAAATGTATTTGAGTTCTAAGTTTAAAGTCAGAATTCTGAGGAAAAAAAGTCAGATGTCTGACTTTAAATTTTTTGTAAGTAAAAAAATACTAATTTAAACATATGTTTTTTACTTTATTGTCAGAATTCAGATTTTTTTTTCTTACAATTCTGTCTTTATTTTGATAATTCTGACTTTTAACTCAGAACTCAATAGATGTTTTTCACATTTGGCCCTAATCCTCTTCCGTACAATCTCCAGTAATCTTATGCCAAATTCTTCTAGGTGTAGACCATTTGGCGTGACTGCATTGAGTTACTCCTGCAACCTAGATGATTTTTACTCTGAAGTGATCCTGCAAAATTGGATGGTATTTTGCCTACAGATGTCGCTACAGCAATGTGATGAATTTAATGGGCCACACCTCAGTGGTCCCAGTCAGGACTTAGGTATTCTCTAAAAATAAACATGGTTATCTACCAACATCGGGAATCTTAATGCTGATCCAGACTAAAAACATGTATTTTCAAGTTGTTTCTGTGTTATGCTCTTCGTGTGATTCATGTTTTTGTCTGTTTTTCTATGCACACTGGGACCTTCTGACCTTTCCTGAAAGGAGACATCAGGTAGTCCTTGGCATTATTCTTAAAGCCATTGATAATACCTACAAAGGTAATAATATATTGTGGCATGCCTGTGGCTTGACTTAACAGCAGGGCTCAGCGTTGAAACTAACAAAGCCTTAGTCTTAGTCAGAGTTGTCAACCTTTGTCATGTCTCCTCCTGCGATACCATTTCTCATGACATACTCCTTATATGTCAGCTTGGGCTTAGCAGAAACTCAGGTTTGTGATCTCTTATTTGAGGCTGAAGGTCTCTCTGCAACATTGCTGCAGAGCTGCCATATTGCGTTGACGACACAGCGGGATGCAGGAGGGCCTGAGAGGGACTACTACTGAAGAGAGAAAGGTAAAATGAAAATCAGGTGTTGATGAAAGAAGTCAGGGGTAATCACTGTTGTCTGGGAACAACCTGACCCCCATGCTAATATATGGAGGCTAACATGTCACAAGTCATAAGTTGCAGCCCACTGTTATATATTGTTGGTCTATATTCCTGTGGCAAGTGGGATACGGTGAGTACAGTAAATGGTTTGACAGGGCTTTTGTTTCGGAGAGGCATGCTTTGCTTTGCAGTATGAGAAGGGCACAGGCATAGGCGCCGATACCGTGGGTGCTCCGGTGCTCGAGCTCCCATGGAAAATACTGAGCACCCAGTGCCAGACTGCAAGTAGGCTACATTCATTTAAAATTAAACATTGCAGTTGGTGCTAAGTGGAGCGTCTGTCATAGTGTGCCTAAGCTACTAGACAGGTGGAATTGATTATTAATTTCCCACGAAGGTGATTGCGGTTACGTGTTTATCTCCAATACTCTGTATTTGTGAGAAGTGGCGTTGTCTTGAGGTGAAAGATAGCCTACTTTACGGCTTTATTATCGAGTCAATAGGCGTGTGTGTTCGTGTCAGCCGCTGTCTATTTCCTAAGGTTCTGAAATGCAAACATTTTTTGACTACTTTTTTTTCAAAGGACGTGCGTCCGTGAGCCCCCACGGAGGAAAACCTAAATCGGCGCCTATGGGCACAAGCCTGGTGTTCTAACAAGAGAGCAACAGATAGCACCCCCTTCCCCACTAACTAACTATCAAATGATTAATCGCAACAGCAAAAGAAAATACAATGGTGCAGCGCCGAGGAGTGCCCCATCATAACGAGTAATTAATGCAAACAGCAGCCAGCACTGATTGGCTGCCCACTAAGCCTCTATGCATCACAGCGCATGGCAGCAAACATTCAGATGTAATGACTCAAACTCACCCGTCATAATGTATTTTTTGACAGCAGCGGCAGATTGAGTGTATTCCCCGCGTTCAATTTGATATGTGTCTGTGTACTGCATGACACCACAGTCTTTCACCCGTGCTGTTCCCAGTTGGGTTGATGGTATGGAAACACGCCATATTTCTACGACGAAGGATGATAACGCTGGCAGGGCAAAAACAGCATACAAGCTGAATTGCTGATGTTGTGGAAAACAGTAAAGCTGCATTTTTTGTGTGTTTCTTTTATCATAAGTCACATTAATGTGTGCAGTAGGTTTCTTGGCTGTTTGTCTTTGGCCACAGGGATTAGACAGAATTTTTTTTTACATACATGATTTTCTCACAACACAATAATCACTGTTTTACTCATGTCCAGAATAATATTTTATCCGACCCTGATGCATAAAAATGCTGTTGGCTGTAGACAAAACACTGACATATTATCACCAGTACCACTTTACAATAGGCCTACCTTATAAAGGGTTTGTAAATGCTTTATTATTAGTTTATTAATTTGGTTGTAAACCATTTATAAATCATTAATAAGATGTTATAACTCATTAAATTCAAAAGGGCAACCGTCACCTGCTGCTTGCCAAATAGTGAGCCCACGTGTATCTGTACTGCGAAGCTTCAGATTGGTTACTTAGCTTAGCTGGGCTTCTCCATCAGCCAGCATCCTTGGCATCAGTTCACCCATCCCCAAACTACCCCCATATTGGCACGGAGCACAGTGGACCCAAAAGCAGACTCAGAGCAGAGGTTAAAAGGTAATGGAACTTTATTGTACAGAGTACAATCACAGGCGAAGGTAACAAAATCGGCATGCAAAAGACGTGGTCAAAATACAAGTTAGAGATCTACGAAAACACTGGGAAGGTAACATGAGGGATAACGCTGGAGAGTGAGACACACAAGGTACTACTTGTCTGGCAAATGACAAAGGACACAAGGTGAGTATATATATATGCTATGCCACTATAAACGTACAGATAAGTCGACAAACAAAACGGGGACCCACTCATAAAAAAACTGCTCTATGGTGCTACTTGAGGACAAAAATCCCACAGGGTACAAAATATTGATTAGTGCAGCTTTAAGGTCTTCAATTTGAAGACCACTGGGCCTTTCTACAAGACAGGGTCACAAGATTATTTAGCAAAGCGTGACCCAGTGGAGCAAATTCCCTTACAAATCAAAACCAATTGACATGCAATAAGATTTTAAGGGTCACTTAGTTATACTTTAAAGGTCAAAAAAAAAAAAAGAAAGAAAAGAAAACAGATTTTAGAGTTGTAACTTTTAGGAACTGCATATTGTTTGTGCTGCAATAAGGTAGACCTGAGTATCCTGTATTTGTTTTTGAGTGACAGAACATAATGACTGAACTATAACAACTCAAACTTTATTCATACAGCACAAACAAAAACAAGCCCTTAGTGGCCTCACCAGTGATGATCTGCTACATTCAACACTTCATTCCTCACAATCCCTCTGGAATCCATTATGTTGGCTTCTATTGTTCTGTCAAGTTTGTGGGTAGAGAATTGAAAGGCTTCTTGCCCAGGCTAACAATAGAAAACACAAAAAAGTCATTAATTTGCTGTTCTGTATGCAGGTGAAAAACTCTGACAGCTGTGCTGTGGAAAAATATTGATTTGTTGTTGACAGGGTGCATTAATCGGGAGATGTTTACCAATGACCACCAAGATTTAAACTAGACCCAGAAATACACAGATACACACATTAGAATTGCTCAGATAAAATATACTGTACATCTCCTAGATTGTTTGACTAATAACACACCCTAAAGTTCTGTAATATTCCAATCAACAAACGCAATAACAAATCAGCACTTGCTTATCAGACATCACCTAATCATGGCTAATCGCCAGCGAGATTTAACTACACTGATTCCCCCGTGGCAGACGGTGTGTCATTGTACCAGTTAAGCTAATCCTCCCTCCTTATCAGCATCTTTTCATGCTGAATAGAGACATTTAATTCCCCTTGTTGTTGTAAGAGATTAATTGCATATTAGTCTCATTTTATTTGAATTAAAACACATCTTTCTATGTCTCCACAGCAGGTGCGTTCTGTTTGAGCAGTCAACTGACCGCTGTCTGACAATATGGGCCAGATAACTGTTGGAACAGAATAATACTCTTTGCATAAACAAACTAGGCAACAAACTAAACAGAAAAGCGATAAACAAAGAAAGGGGCACATTTGTTCAGACGTTGGAATAATCTGAGCGCCTGGTTCTATGTGATATGTGGTGATCCAAGAGACTAGCATATTTGTTTGTGTTTGTCTTCTCATTTGCATGGAAATATGTGTTTTTGTCTCCCTAAAGAACATCTGAGGACATCATTAAATGTTGAAAGGCAGAAGAATGAATTAAACATTACCATTTCATGTTGCCTCAGTTTGTTAACTTTCTGAGAGATTTCTTATCATATCCGCACATCTTAATTATATCCATGTACAAGCCACTCGAGTATGTTTTTTCTCCATGAGGACTGAACACAGAGAGGATGGAAGTGAAAGTCACACAAATGTTTGCCAAAACGTCATTTGATAACATTATGTGTGCACTGATAATGGAAAATGTATCAAGCGGCCTGATGACTTATTTATTGTTGATGGTGAAAAGAAATCATGATGCTCACTCCATTCCAGGACATATTTTGTGGGAAAGTGCTGTTTTTTCTTTTGTTTTTTTGTCTTTACACCACTTTGCTCAGCAAGTTCACTACATTTCTCATAATGGCTTTTAACAACAACCTCAAAAGAGAGACGTAGTGAACCAAGGTAAATAGAAAGTTTTCTATTTCTCTTGAAGTGAAGCAGGGACTTACATGTTCTGTTCCAGAAGTAAGAAAACCTTATCAAAATCACATTGACATTTGTAATAATACAAAAAAAACTCCAAGTGCATCCTTGAAACATAACCTTATCCAACAGTATGTTGGCTGGTCATTATTGCAAATTAGAATCCCGACAGGGTGATGCAGGACCCCAACGTGAAGCGGAAGGGTTTTGAAATTTCAGACATATCTCTCTCAGGGGGAGAGAACCGAACATATAGAAATGTTTTGGACAGCAGAGATTACAGCTAATACAGAAATTAAGTTACCATGACACAAGTACCCGGACTGCCTCCGCTGGTTTTTATGGTAGCTGCAGTTAATTGTTGTTAAGCTCTGTTAAAATCTCAAAGGATTCAACATTTAATGTCAAGTGTTGTAATAAATGCCAATTTTTCACATCTTGGTTTAAAAAAATGCCAATAATCCAGAGGCCGTTTTTCTCTCATCCCGGAATGCTGTGTGGAGTAGCCAGATCCTCCTCCGCTCCGCAGCGTGTGGATGATCTGGCAAAGCGAGATTACCGTCATGGTAGTCTATATCGACGACGTTTAATTTCCGGGATTGCTCCGGTGCCGCCGGAAATTTCGCCGGATGTCCCTGACTTTCCGCTTTCATTGTGTTGGCATTTTAAACTCCGGTGGATTTAAGAGGACTATGGTTGACTGCTCCTCAGATCTCTGAGAGCACTTTTTCTCCCATCCCGTAATGCTGTGTGGACTAGCCAGACCTGTGGAGGAAGGTCTGGCAATGCGAGACTACCTTTATCGCAATCCAACCTGTGAAGTTCTGGTTACAGGATAATTGTTGCAAAAAATACTGTCCATGTGTGGGCTCTAGGGCCCTCCAGGGCTACTTGAGGCTGTTCCAGGAAGTTCCCAGAATAGTTCAATTTATTAGAAGAAACCATGATGGGTAGAAAGTATAAAATGACAACTAATTCACAGCTGGAGTTCCTGTGGACAAATCGTATTCATATTTGCAAATTAAGTTCTGCTGTTGCCATTTGACTACATGGGAACCACCGATGTGCCCAATTAGATATCCATCAAACTCACGACTCTATTTATATCTATAATTTATACACTGTTGAAGGCCATATGCATAATACTATACCATCATCATGTGTTATCTTTTTCCTTATAGGGCAATGATCGTTGATCTCATCATTAGTAGACTGAGTTCACATTGCCAGGAAATATAAAATTATATTTTGCTCAGTGGATCATTCCTCATCCACTTCCGCCCTTTGTGTATACCACTTTGAAGTTTAATGCTTAAAACACTTTCATCAGAAGGAGAGAAAAAAAGGTGTCTTTCAACTTTCAATTTGAAAAGCGCCAGGTGGTAATGTGTTAGTTTAGAAAATCACAAACATAATGGGAAGGCGGGCTTCCACATAGACGGTGGAGTCAATGTTAATTTCTGCTTGTGCTCTGTTGTTGACGTACCTTTGTTCAGATGGTGCTGTAAAATGAGGAATCACCTCTAATCCACTTGTTGGAATATTAACATGTAAAATCCCTTGGGAGATGACACAAAATCCAATTTCTTGTGCATGGCTCATCTGAATATAAATCAAAGGAAGGCATGTTTATGTCTCCCTTCTTACGCATCATCCATTGTGCCATGGTAGTTGTTCAACCAAAATTCAACAAATCAATTTATTTGCCTAATGAGAATAATATGTGGTCACAAACCCAACAATGCGCAACCCAGAACTGCCAGAATTTGTCAATCAAAGCATTTACAGAAACCCTCGAAAATGCAAACCAGATGCACCTCACACATATTAACTATAATTTCCTTCCCGAAAATGTCAGGCTGGTTCATTGTCAGTGAAGGGCCAGTTATAGGGCTGAGGCGCAGACAGAGTATGACACCAACTCTGCAGCTTACAGTTTTTTTCACAGAGCTTTCCTGCCTGTTAGCCGCATGTCTGCTGGAGTCCTGACGCTGTGAGGACTTGACAGGCCCGCTGCAGAACCTCAAATTAACTTAATTTGGGCTTGGATGTCAATCCTCCACAAAACCGCCCCGGTTGTTGTTAGTCCTAACCACTGACTATTTCTCTTGATGCCCGCTCGGTCTAGGAACATATAGCGTTTCTCCGAGCCTGGGAGGACTGCTGGCTTTAATGAGGGGGAGGATTGACCCAAGCAGTGGCTTTTTAATTAGCAGCAAGGCCATTTTCCTGCTCAGTGGTCTCCTCTATTTCTATAGCAAGAAATTATTTATGAATGCTTTTGCTCTCTAATGTTAGGCTGCCCATTACTGTTTGGATGGCTCAAATGACGGGGCATAGTAATTGGCATGGTACAATATTACCACAGAGGTCTAGAGTAATGGTGTGTTTGAGTACCATTTTGTGCCGCTACGGTCCCTCCTTTTTTAACACAATTTGAGAGATAAAAGAAGATATTTTGCACAATGAGTGTATTCATACTTAGGCTCCGTTTTTAATGTCAGCAGGGAGTAACCATTTTAAAGGCACAGCAAGAAAGAACACAAATCTTCATTTTGTTCATTTAAGAAGAACAAAAGCTTCCCATGAATATAGTGGTGCTCTGCATTCAATGTCAAAGTTTTACCTGACCACAGATGTAAATTAGCTGTATAGCTAACTCTGGTACAGGGCTTGAACTGTGCATGGTCCCTGACAAATAAACTAGCTTTATCTGATGGATTCTTTGTTTCTAAAATCAGCCCCACTGTGGGCTGATAATGTGAGACTTGTCTATATGTTCCACTACCAGCATCAAGGGGCGGACCACTTCAGCCCCTTAGCATCTACTGTATGAAAGTGACATTCCCTGTGTACAAAAACATTTGTGTGCAGGGACCAATTACACGCCAGAGCCAGGAGTCATTCTTTGACATTCACACACAAACATATGGATCATGAATACTTAAAGTGCTAATATAATGCTCATTTTCAGGTTCATAATTGTTTTTAGAGGTTATATTAGAATAGGTTTACATGGTTTCATTTTTAAAAAAAAAAACCATATTGTTGTTGTACTGCACATTGCTGCAGCTCCTCTTTTCATCCTGTGTGTTGAGCTCTCTGTTTTAGCTACAGAGTGAGACATCTCACTTCTGTTCCATCTTTGTTGGGAGTTGCACATGCGCAGTACCTAGGTAGGGTCTACTAGCTAATCAGAAGCAGTGCCATGCTAGAAGCTAGGCGAGCATTATAACGTGTGTTAGGCCGGTTACACACTGGCTGCGTCGCGTGAGCTTGGCGTTTCTGTTGCGTGTCAGCTGCGTGGATTTTTCTATGTCAGAAACGTGTCTGAGCTGCGCTGCTGCTGCTAGCCTTGTCTGTACACATGTATGTTTCCCATTGATAAAATTAAATACCATGTTAAACATAAAATATAGACTGATTTGATTACAGCAAAGACAACGTCGGCAGTATTCACGGCAAAATAGGCTACAGAATATTTCGTTCTGTTTTGACAGGTGCAATATTAGAAATTCGATTTTTTTTTTTAGATTACATGTATATCTGCATTTATATCAAAACCTAGATACTTTCAAACATCAACATGTCATTTATTAATATGTATTAATGTCAAAATGACATATAAACATCTTTTCCTATTCTATTTTGCCTGGAAACGCTTCCAACACGCTTGTGTGTTGCGTGAAAAATAGGCATCGGTCCTATTTCTAGCATGCATGCGTTTTTGGCGTGGCTCGAGCTGCGCCTGAGATGCGCGTGTCACGCAGGCAGTGTGTAAGCTCTAACCTGTTAACATGGGAGACGAAATATAAACGGACACGCCACGCAGCTGACACGCTCAAGTGACCACGTTTGTCTCTGAAGTAAAGGCTGGACTACAATAGAGCTGTTTGGAGCAGTTAGTGAACAGTGTTTTCTGTTGGAGATGGTAAGTCCCTTTGGGGTGGACTTTGGGCTTTTTCACTTTGGAAGCATATAACGTGCACAAAAAATATATATAACACAATAAAGGAAAGGGAAAAAGCCAAAAAGCATAATATGACAGAAAACTATAAGAATGGATTATCTTACACTTTTTTGCCCAAAGAGAACAATCTTGAGCAACAAAAAAGGCTTTAGCTTCAGGTGAACCTCTTTAAAATGTCAATCCAAAGGCAGTCTTTATTGTGTCAGAGAGGTATACAGTATATCCTCAAGTCTAAATACACCAGAATACTCACAGAGAGCGACCCCACCCTTGGGACTGGGTTTCTTTGAACATTTTCACATAATGGAGCTCATATTGATTTTTGTTTTGAACTAGAGGGAAGAGTTTGAATAGGAAGTGCTAATATTTTAATCCTGCATTCCCAAGACGAAGAGACACTCAGCGAAGAGGAAAACACAAACAAACAGGATTTTGTTTCTTTCATGAGAAAAAAAAAGTTGCAGAAAAGTTTTTCATACAAAATAGCAGATATATTTCCACAGAGAAAACGTGTTCATCTACAGTGCAAGGAGTATAGTGGAGTAATTCTCTTGCACTTTATCCTGGAAATACGCTCTCGCTCTGTTCAAGTCTTAATAGGTTGTTCTTGACGCTGACAAGTGATCAATTGTTCCACTCAGAGAAGTTTATGGAAAAGTCTGCCAAAAAAATCACCATCTTGTGATGAACCAGAAATTGAATGGAAGTTTGCAAACATGGACTCATATTGACTTTCACATGAAGAGTGAATTTATTTCTCCCGCATCTCGTGTAGTGTCTGAAATTTGATATGAAGTAATTTTCTTTCTGCACTCTAATTCATACAAGCAGGCAGAAACCCCTTTCTTATACGGAGAGCGATACCCTTTGCCACGGGCCACTCAAACTGTAATGCATTCTTTTAGAATAGCCTGTCAGGTACAATGTAATTGACTGGGGAGATTAAAAAGAAGATATCACAGTGCATTATTGATTCGCATGTGAAGAGGGTCACATGTACCTCAGTTTATCAGCGACACGGCAGACAGCCGGGGAATGGGAGACTTTTTTATAAAAACCCTCTGGGGACAAGGGGGATGGATTAAAGGGTTGCACGCAGTCAATTGTTTTCAAGTTTGTGACTTTGGCCTATTGCCATTCTCATACCTGATCCTGTTTTGAAAAAGGATGTCTAACATAATACATCAGGCACTCTTGACATAAATTACAGCAGAGAGAAGATGCACTTGGCGGTGGCCTCAAATTTACATAAGAGGGTTTGTGGGTGAAAGGTTGCCAGCTCGAATGCTACTGTCTATTATGATTTTAGTCAGCAAGGCACTCAGATAAAAACTCTACTACAGCCATGCTAGCAGCTCTGATGGACTACTTAGGCACAGAAGTGCTTTGAGCCTTAATGATGTCAGCATATGCTCACAATGACATTACTAACATAGAAGAACAGAAGAACCGGCAGCGTCAAATGGCCACCCACCAAGAGTCAGGATCTGTCCAATTTTTCTGCCTGTTAAAAGGAAGTTTATCTTCGTCTCTGTCGCACCAAATGCTTGCTCTTGGGGGGAATTGTTGGGTCTCTGTCAATTATAGATTGTGGTCTAGACTTACTCTACCTGTAAAGTGTACCGATATAATTTAAGCTTAGTGTTAGTTCATGTGGGACAAGAAAGTCATACGCCCACTGATTGAATTATCAATCCTATCAGACACACACCAATCACAGACTGTGTTCACTCGGAAGGAATCACTTCACATGGGTAGGCACTTGTAATGACATTTCGAAGATGTTAAGAGGCTAGAAGCACATTTAAAACTTGCCCGGTTTCAGCCTCCTGGGTGCTAAAGCTAGCAAGACAATAACACGATTATTTTTGTTTTTCTCGCTACTGACAGCTCTCCAAATTTACAAACAACAGACCTATGTGTTGAAATCGACCAGAATTCTCCTTTAATACCCAGGGGGTTTCTGGGTCATTGTAACGCTTATCAGTTCAAAACAGAAAAAAAAATTCCGCCTTGACTAATACAAAAATTGGATCTTTAAACTGTTTTTCCAATTCTCTGTTTTTTATTCAGAGGATCAGAAATTTAGAAAATTACAAAATTGCGTCTGGGCTCCAATTATTCAATACTGCAATGGTATTCTCTCAAAAGTCTATCAGTTTGTTTTTTTTTTGGTCCATATGCAGTTAATGACCTGCATATTCCACAAAGTAGAGGGAGAGAATACCATTGCAGTATTGAATGATTGGAGACCAGACGCAATTTTGTAATTTTCTCAATTTCTGATCCTCTGAATAAAAAACAGAAAATTGGAAAAACAGTTTAAAGATCCAATTTTTGTAGTTGTCAAGGTGGAAAAAATGAAAAATTGGATATTTTAACCCATTTTTCTGTTTTTCCAAATGTCCGTTTGTGCTTAGAAAATTGAACTGATAAGCGCTACACTGACCCTTCTGCACGGTGCTCCCTGTTTCAGCTTAGTATGCTGCTTGGCTGGTCCAGGGAGCATTATCAAGAGCGGAGCCATCAGCGCCAACTGTATTTCCATTTGTTGCAATAAACGGTTAAATCTATGACAAGAGTGTTTCTGACTGAACTTCTTTTATAATTTGACACTATAAAAAAAAATTATTTGGAAATTGTTTTACAGGTAAAAAGAGTTAGCATGCCAACATTTCCTAATTAGTACTAAACACAAAGTGCAGCTGAGGCTGATGGGAACATCACTAGTTTTGCAGGTATTAGTATTGGACAAATATGTATTTGACCTGATGATGATGCTAGGTGTTGAGGTTAAGGGATCAACAAGGTTAGTACAATTCATCCTCAGGGGACATCATATTTCATGGCCATCTATCTAATAGTTGCCGAGACGGTGACGCTATCGGTAAAGTCACAGGATAACCAAAATCATTAGGCTTCATGAATGTCTTTACAAAATTCCATAGCAATCTGTGCAGTAGTTGCTGAGATATTTCAGCCTGGACAAGTGTGGATTTCAGTGTGGATCTTTTTTTTCCTGCTGATACTGGTGCCCATCGGCCGACAGTAGAAGACTTTGGCTGCACCAGTTATCTCTCAGGTGTGAATTTTGTTTAAACGCAGAGCTTGTGGAGCTGAAAAAGAAACAGTGGGCAGCATGCTGAGAGAAGCCTTCCGTGGACACATCTCAGGGGAGAGCAAAGGAGTGTTTCATTCATATTTTCTATGTTCTCTGAAGGTTATGGATGAATGCACATAGGAGTGGGTTAAAGGTGAACTTGGTATAAATAGCCGGTGTGGGAAGGTGCGAAGCGTAAACTTGTCAATATTTGTATTCTACTAAAAATAATTAAACTGCTCTGACCCAGGTTCAGCTATTGCCAGTATTGCTAACATTTTATAATAACCATCGCTAATAAATGGTAAATTGATATTAATTAAACTTAAGTTGAACTTATAGTTAAATAGTTATTTTGCTGTTAACTAACAACAAATTATAATTAATAATGTTTACTAATTATTAGTTATGCTATAACTTATGTTTTATTGTTGCTCACATCATAACATTGTATATATTTTATAAGGATGTGTTAATGATTAAGAAATTGTTAATTTCTTAATCATTAATACTAGTTCTAAACTCTGGTGGATTTATGAGGACTATGGTTAACTGCTCCTCAGATCTCTGCAGGGTAAATCCAGACAGCTAGCTAGACTATCTGTCCAATCTGAGTTTTCTGTTGCACGACTAAAACAACTTTTGAACGTAAACATGTTCCACCAAAACAAGTTCCTTCCCGAGGCTATTTTGCAGAGGCCTCATGGCTCCTTCAGGCTCTTAGCACCGCCCATGACGACTGTGATTGGTTTAAAGAAATGCCAATAAACCAGAGAACATTTTTCTCCCATCCCGGAATGCTGTGTGGACTCGCCAGACCCTCCTCCACAGCACTGTGGAGGAAGGTCTGGCAATGCGAGACTAATAAGCCGTCAATAAATATTATTTGGATGGCTATTATAAAGGTGCATCTGATGAATACAATACCTTGTTAATAGTTATTTTAGACTTTGTAAAGCATCTATAAACGTTACATAGATAGCTATTATCAGTGCACAAATAATCAAATGATCATCTCTTTTATAGATCGCCAAAAAAACAAGATTTAATAGGGCCAAATGAATGTTACATGATGCTTTATAAACCACTTCTTAATAAATGACTTAATATTATAAGCATTAGTTGCAACTTAATAATAGCCATCCAAAGAATGTTCATGGTTTACAAAACAATTATTAACCATTGACAAAGTATTAACTATCTATCTAAATTAATGAAGTTATTATTTTCTATTACATTAAACTAATGATAAAATAATAAACATTACAATATTACTAATAATTAGTAAACAGTATAAATCATTTTATTGTTAACAGTAAAATAACTGTTAACTAATGTTGAATAAACTATCAATTAACCATTTATTAGTGATGGTTATTAGAAAGTGTTACCACAGTAGTTAATCAGATGATTCCTACTGTTCGATGGCTTTCAGTAAACATCTCAGAAGATGTTTTGGTATACAGCTACAAGAAATGATGAAGGAATTACAACACAATTCACAACTTCCTTTTCTGTGCAAAGAAAAAACTACGATGAGAGTTGTTTGTATTTCAATCTTCTCTCTCTAAAACTGTCAGACATTTTGCATCCCTCATTCACCTTTGCAGCGCAGACAGACCTGTTCACTCAAGCTGGTTTCCAACAAAAAACAGCAGCAAAAAAAACTCATGAGGCTGTCACCGAGCGATAAATGCGTCTTTGGAAAAGGTCATGCTGGTTGTTTTTTTAAGCATCAGCCCCCCTCGCAGGTCTTTGACAGTACCTGGTTCTTTCAAAGGCTCCTTTTAAAACACAAGTAAAAGCTGAGTTTGACGCTTAAGGTATGTGACAGCTTTACTCAGCATTTAGACTGAAGAGATAACCCCATTTGCAGGAACCTTTCTATAATGGCAGCAAATGTTTCTGGAGTAGAAAGTACAAAAGAATGATTGCTGCCACGCTTGTGCAGAATGCATAAGCATACGGTGGAAAGATTACCACCTGGGTGGAAAATCAAACATTACAGGGCAGGAACATCATGTTTTCAATGTGTTTATCTATGAGGTCAGTATCCCCATAGAGCAGTGGTTCTCAACCTAATTTCTGGGGGTCGGCAGATGGTTGGGGAGAGAAAAATGAAATAACATATTTTAGATAGGGCACTGGTTTTTACATTACTGTGTGAGTTTGGTACATTTCATTTGTTATATTTAGTGCTTCATTTGTACATCAGGAGGTCCTGGAACACAGAAAGGGGTCTGATGTAGAGTGCGGATAGTGTCCGACAGAGCAGTAACCGAACCCGGCCCGAGCCCAACAGGCATTAAAATATTTATGTCAGAGCCCGACACAGTTAAAATCTATTTTTTTTCTCATACTAATGACACATACGTTTGTTTGTGTGGAAAGCCCACTTTTATTAAGCAACTGTAGGAAGGCATTTGGAAATGTCAACAGATGAGCGCATCAGCGCACACAGGGCAACAAGCGCACGTAAACACAGGCGTGCACCTACATAATAAGCTTTTTTAAATTGAAAATGTTTAATGCTTATCGCGCTGATGTGACCGAGCCGGACCCGAACCCGAACATAATTTCTAAACATCTGTCCGAGCCCAGCCCGTCGGGTACCGTCGGGTACCATCGGGTCTCGATGGGCTCGGTTCGGGTATCCATCCTCTAGTCTGAAGGCGCTAGCCTGGGTAAACCCTGACGAACTTCCGGCAAATTTGAGATTTGCTCTACAAGTCAGTCTGGCAAAGAGCCCATTCAAACCCATTTCCAATGTCCCCAAAATCGAGGCACAAATCACAACCGCTGAGGCGGGCTTTACACCAATCACAACCGCTGAGGCGGGCTTTACACCAATCACAACCGCTGAGGCGGGCTTTACACCAATCACAACCGCTGAGGCGGGCTTTACACCAATCACAAACCAACCTCATTATTCTTGGGGGTTGCGACTCGAAAAGGTTGAGAACCACTGGTATAGAGCACCTATGTGACCCATCATCTTTTTCTCCCTCCTTTTGGTTTCCTATCCATGTTAAAGCTCAAAAAATACTTCCCATGTCCATGATATCTGCATAGGACCTGTGCGGACGTTCGCATTTAGCTCACAAGTTGGACCATTAAACAAACTTTACCCTGCCAGCTCCCTAGTACAAAGTTCGTGTAATGTCCGATTGAGCCCATGTGCGAATAGAGCAGCTCATTGTCCCGAGAATTCACAGCGAGCGAGTGGGTGTATTAATGACATTTTATCATGTTGCTGGCTTAAAACAGGAAGACAACAAACATATCAGGGTGAAGAAGAAGGGTCATTTAAACAAAGACGCCAACAGAAATGTCTAACTAGCGAAACGACGAGATTCGGGATCTTCTGTAGGTAAGGGCCAACGGCTATATCGCCAGACATATTCAAGGAACTGCAAGATAGACTTATTTATTAATCCCACACTGGGGAAATTCCTGTGCTATACAGCAGTTCAAAAGAAAACAATGTACACACATCAGAATAACACAAATATAATTAGTTATAATAGTAATAAAACATATTTACACAATAAACACCCTTATATAAACAGACAGTATAGAAACACAGATATACAGATGAGTAAGGTGCGGATGAGTAGAAATGACATATTGCACAGTTGGAGGTAGCAAAGAGTGATAAATAAATAAAAATGCATAGTGCAGGATATTGTCCAGTGATGGCTCATATTGCAGAAGCAGCTAGCAGTGCTACATTATGATGTTGCATTAAAGAGTCTGACTGCTGCTGGAATGAAGGACCTGCGGTAGCGCCCCTTCTTGCACTGAGGGTGCAGCAGTCTTCTGCTGAAGGAGCTGCTCAGGGAACTCACAGACTCGTTTATGACCAAATTACGAAACGGCTATATGGCCGCGATGTAATCCACGCCATGCCCTGCCTCATGCATGCTCTAACCAGGCTCCACCCTTCGCCTTGAGTATATCAAGTAGGTGATAATGTGTCTGACACGGACAATCTCTTGTTGTGTGATTTGATGAAGTCTTAGAGCAGCAACGTAGGACTTACTGCTCACCTTGGTTAACAAGTGTCATTTCGGACTGCAATTTCACTATTTTCTGTTTGTTCAGTTCAGTCTAATAACTGAAACAGAAAACTATGTAAAAGAAAAGCACTAAATCAATAAGTTTAGCTATATTAAAATGCTGCATAGGTGGTGATGGGGGGAGGGGACAGAGAGGATAAAGAGTGTAACAAGTGTTGTAGTACTCAAGATCGGTCTTGAGGTTACTTTTTGAAGTTCTCGGTCGAAATCGACCGAGACTCTGTCTCTGTCTTGTCTCGGTCTCAGATAAAGAGGACTCTGGAGTTTTTGTTTTCTGTGGGTATTTTTTAGGGGGAATGTGGCTCTTTCAGATCCATTTGAGGATTGCCTATGGTTAGCATTTTCCACATTTTATCATGTCACATGTGCGAGACTCACACTGGTCTGATCTTGGTCTGGACTCGGTCTCAACCCTCAAAGTCTTGGTCTTGTCTCAATCTCGATACACTCTGGTCTCGGTGATGACTTGGTCTCGGTTTAGGTTGACTTCAACACTGATGAAGAGATTTAGCAGTTTTCCTATTGATGGGTGTTCCAGTGTGGACAGTGATTTTTATGACCTGAAAGTGTGGGTGTAGTCTCAGATAACTTGAGCCCTACCATTGTTACATTTCCCCTGCAAGTTATCATCACAAAGCCGAGGCTTCTATCTCCAAACACTGCACACATATCAGTATAGATATAAAGGCCAGGTCTTCAGCTAATTAAATCTGTAATCACTTTGTACTATGAAAACATAAAAGGAAGGGGGTGGAGGCTGGTGCGAGGGGTTGGCTGGTGGTTTTATGAGGGCCAGTGGACTGTTATTTAATAAACACAGCTAACTGGGTCAGACAGCTTTATTTTCATAAGGCAATAATAAGGGTTACTGCAGACCTGCAAGATCAAAGTTTTCCTGAAGGAAGTCTGAAGAACAACAATGTAGAGAGAGAGATACAAAGAGATTAGCGAGAACAACATGATAGTGTTGTCAAGGGCACAGCACACACGTGTTTTATTTTGTCAGCGGGGGTTTAAAGTCAGTGGTTATGATATGTAATAGGATTCAGGAGAGATCCGGTCTGAGAGTGCATCCTAATGGAGGACGGAGCAACAGAGCAGCAGAAGTCTTCTGATGTCTTCCATTGAGCGCTGAAGGGCTCATCCTGCCCTCTAGTGGAAAATGAAATGAACTACGTACAATTCTCATTTCTGTCTCACACAACATCCCTGTCCTGCTATTTACTACTAGTACAGTTCTAAGCAAATTATGATCTATTTTATCCATTTATCTACATATATATGTAGAAATGAAGATATATATGTATATACACACACGTGTGTGTGTGTGTGTGTGTGTGTGTGTGTGTGTGTGTGTGTGTGTGTGTGTGTGTGTGTGTGTGTGTGTAGGTTGTTTCCCCGCTGTCATTCTGGTTTTTCTTGTATGGGCTACCTGTTCCAAGGGAAAAGGCCTAGGCGGGTTAGGAAGCGGTGTGCATACTGTACCTGCACGTACTGTATGATTTGTTGATTTTACAAACATTATCTTACAGTTGAGTGCCACTACAGTATTGGTATTCTGTCTGCATTCTTTTTTTCCCCGTCTTCATTCTTTGTATCTTGTCACTGCCTATTGTAAATATTGTTATTGCTGTGTTTGGTCGCCCCACTTGTCCACTGTCACAAGTCACCTTTCTTTCACTCATGTTTTGCCATTACCTTCAGCTCAGCAGATTTGTTTTAGTGTTTTTCTCTCTCCGCCCTTCCAGAACATAACTGCAGGGTTTCTTTCAAGCAATATGTTCCACCATCAGCTTATTTACACCAGCTTGTTTCACCTTGAACAAGAGAGAGGGGGAAACTGAAATCAGCTGCTGTAGGCCTACTGTTAGTAAGAAGCGAAAACCTGCATACACTCTTACACTTAGGCATAGTGGGCATTAAGAGACAGCTATAGATTAGTGCTTTTCAATTAAAGTAATATTTCATTCACATGTCAGCACAACACCACCTGCTGATTCAACTGATTTCGTAGCGAAAGTAGCTGACGGAGCTTTTGGTATGCGTATGAAATCCAGCGATTATGTTTAATCGAATTTGCATTTAAATGGAATTTCCAAAGACCTCACTACAGTGCTACACGTGAAAAGTATCTTCAAAGATTTTACACTAAATGACAGATAATTAAATTTCCAAGGATTAAAAATTACGTTTTCTTTTTTATATATATATATATATACTGTATTGCAATGTTCTTTCACCTCCTTCCAGACAATCGTTAACACATCTGAGTCCATTGCACATTTCCTTTTTATACATTGTACAAAGAAATTAATAACTAATAAATAATAACTGCAAAACGCCAAAACAAAACCAGAATAAAAATAAATAATAAATAACAAAAGAAGAAAAAAAATAGATAAAAAGAAGAAGAAAAAAAAAGGGGGGGGGTTAGGATAGGAGAGTGGGTATTGAGGAGTACCTTATTACAAGTCTTGTATATTTTATTTTACAGATTTTTTCTTTGGGGTAGATCTTATTCCATTCATATGCGTGATCTCTGATTGTAAAGGTTCATTCTTCCATGTCTAACGTTTTCTCTATTGTTGACAGCCATGAATTTAATTTTGGTGGGTTTGACTGTTTCCATGTCCCTGTCGCCTGCTTTATGGCAATCACACGTAGTATGTTAAAAAGATGCACGTTTTCTGAAAGTATAATTAGGAGGTTAACACCCAAAAGTATTTTCAATTTCCAGAGGTCCTTTTAAATCAAAAATATACTTTAGGGTTTTCTCGACCTCTTCCCAAAAGGGTATTAATATTGGACATGTGAAGAATGTGTGTATAGTTTGCTACTTGTTCCCCTCATCCTCTCCAGCAACTAGTCCCATGTAAGGGCTAACATTTCTCATACTTATGTGGCGCAATGAAGTATCTCATGCTCACTTTCCAGGCAAACTCCCCCCAGTATTTTGACTGTGATGTCTGAAAGTTTCTAGTTGGTGACTCTTTCCATTCTTCTGCTGATATGATCATTTCCAATTCTTTTTCCCATTTTTCTTGTTCATTATTTTCTACAATAAGTAAGTAAAGTTTATTTGTATAGCACCTTTCACAGATAAAAATCACAAAGTGCTTCATAATGAAATGTAATACAATACAACTAATTAAAATACAAGAACATTTAAATACAAATAGAAAACATAACAAACAACCATTAAACCCCTTGACTAACTAAAAGCCTGCTTGAACAGCAGAGTCTTTGTCACGCTTGTGTTCAAGTGCTCAAACCAATGTCACGATTGAAGACTGGAGAGGAGGCTTTTAAAATTCACACTTTGTGTCTTTATTAACAAAAAATGACACCAAAATATACTCAAACCAAAATACAAAAAAAACAATATTAAACTGAGCCAAAATAACAGCAAACAAACCGGCAACCTCACAGCAAGCTGCCAAGATTCCTCAAGCCTTCGTCTCCTGAAGCCCTTTTTAACTCAGCCTCCCCTAATTAGAACCTACCACCTGCACAGGTGATTATAGGGTGAGCTATATCATCACGATTGGAAATATGTATAAATACTATTTATACATATGTGCAAAAAATGTCAGTTACTGCAGAACTATCTTACCTTTTGTTCTTCACCTTAGGATTGCCCAGCCCCTCCCTATCAGAAAGGACCTAATGAGGCAAACCTGCCTGGGGAGCAGCTGAGCTACCCCCCCCACATCACAGGCAGAACCGCAGCAAAAAGCTATGAACCCATAAAAACTGCCGAACAGACCTATGTCAAATAATAAAGTAACAAATACACTAAAACAATAACGTACAACATTAGTGATATTAAGAATTAAGCAGACACAAACAGTATTAATTTTGGGAACAGGGCCTAGTGAAAAGGGAGAGAAAGGCAGCCTTTTCACAGTCTTCAATTGCTTTTTAAAAGATTCGACAGAATTCACACAACATAGAGAAGGAAGCAAGACATTCCACAGCCTATAGGAGCCACTGCTTGGACTGATCGATCCCCTCTAGGTTTAAACCGAGTACGGGGAACCACTAATAGCCTCTGACCCAATGACCTCAGACTACAGGTAGGAGTATGAAGCTGTATCAAGTCAGAGATGTAGGGAGGAACTTGACAATAGATTCAAGATTCAAGATTAATACTTTATTTCCATACAACTCGGTGCAAGTTGCTAGGAGTTCGCTTCAGTGTGCTCATGACAGGACATCAACACACTACAACAACAGAAACATATAGCTAATATATACACATACGGTATCCCACATGGGATCACACTTAACACAGGCAGATAAAAAACAACAACAACTTTGCAATAAATAGATAAAATATCGCTAATATGGGTGGCATAAAAAGTAATATTAGAAAACCAGTGTGAGGAGATGGACAGTTTATACAGGCACCTTAGGGGAACCTTTTTCCATAAGGTGCTGGTACAAAGATGGAGAGCTGTTTAGAGATTTAATGGCTCTGCATTATTTGCTGTTGAGAAAGCGGGAGGTTCTTGTCTTAATAGCTCTCAACCTTCTCCCTGATGGGAGAATGTTGAAAAGGGAGTTTACAGGGTGAGTGTCATCTTGTAGGATCTTTAGGCCTTTCCGGTCTAGATATTTCATAAGATAACTTCTTACCTGTAAATACTTTAAAACATGTGTTTGTTCTAAATAATATTGGAAGGCTATCATTTCATATGAATTCATTGAGTATTTTGTGAGTAGTTGAGGGTATGTTACTAGCCCTTTACTAGCCCAGTAATCTAAGATTTTATCAGTTCTGTTTGGAATAAAATCTGGGTCATGCACCATTTCTCTGAGGAGTATACATTCACTATTTATTTTTAGGCTTTTGCATATAAATTTCCAGTTTGTTACGGTATTTATGATACATTGGCCCTGTCCTAGTTTTTTTTCCATACTGCTTTACCTATAAATGGTAATGTCCCAATTGATATTGTAGCCATTTCTATTTATATATTGATCCATTAAGCTTCTGTATTCCCTTTCATTCACTTCATTATTGTGTGAATTTGTGTTGCATGGAAATCATTCTGTAGATTTGGAACACCTAACCCGCCCTCTTCTTTTGGTTGTTGTAAGATTTTAAATTTCATTCTCTGTTTTCTGTTATTCCAAAGAAAGTTAGAAATCATTTTATTCCATATATTAATTTGCCATCCTGGTACTATTGGTAATGCTTGGAATAGGAATAAAAATTGTGGGAGGACCATCATTTTTATTGTTTCTACCCTGCTTAATATTCCGTCTAGTATTATTCTCCATCTGTTCAGATCCTGCCTTATTTTACTTTCCCAGACACGGTAGTTATTTTCATATAATTCATCTAGATTCTTACTAATATTGATACCCAAATATTTTATTTTATTTGTATACAATTTAAGTTTGTAGTCGTCTTTCCATGCTTGGCTTTTTCCTATTGTTAAGGCTTCACATTTGTTATTTAATTTGTATCCTGAGACATTTCCATATTCTTCAATTGTTTTCATGAGTTTATGCACCGATTCGAAATGTTGTATTGTGTTCAGATGATTCCACAAAAAACGTTTTATTTCTTGCTTCTTGTCCTTTTGTGGGAGCGGATGTTTTCTTGGCAACAGTGAAGCAGGAAAGATGAGGAGGTGGAGGGTTCATTAGCTGGAAGTGTGAGGGGGAGTTTTGGGGTGCCTAGGGTGATGGAGGTCCCCAATTATTTCCTTGGCTGCATGGAGAAGAGGAGGTCATGACCCATGCCCTCCTAGACAGAATGAGTGATGTGCTGCACTTGCTCTTGGCCTAGACGGATGCAGCCCCAAACCGGGCAGTTGTGGATAAAATAAAAACGAAGTTGGTTATAACTGTCCAAAACTGGAGAGATTTTTCTTCAGCAGTTATGCCGACCCAGAGGTGGACGAGCTCCTAAACAGAAGGTCATGTGTTCAAGCTGCCTGATGACTGCTGCATCCATCAGAAGTCATAAGCCCATTCATAAGGAAGTTGAATGTGTGTACTTTGATGTAAAAAAAAAGAAAAAGACAATAAATTGCCTCAATGTGGCAGCCTGAACCCTGAAACATACTCAATCTCTTTCTTCACATGATGTACTTGTATGCCATTTATTGATTTCTCAGAGTTAAACATGAAATACGTTTAGGCCAATGTTTTTCTTTATGTGAATTAAAATCTACACCAGGGGTGAGATGATTTCATATGTCCATGTTTCAAGAATTTTCACTAACATTTTTGTGATGCAGTAATCTGTTGTTTTGTTTCACAACACTGACACTCATTTCCTGAAGATTCCTAAAAACAAGGGGAAATTGGGACCGGGAACAAGGAAAAATTTAAATACGTGCATGACAAAAAAAAGAAAGGATTTTGCAGCATACTCTAATATGCTTCCCTTTAACAGATGAAAATGCATACATTGTCTTCTGGAAGCATGCAGATATGGTAGACATTATGTTACCCACACAGTCTTCGTGTGGTAAACTATATTTTACTACCAATAGTTCCTGCTCTAGACAAATCAAATACAAACTTTCCACGAAAGTTACAATGACCAACTCCAGTTTCCATTTCTGAACTGATCTCTGCCCAAGCATGAACCCAAACACCAACAGTGATAATCAATAGACTGATTTTTAACGTCACTTATTAACTTTATCCGAAAAACAACATTTGACAGCTGGGTCAGAAGAGTCAGAGTGTGTTCTCCATACAGATGTGAAGTGAAATGCCTCTGTGCTATGACCAAATAAAGTATATACTGTGAACAAACAGGACTGACTGTATAACCATTATTGAAACTTGTTGTCCTCCATGGCTTAAGTCTGTTATACTGTATCCTGTACTATACAAGTTGCTTCCCGGATGCTGTATGTATAGCTGTCCACTGCTTCTAATACTTGGATGGGTACTCGGATGGGTTAAAATGCAGTAATTGAATTTCACTACTTGTACTGTCAATTGTATGTGACGAATAACAATAAGAAAATCCTAAAATAACGAGACAATCAGATAATATGATGTAAACAACTGCTAAAGACAAAGGTAGTTATTAAATGGTATGTAATGCTTATTTTTATAGGTTTTATTTGCGACCCTTACAATGCATTTTTCCTAAAACAACTTCATTTCCTAAATATAAGCAAGGATGTTTTTCTTTACATCCTCAATTCATTATTGTTATCCATTGTTCACACTTCTTCATTTAAAATGGGTCTATTATTTTAATAATTTGAAGAAACTAAATCTATTGTACTTAGTAGTCATTTAATTACTTTATCTTACCTAATTTGTGGAAATAACCAATATATTTTCTAGCCCTGCAGATTTTAAATTGTATGTCAATCAAATGAAGGAGGCGGCCTCTTTTGTTTCTCTCAGAAAGAAAAGAGGCCTCTCATTGGATGAAATATGTTACTGAAACGCCTTAAAAACATATCTTTCTTGTGATTGGCTAAAGATGACATGGCAACAAAATACGTGACCAATGCAAATTGTTACTGTTCTAGCCCCATAAGGCAGCAGCAAGCTCTTGAGCTCTCTACCAGCTAGTAGCGGATTGATGTGTGTGTTTGTGCGGTCATCTTTCTGCTTTTAGCTCTTCTGAAATCCGTTGAATACCCCGTTTTTCCGTAACAACTGTATTGTTTCTTCTTTGGTAGTCCCACAACAATATAAAACTGAAGTTGCTTTTGTAAAGGTAAGGCAGATTTTTTTTTTTTTCCCTTGCAAAACCTCAAAGCTCATCCAAAATGGCTTCTGCTAGCTAGACGGCTAAGATACTAATGTCTAACCAGCGTCTTGTTCAAGCTAACCATAGAATATTAATGTTAGCTTACAAACCGGCAGATAGCCTAGCTAGCTTACCGATGGCTCAGCTGATTCAAGTAGAAAATGGCGTCGTCGCCTAGCTACTCGAACTAGTATTTACAGGAAAATAAACGTAGTAATGCATATTATATGAATGTACATGCATGTAATATGACGAGTGTCCCATCAATTCACACGGGATTCGGACCTGGATCGCTTCAAAACTGGCCTTAAATCCCTATGTTAAATCTCAGCCATGATGGAATGATGCAGTCGACTGGAAACATTAGCGGCTAACCATGCTGCCCTGCCCCAATTCACTGCATAATGGTGTAACGTTAGGTTTGCAGTCTATTCCTGTTTTCGATCTAAATAGCAAAGCAACATGGTGCATCTCGGATTAGACTGTAACAACACGGGCATGTCGGATTAGACAGTAACACCATTCCAATGTAACTGCAAACTATTATCTTCACTTAAGGTTACACACCCGACGAAACCGTTTGCAAATTGCTTAAAAACAATTGTAATCAAACGTGGTAAACATCTGACCAATGTCGTAACGTAGGTTTTACCAAACCTATCTACCTAGCTAGCTAGCTAATTAGTTGTTAGCTGACGCACCTTTTTGATTTGTTATACGTTTTGGGTTTTTAAAACACTTTAATAATTTAGGACAGAAAAAAGTACAATAATAAAATGTGTACACATACACACAACCGCAAAACGTAGGCCTTGAAAATATACATATCTAAAATTAAACTCCCATGTCAATAAAGTGCTGTGTGATGAACGTCAATTGTTGTCATTGTGCCAGGCACACTCATCAATGCTCAACAACACTCATTTGTAGTGTGTGACGTATCTGTTTATAATTTACTTAAGTACGTGTGTTGCTTTGATAATTTGATTTATGTGAGTGGCAAGGCCCATAACAAAGAACTGGCTACTTAACTGTTTATCAAGCTAAGTTGGCTAAATGACATCATGTTGGACAACTCATCCTGCCCTATTTAATAACGTAGCCTATGAATATGCGTTGTTTTCCCCAAGCAGTTACTAATTGCACTCCCTTTTTCTCTTCCTCAGCACCGTTTTCCCCATCCCCTCCTATTATTATTATTCTTTTGAGTATTCTTCATTGTCAAGCCGCCAAAGTGGAGAGTGTGATTGCAGAAGGGGGTGCTTCTCGTTTCAGGTAATAAACCAAAGCTTGAACAGAAAATGACAACAAGGACATATTTATTTTATTATTTTTTTTTTTCCATGGTTAGCCCTTTGCTAGCTCTGCCTGTTGGGCAGGAACTTCCGGCCTTTAGAACAAAACAGGATGTTGGAAAGCTCAAAATGGCTGTCAGACACTTATTTTTGTGAGACCTTTTGAAAAGAGGGGCTGGGTAGACATACTGTACATGGGAGAATTTCTGTCCTGTTGGTTAAATATTGGTGGGGGCAGCACTGTCAACAGTATGTCTCGCACCCTGGATTAAGTCTTGGAAATGTCCAGATTGAGGCTTCAAATGATTTGGGATACTGGATGTTAAATGTATAATCAGCGGGGAGATTTAAGATTGCCATTTTATCGTGCACCTTCTAGTTTCACATGCTATTTGGCAGTTGGCAAATTGGTTGATCATTCAAATGTTTTAAAAATGCCTTGAATAAAATTTCACTTGGCTTGCAGACACCCTGAATATACAAATAATCCGTCCCAGTCACCAGCCTATATGCTACAATGACTTGCATTTCAACACACTGTCGTGGAAATTTGAGTATTAATAGACCATGATGTCTATATTCTCACAGCAGCAGCAGAGCAGTCAGTGTAAAGAAGGACATGTTCTGCTTTTTAAGTGCACCTGAAAGCATGCATGTCACCATAGCTTCTGTGCATCACAGTGTTTTGGTCATTGAAGTGATGTTATGTTTCATCCAATCATTACCTAAAATCATGACAAATCTAATGATGATTTTCAATACTGATCACTGTTAGTTCATCGTCTGATAGTTTAGGTTTACAGTGCATGCTTTCTGCTGATTGAAATTGACAATAGATGTGTAAACATTAAATCAGGAACTCTCAAATGTGGGTTAATCAATAAAACATTCTCCAAAAGAAGCAAACGGAAGCCAGTTACAAAATCATACACTATTGCTCAGCTGTGCCAACAATAAAAAATTAATGTATTGCTGTAATGCTGACCAAACTGCCCCATTTAAAGGAGGAAGTGGAAAAAATGTGCGTAACAGAAAACCAAATTAATGCTCAAATCAAATAATGGATTTATATGCAGAGCATATATGTAAATCGCAGAACTATATTGCACATTAGAATAACACAGAGTAACCTTGGTGGCTTGTGGTTCGCTGGGTAGAGTGGTCGCCCCATTACCTCAAGGTTGGCAGTTCAAACCCAGGCTGTCACATGTACCTAAGCGAGATACTGAACCCCAAGTTTCTCCCCGGATGCTGTATAAATACTTTAGCTGTCCACTGCTCCTAAAACTAGTATGGGTTAAGAATGCAGAAATAACATTTAACCACAATACTTTGTGTATGTGATTATTAAGAATAACGTTAGTTTGTTTTTGTATTTTGTTTGTTTGGATATGAAAGATAGAAGATTGGCCAAACCCAGGCTACATGTAGACTCTCCTCGGCTTTTCTCCAGTCAGTTGACTGACTCGTGCATTAATGCACATGCCATCACCTTAGATGGGCTGCATTTGGCGTCGCTGTATGACTGTGTGCACTGGCTCTCCAACAGCTGATTGTGACAGTCACTTGAAAATGCATCATTCAGGGTTTATTTATGAAGCTATTAGCCAGGCCAAGCGATTATTCCTACTTTCAGTTTAAGTCAACGGTGTGTTGGTTTTCTAACATCAGTTATAAAACCTAAAATATCTTCCTCAATACAAGTGCAAGGATACACCCAGTTAATAGTTCAATCTATATATAACTCATCTGAAAAATAAATGTTATATCTTTATGGCTGACTGGTATTGTATTCTTACAGATCAGTTTTCTAATTGTGTATTTTGGGCGGTTTTGAAATGTAAATTCAAGTCATTTGTAAGCAGAGGCTGTTTTTCCTTAGTTTTGTGGGTGTGAATAATGGCTAAATGAATGAATAAGCAGAACAATTAATCTTCGAGCTTGCGCAGTGTTGCGTGTATCTAAAGTGTTCCCTTCCTTGTGTTTGCTTCTACAGTGCTTCTTCGGGGGGAGGAGGTGGTAGGGGCGCACCTCAGCACTATCCCAAGACTGTCGGCAACAGGTTTGTCATTTGGAATTTTTCTGGAGCACACTCAATGTATAGGGATTTAATTATTAGCACTGCGGCACTAGTAGTGTCCCCCACTGCAGAAAAAGTGGACTAGACAACTTTGTTGATTAAAGGGCTCGGATTCCAGGAAACTTTGATTTGAATACTCAGAGGTCCTGTTACATGATGTCGGTCAACTGCAGATAGCGCATGCATGTTTACCAACCGGGCAGTGTGGGATTATTTTTTACAACTAAGGGTAAAAAAAGGTGGAACGTGTTTTTAAAGGCCTTGCATAGGCAAAGGAGTACTCTCACTTGTGTGAAGGGACAAATATTGTTTTGATGGCGCATTATCTACATTCAGCTAGGTCTGTCGGAACAAATACCGGTAGTCGAATATAATTCAAATAGTAAAAAAAAAAAAGTGTATTTTGATTGATTTTATTTGACCACTTAAATATAAAAATATGAAACGGTACATCAGGGATGACACAAAAAAGCCCAAAGACTTATTTACGTTGTGGTCCCTATAAGGGAAGTGGGAGGAGACAAGTGGCAGCAAATCACATCAGTCATTCATCATACATTAAACAAATTCATCCATTTTCAAATGTGTATTTTTTTTATAAATGTGTTGGCTAACGTTTCTCGCCCTGGTCGACACGCATGTGAAGACTAAATGCTTTTCTCACGTTTGAACAATGAAGTTAGCGGCAGCGGGCAACACAAGGCATTGTGAGTAGGGCTGCAACTAACGATTGATTTCATTTTCGATGAATCTGCCGATTATTTTCTCGATTTTAAGCGATTCGTTCTATAAAGCGTCGGGGAAAAATGGGGGAAAATGTAGATCGGTGTTTTCCAAAGCCCAGGCTGACGTCCTCAAATGTCTTGTTATCATTAATGAGCTTGTTCTTGTTTTCGTGACTGCATCGCAAATTATACGAGCTCAGCTGAGAGCCTAATGGAGAACGTTGAAGTTAGCTAGCCCTTCAGCCGTCAGTCAGTTTCGACTTCATATATTAACTTCTAATAGCTGTATTCACATTAACGTGACAATCTGCAAGAAACAGTTTGAAAAAATTCAGTAAAAAGTAGTCACAGAGCTGTTTGGCAAGATAGCAATGCCGTTAGCATGGTGGCTAACACTAACAGTACATTTATGACATTTTGGCTGTATTTTCAAGCATGCAGTCAGTGTGCTAACTGAGTACCGTTAGCCTTTACAACCCAGCCGCTTCACTACACTCGTTAGATAATTTTTCATTACAGGGTTCTCTGTTGATTTATGTTTTTTATTGCTGTGTTCTCGTGGCTTAAAATTAATGTAAACCGATTGTTGTGCTGGAAATACAATGTGCCATGTCGTATGGACCCCTTTTTGAGGCTAAAGTTGGAATGCCCTCTAGTGGACAGAACGTATAATAACAACAACAACCACATACTGATGTTGTCACTGGCCTGAGTAGTGCAGTAAGATTAATAATAGCCTCAATTTTAACGATAAATATGACATATAATGAAATTCTAATGGTAATAGCATAGAGGAAGATTGACAGCTCTACCTCCAACACCTGGGTTTTATTTGAAGTATTGTGGAGATGTGGTTCTTTTCTTATTGTGGCCTTTCTGTGCAAGTTGGACACAAGTTGATAGATCTTGTAGTGCACCAATTGTAGTATGATTGTTCACTCACTTGTAAAATAAGTAGTCAATACATTGTGATTTACTTTTTTTAAAAAAAATTTTTTTTTATTCTATTATTTCTACTATTCATTAGTCATTCTTACTATGTTTTCCTCCTGCACTGATGTTTCCTACATACCTTTTCTGCACATGCCTATATTCATAATGATGGAACAACGTTTAGAAAACCAAACGGAGGGGGCTTTTGGTGTTGTTTTTCACAAAAACACCCCCCTTAATTCACCAGGAGCAGCAGCGATAACGTTGGCTCTCTCATCCGCTGTGGAATTGCTTCATTTGCATGATGGCTGTACAGCGCATTGCATGCCAATACTCACTCACATGCACTTTTAATCACTTAGAATAACACTTAGGCATGCAGGCCCACATTATTCATCCTTTCATATCTATAAAATTTCCGAAATGAAAGCGAAACTAACAAGTCCCGTGTTTGCACTACACGCTATAGTATCAGCAATGTCATTTCTGTGACTCATTTGACCAAAACACTAACGTTTCTAAATTGTATTATTTTTTTAGGTTGGTGTGGATGTGCGCGATCAGATGGCAAGTTGTGTGTTGACTGTTGAACTAAAAGACACTGTCTAGGGAGAGATGGAGGGACATATGTACTGTAAATGCTCAGGGCGACTTAGTGTCCTTTCGTTTGACAAAATGTGATAATGTAATCGTTTGCACCATGATTATTTTTATTTTTATTTTTTTTAACCATTTAGTTTACTTGCCAAAATAAAATGCTGAAATTAGTTACGCAGATCAGCATTTGTTTTATGCATTTAATTTTCAACGCTGCAGTTTATATGCTGCTTACAACGCACAGTGCAAATTAACATTTTTCTAAAATAGCAAACTGCTAAGTGTACGCCAGTTTTGTGAGGTTTCAAGTTGTTAGATCTGGCTGTGAAAAGTGTGTGGGGGCTGCGTGTGTGCTTGCTGCTATAGAGATGACCCATCAGCGATAACGAAAGGATACAGAAGCTCTTGGGCGTCGGACTTGGCGGTTATAATATCCCTAAAATTCCTGTATTACAAAGGCATTGTATTTTTATGTACCAGCCATGATGTCACCATATTCTGCGATACTCAGTGTCTCTCTCTATCTATCTATCTATCTATCTCTTCCCCCCCCCCACAGCGAGTTCCTGGGGAAAACCCCAGGGCAAAGCGTTCAGAGATGGGTTCCTTCACGAAGCACTAGACGAGATGTCAACTCCAGTAATGAAAAAGAGCGACACGATGCAATCTTCAGGAAAGTGAGGGGGTAAGGTTCA
This sequence comes from Zingel zingel, assembly GCA_023566125.1. NCBI lineage: Eukaryota > Metazoa > Chordata > Actinopteri > Perciformes > Percidae > Zingel > Zingel zingel. The sequence goes on along the minus strand of CM042320.1, from coordinate 7,045,383 downwards.
ATCAAGCCTGTATGCATATTTGAAGAGTTAATGATCCATCCCCACTGACCAAAAGCATATGTTTTTGCAGCATCCTCCATGAATTTCTATCAAGACTAACCCAAATATAATAGTGTGCAGGAATTGTAATCACTTGTCGCTTAAAGATGGTTGGTACCAAAACCATTTGAGTTGTACAGCTAAATTCACAAAACCCATCTGATTAACAGTTTGTGTGGTTGACTTAAAGAAAATATCTAATTATTGTCAGAAAATCTAATTTCAGCTTCCACTAAGTGCTTTTCTTTTTTAAATTACATTTTTTTTTTTTAAATTCAGTCACAAAGTAAAGATCAGGAGGGGTCTCATTTATAAAACTGTGCGTAGGAGCCTTACTAAAAGTGTACGTACGCCCAAAAGCCAAAAATGGCATACAGCAAAAAAAAAAATCAGATTTATAAAACCGTGCGTATGCACACCTGTAAGCAATGTTCCCTTTATAAATCAGATTACCCACAAGTGTGCGTATGGGAATCGGCCTCTTATCCCGCCATGTACACGCCCATTTTTAACCATAAATAGTCAAAGCAAAGCACCTCATGAATGCTGATCCGTTAATCCGACTTAATTAATTAGCTTTGATATACCAGACATATATGATAAGATTTAACAGAACTATATATTATATCCAAACAAGCCATATTGATAAAGTTCAAGATTATAAATAATATTTATATAAAACACTTACTGTAGCGGTCTGCCGTTTCCCTCACAAAACAGCCGGTGGCCCCCAGAGGGGCGAGGACCGGGATGGCACGGTTCCGGCGCGTTGCCCTCTCTACTGGACCCAATTCAGTACATATTTTAGATCCAAGAGCGCAGCTTTAGGGAATTTAAATTGGCATATTAGCCAGTCATCGTCATGGTCCCTGAAGCCTCTTTCTCTCCTGATTCTTCCATTAGCGTAGTCCTCCTGTAGGGCCAGCAGTGCCATCATGCAGCATTACGCACTGGGATCACCGCAGTATTTATATGTTTACAACAAATTGTGATCGTCAACACCTTGCCAAAATCACAGCATCAACTAATGGTATCCCTCTCACCCCGAGATACAATTCAAAGATGAAAGTCTAATAGGCAAACACTCTTTTTTTTCCATGCAGGTTTTGTCACAAACAGTATTAAAGTAAAGTTCGGACCGATAACGAGGACATTAAATGTAACTATTGCGCAAGAGCTTAACGGCTGTATTTTCAGACTTTGACATTTGATGATGTATGCACAGTATTAAAGACAGATACATTAGTTATTTACACTGTGTTCTGCCGTTATCTAATACTAGGGTATTTGATGCTATGCTGTATTCCATGCCGTCGGGCCATCTCATCCTCTCATCCTCCTGCGCTCCGTATACAATGTGACGGCGAGACAGCGCCGATTTAAAAACTAATTTTTATTTAAGATTTGATTTGAATTTAACAAGGTGTTTATGGAACAATTATCACTCAGTACAAGCGCAAATAACACTGCTGGATTTAATCTTCATGATAACGTGGATGATATGGAGTGAAACAATGTGCCTGAGGCATCAATACTTGAAAATATTACGAGTAATCGTTATTCCCACATTTACTTTCTGCAGTCTGACTTCAGTTCACCACCTCACCATCTGCGTCGCCAATTCCCATTGTCTCCAAAATGTGCGTATGCATGAGTCCAAGTTTGCGTGGAGGTTCGCACATTCTCCCGTCAAGTTTGTTTTTTTATGAATCACAACCTTAGCGTGGGAAGTGGCGTACGCACATTTTCAGCCCCGTTTTGTGCATACGCCACGTTTATAAATGAGACCCCAGGCGTTTAGGAAGTTAATCATTTGTGTCTTGCATGATTTTCTGCTGCTCATGTGTTGTCGTTGTTGCTTCGTCACACACAAATGATTTTGTGAATCCAACAGTGACAGAGGGTTGAATTGCGTAGTTCTGCGGTCTGTCAGATGATGTTTACGAGTTAAAAAGATAAAGAGATGACAGAGTTTAGACTAGCTGGTGGCCACCACAGGAGGCAGGTGTTAAACTACTGCCCATTAGATTTACGTACAATCATTTAGCCACATTTAGATCAAATTGTTGTTTTCCTGTTGTATTATATACATAAATGAAAAAGTTAGCATCTGGATATCCCTCCGCATCTTCCTGGACATGATTCCTCTTGATGCTAACATGCTTTTCTATATTCCTGATTAGGAAATAAAGGTGCCTAACATAGGGATGCACCGATCCGACTTTTTCAGTACCAATACCTGGGCTTTGGGTATCGGTCGATGCAAGTAACGATCCGGACCAGTATAATTAATAAGCTGTATGCCTCTCTGTGTGGAAGTGACTAGAATCATTCTTTTGTGTATAAGGCAACATCAGGCCTGACTTAAACATGACTTGCCTAACTTTGTAAAACAAAATGTAACAATATTATTCACGTTTGTGAAATGAGTTATGTTGCTCCTGAGTTTTTCCTTATCAACTGGGATCATTCTTTTGTGTATAAGGCAACATCAGGCTTGACTTAAACATGGCTTACCTTACTTTGTAAAATTATATGTAACAAATAAACACCCTAGAGAAGTTAGCTACATTTTCTTTTTTTAATGTATATAAAATAATAAATCGTGCACCAGCACTTGGGAAAAAATCTTCAGAATTAGAAGGATATTCAATTCAATTGTAAACCTTTTTTAAATGCAGAATCAAATTGGTCAAAATTAAACAGGAAATTACAATTCCATTATATAGTATGTAAACAGAATTGAATTGAATAGATGTGCCCCATTGGTAACGATACCGTGATCCAGTTTGAGTCGGTATCTGCCTGGTATCAGTATCGGTGCATCACTGGTCTGACATTAACTCACACTGTGCTCTCTGTAAAAACCTTCCCAGTAGAGAATGAGAAAGCCAGTGTGGATAATGAGATTTAGTAAACAAAGCCTGTGGATTTATAAACTATTATTAACTGGCGTCTGTTTCACTGTGTCACAGCAAATTAAGTGATGCTCCAGCTTTCTACATAAGAGTGAGTGAGTGCTTAGGCGGTGAAGGGTTATACGATGGTTCATGTGTCACAGTTGAAGGAAGAGGGACTGATCAGACACCCAGTAGGGTGTCAAAAGCTTGATAACATTATGTCGTGCTAACATCTTGATCTTGCATACTCCTACTGACTTCCTTATCTTGCTGCCTCTTCCTTCCCCTCTTGTTTTCGTCTTCTCTAGCATACTCAACAAACTCACGCCTGAGAAGTTTGACAAGCTATGCCTTGAGCTCCTGAACGTGGGCGTAGATTCAAAACTCGTCCTTAAAGGAATCATCTTGCTGGTAGGAGTACATTTTTATTCTTTAGTCCTTTGCTGAATGGAAATGTATTCATCCATTTTTTGGCTCCTACCCATACACTCTTTTAATGTCCGACTGGTCCCTCTCTGGTTTTCTCCCTTCTCTCCTCCCCCGCTGTGGTTTAGATTGTAGACAAAGCCCTAGAAGAGCCCAAGTATAGCTCGCTCTATGCTCAGCTATGTCTGCGCTTGGCAGAGGACGCACCAAACTTTGACGGCCCTTCATCTGAGATCCAAACATCCCAAAAGCAGAGCACAGTAAGTGTGGCTGTTCACCATTTTCTGCACAATTAAAGCCTTTTTTTTTTTTTTTTATATATATTTTTTTAAGCCTTAAGCATATTTGTTCTCCGCCTTCTTATATTATATCACTACTGCCATTTCTGTTCTGCTGAGCAGGCCGCAATAAATACCACTCTTCCCCTGATAAAAGCTGATGTTTTTTCTTAATGATTATTTTGTTGTCGTTATTAATACCTCCCTGCAACAGCAAAATTGTGAAATTAATATTTGTCATTCATATGTATAACATTTCAGCAGTGAAAGCGAAACTCATCACATGTGCTGCCTGACTATAAAAGTTGTGTCCCGACACAATATATTCTCCATATATGCTTCTGTTGACCAGCTTTGCCTTGAGTTGCATAACCTATGGATGCTGTTTTTATTTTGCTATTATAGACCTTCAGAAGACTACTGATTTCCAAACTTCAAGATGAATTTGAAAACCGCACCAGAAATGTTGAAAGTGAGTGCGTGTCACTGTGTGTACAGTATCTTTGAGCCCATTTCATCATAGCATGTCCACTGCTTATGTCTGTTTCTCCTCTCCCTTCAGTCTATGACAAACATGACAACCCTCTTACTTCTGAGGAGGAGGAGCAGCGTTCCATTGCCAAGAGCAAGATGCTTGGCAACATTAAATTCATCGGGGAACTTGGTAAACTCGACCTCATCCACGAATCTATCCTTCATAAGTGCATCAAAACAGTACGTGCACTATTTATAATTTTAGTTTGTTTTGAAATTCCCTCCCTTTTTTAAAGACTGCACATCAAGAGTTGGAATCAAAAGAAATACTGCATACCATCACGAAAACCAGAGTAGAGTACTTTGTATGACCCCTCTGCCTTCCCTCTCTCAATCTTTTTCTGAAGCTTCTGGAAAAGAAGAAGAGAGTCCAGCTCAAGGATATGGGGGAGGATCTGGAGTGCCTCTGTCAGATAATGAGAACCGTGGGGCCGAGACTCGACCATGAGAAAGCAAAGGTAACCGTGCCAGCCTTTCATGGCACCACAACCATCTGGAGAGGCTGTAAACCGTTGAACGGCCTCTCCAGATGAGAATAGCGTTGTGTGTCTGGCAAATGTCAAATTCAACAACACAGAGACCACAAACTTGCAAACACTTTTTTTCATAGTCTTTTTATAATTGAGCGAGTTACTTATGATTTTGCATTGCAGAAGTAAAATCTTAAAGCTTTAGTAAATAACTTACAATTACTATAAAATGATCAGGGCGCTCAACGCAAACCAGACATTTAATGTTTTGGGTTTTGGCTGGCTATATATTTTTATTTTTTATCTGCGGGCCTCTTTTCTCTGTGCCTTTTGTGGTCCTGTCTGGGTCAACTGTCATTTCAGGGCCTTGCTAAGCTCACTGTCTGGCTGCACACAGCCTCACCTAAAGCCCCACTTGGCTCACAGCCAGTGCTAACCTAAATGCTGCTGCCATACTGTATGTACAAGGTCTGCCTGTCCTCACTCCCCTCTCTCCACCCTTTCTCCAGTCTTTAATGGATCAGTATTTTGGCCGTATGCGATCCTTAATGAACAACAAGGAGTTGCCCGCTAGGATCCGCTTCCTGCTGCAAGACACAGTGGAACTGCGAGAAAACAACTGGGTCCCCCGCAAGGCTTTCATTGACAACGGACCAAAGACGATTCACCAGATCCGTCAGGAGGCAGTGAAAGTGAGTCCAGTGAAATGATGGCGCTCCTTGTTCAGATTAATAGTTAATGTCCAACATCCGAAGCCGAGGTTGAGGCACGCCTGTGTTAACGGGCGCCATAAATAAACTTGTAACATTAAAACCCTCTCTCCCTTACAAAGAAGCAGTTTCTGCACATCAGCAAGCAGCCCATTGTGAGAAATGTGAGTCAGCAGGACATTGTCCTCACACAAAAATATGCACAGGATGTAATTTAAGTTTCCGGGTTGATAACAAACATGTCGTTTAGTGTTGCGTATAGAACGCCCTCGAGTTAATGTTGGAAAGAAAGTTCTGGGTTGAACTTGTAATGTTATTGGACAATTTAATGACATTAGCTCTGTTCTGTGTGTTCCTGTAGGATTTGGGGGTTTTCATCCCTGCACCCATGTCTCAGGGTATGAGGATGGACTTCTTCCTGGAAAGCCCCTTCATGCCCAACAGAATGAAACTGGACAGGGAGACTCTCGGGGGATTGGCCGATATGTTTGGGCAGATGCCAGGTATAGGCTATGTTCCTCGGTGTCTCTTCCTTTTGTAGCTACACCTCGTCATGTTTTCATTTCATTTTCACGTTGTCGATGTTAAAACTGGACTGACTTTTTATTCTTACAAGCGTTATACAGCTGTTTATAATTAAGTTACCTCAAGAATAATGCATTTTGAAGTTGTTGAGCTAAAAGTGATACAAAATGGTTTGATCTATTTTTATGATCACCTTTTGGGTGGTCATTTCATACAATACTCCCAATGTGTCTTCTGCTTGGACCCTCTCTTCCGTGTAAAATCTCTACTAACATCATCTCTGTACTTTGTGTACTCAGGCAGTGGGATTGGAACTGGCCCGGGGGTTATTCAGGATAGGTACTCGCCCACTATGGGACGCCATCGCACCAACCCGCTCTTCAACGGCCACAGCAGCCACATCGTCCCTCAACCACAGTCACAGTTTGACGCAGGGCCAAAGTCTTTTGTTAAGTCCAACCAGGTAATCCTGCTAACTTATTATTATTATTATTATTATTATTATTATTATTATTATTATTATTATTATTCATGCAAACAGTGATTGGTGTTTCTCGAACAATTCAATTGAGGTAAAAGTTTATGAAGGTTATCCACTGTGCCCATATGACCTTCGACAGGTTCAGAACCAGCATTTCCTCACCCAGAACCAGAACCACATGGCCCAGCAGCAGGTCCAGTCCAAGGACATGCCTCCACGATTCAGCAAGAAAGGACAGCTCAATGCAGATGAGGTAACTGGAACTACTTCGTAGCTGTGATACAGGATATGGACAAAAGCGTAAAAAAATGTTTTGTCCTGAGGGGTACTAAACAATATATAGCTTATAATTGAATTTGAATAAAATTGAAAGGCGGTGCGCCTTTCAAAAAGATCTTTTGTTAAAGTACTGCTCAAGGTAAAACGTATGCATCATACAGTCCTGCCTGCAGGTTGTTTAAGTCTTCATGCCCAGTGATTATAAAAAGACGCGTTATTCTGAGGAATACAACCTGCTACCAGTCTTTCTTCTACCATGTACTCTGTCTTTTATCTCCATCTTTCTTATCCTTCCTCCACTCCTCCTCTTCTCTTCAAACTGGCAGCTGGTCCGCTGACTGCGATTATGAGATATGAGGGCATGGATGTAGCCAATGGGCAGATTACGTTTTTTATTTTCTTCTTTTTTTAAAAGAGCATAACCAGTACTAATTTATGTTTTGTGTTCATGTGTTTCTGGTCCCCCAGATCAGCCTGCGGCCTGCTCAGTCATTCCTCCTCAACAAGAACCAGGTACCCAAACTCCAGCCCCAGATCCCCACCATGATGCCTCCCAGTGCCCAGCCCCCACGTACTCAAACCCCCCCTCTGGGACAGGTAAGAGACGGTGCCTTCTCATAGTTTGCCTCTTGGTTGTTTTTAACTGTCATAAACATAGATGAGACGGTAGACACACAATGAAAGAATACAACAACAACAAAAAAAGTGTGAAAGAAAATGTTGAGAGAAAACTTGTTACTTGTAATAAACACAACGTTTATATAGCTCACACATTTTTATTCGACGCACAGCTCGTGTCCACCATTTCCAACAGCAGAACAGATTTGCACACCTAACCTGCACACACCGGGAAGCACCTTGTGCCGTACCGAACAGTATAAAGGGGAAATAACATGTTGGCAAAAACAATGAAAGGAAAAAAGAATCCTGGCCAAAACCAATCATCGTCAATTGTTGTGGTTTCTTGGTGGAACTATATCTGTAATAACGGCATGACCTTTCGCCCCAGCCTCCGCAGCTTGGCCTGAAGACCAACCCTCCGCCCATCCAAGAGAAACCTCAGAAGATAAACAAGAAACCACCTCCTGCCAAGGAGGAACTGCTTAAAATGACGGTAGGCAAAAAACAAGAAATTGTACATCTTTCAAGAACTGCTGCAATATATAAATAATGGAAACTTGTTCTACAAAAAAGACTGCAAGGAGTGCAATAAAGAGGAGGAATCAGGAAGGCAAAACAGCCTATTGCCACAACCTACATTTCCATACTGATGGCACCACTTGGTTAGACTAAAACATGTTGAACAAGCCTTCCCAAACCCATCTTGAAGAAGGTAGTATGTACCAAAAAAGTTAAATAACATACCTAAAATAAGATTTCATTAGGAACTTTCCTTTTTTCTCCTTTCTGTAAAGACCACAAAGTTATTCAGATCATGAGACTTCTCGGCTGCTTATCTTTTAGAAGTAGCACTTTTGTGTTGTCATTGGTCCGCGACCGAGCAGTTGAGTTTAAATTTTTCACATATAGTGATCCAACTGGCCACAGCTCATTTCTGTGCGCTCTAATCTCCACTTCAGGAGGCGATGGTGACTGAGTACTTGAACAGTAAGAACCTGACCGAGGCTGTGAGCGGCGTGAGGGAGATGAAGGCTCCCAAGCACTTCCTGCCGGAGATGCTGAGTAAGATCATCGTGTGTTCCCTGGACCGTCCCGATGAGGACAAGGAGCACGCTAGCACTCTGATCCACACGCTCCGCACTGAGGGCCTCATCACTGGAGAGAACTTCATGCAGGTACAAACATCCAGCATTCCTTTTATATCGGACTCAAACTAGTCTCGCATTGCCAGACCTTCTTCCACATCACTGCAGAGGAAGGTCTGGCTAGTCCACACAACATTCCAGGATAGGAGAAAAAAAGTGCTCTGGTTTATTGGCATTTCTTTAAACGGAAGAAGCAGAAAGATATACAACAAAGCAAAGCAACGGAGTATAAAGTGAAAAAGAAAAAAGATTAGAACAGACACAACCGTTAAGAATAATAAAAGCAGTATTAAACTAGGAGGAAACAATAAGTAAAATTCATATATGTTGACTTACCAACTAACAGAATAAATGTATTATAAATAGTTTTAGTGCTGACATGTATATGTATTGACAATCCAGCGTTTTAGCTGCATAGTAAAAGATGTATATGTTTAACCCTTGTGTCTTCGTTTCAACCTTGAAAAAAAACATTTTTTTTTTTCTTCTGACATTTGTGACACCTTTTTTCACAATTTGTTTTTGCTTTTTCCAACGTTTTAAATTTTTACATTTTTCGTCTACACATTTTCAGCGCTTATTTCTACGTCCAATATTTTCTGATATAAAGCAAAAATTTAAAATGGGCCAATGTGACCCGAAGTCAACACAAGGGTTAACTGATGTGGTCTCTTGACCCTCTGATGGACCAGGCTGACTGACTAAAAGAACTTTTCCGCAGCGGATAGGAGGCCTGGGTTTGTAGTTATTTCGAGTGGCATGATTATGAAGTTGGTAACATCATGATTCATTCGGTGGCATTTCCTCTCCTGCAGGCTTTCCTCAACGTCCTGGACCAGTGTCCCAAGATCGAGCTGGACGTGCCCCTGGTGAAGTCCTACCTGGCCCAGTTTGCGTCTCGGGCCATCATCGCAGAGCTGGTGAGCGTGGCGGAGCTGGCTCACCCCCTGGAGAACGGCACACACTTCCCCCTCTTCTTGCTTTGCCTGCAACAGACGGCCAAGCTGAAGGACCGCGAGTGGCTCACCGATCTCTTCCAGCAGAGCAAGGTCAACATGCAGAAGATGCTCCCAGGTACATAATGCTCCTGCCGCAGACAGAAACATACCAACACAGCATCCAACCGATTTAAATCTTTACAGATATTTTGTCATTATTATTATTATTATTATTATTATTATTGGTGTGCTGCAGGTAGGGCTGCACGATTATGGCCAAAATGATAATCACAATTATTTTGATCAATATTGAGATCACCATTCATTATCACAATTATTTGTTGATTTTTAACCAGAACAAATTTTATTGTCACATAGGCTAATTATAACTGCTTTCACATCCATATTGTGCTACATTCCTGCTAATACATCCATATTGTGCATCCATATTGTGCTACATTCCTCCTTTTGTTGAAGGATACTATGGAGTATGCCATTTCAGCGGTTGTGCGACCGCTTTCCACACATGCGCGTTTGCCGTGAAAAGATACAGGTAACGCAATTTTCTGTTCACGTTAACGGCGCATGTTAAAATCCCGCTATCTACCGGACGAAATAGCAACTCTGATTTCTGTGCCTCATTACGGCACCACTTAAATGTCTGCGTTACGCTCTGATGCTCCAAAACAGCCTTTAGAGGCAACAGAAACATCGCTGCATGTCACGCTAGTCAACCCTAATAACACGTTACACGGTAGCTAACGTTAGCCTACCATTAGCTACAGTAGTAACTGGATTAAATGCGGCTAAAATGCTGACAGCTAAGCGGTGTAGTGTGACTGTATTTCACTCTAGAGCATTCCAACAGCAACAGTGTGCCACTAAAGCTATGAGCTAAAAGACACAAACTAGCACAGTGGTCACTGCTGTTGTCTGAAAAACAACACAGACGGGACAAAATGTTGCGTAAACTGGTAAACCTTGTGACCGTCTTATGACCGTTCTCTTAATACATCCATGCTTATGACCGACTGCTACCTGTTTTGGAATTTTCCTCACGTTACTCTGTCCTCTGTGACTGTCTACATCTAAACTAAGCTGCACAGTGCAGGGAACAACTCTGATTGGCTCATGGAGGCAGGTGATCAGACAGTGGTTTACGAGCTTTGAGGAAAAAAAAACAAACTTTGATACGGAGCGCTCTATGAACGTGATTGCTCATTTTAAATATCGCTCGATCACGTGGATTTCATCGTGGGAAGCCAAAATCGTGATTAAAATTTGATTAATTGTGCAGCCCTAGCTGCAGGGTGGTAGTGTTGCTGAATAAATAAAAACATTGATTTACACATCACACAACTATTTAGAAACCGTCAAAAATGGGGACAAGGTTGCGCTACATTGAACGCGCAACGTATGCGGACCGTCAGCGGAGCGCATGTGCTGCGGAATGTATATTTTAACAGACTTCACCTGCTGCGCACACATGGCGTAGGATTGTGTCAGTCACAGGCGCGACGGAGAGCTTTTGCTTTGGGATTGTTGTGGTTTCTTCAGGTTTTGGGGCTGGCCCAGCGCTGTGAAAACGTCAATTTACTGTCGGCGGTTATCAGAGGACACAGGCGAGGGGAAACGAGAAATAAAAACAAACTCTCAAAATGAAACTGCCAATACGCTCATTCACAGTCATGAAGTCATTTCCTGTATATCGGCAGTTCATTTAAAAGAAATAGTGACACTTTATAACTAATTTCTGTGTAAAAGGGCCGCACTCACCTCGCGTAAAAAGGGGAAGCGCTGACATCCCACCGAGGGAACAGATGTTACCATTGTGTCCCCTTTTTAATTGGGCTGGCTATTGTTAAAAAATGTTCGGTACCGATACCAATTCAGTGACTTTGATACGGGTTCCTGAACGATTTGATACCAATTTTAACGAAACAAATGACATTATGGCACAAATCTATTTCTCATTTTTTTTTTCTTTCCATTTCCTATTACCTGAGTCCCGTCTGTGTGTAACGTAGGGCGTTTCCTGCGTGTCTCTACGATGTGTAACGTTAGGCAGCCAATCACAAGCATTGTTAGATCTTGGTAGAAGCATGCTGCATGCTTATTGACTCACTGACGCTGATGAGATTTACTCCTCAGGTATTTGGTATTGAATGACGAGGCGTTTGTCAATACTCAATACTATGGAGGAAATTCGGTCGGTGCCTAAAAACAGGGTTTCTGCTTGTTTCCCCAAGTCAAATTTAAGACTTTTAAAGACCATTATGAATGAAATTTAAGACCTATATCACAACATCAAAAAATGATGTTGTGATATAGGTGTCAAGAGTCCGGAAACATTGTTGCAACACCACAGAATAAAATTTTTTAAAAAATCATTCTAAAGCGCTGCGGGATCATTTCAATGAGCGTTACATTGACATTGGAAAATTTAAGACCTGTGTCAAATTATTTAAGATATAATACTTCAGCAAATTTTGAGACTTTTTAAGACCCCGCGGAAACCCTGAAAGTATTGAATTCGGGACCCAGCCCTGCTTCTGAATAACTGACTTGTTCTTCCTGGCAGAAATCGATCAGAACAAGGACCGCATGCTGGAGATCCTGGAGGGGAAGGGCCTGAGCTTCCTGTTCCCGCTGCTGAAGCTGGAGAAGGAGCTGCTGAAACAGATAACGGCAGACCCCTCTCCACAGTCCATCTACAAGTGGATTAAAGACAACATCTCGCCCAAGCTTCACACTGACAAAGGCTTTGTCAATATCCTCATGACCAGGTAAATGTACAGCCGATGTGTTTCAAGTTAAACCCCTTCAGTGAAAGGGGTCTGTGTGTCGGGCTTTTTTTGACCACTACATAATTTGCATTCCCACTGCCTAGGGCTGGAACTACTAATGATTATTTCTATTATCAATTCATCCACCCATTATATTCTCCATTTAACGTTTGGTCTATAACATGTTTCATTTCCGGGATTGTTCAGGTGCCGCCTGAAGTTCCGCTGGATGTCCCTCATTTCACCAAATGTTCCACCAAAACTAGTTCCTTCCAGAGGCTATTTTGCAGCGGCACCGTGGCTCCGTCCGGTGCTTAGCGCCGCCCATGACAATTGTGATTGGTTTAACGAATTGCCAATAAACCAGAGCATGTATTTCTCCCATCCGGGAATGCTGTGTGGACTAGCCAGACCCTCCTCTGCAGCGCTGTGGAGGAAGGTTCTGGCACTGCGAGACTAGCTTTAAAGTAATGGACCACTGTCTTCTGCTCTTGTCCCAGTTTCCTCCAGTACATCTCCCAGGAGCTGTGCATGGGCGAGGCCGACGAGCAGCTGGCCGCCCCTTCCAAAGAACAGCTGGAGCAGGAGAAACAGCTGCTGCTGGCCTTCAAGCCCGTCATGCAGAAGTTCCTGCACGACCACACCGAGCTGCAGGTCAGCGCTCTCTACGCCTTGCAGGTGCACTGCAACAGCAGCGCCTTCCCTAAAGGTACAGTACTCCCAAGTCTTGGGCAAGCCACTAGAGCTAGACCCATATAGCCGCTATGAACTTATTGCAAATATGTCGGTGTCGGTGTACATGTGAGACAATAGTAATTGCAGTAAATAAATGCCAATATAAGTTTAAGGTAGTTAAAAAAGTGTCTCTGTTACATAGTTTGTCCACCAGAGAGCGCTGACAACAGTGAATTGTCCCGCTCTGTAATTAATTTGGTCATAATTCTTGGTCAAATATGTATTCATGGGGGCACCTTGATAGCTCACCTGGTAGAGTGTGCACCCCATGTACGAAGGTTTAGTCTTAACCGCAGCGGCCCTTTGCTGCTGATGTCATTTCCCCTCTCTCTTCCATTTCACATCTCAAGCTGTCCTGTCTAATAAAGGCCTAAAATGGCCAACAAAAAAAAAATGTATTCATTAGGGCCGTCAATCGATAAAATTATTTAATCACAATTATCCTAGTTAACTCACGATTAATCGCACATTAAATCTTTTCTAAATGTACTTTTTTAAGAGATATTTTTCAAGTTTTTAATGCTGATGTGGTATTTGAGACTCAACTAACCCATTGGTAACTCGATTCACATCGACGGTACATGCAAAGACCTTTAGTCTTGTGGAGAGAACCATCTGGAAGGGCTGTGACACTGAACTTGCCATTCAAAAGACCTTTTCTTCATCCATTTTTGTTCCGCTCAAGGAGCTGTGTTTCTGCTAGCCATCCACTCCTGTTCATGGATGTATTATAAGATCCGACCTGCTCTCGTTCCGCCGTCTCGTCCCTGCCCCAGGAATTTGCGTTAACTCGTTATTATTGTCTTCATTATGACAGCCCTAGTATTCCTGTATAATAATGGATATTGACTGGTTTCTGTTGAGATATGCTGTCTACAGTTACAAGTACAGCAGCACTGGTTAAAACAATGATTTAAACATTTTGTCGCTAAAGCAACAAATCATACTTTATTTTGCTAGTAGAAACAAAATCACGCGTTTGTTTTTTTTAGTGAAGACCTTCATTAATGGCCTTTCTTTTTATTCTTTCCACTAAGGCATGCTGCTGCGCTACTTTGTCAACTTCTACGACATGGAGATCATTGAAGAAGAAGCCTTCCTTGCATGGAAAGAAGACATTAGCCAGGAATTCCCTGGAAAAGGAAAATCTTTATTCCAGGTACAGTAATGCCATCACAGTGGGAGTTTATTGTTTTTCTCCAACATTTGCAGTAACGGGGATTGCGCTCATGAAAAATAAATTGCCACTTGATTTGTGTGACTGAATATCCTCAGCTATGTATACACTAGGGATGCACCGAATCCAGATTTTTGGGGTTCGGCCAAATACCAAATCCACTGGTTAAGATTCTGTCTAATCTAAAACTGAATACCGAATCCTCCTCCCATCCTCAGTCCATTACCACAGTAAACACATTCATGAAGTAGACAAATGGTTAACACAAGTTTTTAGCTGCGACTGTCCTTCCTTTGCCATACCTGAAGTTGCTGCATTTTGGCTGCTGTCTGTAGATTCCTTCATGCACAACTCGTATTCTTTTGGATGTCTCATACGTAAATGTTTTAACAGCGACGATGTTGTGTATTGTTTAGGGTCCTCGCCCCCACGAGACAAATCGGCATCGCAAATTGAACATTTAGCTGGACTTGAATGGCCTTCTTTTGACTGAAAGTTCTGCCAAACAAACACTTTTTCTGCTCACGAGTTCCATTTTCACTTTCTCACAGCCTACTGCATTGAACGCTCCACCTACGTAAACACCTTCCCGTAATCAACGGCGCCGTCATTACGTTGACCAGCGTAGTGCAAGTGTAGGGTTCGGTTCGGTGGGAAAAAATTCTAATGTTTGGCAGAAACTGGACCCCATTTAAAAAGCCCAATATTCTGGATCCTGATAATCCTGGATTCGGTGCATCCCTAGTATACACATCATGTACAAACTTTTTTTGTACAAGACTTACAGTACTGTATATGTGATTATTTATTTTTTTCCACTTTGTTTTCCCTCCATCAGGTCAACCAGTGGCTCACCTGGCTGGAGACAGCGGAGGAGGAGGAGTCGGAGGAGGAAGCAGATTGAGAAACCAAGAAGAAGCATCATGGTGTAGAAGATCGACCTTATCTTATTAGTACACTCGCCTTTTTCATTTTATTTAAGTCCATTCTTAATGTAACCACTACCACATGGCACTTAGCTGCTTCTGTTATGTAAAATATAAACGGTAAGCTTGTACCTGTAGGGCCTCATGTGTTACCACCCGTTACCGTGACGATGGGCTGAGAAGCATCATTTGATCTGTTGCCTAACGGATGTTTGATTTTGGATCTTGTGTCCTGATCAGCTGCATGAATTCTAAAGTCTGGAGTGGCTCAACAATCTTTTTTTTTTCTTCTTTTTTTTGAAGTTTGTAACTTTTTTTTTCACTGTATTGTTTTTTTTTTTTTTTTTCATTTCCACTTAATTTTTACTGATTGGAACTTCCCCAGTAGGAAACGGTTTTATTTAAGAACGCGTAGGATTTCCCCCTAAATAAATCAAATGAGTGGTCATCTTCGCTAATGTTAAATGCATAAGACTATTACCAAAAGGTCATGTCAGTGATGGGCTTAGTGATCCCATGTAAGGGCCCAGGCTGGATTCCCTTCCATCACACTCATGTGATCCTTCAAAACGGCAAAGGAGATTACAAATCAACAGACAGGCTGCAGAGTGATCTATATAGTAAAAAAAAAAAAAGACTATGTGACATTCAATATTTTGTTTCAGAAAGTATGATGGATGAAAAGGGGGGGGGCAATGAAGTGAGAGTGAAGCATAAGCTGGCAAAGCATTTCAAAATGAATTAATGTGTGTTTAGTCAACCTATGCTTACTAAAAAACACGTTTCCGCTTTTTAATTAAATAAAAGTGCTCTTGTAGTCGCTGATAATGAGCATCTTGCTTTCTTGGTGATATTCCCCCTTTCGTCATCTGTCCCTTTCCCTGATGAGTGGTTGCAATACTCACGCAACGATCCTCCTCATGTTACAATATTTCAAGAAGTTGTAATCATTGGTGTACCGCAGTAACGTTTCAAAGCTGCCTGTATTTCTACCTCTTAGTAAGATGGGCTTTTTTTTGTTTATTGTGCTTGGATAATGACATCTACTAAGAAGAACCTATTATAGCCAAAGCAGATGCTGAAGTTTTTGATTTAGTCCTGGCCTAATTGCACAATAAATGTATTGAAGCAGACTTTTCCTATGAAGCTTCACATGGTTTACAAGTATTAACTATTTGAGAACAAAAGAAAAGCTTGTTTTTATTAATTGGATAGGTCAGCATCCTCTTTGACAAACGTTAAAAGGTGGGCTTTCAGAGTTTCATCTCACCCAGAATTTGGAGTAACCGTGTGAAAGTGGCCTGTTTATTTCGAATGCTCCAATGTGGAAAATGGAACAAGAGCATTTTTAGTGTTTTTCTTAAATTGGCAAAGTGAAAGCAAACAGTTAACATAGGTTGTAATTGATTCCCCCCCCCCTCACTAAACTAAAATGTCTAACTGCTAAATAAGTTTGACTTTTTGCAACAACTGTGCAGACAAGCCATGCTTACGTACAAGACAATGGATTCGGATCATATTGTAAGGTATTCAAAATTATTGTGAACCTCTATTGTTTTAATGTCAATAAAGTCCAGTACATGAGCACCAAAGCTAGTCTTCACTTTTATTTGCACTGCTTTTCTTCACATATTCAAACTGCATCAAAATCCTTCACACTGTAACACACTTTCACGTCTGAGATGACCACCTCTGCTCGTCCGTGAACTATACGGTAACATTACAGTGATGGATATCTATCGAAGATCTCAAGACATTTCTCTTTTTCATTTTTGTGTATTGCGTTTTTTTATTTTTTTTTATTTTTATTTTTTTTAAAATTGAATTTACCTTCTCTTGACCACACACTCTGGTAAGTGAAAAATCAAGGCATGATTGGACTACATTTTACAAGTGATGTACAAAATGTTCAAAAAGGTACAAAAACATGCCTTTGGCATTACGTACAAGTCCTTGTGTGTCACCAAACCAAACACTGACTTATTTAAATTTGACATTAAAGTTTTACAAATCTAGTTACAGTTGCACATTTGAGTCAGCCACAGATACAAATACATACTGTACCTGTTCATTTTAAGCTTTTAGTTAATACATTTACAGATGAGAGGAATAGTAATATTTGTTTTGGGATCAAAATAGGAACTACTGAGGCTGGTAAACATGAATTTGAAAAAAGTAAAGAGCAAGTAGAAGAAGTTGCCTTTTAATTTGGGTTCCAGCTCAGTATAATAATACACTCACCTAAAGGATTATTAGGAACACCCTATTAATACCGTGTTTGACCCCCTTTCCCCTTCAGAACTGCCTTAATTCTTTGTGTCATTGATTCAACAAGGTGCTGGAAGCATTCTTTAGAAATGTTGGCCCATATTGATAGGATAGCATCCCCCACATCATTACACCACCACCAGCCTGCACAGTGTTAAAAAGGCATGACGGATCCATGTTCTCATTCTGTTTACGCCAAATTCTGACTCTACCATCTGAATGTCTCAACAGAAATTGAGACTCATCAGACCAGGCAACATTTTTCCAGTCTTCAACTGTCCAATGTTGGTGAGCTCGTGCAAATTGTAGTCTCATTTTCCTATTTTTAGTGGAGATGAGTAGTACCCGATGGGGTCTTCTGCTGGTGTAGCCCATCCGCCTCAAGGTTGTGCATGTTGTGGCTTCACAAATGCTTTGTTGCATACCTCGTAATGAGTGGTTAGCTTGAATCACTCGGCCCATTCTCCTCTGACCTCTAGCATCAACAAGGCATTTTCGCCCACAGGACTGACACATACTGTATGTTTTCCCTTTTTCAAACCATTCTTTGTAAACCCTAGAAATGGTTGTGCGTCAAAATCCCAGTAACTGAGCAGATTGTGAAGTACTCAAACCAGCCCGTCTGGCACCAATAACCATGCCACACTCAAAGTTGCTTAGATCACCTTTCTTTCCCATTCTGACATTCAGTTTGGAGTTCAGGAGATTTTCTTGACCAGGACCACACCCCTAAATGCATTTAAGCAGCTGCCATGTGATTGGTTGATTAGATGATTGCATTAATGAGAAATTGAACAGGTGTTCCTAATAATCCTTTAGGTGAATGTATGTCGACTGTGGAGGCAGATTATTTAGGCTGTATGGTGATAAATTGCAGGCTGGCATGTTGCGAGAGTGGGCCAGGGCCTAGAGGTTCATGTCATCTCAGCATTTTCCCCAACAACAATCATTTCTCTTCTCTGTAACTCATACAAACTGAGTGAAAAATCTCCTCTGGCTGCTGTAATGACCAAACCAAGCAATTTTTCTATGACAAAACGTTAATTTTTGACTATTCTTGGTCTGTAGGGATCCAGAAGTATTCCACCACCTTCCTGCTTCTGCGTGGAGGGGCAGAGTCAGGCCGCTCTCCTCCAAAGGGGGGCAGCTCATCGAAGTGACTCGGGCCCAGATCCCTCCCCGTGTGTGGGGCAGAGACCCTGACCATGGTCCTTTGAAAAAATTGTTATAAAAGGAGTGAGTTCTTGTACATATAAAATGCAACTGATCCCTTTTTTTTTTACCTTTTACAGTTTTGTTTGTTTGTCCACCAGGATTACTCCTATTTTTCAGTATTAGTATTTTGTATCAAAAAAGGCAATGCCACATCTTAGAAGACCTCACATTTTGTCATATGAAAACCTTGTATTTCCAATTCTGGTGGGTTTCATGCTCTTAAATAGTTTGAAGGCTGATATTGCCTCATGAGTTGAGACCATTATTTACATATTGTATGCATTAAAAACCCTTTGGATAATAATGCCCAAAGTGTTCTGTCATTCAACTAAAACAAGATTTATTTGTTTTTTTTTCCTGAAAAGTTGCCATTTTGGAGATAAAGAGGTTTCCACCTGAGAATATGTTTAGTAAAAGTTGTTTTTATGGCCCTCTTGTGGCCACAGTGTTACCTGGATGGAATTCTTTCAGGCTCTTCAGGACTGGACTCAGGGGTGGAGATGTACACAGGGTCTCCCTCCTGAACAAAATTATATAACATGACAACTTTTTTTTCTTGTTTTACATTTTTAGATAACTTCATGAATGAATGTAGAGTCATCTCACCGTAAAATTTCTTGGCGTGCCGTCTTGATTTTTGAGAATTTTCACCCTCTGATCGCTTTCTGTCATGCAGAGGAAATAACTCTTGATGTTGGCTTGACACTGTTCCAAAACAAACATAAAATGTACCTTCAATTTGTATTAACCACACAGGCAAAAAAGAATGGAAGAAATGTCCATTTCTACAGACCACACTACTTATCTGCTGTTCTTTAATGGAAAACATGTCATTTTAACTCATGCTATGTGCTGACGTGAAATCTACGGAAGCCAATTTCTGCCAGTGTGATGAAAAAAAGATCCTGTAAGTTATTATAATTAGAAATTCCAAAAAGAATTACTTAGTATCTCACATAATGACTTAGTATCCCAAAAGTATGAGAAACCTTCTCAAAATAATGATTTAGTTTCCAAACATAATGAGAAACCTTTTGGAATAATTTTGAATTCAAGTCCTACCTACATCAAATATACCAACATGTCTGCGCTTGTTTTTAAAATGTGATTTTCTGTTTTTTATTTCTTATTGCTGTTCATCCCTGTCTGTCTGTTATTTGTTGTATGTTAACCCTTATGTTGTCTTCCCGTCAACCTTGAAAAAAACAGTTTTTTTTCGACGTTTGTTTTTGCTTTTTCCAACGTTTTAAATTGTAAAGTCTTTCTTCTACACATTTTCAGCACTTATTTCTATGTCCCATTTTTTCTGATATAAAACAAAAATAAAAAAGGTCCAATGTGACCCAAAGTCAACACAAGGGTTAAGTGTATTTTTCATGTGCTGCCTTCTTGGCCACGGCTCACTTGTAAAAGAGATTTTAATCTCAATGTGATTTTTTTCCCCTGGTAAAATAAAGGTTAAAAAAATGACTTAGTATCTCAAAATAATGAATTAATATCCTCAAATGAGTGACTCTTTTTGAATTACTAAGTCATTATTTTGAGAAAGTTTCTCATTGTAATGACTTACAGCATCAGTTTTCATCATATTTTTTTCATTTACAGGCAGAAATGGGCTTCCACATATATGTATATATACTGTATATACTGTATATCACCATGCAACAATGTAATTGTGTAATGACAGATTTTAGTGTGAATGAGACTACAATTTAAAAACAACAGAGATAACCACTTGGATGCTGCTTATCTCGTCTCCTTCAGAGAACATGATCAGTGCTGAGGTGTGATGAACAAGAATGGCTGTCATGGATGCTTTCTTACTGCTTTGTTCTGCCTCAGAGCCTTCAGGTCCTCCTGAGCTCGGAACCTGTTGGCTAACTCCTGGTGCTTCTCCCTCCAGGTGAGACACTCGGCCGTTCTCTCCTGCCTCTCCTTCTCAGCCAGACGCCTTTCAGCCTCGGCCTCCTGCTGAGCCTGGTTGGCCCTTTTGCCCTCCTCCTCCGACGCCATCGCTCTGCGCCTCAAATTCACCTCACTGTGAAAATAAGACTAAAATGACATCCAAAAATACCTCAATTTAACCACGGGACTGCAGAGAAATTGATTTCCATTCCATTTTCTACATTGTTTTACAAACTCGCTCTTATTCTATGACGCTGTGGTGGCATCAGCCATTCTCTATGGAGTGGTTGGCTGGGGCAGTGGCAGACAGGAAAAGACTGGACAGGCTGATTAAGAAGGCCAGCACTGTTCTTGGTTGCCCCCTTGATGCCGTGGAGGTGGTGGGAGACAGGAGGATAGTGGCTAAATTATCCTCCATGATGGACGACTCCTCCCACCCCATGCAGGACACTCTGTCAGCACTGAACAGCTCCTTCATTGACAGGCTGCTGCACCCGTGTACGTCACAGAGAGATACCGCAGGTCTTTCCTGCCTGCTGCTGTCAGACTCTACAATCAGCACTGCTCCCAGTAGACCACATGGACAAAACACACACACCAGGGCTGATAAAACATGCAATAAAACATATCTTAAATAACGTATACCTTGCTGCTGCAACAGTGTGAATTTCCCCATTGTGGGATTAATAAAGGATCATATTCTTTTATTTGTAATCTTATTTTTTGCTGTTTGGGCCTTATTATACTCCTTTTCCCATTTCCCAATGTCATAGTTCTCCTTTCTTCCAATCTTTTGACTTCTACTTTGTTAAAAACCTTAGTGCAAACTCCTCTTGTGTTTTTAAAGTACTGTTTGCATCATGACTACACTTGCTTGTCTGATATCAGTCATTTAACCTTGTACGCAGATACAAAAACATAAAAAATATTAGCCAGTAAATCAAAGCCACAAGCTATTTTAGATGACAATGTAAACCTCTTTACCAGTAATGTAGCGTGTGTGGATTAATCTATAGTAGCTAAGCACATCTGGATAAAGGAATTCTCTCTCATTTTTCTGTTCACTGACACTGCACAGAGACCACCTGTACGTATGTCCAAATGAAGGTGAAGAAATGTGTGATTTAGTTTCTACTTTTAAGGGAGTATTTGAAATCCTGCGTTTATCTTGGGAAACTTGTCTTAGAATCAAACAGCCTTTATCTTCTCTGACATTCATCTTTCTAAAAGATGATTAAAAAGAATAGTTTCTACTGTTTTCTCCTCCTCTGCTGCCCCCTGTAAATCCTCCTTTATTCTTCTTCACTTCCATTTTCCCTTATCTCCTCTCAGCTTATCCATCCTCCAGTCATGCTCTTATTGTTCTTCTGCATTCCCATATAAAATATAGTGTATGTGATACTGAAAATGTTTTTCAAGCACTCTTAGACTGGGGGGACACCTTCATCATTCAAGCAGAAACATTTTTTTTAAATTTTCAATTATGTTTACAGTGTGTCTACAAACTAGGGCAATGAGAGGTCAAACACATTCACCTAGAATATACACAAAAATGCTGAAAAAGCATTACAGGAAATTGCCTTCAGACAAAGGGCCAAGATCATAACTCTTTTAGCAGCGTCATCTGCTTTGATGCTTCGCGTTTTGTAGTGAACACTGTTTAGATTTAATGTGCAGCATTTCATCTGATCTGATGTTCTTCCATTAATCTTACAATTGATGCTCCCAGTATTACACTCAGCAGGAGAAAATATGTCCTTTCTGGTTTTTGAAAATGTAGAGCTTAAATGGAGTTAAGTACTTACTTATCCAGTTAATGTATGATGCAGCTCTGGGTGGTCCCAACATTTTAACACAAGATGTATTTTAATCAAATTGTCTGAAAGACTTCAAAACATAAGAAATCACTTTGAGTAACATGATGCTGGACACTCCTCTGACTAAAATCTCATCTTGTAAATGCGATTTCTTTTTATGGTGATTTCCCATACGGTTACATAGTTTGCTGTTATGTGTGGATTTATTGCTTCCTACAGATGGAGTACATTCCCACTCTATTCTTTGTTAATAAGGGATTACAATAAGGTTTGACATTCAACCTTGCTGTTTAGCATTTTTTACGAGGTGTTTACTGTTGGTTCTCAACAGTCCACATTGTTGTGACTGTGTGTCTGATTAGTTTCGAAAATACATTAAGAAACAACATTAAACAACATAAAAAAGATAGGTAAAACAAAACCTTTTACCTATCACCTCCTCATTTGTATAGTAGTTACACACTTAAACAGCATTTTATTTGTAGACTTTTTGTATTTGTAGACACTGTAAGTAGTTCTAAGTTGCTCTTGACTTTTCTCCCTTTGTATTTTCTTTTAGGTAGATACATTGCTGTAGCTAAGAGTTTGGACACGTCATATAATGAAACAGGTGAATAGAAGAGGGACAAGTAGGTTAAAAGTGGCAAACAAACTAAGGTCTAGCACTGAAACGTTGCTAATAAATGTACAGTGTGCGTGAGTTTATTTGCAACTTTTGTAGCAAAGAGTATGAAATCCTACATGCTCAGCTGAAATTTGGTGTACACCAGGGCTCTATCCTTGGTCCTATTTAGTTTTCCTATACAGCACATGCTGACCTTTCTGAAGTGTAGTCACTTATCATTGTTATGCAGATAATACACGGTTGTACCTTTCTTTCGAACCTCAGCTACCAATATTGGTCTGCCCTCTCTTGATCAATTTTTGTTATAATTGCAGCTTTAACATAAGACTTCAACAGTTGACAGTTGATTTAGAAAAACGTATCAAGAAAACAAAATATCTACTAAAATCTGTTTTGTTCTTTTTTTACTCTGCAAACAATACATTTATGTTTCCATTTCTGTATGTACTTTGGGTACACAGACAAGGTGCCCATGCAATATACCCACCTCTGTTTAATTTGGACAATTTCCTCTGTAATCTGTCTCAGCTTGTGTCGGAGGTCATCTCTGTCTCCCTCCAGGCTCCTGTTCTCCTGCAGCAGGGCCTGTTTCTCCCCAGACACCCGGTCCAGCTTCAGCTTGTTTTCAAAGTAACTCTTCTCTGCTTTTGCTAGTAAAAGCTGCAGATCAGTGTGCTACAGAAAAGAAAAGGCAGATGCCAAATTAATGTCATGGGTCATTTCGATTCAGGCCCCTGATAATGTTGTATCCTGTTTATGCCCTGGCTGATTGAGGGATGTTGATGCTGATAACAGAGAAAGAGAACTTTATCAGAAAACCGTGCTAAAAATATTCCACATCCAATCTGGTTTGGGACATGTCATCTGAAGTTCATTTCTCTGCTTATCAATACAAAATTATGAACATGATCATGACCATAATTTGTTAAATGTTTCCTCTCACCCCACGATCTGGAGAAAGTAATGGGATTTTCACTGGCACCAAAAAAAGAGACCACACCACCCCTGTCCTGTCCCCTAACTGGCTTCAAGTGTGGAGTACAATCGATTTTAAAATCGTACTAGTTGTACTTAAGGTATTCAATGGGATGGCCATGTATTACCTTTCAGACTTTCTAAACCCTCAGGTCTCATTGAGGTCTTTGACCTAAAGCTGTTGGCTGTTACACTTCTGATATGTAAAGGGTTTCCCTCGATCATGAACACTCTCCCACTTATGATGAATGCACACATAATCTGAACATTTTTATTTATTTATTTTTTAGCTTTAGGCACTTCACAATCAGTTATGTCCCTGTGTGGGTCTATATCTCTGTTGCTTGTTCTTACACATTGTAACTGCTTTGAATATTTTCGCTTTGTTGAACTTCTGTTGTTTTAAAGAATAAGGCTAGCAGTATTTTATATTTTTTTCATAGTCAACAAATCCCATGAAAAGACCAAAACCAACAATGCGGTTGAGACTTTCAACAATGGAGCTTGACACAGAGGAAGGTGTATCAGGCTGTGTACTCAGACAGTAGGATACTTGTTAGTGGGATCTATTAATTGTTGGTTTTTGTCTTTTTATTGGATTTGTTGACATTAAGAAGAATATAGAATATAACCAGCATCAATCTTTATATGCACTTAATTACAGTTGCAATAAATTGACTTGATTTTTTATTATATAATTCAACACATAATTGATCAAAAGTTCATTACCCAGAATTAAATCTAACATTTTACCATAAGATTCAAAAACACTTTTTATGAACAATATTATCACTTATGACTTTTATTTTCAGTGAAGTATTTTTTCACACTATAAATACACAAACACACATGCTGTCCTTGCAGTCGCAAAACTGGCATGTAACCCCCCCCGGGCCTCTGTTCTACAACTACTGCATAATTTGGTTAAACAAAAATACTACCTGCTGAAATTTAAAAGGAAATTGTAGGAGAATGACTTGTTGTTGTACATTCAGTGTAACCCAAAGAGCATACACATTACATGTTGCACCATAGTTACATTAGTTGCTGCCTCCAATTTTTTCTGTTCTGTTGCTAACAAGTTGTATACAAGTGAGTGTGTAGACCACCTATCAATATCAGTGTATAACTGTGTACCTCTTTTTTAAGATGCTGCAGTTCCTCACTCATGCGACTCCTGTCAGCCTCTGCTGCCCCCTTGTCCCGCTGATACCCGAGGACCCGAGCCTCAGCTAGGGCCCTGCACTTCTCCGCCTCCGCTCTGGACTCCTCCGCCTCATCTGCCGCTCTTGAGCACAAGGTCGCCCTCTGCTGGCTCTGATACAGCTTCTGCTTCAGCTGATGTGGGTCACAGAGAGAGGTGGATGTATACTGTAATGACTTAGTCAGGAAACAGTAGAGGCCTGCCTTTTGTTTCTAGATGTAATATGACTCCAAACACAGTGACCTACTACGTGGCATGAATGAATATAGTTTCATGGTACGACATGAAACTCCTTTATACTGTAAGATCACTACCATCAGAGACTGTCCAAAAATCCAAAAATATCTTGATTTAACGCAAATGCTGCCTTCTTCTAGTATTAAAGGGTCACTCCCTCCGCTTATTGTAATAGGCATTTGCTACTCAGCCTGTGAAAGCAGTTGTTGCATGTCTTCTCTGGCTGCTGAGGAGCTTTGTCAAATCAAAGAAAATAACTGCCCAAGCTGAGATTATCATCAGTGTTATCTCAGCTTGGGCTAAAACTTTATAACAAGTTCCTGTGTTACAAACTAGGATTGTGGAGTTGGAAATACATTGACCAGGCATTGCAAAGAAGCTACTGCTAGTAAATGTAGGATCCAGTGTTTTTGGAGCTTGACTCATACGGGCTAAAAGTCAGGATGTCTCAGCCTCTTCTGCAGCGATTTTCTTCCTTTAATTCAAAATCTAATAATTAAGTATTATTAATATTAATTTAATACAATTCTTGGTGTTTTATGAAGACATATATCTTATTTGTATCAGTCCTCAGGAGTGGCAGGCCTTTTTTATCTCTTGAGTGATGTAATGTTTAAAACTATGTCCCGTGTTTGGGTGTGTACCTCTTTGACTTGAGTCTGCAGCTCCTGGTTCAGATTCCTGAGGTTCCTCATAGTCAGTTCATTCTCTGTGCGCATCATAATCCGCTCCATGTGGATCTCATTAGACAAGTACTTGTTTTCTTTTCTCAGATCCTCGCATTCCTGAGGAAAATTTACATTGACACTGACTGGTGCCAATAAGAAATTTATCATTCGAATAGGACCACAAGGCCCTGGAAAGACTCGGCTGAACAAACAGTATGAAGCGCCCTGCACAGTCTAAAAGATATTTACAACAGTCTTCATTACTAAATGGAGTCTGTCCAGTTGTCATGAAATTGTAGGTTAAAATATCCCTACTTTAAAGTGCTCATATTATGCTCATTTTCAGGTTCATAATTGTATTTAGAGGTTATATCAGAATAGGTTTACATGGTTTAATTTTCAAAAAACACCATATTTTTGTTGTACTGCACATTGCTGCAGCTCCTCTTTTCACCCTGTGTGTTGAGCTCTCTGTTTTAGCGACAGAGTCAGGCATCACACTTTTATTTTATTTACTTTGTTGGGAGTCGCACATGCACAGTACCTAGGTAAGGACTACTAGCCAGTCAGAAGCAGAGTATGAGGGCCCTGACAGTACCTTGGTAAGGACTACTAGCCAGTCAGAAGCAGAGTATGAGGGCGTGCCCTGACAGTACCTAGGTAAGGACTACTAGCCAGTCAGAAGCAGAGTATGAGGGCGTGCCATGCTAGCAGCTAGGCGAGCATTATAACGTGTGTTACAAAGTGACCACGTTTGTCTCTGAAGTAAAGGCTGGACTACAATAGAGCTGTTTGGAGCAGTTTGTGAACAGTGTTTTCTGTTGGAGATGGTAAGTCCCTTTGGGTTGGACGTTGGGCTTTTTCACTTTGTAAACCTATAATGTGCACAAAAAAGATATATAACACAATAAAGGTAAGGGAAAAAGCCAAAAAGCATAATATGAGCACTTTAAGAAGACTTAACTACAATTCAATGAAAAGTGGGCAAACTCCATTCGGTGGTGGAGATCATGTCATATGATTAAAAAGCCCCAGAATAAACTTTGTGGTGAGATTTGTTTTCTCAGCTACCTAAATGACTTCATTGACTTTTTAGTTGCAAAGCACCATCAAGAAGTAACTTGCAACTCACTCTTTCACTGCAGGTTTTCCAAAAGAGGGGGCTGTTAGCTGTTAAGTAGCTTTTCTTCACATCCATCATAGCAGTGAGGACAAGGCTATGAATGAAGCCCACACATTCAGGATATGTTTTTAACATGTGTTTTTCATGAAAGGCTTCCATCATCTCATCTGTTGTACATGCACAAAAGCACAAGTTCAATCTTTAATAAAGAGTGGTGCTTCATGTCACTAACACTGTGGGCCAGATTTACTAGGGAACTAATAGTAGATGAAGTGATAAGACAAAACACATGGTTAATATATACACTGCATGTGTGGGACAGAATGTCAAATCTATGCCTGTAGCAAGCTAGCAGTTATTTGGCAATCTGCATTGGTGCACATAAATCTATTGGACATTTACTGTTTGGATATGTTTCTAGCAACAATGAGGTTGAGTAATCTCCTCACTGTTCTATGAATTGTTTAGCACTCACTCAGTCTGTTACACCTGGTTGTGGCAATGATGAGTCATGTCAGAACTGTGTCCTTGTGTACAGAAATGACTTTTTTGAATGCATTACTTTGGAGAATAACCTTGTTATTATGAAGGAAATAATAATTACGTGATTTAAGTCAGGATTGGGAAATTGAAATCAGAGTTTTGAGGGTGGTACAATCTGAATTATTTAATCTCAGAATCCAGAGTTTGATCCCAGGATTTCTGAATTTTAACCCAAGCTTTTTTTCACGTGGCCCTTATCTCTTTCTGTATAATCCCCAACTTTCCTTCTTTTCTCTTCTATGGGATCATTCTGTATTAAACTTCTACTGGGTCTGTGGTGTTGAATATTCCTGTGAGATCACTTTGACATTCCTCTAACATTCCTAAAGGTAGAGTAGTTGCAATATCTGCACAGTAGCCTACCCCTCTAAAATGACTAATGACAAATACAATAATTTTCCTACAGATGATTGGTTAAACTAAAGGTATCTATAAGGATGCTTGTACAGCCTGAGGACTAACCTCCACTCCTCCTCTCTATCTCCTTACCTTCCTCTTTCTGACCAGCTCTCCTTGCAGATGGTTGATCTGAAGAAAGGAGCCATTGGTGCTGATGGCGCTGACCGGCCTGACCACCCGTACGGGCCTCCTGGACGGTCTGGCGAGACCTTTGACCTCATCCGCTGTCCCGTTCCCGAACCGGCTGCCTCTGTTAACGTTACTGCTGCTCATGGAGAAAGACTTGTACAAGCTGTCGTCTAGCGGGGAGCACCCAGCCGTCTGCAGGTCGGTGTGGGATTTCGCTCTGAGTGACATTTTCAGAGCCAGATCAGCGCAGCTTTGTCAAAATGTCACTTCACCGTAATTGGGATGATGCTCTGACAGCAGACGGTGCTCCCAGTTTGTGTTGAGAATGTCATGTGTGATGTGAATGAAGTTCTCAGTTTCACGTCAAGCTCACTGGGTGGATCCTATCGCCAGGCTGAGCATCATCCATTATGCATAGGGTAACATGATAGAACAAGCCTGCATGGGACAGAAGCACATAGTCTCTGTGTTTTGGTATGAGGGCACCTTTTATCTTTTAAAAAGTGAAATGCAATTGCATTTTGACATGAAATATTCACAGTTTAGTCATACCAATCAATATTGGTGACATTTTCCGCAGCAGAGGCAAAAAAGAAAAGGTAACACTTTACTTGAAGGTATCTACATAAGTGTCATTAGTCTACAGAGTATCTACAGAGTGACATGACAGTGTCATGAACACATGACACTGTCATGACACAGTCATGACACATGAACCCTAACCCTAACCCTAACTCAAACCGAATGATACTTACTAAAAGAATTTATGTCATAAACGTTTATGACTTGTTTATAATGTTTATGACACGTTCTTGACAGTATCTTGTCACTCTTATGTAGATACCTTCTAGTAAAGTGTAACCGAAGAATAAAAGGCCACATCCCTGGACTTCACAGCGATCTTCAGGTCTACAGAGCAGTCAGGGTATAAAGGGCCGGGGCAGGGCTAGTGGTGACTGAAACTCTGGAAAATGCAGTGAAAAAAAGTCTTGTTGTGTCTTTATGACAAAATTGGGATCACTTTTCAGTCAGATAATAGATTCAGGCAATGTGTGAGGGACATTTCTTTCCAATAACTGCTTTGCTTTTTGAAAAGTGCGGAAAGCAAAAGGTGTGCTTATGCAGTTGTTTGACTTTGACAGAGGACCTGACTCCCGTCAGTTTGCTTTCTTTTAACCTTGACCACAATCTTTCCCAAAACTTAGCAAAGAAGTTTTTGTGCCGAAGCCTGAACAAATCCTAACCATAGCGGTGGCAGATCAGAGAAGGATAATATGAGTCAAATGATCTCGTCCTGCTGATACGAGCATCAGACCAGAAAAAAAAAAAATCAGATTTTATTAAAATAAGAGAAGTTTTTTGTAATGATCCCAAAAAAAGTCCCAAACGATGCAATCATGATTATTGCATATTCATTGAAAATGACACACTGCTAAAAGAAAATCATTAAGTTAATTTTTCGTGATCACAAGGAAACAAAATGTTAAAATAATTAGATAAATGGCCTCCACTTAATACAAAACTACCACCTCCCCAGTCTGGTCTCTGATCTTCCCAGACTTGCTCATCCCTCATGCCACTGTTAAGGTGCCCAGGAGCAAGGCACTGCAGCCCAAACTGCTGCAGCTGAGCTGCTCAGAGACCAACAGAGAAGACTGGTGTACTGAGTAGCTTTTAGGCATGAATGTAAGTATGGATTAGTAAAGGCAATCCTAAAGAGCATTCCTCATTGGGTAGATTACAGTTAATGAAACAATTAAACTAACAGTAACAATAATAAACTTCATTAACTGAATATATATGTATATTTTTATAACGTGTTAAGACTAAGAGAAAGAGTAAAAACAGACATTTAGTAAAAGTATATTATCTGACAGTTTTGTCTGAGGGAAAAATGCCTGTAATTGGCTTTGGATCAGTGACATCGGAAAAACAGTTTCAATTACAGCCTCCTCTTGTCCTCGAGGACGACTTTCTGTAATGATGCTGCATGAAGGAAACTGTCACATTTTTATCACTGGATTATGCTTTTCTCTCCCCACGGATGAAATGTGATTTACACTCTTCCTGACCAGGGAGGTGTGATCAATTAGCTTCTCCTGCAGCTATCTGTGTTACAGCGCTGTGCTGTATCCCTTACAGTCCTCCATGCTGCAGCCTGAAGCAGAAGCAAAAGGAAGCTCCATAATTCATAGGATCTTCACTGGGACATGTTGAACTCCCGGCACCATGGTACAATAAAACATCCTCGCTGTCAGCATGTAACTGTAAATACACCGGACCAAAAGAGAAGATCACTTCTCTATTGTGATATAGTGCTAATAGGCCTCTATCACACCCAGGCTCAGGTTTCCTAATGCTGAGGGGTCCATAGGTTAGAGCAGCACGCAGGCTTTTGATCCAAAGGTTTCTGGAATATAATGTAAAATATTAAGCATTCACTGAGCTGATGATGAGATTTGATCTTTGAGGAATGCTGTTTAGTATCAGCGCAGCTGTTAACATTTCTTAATTTCAGCCAACAAAAGCTTCAAAAGTCTATCAATATATGACTAACACAAATTGCAAAAAATGTAATGCCCCTCCAACACAGATTAAACATATAAGCTATGCCATGTTAATTGGTGAGTTTTATGAATGCTCTATTTCGAACATGTAAAATAAAAATAAAAAATATAGCTATCTACAATAAAAGGTAAAAGTTAACTTAGCATGTCAGAAAGGGAATATATATATATATACACTACCGGTCAAAAGTTTGGGGTCACTCAGAAATGTCCATTCCAGACAGAATATCAGCTGAGATCAGTTGCATTGTTTTTTTAATCAGAGCAGCAGTTTTCAGATTACATCATGTGCTTACATAATTGCAAAATGGTTCTCGACTGTTGTAGACAGAAGTGGCTGAAGAAACGCTTGAAATTCCATGCTTTTTGGTCTAAACGTCATACCCAAATTAAAAGTGGTACAGCTCCCATATACTCTGACACTCTGGGGTGTGCCTGATATCAATGGAAAGGAAACACTCAAGTTTTAGTTACAAGTGTCAGGGTGATTCTAGGCCTGACTGACACAGAGTTACAGAGACTAGAATGGAGGTTTTTATTTCCCTCCAAGCCATACATCTGTAAAATGATTAGAATACGCTGCTGTAAACACATCTGACAGGTGACAGACAACACAAGGCATTAGCCACATGTATCAGCTTACTACAGAAAAAATGAAGCCAAAAGTCTCAAAAATGGATTTTATATGATTTCTTTTCTACAGATATGTCTTTTATTTCCATTTAAAAGTGCAAAGAAAAAAGCCAAAAAACTACAAAATACAACACTTCTCAAATACACACCCAGAAACAACTTTTTTGAATGCATTACTTTGGAGAAGCCTTTTTTCACGTGACCCTTATCTCTTTCTGTATAATTCCTAACTTTCCTTCTTTTCTCTTCTATGGGATCATTCTGTATTAAACTTCTACTGGGTCTGTGGTGTTGGATATTCCTGTGAGATCACTTTGACACTCCTCTAACATTCCTAAAGGTAAAGTAGTTGTAATATCTGCACAGTAGCCTACCCCTCTAAAATGACTAATGACAAATACAATAATTTTCCTACAGATCGTTGGTTAAACTAAA
Organism: Zingel zingel; assembly: GCA_023566125.1. Taxonomy (NCBI): domain Eukaryota; kingdom Metazoa; phylum Chordata; class Actinopteri; order Perciformes; family Percidae; genus Zingel; species Zingel zingel. The sequence goes on along the minus strand of CM042320.1, from coordinate 7,013,670 downwards.
GGTTTCTATAAGGATGCTTGTACAGGACTAACCTCCACTCCCCCTCTCTACCTCCTTACCTTCCTCTTTCTGACTAGCTTATGCATAGCTCATACAACATATAAAACATGTAATATTCCCTTATTTAGTGTAATACAAACATTTTATGGTGATTTCGTCAACTTTTATCAAATGTGCAAGCTCATGCAAGCAAGTTTGTGGCAAAGATAAGGGCAATAACATCTATACTTTTTCACGTATTGGAGGTTTGAACTCAAAGACAGTGTGCCATCAACTGCATGTTGTTTCTGGTTCTTTCTTTGATGTGTGCCAATGTGTGCAAAAGGAAGAGGATTGGATACTCTTTCTTTACGCCTGAGAACAATGTGGTCCAGCAGAAACATAACGGAATAATACCACAGTTTAACGGACCACAGGAAAGCTAGAAATGAAGATGAAGAGTATAAGTGAATAAAAAGAAAAACAGGGAAAGAAAACACAGAGAAAGAATGTAGAGGAAGTTCCCTTTCCGACTTTTCCTGTCAGAGTCCTAGCTCTGGAAGATAGATGCTGGCAAAGCAGAATCACTTTTGACCACTAAACTCTTTTTAAGTATATTTATATATATCTATTTGGCACCAGTTTAAAAAACAAACAATACGACTGATCAACTCTTTAATGTTGTCTCCTGATTATTATTTCACTCAAACACCAGTTAAATGCAAATGTTTTCTGTCATCCTGCTTTAATCTTTCCTGGAAATCCTCAATTTGTTTTTATTTTGAACAAGTTCGGTGTTGAATATGCTGCATATGTCATATGTCTGGGATTTGATACCCAAACACAATAACGTTTTGGATCAAACACACTGAGAGTCAAGCTCTTTCTCCCGTGGATGTGTGTGTTATCTGCATAAAGGGGCATCAAGCAGATTTGACCTCCGCTTCCCGTTTCCTCGTCTCATCCTCATCACATTTGTTCTGAGGCTTTTTTCCTGTGTGTTCGCTTTATTTGGTTCTTCACCTTCAACCGCTTCAGTTTTCTTAAATTTGACAAAAAACATGGCAAGCTTTTGGTTTTTTACTCCACTTTTACTTTTTTCTTTTGCAGCTTTTTCGCTGGCATCGAACTCCAATTTAATTAAAGGTACGTTGTTTGTTTCTGATGTAGGTGGGGCACCACATTTAGAGCACACACATACTGGAGCATTTATGTATTTCATTTTACTGGTGTGAAATTAATTTGACTTCACGAATGTATACCATACACTTTTCTTTTTTTTTAGTTCTTTCATGCATGACCTTTTATGGTGAAATGGATATTTTCAGGACGCTTTGGCTCTAAACTTCTGCACTCTTCTTGTTTGCTTCTCATGTCACAATCAAATCCGTATTCTACGGTCACAGTCCGATAAAAGCACCAAATAAACATGAAAAATCATCATGAATCAATCATGAAATATTACACGTTAAATGTAGAAAATTGTAATTATTACCTTTTGTTGTTTTTGTCCCCACAGTGTCAGTGGTTAATCTGCGGACTATAACACCTACTGGACTATTTACTTTAGAATATAGTACAGTATGTACTGTAGATTAATGTGATCTAACTATGAAATGACAAAATCAATGTGGTGCATTGTGGTGCTTCTAAAATGAACAGTATCAGGGCGCCTGGGTAGCTCACGTGATAGAGCGTGTGCCCCATGTACAGAGGCTCATTCCTTGCCGCAGCAGCCGTGGGTTCAGTTACGACCTGTGGCCCTTTGCTGCTTGTCATTCCCTCTCTCTCCCCTTTCATGTCTAAGCTGTCCTATCAAAAAAAAAATGGACAGTAACACTTTATAAGATGTGATACTTTAAATTTACATGGGTAAAGATACACTTTAGTCCCAAATTAATGTTGTTAGTGACAGAACTCTTGATAAGCTGACAGTCTGACATGTTTATGTTGCACACATGCTTTTTGAATGTGTGTCTGCAGTCCCTCAAAGTCACAGAGCTGCTGGAGTCTTCATGCTCTTAGGAGGAGGAGGAGGAGAATACGCCTTCAACTTATCCGCTGCCAGAGCTGCCTGTTCGTTGCTGAACGTCACCTTAGCGACCAGAGCCCAGATGGAGCGAGCAGTACAGCATGGACTGGAGACGTGCAAGTAGGCTGAACGCATGTGGCGACTGTTCTGGTGTGGTAGAATACCTGTTTAGGTATTGACTGATATGCAGTGTTGTTATAAATGTTATTGAACCAAGTGCATCATATCACACAGGCCTACCAATACCAGCTGATATCTGATTTAGAAAAAATAAACAAAAAACAGAAATTGAAAAAGTAAATTATAATGGTCTAGACTAAGTCTTGTTGTTCCATTAGGCAGGCAGTGTTTAAAAATTAAAGGGGAAATTCACAGATTTTTAAAAGTCAGGCATTTGTTCAGTCAATACTTGTGAACATCCACCTTAAAGCGTAACTCTCGCCAAAATGCAACCTAGGGGCTTTTTGTGAATATACCCGAGTCAAACTTTAGTTTAAAGCATAATTAGGACGGAAGCATCACTTTTAAGATTGACCGTATCTTCGTTTTTTGGTCAAATGGCCTTTTGAATGGGAGAGCTAGGGACACTACTATGCTAGCCTCAAAATCAACATTTTTAAAACACTAAGAAGGCTCGACACAACATGAAACTGCTCGAAGTATCACCAGGGACTCTACACCTTAACGAAAGCTTTGAGAACATTGTTTGTGTACACAGAGTTTACTAAAAAGAAGGTTTTGAACGACTTACTTTAGCAGTTGTTGTTGTTTCCGGGCACTACCATCTCTGAATGCAACGTAACAGGGAGGAGAGTAAAGATGGAACGCTCCTAAAGCTTAGTTCCATATCAATGCACGGATAATTTGTTGTTTTGTCGCTAATGAAAAACAATATTGACCTTGTAGTTGAAAAAGGAGCATCATATAGGAATGACATTTCCTCCTATGGAGTCCATTCATTTGCATTCGGAGATCGGCTCTTTTTGACTGACAAGATGGCGGATAGCGTAAACAACAACTGGTAAAGTAAGTCGTTCAAAACCTTTTTTAGTAAACTCTGTGAACACAAACAATGTTCTCAATGCTCGAGTTCATGTGTAGAGACCCTGGTGAGCCTTCTTAGTGTTTTAAAAATGTTGATTTTGATGCTATCATAGTAGTGTCCCTAGCTCTCCCATTCAAAAGGCCATTTGACCGAAAAATTAAGCTACGGTAAATCTTAAAAGTGGCGTTTCCATCCTAATTATGCTTTTAAACTAAATTTGGACTCGGGTACATTCACAAAAAGCCCCTAGGTTGCATTTTGGCGAGAGAGATTTTAGGAGATTTGGGTGTGTTATGCTAGTAGCGGCTAACTTAGCTACAAAGGTCTGGTAATCTTGTTTCTTTCTAACCCCAACCCCCCCCCTAGCATTCTTTTTTTTGTTGAATTTTCAAATTTGTAGTCTTCAGATCCAACTCATGCTGCCTCAAGTGAATTCAAGTGATTTGTACTGCTCCCTCTGAAGCCACAAAAGGCTTTATAAAACTGCAGTAGTACTCCCCAATACCTGTAAACAGACTTTGATGTGTAAAATCAGTATTTTTCCCTTTGAAGTAATCCACATACAAATGCTAACTTTTGTCATCGATTCAATTAATTTTATTATCTGCACTTTATGTATTATTTTAACAGATTTGGCTGGATAGCTGAACAGATTGCAGTCGTGCCACGACTCAGATCTGACACAAAATGTGGACAGGGCAATACTGGGGTGGTGTCGTGGTCCGCAAAGGCAGATAAAAAGTTTGGTGTCTTCTGCTTCAATGCCTCAGGTGCTGTTCATTCACTACACTGTGTACTGGATAGTCCCATGTGACTGAATGACTGAAATTTAAATGTAAAATTTGTGTTCCTCACTACTTGCAGATTTAGAGGAAACTCCAAACAGATCAACAGCCAGCCCACAAAGCTCCACGCTCCCCACCACGCTGACTGCACTGACCCAAAGCCCAACACCTGCCACACCTCGGCTCAGATCAACAACCAAGTGTCCACCTTCAAGGAAGCCACAAACAACAAAAGCCTCTGAGCAGACATCTTTCACTTCAGCTTTCACCCTCCCGATCAAGACAACACATTCAACTAGAATGTCCTCCACCTTCACTACTCTCAAACCTTTTTCCACCCACATTCCTACTTCTCTTTCTCACCTTATCACCTCAAAACCCACCGTCGATAGTTTTGCCATTTCTACTTCTGCTCATGCCTCCAGTGTCTCTGTTTCCTCTGAGTCAGTGATGCCATGGCCAACGAGATCTGCAAAACCTTCTCTGGGAGGTACTTCCTTGTCTTCTTTAATTTTTTGAATCCACGTTTTAGTTGTGACATTATCTTGTGACAGTTTACTCAAGACGTGGACAAATTCTCTGCTCCATTTTAGCTTATTTACTCCTTTCTGTTGTGAAATTAAATTCCAGGAACCAGTTCACAATTCAAATTATAACTCTTCTCAGAAAAGTTCTCAAAGTAAATGTATTTTATCAGATGTTCTTCCTATTGTATCATAATTAAAATCTATCCTCTACCTGAATGAAATGCCAACCTTAAAGCTGCATTAATCAAATGTTGGCCACTAGGGGGCAGAAAAACACCACAACAAGCTGATAGCTACACATATTCAAGTGTACCTTTAAAATCGTTGAAATACTTGTGTAAAAATTGGATACAGGCCATTACTGAATTATGTCAAAAACACAAGTTATTAAATAATGTCAAAAACACTAAGTATTTAATAATGTCAAAAAGACAAATTATTAAATGATGTCATAAACACAAATTACCAATTGAAAATTAAAAAATGCATCAAAATAAAACATTATATATATATATATATATATATATATATATATATATATATATATATATATATATATATATATATATATATATAAAGTGTCTTAATATGGTTTAAGACTATCATGATAGATTGATGTTGAAGATAGAATTATATTGTTGTAGGTAGTGGGATTGGTACCATGGTCAACTATCATTGTAACTATAGTTGTGCCATTTGTATATTTATTTTTATACTCATCCAAATATTAATTGATTAAATGGAGGATTAAAATATATGATGATATGGGATGCATTTTGTTTATGAATTGGATTTGAAGTGGTTCATGTAGCTATATAATATAAATCAGATAGAGTTTGTGGTAATCATTCATAAACTATTTATTCATTTCACAGATGTACCTACAGCACTCATCATTCTTGGCATCATCTTTGTGCTCCTAACTGCAGCAGGCGCCGTGTGGTACTACAAACTGTGAGTCGTGTTGTCAGATGTCCTACGATATTTAAAACCCTGTCTGAAGCAGCGTTCCCCTCGATGAAACATGCACGATAACAATTTGGAAACAGAAAGGGCTACTTGAAGATAATAAAATATATAATAAATATATAATAAAAATAAAAGCAAAAAGATTGTTTCATTTTCATCCTGGAGGAGAGAAATAGTATGAAACCATGGCTCTACTGTCTCTGTAGAGCTTTATTGTCATCAATATCAACAGACTAGAGGCAACTATTATGTACTATATACTATATTTGTATTCTTTATATTTTGTAGCTGGAGACAGTTTAACAAACTGCTACCAGAGAGGAACATTTTCTTATAACTTCAATGTTTTTACTGTATTTAATATGCTTTTATTAATCCATGTATATTGTGTTTCTAATATGCTCCCCCCCCCCCCCCCCCCCCACCACCTCCTTTTGGAAAAAGGAATATTTTCACCTTTTGGTCTCAGGGGCAGCAGAAGGACGACATAGCGACAGAGATGTGGAAGCACACAGACAGTGAGATGGACCTGAACAGTCTACATGAAGGAGAAGAAGAAGAAGAAGAAGAAGAAGAAGAATCAGACAGGAAGTACTCCAGTGATATCACGTTGTGTGTGCATCCAGACATCAAAAGTTTATAGCTTCATGATATTTCATATTTCTGTGGGGGTTTACTCAAGTCGATTTAATGACTTACAGCGACAGTGTTACCTGATAAATGTCAGTAAATGTTTCAAAATACATGTCTATAAATGCTTTGATTGGTTAGCTGTACTTTTCAATATATTGTACTACAGTATATATGTGTGTGTGTGTGTGTGTGTGTGTGTGTGTGTGTGCATGTTTAACTATATTCATGGGGTCCAAAAACCGGGAATCCAGTATACTTGTGGGGTCCCGACAACTTTGTGGGGCCAAAATGCTGGACCCCACAACTTTAAAGGGCTGTTTGAGGGTTAAGACTTGGTTTTAGGATTAGGGTTAGAATTAGGTTATGGTTAGGGTGAGGGTAAGGGTTACAGTTAAGCATTTAGTGGTGATGGTTAAGGTTAGGGTAAGGGGCTAGGGAATGCATTACGTCAATGACGGGTCCCCACAAAGATAGTGAAACGCACTATATGTGTGTGTGCGTGTGCGTGTGTGTGTGTGTGTCTATTTTCCAGTGGCTAATTATCAGTGGTGGAAAGTAAGTACATTTACTAAGTACTGTGCTTAAGTACAATTTTGAGGTACTTGTACTTGAAGAATTCCATTTTAAGTTACTTTATACTCCTACCCCACTACATTTCAGAGGCAAATATTAAACTTTGTAAATGACTATATTTATTTGACACATTTAGTTACTACTTAGTTAACATCTTCAGGTTGTTAATATATATTCTCAACATATAAAATATGATACATTATTACAGATTAAGCCACACAGAAGTATATCAAGTAGTAAACATTTGCCCCAGCTTTACCAGCTTTAACATTGATTAAAGTGATGTATATAATCTATATTATTCTGAAATGTGCCATTCTGCATAATGAGTAATTTTACTTTTGGTAGGCTATACTTTTGCACTTTTACTTAAGTAAAAATGCAATGCTTGACTTTTACTTTTAACATTTTTATTTCACACTGGGGTATCTCTACTTACATACTTAATCAGAATAGTACGGTACTACAGAATAGTACAGTTAAAGTACTTCCTCCACATCTGCTAGTTAGCTCTTAGCTGTTTGATTTAATTAGTTCATTTAGAAAATAGCTCAATAAAGTGTTACATTAAATACCTTTTCATTAATGGGTCATTAAATGTTGAATAAACTGAATGGAATTGATAAAAAAAAAAAGTTAGGGAGAAAAAAATTCATATAAAGACCTGATATAAAGAGTGATTTGAGCTTGCTGCAATAAAGAGAACCTAACACACAACCTTAGCGAACAACAAACAAGACAAATGTGACTGGAAAGTGTGACTGTTGTGATGAGAAATAGACATTGTAACATGTAATTCTTTACTATCCAAAATACAACTTTGTCCAAATATGAATGTTTAACCAGATGTTAAAAAAACTGGAAAAAATGGGACAGTCATTAATTTTTTTTACCATAAAATTACATATTTTTCACAGAATTTATTGTGACCTAGAGATTAAATACAAGCATTTTGTTCATATTTATATATTTAGAGATATCCCCATCCACACAGCGTAGTGGCGCTAATGAGCCATCTCATTGTTTGCCAACCTACAAAAAAAAAACAGAACAAGAAGCGCGTTCTCCATGCCACATTCATGCTAACCTACATCCATGATGCTAACACGCCGTGGGAATTTATGCTCTACTCAGCGATAAACGTAAACGTTACCGGGAGGGCTTCAGGTGGATATTAGAAAATAAAAAAAATAAAAAATGCGGCGTCTGGGCTCTGTTCAGCAGAAGATACCGTGTGTTTTTCTGACGGAGGTGAAGGAAGAACAGTCCAGAAAACGAGACTGTCAGGTGAGTGCAGCTGCAGACACAGCAGCAATTGATACAGTACGAACCTGCTGCTGATGCTAGCAAGAACCAGGGTGAACCATAGACTGTACAACTAGTCCATAGGGTGGACGTTCTTATGATACATCCACGACGTTACACAGAGCATGCAAGCTAAATAAACAACACGTCCTTTTTATCCTCTGGACCTTTTTCACAGCAGACATATTGACTTGTCATAGTAGGAAAAGCACAGCTGAAATTGATAACCTTAACGATGGCTCAATTCCATCAAGTGTCCCAGTAAACTATTTCTTTTTCTAGTAATGGTTTTGAATACACATGTGCTTTTCCTACTATGACATGTCAATATAATATATATAATAAATGTTGACATGTCATAGTAGGAAAAGCGCAGGTGTATTCAAAACCATTAATGATGGCTGCATTCCACTTAGGAGAGTGGTATTGTGCATGCTGACTCACTGAAATAGCTTAGGGAGTGATAGTTATTTATTTCATGGGCCACCGTAGGAGTTTTGGGATCTGTAGTCAAAATAGACCTGACCCTCCCTTCACCTGCAATACATTTTGGATGACCCTCCCCAACAATTTATTGAAACCTTCTGTACTAATTTGCGCTTGGCAAAGATGTACAGAAAGAAATTGGTTTTATACAGCCATGGCATACGTGACTAAACCTCTGCATTCTCATCTGACGCATCCCACTCCTCTGTTATGGTGTGGTGGCCATTTCAGTAGATTTACTCACTGACATTGTTGTGGAAGCACAGTAAGCATGGAAACTATATGCACACTTCTGTATTACTGCATTACTTCAAATACTAAGTTATTCATCTAGTAAACTAGTATTCACATGAAATAAAACAATAAACATTGAGAAAATTCAGCAAAGCACACTGGGTAATTCAACACTGGTTGCTATGGACTCGTCACTAGGCTACCTCAGTCATTGTATATTTTAGCATAGGTAAAGCTGCCAAAGCTGAACATTATCCAAAACTCCATTTCTCAGACGATGGTCAATTTGGGAGCTTGCATGCTACCACTCCTTCCTTCTCAAATGCCTTCAAAAGGCTGTCGTTTGCACAATTTCACAAATAATCACCCGGACCAAAAGGATATTTGAGTCGGGTGTGGCTGCAGCCTGCAGACCTCCCGTCTCCTGCCCTCCCAGCTTGGTGCTGTCCGCGCCGCGAGTTTTGACTTTTCAAAATAAAAGCATGCGTCTGGTCCGCTATGTTTTCGTACAGTGTTTTGGATGTTTTTGAACTAAACAGTACGGCAATCATGCTAATGAATACAAAATAAATACAAAAATCAGCAGATGTCTTAGTTACAACACGATGGAGCTAGCAAAGCAGTTTTGTGTTTATATGTGTGAGCGGGGTTTATTCAGTTTGGGAAATCCCACGGTCTCTAAAGCTACAGCTCAATTGTCTGGCTGACTAAATAGGGAGGGACCCATCTGCTAGTGATGGGGGCCGAGATTGACAGAGCTACATGGATAAATATGCACCAAACAAGCCACTTTGAAATGTTGCTGTTCTCCTGAATAAACAAATTGGGTGACCCTCCCCCCTAGACTAAAAAAAATTGGATGACCCTCCCATCAACAAAGAATAAAAAGACAAGACCCTCCCCTATTTTCCTCCGGTGGTCCATTCCATAAATACCGAACGGCCCCTTACTGGGACACTTGATGGAATTGAGCCATCGTTAAGGTTATCAATTTCAGCTGTGCTTTTCCTACTATGACAAGTCCAAATGTCTGCTGCGAAAGAGGTCAATTGGACGTGGCGCTCATTTTTTAATGCACTTGCTAATGGTTTACTGTTGACGCATTTTCCCCCCTCTAATGAAGGATACATGATTCCATCCTCCTTTGCTATTGCTTCACGTGTCAGGCAGTGGTAGATATAATGGAGATAAATAACAATTCCACAGTGTAGAAATACTCCATGTTACATTAGTAGTCCAGCAGTCAAATGTGTACTCAAGGAAAAGTACAGAAGTATTGGAATTAAAATGTACGGAAAGTACCAAAAGTAGAAGCACTCATTATGAAGACTGGCCCATTTCAGAATAATGTTTGTTATTGGATTATAATTATTGATACATCACTGTAATGTTGCAGCACATCCTCACATTAGAAAAGCTAGAAACAGCTAACAGTTGTAATTTTGCTTGATCATTGACTTAAAAAAAATATCTTGATTTTCTTGATTGACTTATCGATTACAAGAATAATTGAACATAAAATCTTTCAGTAGCGGTGTAAATCACAAGTTTTATCACGATAGGATCTTTGGACAACGTTACAATATTTTCTGCCACCCCAAAGTCTGCCACGATACAATTTCGATTCAATTCAGAGGCCTGCCATCACGATATCATGAGCCCATTTACCACAATCGGTAACATTTATATCAACTCACAAAAAGCAGCTAAAATATGATTTGTATTACTGAGCTCTTCCAGACATTTAAATGAAAAACAAACTCTTCTTTTTAATAAAACGAATAAACATGAAGTGGGAATTTCAAAATAAAGGCGCATCTTAAAGAGAATATGTATTGATATTTTCACTTTGCATCAATGATATTGGATCGTTGACGATTTGAGTCGATATATCAATCCAGATGGATGCATTGTTACGCCCCTTTCAGACAGTTAAATGTACAGTACTGGGACCGTCTCAGAGCAGTGTCAGTAGTTACTAAAAGGGCAGTGGTGTAGTCTAGTTTTTTGTAGTGGGTATACTGTATTTTTTTCCCTCCCAGCATTAGACTTGCCCGTCCCAGAGCGATGACCCCATAGGTTTTTTGTAACGTTACCGCGTAAAGCATCAGCCTCATCTGGCTCATTTTCTGTAGTTTCTGTAACGTTAACGTCTGTTTCAGTGTCATCCGAAGCGGCAGTATAGCTTCAGGGGCAGGCTGAAAGAGTGTAGTTTGAATGACTGCCAAGCAACTGTGTTGCTGTCCCTAGGTGACTCGCAACACAGACGGGGTGAATTAATGAACGCAAGTGTGAAAGTTCTCTCACAAAACAATCATCGTTACGTTACGGTATCCATACGCTTTTGTAAGAGGGTATACTGAAATCCTTGACCTTTCCTAGTGGGTATACTCTGTATACCTGTGTATCACGTAGACTACACCACTACAAAGGGGTAAAAGTTATCGAGACAATAAATCGACATGCATATGCATATATAGTAAAAGTGATCTGGGCTGATCTCAAAATCAGATTATGTTTTAATGTGGATGATTTATTTCTAAATAATGTGTACATAAACTGTCTCGTGGGTATTTTACCCACATGACACTAATGTTAAGATGAATGGGTATAGGAATAACTCGTGTAATGTAAACATCTGTGTCTCTCTTCAGCAATTTCAGGTTGTTGCTACCGAAAATGTGAACCCAGTTGCTCTGGAGGCCAACATTGATTGTGCATTCGCCACAGAAAAACTAGATGGAACTTGCTGTTATGTTACAGTTTATAAAGGCGAGTATGAAAGTGACTTCTACAAGTCCTCTTTGTTTGTTAATTTTGTTAATTTTCTTGCAGTGGAGATGATTTAATGCGATTGATGCTTTATCTTTTTTCCTGTAGGACAGCCTCACCTCTGGGCTCGACTCGACAGGAAACCCAACAAACAGGCAGAGAAGAGGTTCAAAAAGTATCAGCACTCTCACCGGAGCTGTAAAGGTATTTTAGCGTCAGTTACCAGTGCTGTACATGTAATGAATGTTGCTTAGGGCTTTACCGATTTGTCATCATTATTTATTTATTTTTACTTTCGAAGCTTCTATTGAGGTTTTCAAATGAAGCTTTAAATGTCCATCATCATATATCACATTTATGACATCTTAAAAAAAAAAAAAAAGTAAAACCCTTGAACAAAGTCCTAGATGTGTTTATATACATGTAATCTATGGTGCTGCTAGATTGCTGCTTGACTGCCACAATAATACAGGTGCGTGTCTCCCTTTGTGTGCGGCAAGCGGGAGAGCAACATTTTTTTTGACCCCAGTGAAATTGTTGTTTTTGAAAAGTTTAAAGGGTAACTACTTCTTTTTTTTTTTTCTTCAACCTGGACCCTATTTTGCCATGTTTTTGTGTCTAAGTTCAATTCAATTTTATTTATAGTATCAAATCATAAGAGTTATCTCAAGACACTTTACAGATAGAGTAGGTCTAGACCACACTCTATAATTTGCAAAGACCCAACAATTCCAGTAATTCCCTTGAGAGATAGACCTTTAAAACCTCTTTGAGACCTTTCTGTTTAACCAGAAACAGCTCTGAAGTCGCTAGCACTAAACCCACCAGACTCCATTAAAAAATTAACACTTTTAGCATGTAGAGAGCCAACATATTTTCACATGTAAATTGGTAAACTATGTGATTATTTCAACTAAAACTAGAGTCGTGATGGTTGGAAAAGTAAAAGGCGACCCAAAGCGGTTTTTCATATTTTTTTGTTTGTCGACTTATATTGAAGTGTATTTTACAATGCTAAAATTACTGTTTATTTACATGGAGTCTGGTGGGTTTAGCAAACGCAATTTCGCAGATGCTTTTATGTTTAAAAAAAGGATCTTACTCTTTAACAGAGGTCGACCTCCTTAGAAATCCTTTCCATAATGTTGTGGCACTTAGAATAATAATCTGAGCCTGTCAGTGGCAAAATGAACACTTTTGTGAACGTAAATACAAGCTGGACAATTGCCCTATTAACTTACATTGTAGCTTGTTTCGCTTAATACTGGACCAATGTCAAAGATTGTTGTTCCCATTAGTCACTTAGACACAAAAACAGGAAAATAGGGTCCAAGTTGAAAAAAAAACGGTAGTTACCCTTTAACGCCAACAAAGATGGATTGAAGCAGAATATCTCGTTAGATAAAAACATGTGAATTTTGGAAATTATTATATCTATTTTTTTTCAATATATTTTGGCTCTTGGACTTTACAATGCTCTGTAGTTATTGAAAAAGTTAGGATCACACACAGTCGCCACAAGAATGTATTTCTACAAATAATATTAATAATATTAGTGTAGCCTAATTTTTTTATCTGCAACTTTGCAGCAATAACGGGTTCGAATGTCATCGTCATGAATAAAGCTTTGAAGCTTCGAAAGTATTTGGTACAGCTCTAATGTGGGTTAAAAAAAATAAATACACGTTTTAGTCTCTAATAGGTGTGCACCAAATTTTTTGTTCAATACTTTTGTACACTATATGTTGGACGTTTGCTTTATTCCTACAGGAAGGTTTTTTGTTGTTTTTCAGGTTTCACGTGGAACGTGGAGTGTGATTTTAAGACGGTGCCGGAGACGTGGATCCCAGCCCACAGAGTCAAACATCACAGTGGACGTCCAGTGCCTGATGAACATGGACACATTCCAGGTGCTGAAGTAAAATAAAGATCATCTTAAAAACTTGACTGCAAATGTGCCATTGCAGGCTGCATTATTTTAACCTGATGGAAGATTGAATCTAAAGTTGTTGTTATTATTATTTATATTATTATTATTATTATTATTATTATTATTATTATGTAGCAATGTGGGACAAAAACCAAAATCTCAAACAATAAGGCACATTTCATTTTCATAAAACACAATGACCTCACCCTGCATCCCAGAACAGTATCAGCTGGTACAGAAAATGGATGAATGAACCGACCATAATTGCATCTGCCTAACTAGAATTTGGAATTTGATTACATTTATTGTAAAGGTTATGATGAATTCTGGGTTAGTGTGATCAGAGTATCAACACAGTTCCACTTCAGGGTGTTCATAACCATGTGTAGCTTATGCAGAAATACAGGGTGTACAAAAGGAAGTACCTACTGTAAAATTACCTCAATTCCCAGGATAGGCTTATATTGAATTTGTTATAAAATTATCAAATGTACTCTCACAGGTTTCTGTTTTACATAGATGAGATTAAGAGTAGGGATGCACCGAATATTCGGCCACCGAAAATTTTCGGCCGAAAATGGCCCAAAAGGGCATTTTCGGTTTTCGGCCGAAATACTTTTATCACCGAAACAATACGGCCGAAATGTTGTGATAACGCAAACAGAAACCACGACCTGCACGTGCTTGTCTGAAGCAACATGTCTGCGGTGTGGACGTATTTCAGTGTATCTGAGAAAGACCCACGGACAGCCATTTGCAAATCATGTAATGCCGAAATTTAAAGAGGGGGTGCATCTGCAAAGACTTTCTCCACGTCGGGTTTAATTACATAATAATATAATTTTAAAACCTTTCTGTAGATCTGTACATTATTATTTAATGTACACATGAGTGGGGTCAAGTTAAACATTTAACACTAGAAGGGCTGGAATTCCATAACTACTAGAACTGCCGTGAGCGGTCACTTTGACCGCCAGATTCCAAACTAATCTCTCATGATAAATACCTAATTGCGATATTGGATTATGTATTGTGTTAGGATATCTTTAGAAAAACTTAATAACACCGAAATGTACATGTTAACGAGTTTAATTATACATTTGAGTAGTAATACGTGTTTCAATAATTCATATCATGGCATAGTAAACCGTAATTATTTCATACATTCATATCCCGAAAAATATGATGTGGAAATTCATTAAACTTAACTCAGAACAGCCAAATAACAATTAAAAGTATTTTTTTGAACATTTAGCTATAACCTAACCTGGCACTGCCTCCATTTTGGCGTCGCTGCCCTTTTTCCTCCATAAACTCCGCTCTCAGCTCCTCTGCCAGTTGCTGCATGAACTTCCTCCGGACAGTTTTACTGCTGGTGCACTCCTTGGAGAGGATGTGTGCAATGATTCCAGCCAGTTCGAGGATGTATAAAGTTATATGAACATGTAAACAGCCACCGGCCATCTACGTGTTCCGCGCCTTTCACAGAGCGAGCGCCCGGCGTTTGCCTTCTGATTCAGAACAGAGTCCATCCACGCCGTAGTAGCCTACGTTACCGACTCTGGCTTTGCCTTCGACCCATCGGTGATGCCCACACTTGTTACCTGAGACCGCTAGTTACGTTTCTTTGACAGAGACTATGGTAGTTACTAAGCAACCAAGATGCATCTTCAACCGCGTGAAAAATTAAAAATGTATGGCCGAAATAGGTAAAAGTGATTGTATTTTCTTTGCCTTTTGTGTAGTGTATATAAAAACAATTTTAAATTAAAATACAGACTCTTTTAGGAAAAGTCAGGCAGCAGCAGGATTGTATTTTTTTATTCAGAAAAGTTATTACATAAATTTCAAAACGGTCAAAATGACCGTCATGGCCGTTCTAGTGTTAAGTTTGAATTTTATTTTATACTGAGCATTGTTGCAATGTGCTAAATAAATATTTGCATAATTTGTAATTGATTTATTCTTTGAAACTTTAATATTAATTTATACAATTGCAATGCCTTGATTTTATTAAAGTTAGTACACAGTCATAGCCATAAATGCAATGGTACTAATAATTGGCATAATTTCTTTTGGTGTTTCGGTTTTCGGTCTTGGTTTCCTCTTTTTCGGTTTTTGGTTATAGGCTAAGAATTTTCATTTCGGTGCATCCCTAATTAAGAGATACAAGCTCCTGGATTCCATTGAGGACAAGCAGTATTATTTCTGACTTGGAACATGGTTGACATGTTTTTTTTCTGTCATTGTGGACGATGCTGCGTGCAGAAGTACTGATTTGGTCCTTGTTAATTTGTTCAGGGTGGGTTCCAGTGGAGAAGGACAACAAACAGTACTGCTGGCACTCCTCTGTGGTGGATGATGGCGTTGGGGCGGCTCTTGTTCTCCGGCCCTGCTCCGACGATGAAGACATGCTAGAAATAGCAGCGGTCCCGTTGGCCGACCTCCTGGAACAAACACTGGAGCTCATTGGAACCAACGTCAACGGAAACCCTTATGGTAATGCAATACTGTATTTTCCTTTTTAATGTTCATTTAAGGTAGTGTGGTATCTTTAGTTTCGATGCTGTGATGTATGAAAGAGGGATTCGCAGACACTGATCTTGATTATAAAAGGTTTTATTACATCAAAGATTTCAGCATCAATTTACAGTCCGGAGAGGCACAAAGTCCGAAAATGAACACTCGGCTTATAAGTGGTACATTTAGGTAACATGTTAGATAAAGTAAATAGATGTGAGTTGGCAAGTAAAGGTCTGAGTCCATCTTAGGGGCTCCAACACTACACATAATCAATCACAGAATAAAATAGAACATCCTCTTCAACACATCACTCCGCTCAGAGGAAAATCTTTAAATGTAGGTCACTAACACAGTGCTCATAATATCTCAGCACATTTGAGCTTTATACAGACTTTAACCTTATAGGCCCTTCAGATACCACAGTAGTGTGCGGGGAGGGGATGTCATTTTTAAGCAAATAGTTGTTTAAATGCCAGTGTGTGGTTGTCCATTTCAAAAACACAATATTTTTTGAAATTTTTGTGGTAGGGCTGGGCGATATGGAGAAAATCAGATATCACAATATTCTTGACCAAATATCTCTATCGATATTGCAGCGATATTCTAGGGTTGACAATTGGTGCTTTAACAAAATCTCTTCACACTTAGATTTTAGATAAATAATCATCAGTAATGTTGACATAATGTCTAAGTAGGGAAAAGGCAAATAATAGAACAGCTAGAACAGTCTGGTAAGTTCAGAAAAGTACATCACTTTACTGTAATGCAGCCTTTAAAACCAGGAAAAGACCACACTTATGTCATATCACGATATTACGATATCCAAAACCTAAGACGATATCTAGTCTCATATCACGATATCGATTATAATATCAATATATCGCCCAGCTCTAGTTTGTGGTGCCTTGGCCATACAAAGCCATAGTATGTTGAAAAAAGTCATAGTATAGTATGTCGAGGATTAATAGCAAAGTTTAACCATCATAGCGTAAAATACAGTTTTACTGTCGCTGTTAGGTGAACGGGGCATAGCAGAGAGACGGGGCGAGAAGACGCCGCCAGCCCTGAACGCGATAAAAGTGTGGTTACACAGGGCGCCTGGGTAGCTCACCTGGTAGAGCAGGCGCCCATATATAGAGGTTTACTCCTCAATGCAGCGGCCGCTGGTTTGACTCTGACCTGCGGCCCTTTGCTACATGTCATTCCCCCTCTCTCTCCCCTTTCATGTCTTCAGCTGTCCTCAAATGCCCCAAACATAATCTTTAACACATGACATTGTATGGGAAACAGTAACAGAAGCACTGAATTATTTATTTTATAGAAACAAAGTTGTATTGTTCTAACAGGATTGGGGAGTAAGAAGCAGCCTGTCCACTGCCTGGTGTCACACGGGAGCATTGGAATCAGAAACCCTCCACCAGTGGACTTCCAGCAGCTGTGCTCCTGGTTCCAGGAGAGTCCAGAGGGCCGAGTTGAGGGCATCGTCTGGCATTGCAACGACGGCACACTCATTAAGGTTAGAAAACTTACCATACAGTGTCCGCAGTGTTGATCAAGATGACTTCTAACTGACTATATTTAAACTATTTTATATAGGAGGGGAATTTGACTGATTAACACAAACATTTAACACGTTATATATATATATATATATATATATATATATATATATATATATATATATATATATATATATATATATATATATATATATATATATATATATATATATATATATATATATATATATATATAAAAAAAAAAAAATGTTGTCTGTAGGTTCATCGTCATCACCTGGGACTGAGGTGGCCCGATGGAGAAACCTGCCTTGGTGACAAGTCGGTGGTCATTCATGTTGCCGGATACAACAGCAGCCAGGACTTGTTCACATCCTTCTCCAGACTTAATGGACACTGTTTCAGTCAGCTGCCAGACATTCAGTTTGACTTGTAAACACAGTCAGAGACAATGCAACTTTCCTTTTTCTTAAGCTTCTGCTGTGACCCTGAGGATTTGTCACGTTCACAATAGCGGCCAGATATTTTTGCCAATATAATTCCAGATGGGTAGGCACAGAGGAGTGTATTAAAGCCTGAAGATGTCTGACATTTGCTTTGCAGAAATGTGTACAGCTTTAGTGTAAAAATAACTGACCAATTGGATATTTTTAGCAACTTAAGTTGTTCAAAATGTTCCATTAATATACTGTAAATATTGTATGTATTGTACTCTTTCATTGCTAAATGAAGAATAAATGACAAGTATGAAACATTTGTATTTAACTGATTTTTATTCAACTATCTGATTATAAAAGCAGCTTTATTGACAAGAACATAGAAAAACAATGTTAGAACTGTACAGAGAAATAAATAAGCCACATATTAACAGAAAAAAGTTGCCTTATAGGGGAAACTTAAGGAGCTACATCACTTGACTTTTCCGATAAACTATTTACAGGCTGTCCTGAAAGAGAGACATTTTTCATTATCAAGTACAGTGCTACTATATTGATATTGAATATCTAAAGTTGAATTTTTCTGAGACCTTTAGGGCTGGACATCGTTTGAAAATGTTATAAAAATATATGAAAATACTAATGCCAAACAATACCTGAGTTTAAGTACCAATGCCTAAATGATAGAGATTTCAGTAACTTGTGTCCAAACACTAGCAGCTAGGGCTTGGCGATAGGGAGAATATCAGATATCACGATATTCTTGACCAAATACCTCAATGTCATTATTGCAGCGATATTCTAGGGTTGACAATTGGTGCTTTAACAAAATATCTTCACACTTAGATTTGAAATAAATCATCATCAGTAATGTGGACATAATGTCTAAGTGGGTAAAAGGCAAATAATAGAACAGCTAGAACAGTCTGGTAAGTTCAGAAAAGTACATCACTTTACTGTAATGCAGCCTTTAAAACCAGGAAAAGACAACACTTGTCATATCACGATATCCAAAATCTAAGACGATATCTATTCTCATATCACGATATCAATATAATATCGATATATTGCCCAGCCCTACTAGCAGCCCAAATAAGTCTAAAAATTATGATTTAAGTCAGGAACTATCTAAGAGTGAAGAATAAGTAAACAAGATTACAAATCTGATCAGTAGGGATGCACAATATATTGATGGCCCATAAGTAAGAAATTAAAAATATTGTTATTGTTCCGATAATGGAATTTCAGCTTATAATTACATACAAGTAAAGTTATTCTGCTTTTTAGTAGCCGATACATGCTTGTCAAAAAGGAGATATGGTTTGGTATTAATGAGTCTACATATATAAAAAAACTAATATTACAGAAAGGTTTATGAAAAAATAACTTATTCTAGGATGGGTGAAGGCTTTCTAAATATTTTATATTAAAAACAACATATTTATTGTCCTCTTCACAGTTGTAAAATTATTTTATTGGTATCAGCCACACAAAAAAAGGATACTTGTTGATAATTGCTGTGAAATTCCCTGTTGGTGCATCCCTACTAGTCACACATTCAGACTCATTTGCGTCAAGACCAACATTGTATCTGTCAGTCTGAGAGATCTAAATTGAAAACAACCTGGAAAGTTTGAAAGCTTGCTAACCAGAAAAGTACAATCAGGTGTAGTTTTAGGCACAGTAACCCTGAGTTAACCGATGGACACGTTGGGCAGTTCAGGTTTTACACCAAACTGATGGCACACCTTCTTCAGCTGTTCCTCCAGCAGAATGTTCTTCTTCACCTCCAAATTGTAGTTATATTTTAAGTCTTCAATCTCTTCAAAAAATGTCGGGTCAAAGTTCTCTAGTTCTTTCTTCAGCTTTATGATCTCAGTTTGAAGTGTTGTTTTCTCCGTTTGTGCTGCCTGCAGAAGTTGTTTGAGCTTCCCGTAGTCTAAGAATACAAAAAGAGGGATGCCCGTTTCTCTTCATAGCAATTAACATCACATCCATTAGGTCATAATGTGTGATGTCATGTAAATGAGACTGAATTACGTTAACACAGCAGATTATAAAGAAGCCAGCATGTACAGATGACATGTAGCTCATCTACATAAATCATTGCTCTAAATCATGTTTTTCTGTTAACAGCAACTCTCAACTGACTACTTTGCAAGCCTTTTTCTTTTTACTTGATAACAAAACATAGATATTTTCAAACTAAAGTATGATAAAACTCGATGTTGAGAAAAAAAAAAACAATTACTTAAAGAACTCAAATCTCACATAGCTTCATTTGCATATAAATGAGGTGTGGAAGTCTCACCTGGTTTAGAAGATGTTGCACCGTATCGCTCACTGTAGTCGTTCAGCCGTTGTTTCAGTTCTGTGTTCTCCTTCTCCAGCTCCGTGTTGACCATTCTGAACACAACATAAAACAACAACATTCAGATTTTTGCCAAAATCAAAATTCCAGGTTCACAGGATTGGAAATGATTACTTTTATAACATATTATACTGACTTTTTTTTCGACATAAAATAATTTAAGTTTTTCAATGTTTTTTTTGACATTCTACACTATGACTTTATTTCCGACACTATGACATTTTTCTTGTCGTACTATACTATCACCTTTTCTAGATTTTTCGAGACACTATACCATGACTTATTTTTGAATTATTTCGACATACTATGGCTTTTTTATGAATTTCTTTGAGATACTGTATTATGGCTTTTTTCGACATACTATACAATTATTTTATTATTATTATTTTTTTAAACATACTATATACTATGACTTTTATGATTAATTTTTCAACATACTATACTGACACTTTTTATGACTTTAATCAATGTAAAATATGACTTTTAAAGTAATTTTTCAACATAAGACTTTTTATGAATTTTTCTGACATACTAAACTATGCGTTTTTATAACTATTTCGTCATACTCTACCAAGATTTTTTTTTGACATACCACACTAAATCCTTACTCTACAATGACGACTACTTTAACTTTTCATGATTTTTTGTCGACATACTATACTATGACTTTTTTTAATGACTTTCTTCGACATACTCTGACTTTTTATGACATTTTTCGACATACTTTGGGTTTTTATAACTCTTTGGACATACTATAGAATGACTTTTCGACATACCATACTATGACTTTTTTATGATTGTTTTCGACATACCATACTATGATTTTTTTTCAACACATATATAGAGTTTTTATGACTTTTATGAAAATACTATATTTTGACTTTATGACTTTTTTCAACATACTATATTATAACTTTTTTGACATACTTTACTATGCGTTTTAGTAACTTTATTCATCATACTATACCAAGAATTTTTTTGCGACATACCATATGTACTATACATTTTTGACATTAAAATATGACTATTTATTTTTATTTTAGTCATACTATACTTGAATGTTTCTGATTTTATTTGACATACTATGATTTTTTTTTGACATACTATACTATGACTTTCTATGATTTTTTTGGTATACTATACTGTGACTTTTTAGACATCCTATACTATGACTTTTGTATGTCGCATTAAATAGGGAGGGAATTGGGTTGGGAACCTGACGGTTGCAGGTTCAAGTCCCCATACGGAAGTACGGAGGTGGACTGGTAGCTGGAGAGATGCCAGTTCACCTCCTGGGCACTGCCAAGGTGCTCTTGAGCAAGGCACCAAACTCTCCCCAACCGCTCAGGGCACCTGTCCAGCAGTCGCAGCCCACTCAACCTGACATCTCTCCATTAGTGCATGTAAAGGACCTGAGCATGTGTGTAGTCTGACAAAAGAGTGTACATTCATCAATAAAGAGTATAAATTAAATACATTATTAAATGTACTTGACATAAATAAAAGAGACTTTCACCATAAATTGGTGCATAAAAAAAATATCAGAATGCAGGAAGCTCAAATTTTCCTGGGGGAGGACCCCCAGACCCTCCACTTCATATGTGTCCCCCCAAAGGCCCATTCTGAGCCAGGTAAAGGCTCTGCCATTACTCATTAACCACACATTTAACAAACCTCATTGCCTGGAACTCTCTGGTGAGTCCTCCTCCTGTCTTTGCAGCAGTGGGGAAGCTTTTTAACATGTCAACCTAAGAAATGACAAACCCATTAATTATACAGCACTTTTCAAAACATTGATAACTTCTTTGTCACAAACACAAGCTGTACAGAAAGACATGAACATATGGTGTTTTCTTTTAAAGGAGAACTCCATCCTTTTCTACATGTAAAAGTTAGTTTACTTGTCATAACTACTCAGCCTGTGAAAACAGTTGTATAATGTCTTCTGTGACTTCTTTGGTGGAGCTTTCCAAAGTCTGAGAAAATGACCCTTCGTGATGTCAACAGGGTTGCCTCAGCTTGGACTTGGATTTAAACAGAACGCCTGTGTTATAAACTCGGGGCTTGGCATTTGAAAAATATGGGTAACCAGGCAGGGAGAGTCTAACTACAGACTATTGAGTTGCATTATGGAAAGGGGAGGATCCAGGAAGCTTTGGAGCTTGTTTTATAGGGACTAAAAGTCAGGATATCTGCTGCATCGAATTTGACCATTAGTCGGTATTATTCTTTAATTAATCCATCTCTCGATGTCCCTCAACTTTAGGAAAGTGCAGCATTTAATGGCTGTAACACTTAAATAACATCTGTAACTGCTAAATCTACTCTAAGACTAGGCACTTTCTATAAAACACAATCCAGTCTGGACCAAATCAGTTTGAGCAACAGATTGAGCCCTGACTTTTTTGTAAAAACAGATTCATGGCAAAGTGTAACAAGAATATTACAATAATTAAGACTACTGTCTACTAAAGAAAATTATTATATTAATACTTGATTCCACATTTGACAAAAGCCTATGGCCAAATCATGATTCCGAAAATGCAGTTTGTCAAGAGCTGAGATAGCAAACCAACAGTGGTTAGCCTGTACTTGAACGTCCTCGTGAAATGAAAGAGTGAGTTAGCGTATACCTGATCTTCAAGTTGCCGGATGTTTATCTGAGCTCTCTCCTCGCACTCGTTCACCTCCTTCAGCTGGTGTTTGAGTTCAGACAGACTGGAGGTCTTCTGCGAGAGCTCCTTCTCCAGCTCTTTCATCTTGTTCTCAAACATTCTGCGGATGGAAGAGAAACAACTGGCTCACACTGTGTAAACTGCACTTGTAGCCTGGAGCCTGGAGTGGAGGACACAGGGCTGCGGTTTTGAATCCCCGAGCTGATCTGGCAAAAGCCTGAGTAGGCAGGAGGTAACGGAGACTGGGTTCTTCTTTAAAAGGTCCCATGGCATGAAAATTTCACTTTATGAGGTTTTTTAACATTAATATGCGTTCCCCCAGCCTGTCTATGGTCCCCCTGGCTAGAAATGGTGATAGGTGTAAACCGAGCCCTGGGTATCCTGCTCTGCCTTTGAGAAAATGAAAGCTCAGATGGGCCGATCTGGAATCTCCTCCTTATGATGTCATAAGGAGGAAGGTTACCTCCCCTTTCTCTGCTTTGCCCGCCCAGAGAATTTGGCCCACCCATGAGAAAGAGAGAGACATCATGGCTTTCAAACGAGCAAAGTGGCAGTGGGTCAAGGCCACACCCCCACCCTCCACCTTGCCCCCCTCTCCTCCTCAATAGCATTTAAAGCTACAGACACAGAAATGGCACATCGTAAGGAAAGCTCATTGTGGGACTGGCTCTAGTGGCTGTAATTCTGCACCAAGGCTGAATTTTGGGAAAGAGACTTCAGATACAGTATTAGGGGACCACTAAAGCCTATATAAAAAGAGACTTCAGATACAGTATTAGGGGACCACTAAAGCCTATATAAAAAGAGACTTCAGATACAGTATTAGGGGACCACTAAGGCCTATATAAAAGTATCCAAAGAGCACCATGTCATGGGACCTTTAATGCCTGTCCCGAACGTGTACAGTTCATCAAACCTTCGAAAGCTATTACATTTGTTCTGAACATCCCCTACATGAGACTAATGGACTGGATAATAAAAAATAGGGCTGCACAATATATATATATATATATATATATATATATATATATATATATATATATATATATATTTTTTTTTTTTTTTTTTTTAAATCGTCATTGTGATATCAACTGGCACAATATACACATTGTGAAAGGCTGCGACGTATCGCAAAAGAAAATATCCGTAAAAAACTGCACTTTATAATGTAGTACATTATACAACCAACATCAAAAGTTTGCGCTAAGATCATTGGTCAACCTGTTGCACACTCAGACTCTCTTCTGACTCCATGCATGTTTTAAATTATGAATATCAACTTTTGCCTTCTAACATGCGATTTAGAGTCCCTTCGTTTACATACAACAGGCTTAAGAACTCCTATGCATCAGTCTATCCTGTTGCTAAACCAAAATCAGTTTGCTGCCAATTAAGATCTGGATCTGAGGATATCATGAAACGTGTTTCTTTGCCATGGCTTTTGATACGTCTTCATCTTTGTACTATATGTGTAATTGTTGTCTAGCTCTGTGTGTATTTTTCTTTTTGTTTCTTCTTTTGAGCGGAGTCCTATCATATCGTAAGTGTCAATCTTTTTTTAGTGGTGCCTTTATATCCAATTCAATGTTCAATATGTTCAATAAAAGAATGTTGGAAATTATTTCCCTTCAGTTGTTTTAAATTCAACAAGCGAATTGTTGTATTTTAGCAGAATACTGATAGCAGCAGAAATGCAGAACTGAGTACACTTTAATGTCTATTTATTAATCACAAGTCACATCGTTATCGTGATATTCAACGTTATCGCATATAGCATAATTTCCTCATATCATGCCATAAAAAAAACTGTTTGCTGACCTTGTTACCACAGACGCCTTCCAGGTTTTACTGTCAGCTCCCTCTGGGATGGTTTTGGATAGAGCTGCTCGCAGTCTTAGCTTGGTTTCTTCAAGCTCTGCCTCGAGCTTCTCGTTGGTCGTCTCCAGAGTCGCCTTGGTCACTCTCAGCCTCTCTGCAGCTTCCATCTCCTGCATCAATGTGAAACACGCATACCCAGGTGGGATAACAGAGATGAAAACATGTATTCAGAAGGTTTTTATCACAAATGAGAAATACAATCATTGGCATAGTAAAACTCTACCTCCAGGACAAATAATTCTACCTTCCATTAACACCATAAACAGGCTGTGAAAGACACTGCACGCTTTGCATAACTGCACTAAGTCTTGCACAAATAAGTTTAAAAAGTATTAGTGTTTTTTAAACTTATTTGTCACAGTCACATCAAAGATAAATTTCCATCGCTTTGTGAGCGACGAGAGTTTTCAGGACACAGGATCTGAATCCGTTTTCTGGATCTAGTGACACTAAGACACCAACTTTGCAATTGAACATATTAAACATTACAATGTTTGTCTTCAGAAACTGCTTTGGAATATTTACATTTTATTGTGGAACTAATTAACTAAACATATATGCAGTCACCCTTTTGATCTCCTTGCGTAGACGTTCATTTTCCATGACTATTTTCTCCAGTCCTTTGGTTTTAGATTCAAGTTTGGAGCTCAGCTCAGCTTCACTTTGACTCTTTAGCTTGTCAAAGTCAGCCTGGAAAAAAAAAAACTATATTTAACATCCGCTGTAGTAACAGAACAGATACATTCATAAACTTGTCCAACAGAATGTATATGACATGTAAGACATGTGGTGGTCAACAACCTTTAGTTTTTCGGCTTCTAGCTCCAAGGCTGCGACCTTGTCTTGATTTGCAGGCGCGCTGGATTTCTTTAGCGTCTCATTTTCCCTCTGCACCCTCTCCACCACCTTCTTCATCAACCCAATGGTCTTCTCAAGTTCAGGTACGGTTTTACCACTTTGACCGGACTGATGAGGAAAACATTAGAATTCACTTTTATGATCTACAGTTGCTGCCATCCAATTTCTTTGCTATTTGTTTCTTATTCAATTAAATGATTGTTAAAGTCATTGGGAATTTGTTTTCACTTCACAAACAGCAGAGATATGTATACTTGACATACTCCACGTATATGGGTCAGCTTTTTGTCCACCTCTGCCTTTTCCTTTTTCAGCGCACTGCACAGCTCCTTAAGATCTGCAACTTGATTCTGTGAAAAAAAAAAAAACAAGAGAAAAAAACAAAACATAAAACACTCTGCCAAAAACACTTGCTGTTACCTAAGTCAATGTTGTACTACTTTACAATTAATATATGGGGTTCTACACATTTTTGTTGAAATGTTAGAAAGTTTGGAAAGTTATGATACTGAAATAACACAGTTTTAACACAATGAATGAAGTCACTTTTAATTAAATCAAAATTGTATTATTTTTATTTGGAAAAGTCTTAAAAAAGAATTCAAACTAAGACAAATGGTCAAGTTGTAAATCAAGAGAAAAAAAAAACAGCTCTCACTGATGAGGATTGATACCACTTTTAGACACAAGAGTGGTATCATTCTTTTAATCTAACTCCTGGAAAGAAAGTAAATAAGCAGATTTCCCAAAATATCAAACTGTTCCTATAACGTGCCTTACACTCAGCACCAATATCAAACAATGGCATAGCACAGAGCAACTACTTCTCAATGAAGGTTATGCATACTGTACCTTGAGTCTTGGTAAGTCTTTGTTGGTTTGCTCCACCTGAAAGCGCAGCTCCAGGTTCTCAGAGGCCAGCTTGAGGTTTTCTTTTTGGAGGTCCTGATCTCTCTGTGAGGGAGTGCCAGTGCCTCGACCTGAAGTCTATAGGAAGGAAAAGACACAAAATCATCCAGGCGAAATTAATGAAAAGTCATAATGGGCATAAACGCTGCTGTGGAGGAAAAGCTCAAATGCTCTAAGGGAGTTGAAGAACAGCTCTATTATTTCTTAGGGTCACGGAACTGTCTCTACCTACACACAACCACGGAAACCTTTAGTCCGTAACAGACGATGCAGAGAAATCCCCAACACACTAACAAGCCACGCCCACTTACCTTACTTTTATTAAAGTTTTGCTCTGCCACATCTAACACAAAGCTATCACAACACTAACACTTCAGCTGGGTGACTACAAAAGCCTGAAGTACCTTCAGATATCTAAGAGATCGTCTCTCTCGTTTTCGTACACGATCATCCCTTTTTTTCCTGATAAAAAGTGAGTGGTTGCTCAGTAGGGAGCTGGAGTCCACATCTGGTTCTGCTGAGCAGGACGGTTCTGGATTATGTACCTCCGTTATTTCCTTTGTAGTCACAACCTCTTTGTCTTTCAGATTAGCCTGTTCCTCAGCCTCCTCTGTCTTTTCATCCCTGATCCCCACATCAACATCTCGATCACCAACACTCTCGTTATTCAAGGCTTCAGCGCCCGTTGCTGCCACGGCTGGCTCAGAGGATGACAGAACTGATCCTGGTCTTTCCAACGGATTCTCGGGCTCCGGCTCACTTCCTTTTATGGTCTGCGTTTCTTCAACCACTTCAACTTCAGAACCACCTTGGATATGTCGTGGATTATCTAAAGTATCTGCTTCTGTGTCATCTTCTTTAACTCGACTGGCGTCATCTTCTTCTCCGGTCACAGCTGTGTTGTTTGCTGCTGTGTTTTCTGCGACATCAGGACTCGAGCACTCTCGTTCCGTGCAAACATCCTCTGCTCGCACAACGCTGGTTTGGGTTTCTCTAGCTACCTGGCTGTGCTTTGGCTCTCTCTGTTGATCAGCAGGGTCTTCAACAGAAAGATGTGGTGCTGCATTCCCTTCACATGCCTCATCCGCAACATCACAAGTGACAGAACAAATCCTTCTCAAAGCCCAGGGGGAGGGGCTTTTTGCCTTCATAATCAGATTAAATCCAATGAAAAAGGAGATACATAAAGAAAGAGAGTAAAGAATGATGAATAGAGAGATTTAAGAAAAAAACATTTTGGTTCCTTGAAATAGAACAGACCTGGTTTTTCACCAGGTTTGCACACACATTATACAGAAAGGGGAAATGAGGTATTGTTCAGTACATGTAGGAATATGTATTGTGGACTTCCTACTGGACAACCTGCAACAAATGGGAGGTATTGTAATCTCTATATGTATATACAGTGAGGAAAATAAGTATTTGAACACCCTGCTATTTTGCAAGTTCTCCCACTTGGAAATCATGGAGGGGTCTGAAATTGTCATCGTAGGTGCATGTCCACTGTGAGACATAATCTATAAAAAAAAATCCAGAAATCACAATGTATGATTTTTTAACTATTTAGTTGTATGATACAGCTGCAAATAAGTATTTGAACACCTGAGAAAATCAATGTTAATATTTGGTACAGTAGCCTTTGTTTGCAATTACAGAGGTCAAACGTTTCCTGTAGTTTTTCACCAGGTTTGCACACACTGCAGGAGGGAGTTTGGCCCACTCCTCCACACAGATCTTCTCTAGATCAGTCAGGTTTCTGGGCTGTTGCTGAGAAACACGGAGTTTGAGCTCCCTCCAAAGATTCTCTATTGGGTTTAGGTCTGGAGACTGGCTAGGCCACGCCAGAACCTTGATATGCTTCTTACAGAGCCACTCCTTGGTTATCCTGGCTGTGTGCTTCGGGTCATTGTCATGTTGGAAGACCCAGCCTCGACCCATCTTCAATGCTCTAACTGAGGGAAGGAGGTTGTTCCCCAAAATCTCGCAATACATGGCCCCTGGTCATCCTCTCCTTAATACAGTGCAGTCGCCCTGTCCCATGTGCAGAAAAACACCCCCAAAGCATGATGCTACCACCCCCATGCTTCACAGTAGGGATGGTGTTCTTGGATGGTACTCATCATTCTTCTTCCTCCAAACACAGTTAGTGGAATTATGACCAAAAAGTTCTGTTTTGGTCTCATCTGACCACATGACTTTCTCCCATGACTCCTCTGGATCATCCAAATGGTCATTGGCAAACTTAAGACGGGCCTTGACATGTGCTGGTTTAAGCAGTGGAACCTTCCGTGCCATGCATGATTTCAAACCATGACGTCTTAGTGTATTACCAACAGTAACCTTGGAAACGGTGGTCCCAGCTCTTTTCAGGTCATTGACCAGCTCCTCCCGTGTAGTCCTGGGCTGATTTCTCACCTTTCTTAGGATCATTGAGACCCCACGAGGTGAGATCTTGCATGGAGCCCCAGTCCGAGGGAGATTGACAGTCATGTTTAGCTTCTTCCATTTTCTAATGATTGCTCCAACAGTGGACCTTTTTTCACCAAGCTGCTTGGCAATTTCCCTGTAGCCCTTTCCAGCCTTGTGGAGGTGTACAATTTTGACTCTAGTGTCTTTGGACAGCTCTTTGGTCTTGGCCATGTTAGTAGTTGGATTCTTACTGATTGTATGGGGTGGACATGTGTCTTTATGCAGCTAACAACCTCAAACAAGTGCATCTAATTTAGGATAATAAATGGAGTGGAGGTGGACATTTTAAAGGCAGACTAACAGGTCTTTGAGGGTCAGAATTCTAGCTGATAGACAGGTGTTCAAATACTTATTTGCAGCTGTATCATACAAATAAATAGTTAAAAAATCATACATTGTGATTTCTGGATTTTTGTTTTTAGATTATGTCTCTCACAGTGGACATGCACCTACGATGACAATTTCAGACCCCTCCATGATTTCCAAGTGGGAGAACTTGCAAAATAGCAGGGTGTTCAAATACTTATTTTCCTCACTGTAGGGCTGAACATAATTATAATGTTCAGTATCAATTGACATAGATTCATTTTTAAATTAATCAATTCATCTTTTATTCTATAAAATGGTAAAAAAAAAGAAAGAAAAGAAAAATGGCCATCACAAGTTGTAAGATTTAAAGGTGACGTCTTCAATTAATACATAAAACATTCATTTTAAATCTCATTTAACAAATTCATCAAAGAAGGTACATTTTCTTAATCATTCTAGCATTAGATGTATTAACATGTATTTATGT
Source organism: Zingel zingel (assembly GCA_023566125.1). Taxonomy (NCBI): domain Eukaryota; kingdom Metazoa; phylum Chordata; class Actinopteri; order Perciformes; family Percidae; genus Zingel; species Zingel zingel. The sequence goes on along the minus strand of CM042320.1, from coordinate 6,983,967 downwards.
TTTCATGTGAATTATCAGGATATTTCTGAGAAGATCCTAGACTGGGTAAACCCAGCCCAATCTGCCGGCGATTTGATTTCGCCCTGCAGCTCAGGCTGGAAACCTGTACGTTTATCTATCCTGCTTCCGTTAACATTTTGCGCGGACCAATCACAAACTGGCTTATCCACCTGGCGCACCATTGGCGGGTTTAACACGATGACGATAGAGAAGCGACCGAGCAGCTTCTTGTTTACATTCGGCCACCTAAGCGCAGCAACCCGTTGATGCCGCTGTCGCTGCTACGTCACCCGCATTGTTGGTCTGATTGGTTGAAGGACTATCCAATTGCGTACAGAGTCATTTGAACTATGCCCATTGATCACACCTCTTGTGCAGTAGAAAATACAGAGCAGACTCCCCAGACCAAGCTCAATCTTAAAAGATTGAGCTTGGTCTGGTGATAGCCAGACTAAGAAGATCCTGAACATTCATTACAATCATCATGTTCTGCATGTTGATGAGCACTTACAGAGGGTCTTGATGAAGGCTCTTTGGATATCTGGCTCTCTACAGAGTGGAGTCTCTCTTCCAGGTAGCGGTTCCTCAGCGTCAGATTCTCCATGGCATCATCACGAGGTAAAGCCTGGTGCTGTCTGCGAGTTCACAAATAGTTTACCCATGCTGGCATGCATGTTGGCGTCAGCAACAACATTAGTGCATCTTATTGTATGAAATGTTACTGTTATTATTATTATGTCAATTCAGCACATTGGAAAAGGGACTTCCTGTTCATCAATGTGTTTTTACAAGTGCAAATAAAGGTTAAATATGAATTGGAAAATATGTTCTAAATACCCAATTTACAAGTACACTAAACAATAGTGAATTTGTAAAAAAAAAAAAACTTGTAAGTAACTCTTCAAAATGCCCTAATTTTGGTGTCTTGTTTTGACTTAGTTATACTTTATGGTGAGGATTTGTGTCTCCAAGTCTGAGTTCTTCTTCTTCAGCTCTTCCATCTCCTTCTCCAATTCAGCGGATCGCACTCCCACCACCTGATCAGCAGTCACACCTCGACCCTTCAGCTTTTTCTGCAGCGCACTCTTCTCTTGCTCCAGTCTGCATGCACAAACATAGAAATATTGGGCTAATAAAAATAGTTGCACTCTAGTTTTTGACATTTAACAGATTTGAAAGTGGTAGTAGTTTTCCAAAGTCAGATTGAATTGTGTCAACAGATTTATTATTTCCTGATAGAACAAAACAGTAAAATACTATGATTTTATGTTTACTAACTTCTAAAATGGTGCACTGTCAACATTAGTACAAAGTGTATAAGTTATAGCACTGAGTGAGCAACCAGGCACTTTTTTAGTAGTACGTTTGGGTGGGATACTAGAAAATTGACAGAAAACGTGTATAGCCAAACCCTTCACCTTACCTCCTTAACAACTATACCCTCTTATTATTATGATTTGATAAACAATTGACTGTTTCAGTCATTTTTCAAGCAGAAAAAACACACATTTTCTTTTTCAAGCTTCTCAAATGTGTGAATTGCACTTTTTCTTTGTTTTTATATAACGGTAAAATAATATCTTATTTGGTTGGTCATTGATTGTGGGTCGGTTAAAAACAAGTAGTTGAAGTTGTATAATACTTTAAAATGACCTTTATGAATAAAAATTGTATAGACAAAACAATTAAGAAAATTAAACAATAATGAAAATAGTAGGGCTGTCAAAATAACGCGTTCATTTCGATTAATTAATCTGAGAAAAAATAACGCGTTAAAAAAAATAACGCAGATTAATCCATTCCATATTGACGTTTGACCAGGAGCTGTTCTAGCCACCATTGGACTGTAAAATGAAGGAGGGAGACGAGAATGTGCTGCCTGGATCATTAATTGGAACATTTACTTATAAAAATCTTCTTCCTGCCAACCCTGGCTACCGAAATCTGGTGCCACCGATATGTCTGCGCTGCTCTCTGATGGAACGGCCGTCGGAAAAACAATGAAGACGGTGCGTTCAATGAAACTGGTAAACTACAGCCTCGTGGTGCATTTGAAGTTATTGTAAATGTCCATTCCAATCTGGTGGTTGTTTTTGTCGTTCAACAGCAATATACTAGTGAAATAAGTTATTGTTATACATTATTATTTAATCATTTAATTTTGACCATATAGCCTTAGCAATAAACAAGCCGTTCTTTAATGTCACCGACTGTTGTTTAGTACCCTTTTTTTTTTTTTTCCTTTCTTAAAAAGTATCGGTTCAGGCACCGTTAATTATGTATGAGATTAATTTCGATGAATTAATCACAGAGTATGTAATTAATTAGATTAAATGTTTTAATCGATTGACAGCCCTATAAAATAGTCATTACTTGCAGGCCTAATTATGATTTTTATCATTATTTCAAGTTTGCAAACTTCAGTCCCTCGTGCTGTCATTTGGAACCAAATGTTCCAAATTGCCTATTGCAGCTTTAAAGGAGCAGTCGAAACATGGCGGTGCAACGTGGAAGTGGACCCACCCCATGTAGATACAAAAAGGCTCATTCTAAGCCAACAAAAACACGATGGCCCAATCCCAAAGTCCGGACTCACAGACTCACGGACTTTGGTGCGCGTCCTTGCGAAATTCGTAAGGGCTTAGGGTCGTCCCAGTGTCATATTTCAAAGGGCGTGAGGGTTTAAGGACACACTTACCGAGCCCTTTCCGTGAGTCTGCATCGCTGCCAACTTCACCAAAGGGAATTACCCACAGTTGAAAGCGTTGTCACGTTTACCGCGGAGACCATAGGTAAATCCGGAAATTACAAAGGTAAACAACAGCACGACCACGGAGCACAGACTAACCTGTTGTCCAGCTTGTAAAACGAGTTTGAAAAAACGTGGAATCAGGCAGCCGTCTCCTGTGCCTTGGCCGTGTGGAAAGCAACAAACTTAAAATGAAAATTCCCAAACCGGCAAGTGTCAGCAACATCTTTGTTATTAAACCTCGCCAAGGTAACATGTGATCTCATGAAGTGCTGTCCCAATCCCATTTCTACCTATCTGAGCCCATGTGGCCTCACACACTTACTCACTTAGCACCTGAGATCAATTAAGTCTGTGAGTCTTTAGTCCTTAGTCCTCAGGGCTCACTTTGGGATTGGGCCAATGAGTCTTAGTTTCATGTGATTACACACTAATGAAAACATACTTGTGAATATCATATTCCATATCTGCCAATAGATCCCCCTAAATCCTACTCACTGATCCTTTAAGTTGAAGTCATTCTGTCATGTATACAAAATCAAGATCAAAGAATACATTGTAAACGATTCAGTACGATGCACACACTGACCTGGCATAGAGGTCTTTCAGAGTGCCGAGCTGTTTCGACAGCGATTCATTCTCTCGTTCCTTCTCCTTTAGTGAATTCTTCACCTTTTCCACCTTGGCCTGCCACTTCTTACCCTCCTCCCAACGCACAATTTCGCCTTTGTTCTGTAAAACAAATGTGTCGTACATCAAATGAACGTACAAACTAATGACAGTTCTAGTAACAGAATTGATGCTCTAACCTTTCCATGATCATCCTTCATTTCTGCTTTTTTTTCCAAGTCACACTCAAGCTTCCTGATCTTCTTGTGCAGATTCTCGATGGTTGGCCCCTTTCCATCTGGTTCTGGTTGATTCTTGTCAGCAACAGAAACAAAGAGTTCCATAGCACCTTGTGTTTCTTAATTAGTGTACAGTGGAGACTGACAGTGGTCCTAACCACCAGGTATTCCATATTACTGTTTAAGTCCATGAGTAAACGAAGGCATTACCACTGCAAAGGTTAAGGTCACAACCCATGGCTTCATGTAAGCGACATGAGAGACAGACACAGAATATGAAGAATAGCTGAATAATTAAATTCAGATATCCACTGGAGGCGTTTATTTTAAATCATAGAAAAATGTGAGTCTCCATTATTGATGCATTCCTCAGTTTACATTTTATTATATGTCATGGTTTGAATGTCTTGCCATTTGTCCACACGATGTTATGATAATATTGTGTCATATGGCTGTCTTTGAGTGTATCACTTCAAAGCGTATGTAATAACAACAACAATAAGCTCCAGATCAAGGTCAAACCGAGCTGCACGCTTCCTTACAAATCAGTAGCTTGGTGTGTTATTACACACTCTTTAGAGAAACTAACCTGAAGGGCGCTGCTGAGCCTCTTGATTTGCTGCTTGTGATCCTGGATTTCCTGCTCTCTCTCCTCCTTTTCAGCCTGCAGGCGTCTCTGGGTTTTCAGACTTCTCTGGAGGTCCTGGTTTAGGCCGTCCACTTCCTCTTTCAGGGTGTTCTCCCGGCCTCTGGCTGCTTTGGCGAACTCCTTTGCAGCTTGAAGTTCTTCATTGAGTTCTTGCACCCGCACCTTTGTCAGAAGAGGGATTTTCTTGTGATATTCTATAGTTTTCTTATTGACAACAGATCCCATAAAAAGCCCAAAACCATGAATGGATTGATGCTACTAACCGATATTGTCTGCATATGTGCCATATAGCTCTATTTTTGTCCAAAAATCAATGTCAATCAATGAAAAACCAATTCTTTTATACTACAAACACAGCCAATGTAGTTTATTTTGAGTCAATCTCACATGCACCAAGCCTGCTGCCTTAAATATGCACTAGTGTGCCAGATGTGTATTGATCTGCAGCTGGAAATAGTCCCCTACAAATACACTAGTTAAATCCTGTTTCAGTAACATTTGCTAAAATGTAGTGTCCAGCTGTTTTAGAAAATAACCTTTTTCTTTAAACAAAACTTTGAAATTTGTGAATTTATGATAAATTATTACAATAGAAACAAATGGGCATGCTGCGGGGTGCCACAGGTAAGTAGCAACGTATTTAGAGACCAGCTAACACCATTGACTAAACACCATTGTTGGTTTTGGTCTTTTCATGGAATTTGCTGGCAATTGCAAAAATTACAGAATATACCTTGACTTATCTCACTTGCTTATTATAATAGTTAGTTATGTCCATGGAATGTAACTGGCTAATAGCATTCTAGGAATACCAGTATCTCCAAATACAGCAATCTGTTAGTATAATTTCACTTAATTTGCTATGACCTTTGAGTGTATTAATGTGTACCAAGTTATGCTACACAGAATAATCAGAAAGTAAATCATAACTTTTGAAATCTGCTGACTTTGTTTATCCGAATGAGCTTCCAATTAGCTGTATTGGTGATTAATGAAAGGAATAGGGGTTAGTTGGAGTCAAACATGCTGTCTGTTTAAGGAGTGTGCCATGTGTTCACCAACTTCACTTCGTGGTTAGCTACTATTCAGAGACACTGGAGACATGTAAGGTTGTGACTGCAAATTAAAATAGACCAGTAGTGTCTACTTGGTTGCTGATGAGTATAAAAGAGGGGAGTACATTATATTGCTGTTGCTTTATGGAATGTTACTATTTTATGGAAATGTAATCTGAATTAATTTACTCCTGAAGGTTTCTTTGTGTCAGTCAATTAGCTCAACAGCTATTTATAAATATCAGTAATGAAATACAACATGCATGAAAAAGGGTGTTCTTATGATAAAGGGGTCCCACCTTTAGGTCTTTGGTGTGTCTGTCAACCAACATCTGTACATTGAGACTCTCCTCTTTTTGTGCAGCGCTGGCTATGACTTGCTGCTCTGCAGCAGACGTCATTTCTGCCCGCAGCTCCAACAGAGCTTTACTGAGAGCCTGAGAAAACAGGGATCAATGAGATGTCAGGCATGATAAATATGGTGAGTGTAGTGGTCATATTTCATTTTACAGTTAATGCACCATTATCCATTTCTACATAGGCAACTTCCTCTCTCTCACTCATCTTGATAAACTTTTTTTCTGTATGTGGTGAAAAATTACAAAATGTGGCTGTAGTTTTGACAAATAATAGAATAATGTATGCTTCATTAAAAATGCTGTGGGTACTTCAATTCATCGTGAAACTAGTATCCAGATAAACTCCTCTTACTTGTTATGCAGATAAAAGGCTGAAAAGCTGAATTTATTCAAATGTTATTCAAGTTTCAGTCGCAGCATAAATTGAGTGAACAGTAGAAAAACATCAGGGTCAGGTTACCACTTCATCACACAGAATCTGGGTATTTCAGCAAGGTAACAGGGCTAACCACAGACCCCCCCCCCCAAAAAAAAAAACAAGAAAACTTTTATAATAAAAGAACAACCTTAAGCTGTTTCTCTTTCTGGGTGAGCTGTGCTTTCAGTCGTTCCACCAGGTTTTTCATGGTGTTGCTGGGGGAGCGGACGTTGGCCTCCTTCTGGGCTGCCAGCTCAGTTCGGAGGTAGTTTATCTCCTTCTCCATCTGGGTCATGTGGCCCGTCTGATCCTCAGTCTCGCCAGTCAGAGCTTTCACCTGGGCAGCATGATACCCCTCCAGCCTGCAACAAATCATCGCTGTTAGACTTTTTTTTTTACAAAATAGAAGTTTCTAAACTTGTGTTATTACATCACTTTAAATATTTGTACCGTGACTTTTAATTTATATCTGACATGTGAGTGGGAAAGTATTTTTAACTTGCTCCAGGTCATTACTACTGACTCTATACAGTTGGGGGCACTGTTTTCTACTGACCATGTGCTTCTTGTGTTCAGTAGCTAATATGCTATGCAGGGGGTGTTAGTCGTGATTAGAGTAAATCAAAATCACAAACATTTAAAAGGGAACATACCTAAACCTAAATGTTAGCCTGCAGCAAAGATAGAAAAACAAATATATGTCTACTTCGTCACTCATACAGAACTAGAATTACCACCTTGCAGTTGCAAGTCTCGGCCAACTGGTCAAGTTGCAGTTTGCATCCATGTCTGTCCAGACTTACATACTATACTCTATGTAGGGAAGCATTTGAAGAAGTTTAATCAAGGGTATTAACTGTATTTTTTGGCGAAACGTGGATGCTTCACACACATCTTCAATATGGCAGCACAAAAGATCTATACAATCGCCACAGTTTCAAGATTAGTTTCACCAATTCTGGCGCTCAACTGTGATATCCACCCATTGTCCCTGTACCTCATGAGCTGCATATTACTATAGGGCTTTCACACATTAAGTGTAATCTTGGATGAGTTGCCAATTAGCCAAGTGCTTACAGTTAAATTAATGCTGTACAACATTAGGCATTTCACACCCACAACTTAAATGTGTGATTATTCCTCTGCTAATCCTGGGTTAATTTTACCAAAATATCCCAAAAAATACTGAGTTGAGATCAGTTGATTTCAGTTTTTCAAGGACACTAATCTGATAAATATAGATTTAGTTTAGCCTATGTATAAAACATGTAATTATTAAAAGCCGTTATGTTGACTGCTGATAATATTTGCATCAATAATTCATGTACTCACTTACCTAAATAACTAAGATAAAAAACAAACAAAGGATGCTGAATTAGGTGACCACTGGGTCAAATTCAGAAAAACAAAAACTCTGGTTTAATAAAGGGATAATCACTTTGACATCTCGTCAGCGTGTTTCTTAGCCAGTGTTTCCATGGCGGCTCTCTGTCGCTCCAGCTCAGCAGTGGCCAGCTTCAGCTTCTCTGTGACGGAGGCGAGCGAGATGTCCTGTTCAGCCACTGTCTGCTCCAACTCAGCCAGATGCTCCAAATGCTTGGTGGTTGGCACACTGATAGTGGGCTTCTTCATCAATTCCTAGACAAAGGAAAGAGGGAGCATTAAACAAAACACTTAACACAGCATTAAACAAAGCAGAACTCCAAATTTCAAATAGCGCTCAAAGACACACAGAAGAACATCTAAATTACTCTCGGAAAACGCAAATGTGCAAATCTATCTTTTTTTCTCTGTCTCTGTCTCAGCAAGGCCCAACTTTACTTTTAATTATATCAAATAAAAGATAATTTTCACATAAATCCTAGAGTACTTCCTTATTTTAAGAATGAAGCAGTACACAAGTTAAAGCAGCTGCGTGTGCCTGCATACCTCACTCCGAAGGTTCCTGTACTTTCAGAAAGTACTTCCTTACGATCAGGGACTTTTTGGGGGGTACAAAAGCTCCCCGGAAAATGTCCCCAGAACTTAAGTTAAATGCAATGAGTTCCTCAGAAGATTCCTAGTTCTGGGGGAAAGTTCCTGCGGTTGAAAAGCAGCTTATCTCAAGCACTTGACTCTTTTTCACTTGTGAAAAAGTCATGTGTGACTATATGAGATTCCAGACTCAGAAATGATAATTTTCCACAACATAGTTTGGATGTAGTTAAACTACTATTACAAAGTACTGTAGTTTTAGTCTAGCACGCTACAGTTCTTTAGAGTTTAAGATGTAGTTGAATTATTTTTCATTGTGAAGTAGCTAGTAGTTAGTCCATCAGTAGTCCATCAGTACTTCTTTGCTTTCACTTGGAGGGTTTCTGGGGGCTTTACATCTAGCAGCATTCCTTTTCTTGGCTGCATGTCTCAGCTGTGCTTCTTTCTCCTCTTCCTGTGCAGTCTTCTTGCTCTCTTGTACACTTGTATGTTTTTTTGCAACTCCACCTGTCTCCTTCTTCTCTCTAACAGCCTCTCCTCTCTCTGTGCTTTGTCCCTTCTCCCAGCAGACCTCCTGCTTTGGCACAGTCTTTGTTGCCAATGTTGTTGTGAGACTTAGCTCACAAAAACCAAAGCTATTTGAGCAGAAGAACAAAAACAGGTCACAAAGCAAGGCCTGTACACATGTGTACCATTGCTGTCTGTCTGAAGTGGTCCAGGGAGTTGTCAGTGTGCAAGTCCAACTTCTGATGCAACATTCTCAGCTCCTCCTGGTGTCTCTTTATCATCTCCTCCTGATCCTGGGATCAACAAGGTACTGGTTAATTGAAACAAAAATGCTTTGGATATAGAAAGATTACCTTCTAAAACATTTATTAATTTTACTCTAACTCCAAGCCAGATATCTAAATTGAAGAGGCAATATGTAAAATGTTTACTACTGATTAGTAAATAATTGCCAGAATATTTCTGTGGAGATTTATAAAAAATATTTAATCTAAGTGCTGAGATTTCTGGTTTTCCACCCATTGGAGACTCAAGACATTCATAAACCCTAACTCCAACATACACTGCAACTAATCCCTGATAAAATATTACTTACAAAAGTAGCTAATGCCTCTTGAAAAGAACATGGAAATAAATATAAGAGACTTGTTGCATCCTTTTATCACTGTACCTGTCTGGCTTGAGCCAACTGCTTGTGGTATTTCTTTAGCACGTCCTCTTTTTTGTCAAGTCGACCCTGGAGGTCTTTGATTGTCTGGTGGGCCAGCTTGAGGGTAGGCTGATTGTCTGACTGGCCCTCTTCATGATTGGCAACGTCAGCTAGCAGGCGTTCTCTGTTGGCAGCAGCTGGGAGCCGAAGACGCAGCTCATTGATAACTCTATCCCTGGACACAACGTTCTGTTCTGCCTTCCACAGAGCTGCTTCTTTCTCTTTCAACTTCTGCATAGGAAAGGAATTAGAATTCAAACAATATGTTATGCATTTGATTTATGAGAAATACTGCGTGTATGAACAGGGAATGAATACTATACCTCGTCCAAACTTTTGCAGGTGGCCTGTGTGTCCAACACGCGGCGGACATGCTCTCTGATTTTAGCCAAAGCAAACTCTAACTGATGAGCAAGAGGTAGACTCGGGTCTGGTAGGGATCCTGTACCATCCTCATACTGAAAACAACCACAAATATAGTAATACCCTAAATCGGGAACACCAGCCTGTTTCTGAATAATCATGTTTTACTTGCTGTTAATACGGAATGTTAATTCCTTCTGCAAACAACAGTTTACCTTTTCCGGACTGCTTAGAATTTCATCCTGGTGCTTCTCGTACTGGTCCAGCTGGCGCTCCAGTTCCACCTCTCGCTGATCATATGCAAGCTGCCGTTCTTCTTGAAGCTTGACGTGGCAAAAATAAGAGTTTTCTGCATTACCTTGAACACTAGAATACTACTGACATACTTCTGTACTTACAAGCTCCTTAACAAGTGAAGCAGTTAAAACTGGGAGGTTGTCACACCTCCACTTTTCTCCACTCTTTGTAACTGAGGTAATTAAGTCACAACACAACAATGCTTTTGTATAACATTGATGCGTTTGTCAAGTGGTTGTTTATTCATTTTGAACAAACAAATTTGTGTCTGAAAATTTTTGTGCATAGAGTTTTTCTCTCACCATGTTTTGCTGCACAATATCCTCTTCCAGCGAGCGGATAGTTCGCTCCTGCTCTTCCATAAGGTTCTTCAGGTACCTGATCTCCTCCTTCTGGACCACCAGCTCCCTGCCTTTCCTCAGCTCCTGTAGACGAGCCTCTTCCATCTTCTTGTGCCACTCAGTTACCTGTTTTAAGTGTTACAGTGGAGTAGTCTTCAGCAATTGCAGATTGGCTGTGGACAATATGTGCCACAAACAAATAGGCTCACAAGACTAACAGTGTGTTATTCTACTATTAAAAAAAAGAAAAAAAAGAGATTTTAACATTTCTATCTGTCAATCAACCAGAATTACCTTTTGGGCCCCTTTCACATCCTTCAGTGTTGAGATGAGCTCCTCCAGGCATCTACGTTTCAGTTCTAGTTCTTCTGCCCTGTCCTCTGCCCTCCTCCTCTCCTCCGTGGCCTTCCTCTTCTCCTCCTGGGCTTTTACTCTGTCCTCCTGGACGCTCACCATGGCCACAGAGAACTTTTCCTGCTGGGGAAGAGGTAGTGCTCCGGCAAATTGCCTACGTAGCGACTGGATGGTCTGCCGTAGGTGCTTGGAGCGATTTCTGCCCTCCTGGCGGGCGAGGAACAGGGTGCGCTCACCGGCATCCAGTCGCTGTTCAGCACGCAGCTTGTAGGCCTCCAGCTGTTGGATGTGAGAGGTGGCAGCCTCCAGCTTGGCCAAAGAAGCCGACTCACTGAGCTGCAGAGCCACAATGTCCTGGTGGAGCTTCGCAATGAGGGCCTTCTCATCGGACTGCGACTGAGGGAAAGAGATGACACTGTGAAGACACGCTTAAATCCATTTCACCCGACTCAATAATGTACGCAAACTGTTTGCTACACAACCAGGGTTGTTTGTGTTTTTATTCTTTTTTTTCCATACATTTAAACATACTTTACCATTCCAATATTGAGAGGCAGAGCAATTATACAAATGTTTTAACTATGGTTTTACTTTTACTTTTTTTACCTGGTAGTCCAGTATTTGTCTCCTCAAAGCTTCTACTTCCTTCTCTTTGGACTGTTGTCTGGCCTGTATAGCAGACGCCTGCATCATGGCCACATCAGACACCTCTTGAAGCCTGTACAAAATAAATAAATAAACACATTACATTCCTTAACTTTATATTTTAATAGTATAATAAGCCTACATGCCTTTATTACCAACATTATAAGTAACAGTGCAACTAATTGATTAAATAAAAGCAAAGGCTCATGCTTAACAGAGTATTTTTTTAGGAATGACACAACTGCTGAGGTTTTCTTGAGGAAGGCACCAAACCCCCAAATTGCTTCAGGGGCGCCGTATCATGGGTTGACCCTGCAATACCTCCCTGAATTGCATGTGTGTGTGCGCTGTGTATATTGAAGAAATATACATTTTCAACTGCCAATTACCTTGTGTGGATAGACAAATAATAACGAGTAATTTAGAGTAAAGCAAGAAATAAATGACCAATCTCAGGCCTGCACATTGTCAAACGTACTTAGAAACCTCGATGCGCAGCTCAGCCTCGGCCTTCTCCAACTCTGCAATCCTGGCTCTGTCAGCATCGCTCACAGCTTTGCTGATGCTGTCTGCCAGCTCATCTCTCAGCTCCCGCTCCACCCTCTGGGCTTCTACATTCATCTTGGTCAACTGAAGAAAAACAGAGGTACCATTGCTTGATATGATTTTTAAATAAGTCTATTTAAAAAAAGGAAAATGTCCTAAACTAGTGAGAATCTGGCACAGACTGAGTCGTGTTGTGGTTTTTAGGGGTCATAAACCAAAATGTTGAGACATATTTTTTTTTTTTTCCCTGTCTGCCGGGTGAACCAAATGGCCTTTTACACCTAGCACAATTTATTTAAAATCTATCATGTAGACACCCTCAGCAACATCAAGTCTTAAGTGTGTGACAGAAAACAACCCCTCTGCTGTTTTCCTTGGCCTCATACCTCTGTAAACTTGGACTCCAGTTCTAAGTTACGTTCTTCCACCTGCTTGAGGGTGTTCCTCAGGTGTTCATACATTTTGTGCGCATGCTCTGCTCTCTGCCTCTCGTTCAGCTCCTTCATCTCTAGAGTGGTGATGCGCCTGGCGGCAGATACCATCTCTTTGTTGGCCAAAGCTTTGTCCGCCTTATCCATGCTATTTGCAACTCCTGATATTAAGGGGAAAAAAACACAAAATGGGATAAGAATTTGATATATGGAGGGAATCCACAAACTCACAAGTTAAATTAAGGTTAATTGTTTTGCAGCAAGTTATAAAACTGGGATCAAATTAAAATGGTTTCTCATATATATATATATAAAATTTAAATGTAACTGTTTTAGTATGTAGCAGTGATTGTTCCTTATTTGGTGTATTTTTGCCAGCAGACCTGGTTTAGACTAGGTTCTAACTATACCTATTTTTAGCGGATCCTTTTAGCAAAAGAAGCGATCAAAATGAAGATAAGACACCTAAGGTGTCTGTGATAATCATCCACTGTATTACAACACTGCGTATATCCAGGAGAAAAACAGTAAATTAAAGTTATATCAGGAAGAAAGCCAACAATACCATGGACATGTTATGTTGATAAAAATTATGGCAAGAACTTCAGCTTTAAAAGAATGAACGTTTCTTTACATGGCCCAGTCAATCTGTACATACTTTGTTGATATACGATTTGATCATAACAGATCCCTTCTTTCTGTGAGTCAGAAGCTGTTTTAGTTCCTTTGTAGCCTGGTGTTATGGGCCTTACAACACATTTTTTTTTTAAATCATAACAAAGTCTACTGGTTGTCAGTGTATGGTGTTTTAGACACATTTTTTTCTGAATGATGAAATAACTGAACTGAATATAATCAAACTTATCCTTAGTTTACCGACTGCATTGATGTTGTCCCATGCTTGCTCTAAAGTATTCAGTTTCTCCTTTGTGATCTCCAGTTCTTTATTCATGGCTGAGATTTGCTCCCCCAAAGACTCATTCTCGCTCTGAGAGACAGGAAAAGATATAACAAATATGGCATGGTCAGTCAACGGTTAGCAGTCAAAAATAATAAAGATGTGGGTAAACATGTAAAGAAGATACTAGGTATACTAGTAGTTGTTTTAATACCTCCAAATGTTCGAGGTTGGTGGTTCTCTGCATCAGGTGGCTGTCTCTCTGTAGCATGTCTCTGTATTTGACTGTTAGCTCTGTGTACTGTTTGTTAGCCCTCTCCAGGTCTGATGAGGGCACACTATCATCCAAGGCCTTCTGCAGTGCTGCTATCTTATATGCAGCCATTTCCTAAGACAAAACAAAAGACAGTGCTGTTAAAGGGCCCTAAAATGGTGAAAATACTGGCTGACTCCAAATGAAACTTTTACTTGTGATTTTCAAAAGGGAATTACAATATTTGGCAATATGGGTGTTATTCCATGTTTGCTACAAAAGCTATAGGGATTTTCAGGGGACTACTTTATGCATTCACTTTTGGTTAGAGTCAAAGTCATTTAAAAGATTTCTGCTGAAGTTTTTATAAAACTGTTGGAGGCCTTTTACTTTTCTACTCTGAAAAATATATATATATATATATATTTGAATTAGTTTTGTTGCGGAGTCTGTGGGCGGAATTTAACTTTTTGTTTCTATACCTTGTATCTCTGCAGGTAGCCAATCCTCTGGGTGACAGAGGCCTGCATGTGGCTGCTCTCATCCTTCAGCTTGTCGTTCTCCTTGCGGAGGTGCTGTTCTTGCTCCAGCAGGGTGATATAGCGCCGCGTCAGTTTCTTCTCATTAACCTTCAGCACAGTCAACGTGCGCAATGCTTCGCTCAACTGTCTTCTGATTAACTCTGGGTCCTTCTGAAGGGTGTCAAGCAGCTCCTGATGGATGAAATGGATAAGTGCTGTAATAAAACTGATCTTTTATGACGCTTTGGGGATAACTCAGTTGAAGGTAGGTCAAGTACAGTGAAGCAAAGAGGATAATGCATAACAATTTCACCTTGGTATTCTTTTCCTCATATTCGGCGACTTATCCATTTTAATTTTCTGTACCCATTTTTTCATTTAAGAAAAACACTGACACGTTATCCCAACATGTGCAGAGTAGACACCAAAGGTTAAAACCCATCACCTTCTTGCTGTGAGGCAATCTGTGCCTCCCAGACTCAGACTCGCGCTCATATTTTAAACTACAACATGGAGTTAGTGGTATGTTCCCCATGTGTGTTTCACATTTATTGAGCCAGAAAAGGCTGTGTAAAGGTGTGTGTGTGTGTGTGTGTGTGTGTGTGAGAAAATAAGAGGCACATTTTAAAGCGCTTCAGGTAAAAGCGCTACAAAATGCAGTCCATCTTGCAACATTTAAGTACCATTAACCATATAAACATTTATTTGGCACTTACGTGGTATTCTTGGATTTTAACAGCATCCACCTGCTGTTGATCCTCCAGCTTGTTCTTCATCTCTGTTAATGTCTCTTTCTCCTTTTGCCAGTCGGCCTTCTCACTGAGCAAAAAAAACAAAATACAAATTGTGTCAAATTTTGCACTGAAGGTTACCAACCTGCGAGAATATTTCTTGTTAACCAACCTTAGGTATTCTTTATAGAGGAGTCCCTGTTGATGGCTAATAACAGAAAACTTGTCTTTGTATTCCTCCAGAGTTCCTGCGAGTGTCTTGCTTTTTTCCTCCTTGTTTTTGAGCTCCTAATTAATACATGTATTAGATGTGTATAATTTATAATTGGGACATATTTAGTTGGGTCATCTATAGCAGTTCCGTAACCGTGGAGAGGAAAGGTTTGCTTCTCACTGGATTTTTCATCTATAAAAGGTTAAAGAAAAAAATTAGCCGGGGTGTAGTAATTTTGCGAGAGCCCTATATCCAAAATGGCTGCCGTCAGTCTTGCTGGAAATTAACTTTTTAATGGTTTTGCCCACATTGCTGCATAATACATGGTTTCTGAGACTATTTGGGTCAAGAAATTCATAAATGATGTAGATTTATTGATTTGACCTATTTTTGACCTTCAAATTCAAGATGGTCACCAATTTTTCTAAATGTCCATTTTTTTAACACTTCTCAATAGCATAACATATCTCTGAAGTGGTCTTCTGCAGTAATTAAAAAAAAAAAAAAAAAAAAAAAAAAAAAAAACTCACTCCCAATCAGTCAGCCCCTCATCCAAGTGATGTGCGAACACGCTCTCTCTAATGTTTACGTTTCCACGGTTTCATGTCACTAGAAAATTCCTTGCTGCATTGAGACATTTTGTCTGAGGTAAGTTCATATATACTCAACATTATTCACTAGTCCAAAAGATAATTGTATCATTATGAATGTATGACTGCAAAGAGATAATGTTATGTGAAGAAGTTATCATTGATAATTAGTGTTAGCCAAGTTAGATAGCTAGCTAGCTAACGTTAGCATTAGCGTTAGCTAGCTACTTACATGATTTGGGTTTGCAACACTGCTAGTTTCAGCTCCAATAGGCCTACCCTTGTGAGTCATCTGATAAAATACACCAAGGGAAATGGGACAGCTTACAATCCAAAGCCAAAAACTGGTCAGGGCTTGACAAATTTGGTCATGTTTACACCACCACTTCGTCAGTCATGTTATAGCTCCATCTCATCTTCAGACTACGCACAAACACACACTGCGCACAAACAAAGAAAGTGACATTGCTCAGTGTTCAAGTTCTGAAATGCCAGCTCAGAAGGCTCTGTGTGACAAAGAGTCAGAGGAACCATCACCAAAGCGCCTGCGTTCATCTGTGGGTGGGCCTCTCCACAACAAGACAAAGTGTGTGTGGTGCATGCAAGATGAGTAATGAGGCACCAAAATAGAGTGTAAAGCAAGCTGTTCAGAATCAACACACAGTCCGCATGGAGCGCCTTCAAGCGCCACACAGTCCTTATAGAAGATGAAGAGTTGAGGGACCATCTCACAAGGCTCATTGAGTCAACATCAGCACTGTCAGATCCTTTTGCAAATGACATCACATACCACCATGGCTGTTGGATGAAGCACATCCACAATACACATTTCAAGCCAGATGATGCAATAAATCTCCTGAGTGTGTCGCTCTCAGAGGCAAGCCAGCTATTGTTTTTATCAACAATGATGACTTCAAGACTGACACCCTGACAGGCAACTCAAAAGGAGCCCATCGAATACATGTTATGTATGTGCAGCCAGAGAGCTATAACAAAAAAACAGATGAAGTTCCTGCTGCAAGGCACTCCAAGAAGAAGGAAATCTCTGCACAGCTGAGGCAGAAGTGTGCAGAGCTGACAAAGATCCATCAGTACAGATGCCAACCTGGTAGCAAGAGCGAGCCACCAGCTCGTCCCATGGTAGATCTACCAGGGAATGGCACAGCTCCACAGCGTGCTCGCTCTGTCATACATGCACTGTCTCGCATAAACACTGATGGTTCAAGACCACCACCTCTAAAGCAGCGGTTTCCGGGATACAGTGGTACTCAGTCCTGCCATCATCAACCACACAACAAGAGCAAGCCTTACTACTACACAACCTACAATGAACCTCCAAGAAAGTCAGTGGTGCATGACATTATTGTTAAACTAGTAAATGCTATGCACAAAAAGAAAATTCCATTCTCCTTTCTCGTTGGTGACCTGCCCACCTACAAGACGATCGTTCAGTTCAAGGCAGAGAATGCACAAATGTTTAAGGACATTATCCCAATCCTCGGCGCTTTCCACCAACAGATGTCCTACATCTATGCTATCTACAAGAGATTCAAGGGCTCTGGTTTGGCAGGCACTCTGGTTACAGCAGGGGTAGTAGTGGAGGGGTCTGTAGACCAAGCACTAGGAGGGAAGCACTACAGGCGTGGCGTGCGCTGCATCCTGCTCTGGAGAGAGGCTCTAATCCATCAACGACTAGCAAAGATTTTTGAGCATGAAGAGCTATCAGAGGACATCAAGGAGAATCTCAAGACCCTGCGCAATGCACTCACTGAAATTCAGGAGGCTCTTCAAAAAGCTCACAAGGATCTTGAGGAGGATGGTGATGTAAAGGAGCTGATCAACAGAGTTTATGAGAAACCTGGCACAGACATGGGGGACTTTTGGGTCTCGTTCCTGGAGATGGCCGACCCACTTGTACAATGTCTTGATGCATGTCATGCAAGAAATCGTAAAGAGTACCTACTGTCAACATACAACATGCTGCCTGGACTGACGGCATACGACAACCATGATTATGGAAGGTGGTTGCCAGATTATTGGGCAATGCTCTCTTCGCTGTCAGATGAGAAAATGGTATTCTTCAACATTCACTTCACCCAGTCAATGACCGGGCTACCTTACTCCTGTCAGCCACTTGACCTTTGGATAGAAACAACTATGAATCTGAACTCGAAGCTAACGCAAGGATGGATTCAGCTTCTACAGAATGAGAAGCAACTGTTCTCAACAACAAAAATGCAAACTAAACTAAACTTGCAGAAGACAACTTTAGAGATATTTTATGCCAGTGAGAAGTGTTAAAAAAAAAAAGGACATTTAGAGAGCCAAAAATTGGCGGCCATCTTGAATTTGAAGGTCTAAAATAGGTCAAATCAATAAATCTACATCATTTATAAATTTCTTGACCCAAATAGTCTCAGAAACCATGTACAGTGCCTTGCAAAAGTATTCGGCCCCCTTGAACTTTTCGACCTTTTGCCACATTTCAGGCTTCAAACATAAAGATATAAAACTGTAATTTTTTGTGCAGAATCAACAACAAGTGGAACACAATCATAAAGTGGAACGAAATTTATTGGATATTTCAAACTGTTTTAACAGATAAAAAACTGAAAAATTGGGCGTGCAAAATTATTCAGCCCCTTTACTTTCAGTGCAGCAAACTCTCTCCAGAAGTTCATTGAGGATCTCTGAATGATCCAATGTTGACCTAAATGACTAATGATGAAAAATAGAATCCACCTGTGTGTAATCAAGTCTCCGTATAAATGCACCTGCTCTGTGATAATCTCAGAGGTCCGTTTAAAGAGCAGAGAGCATCATGAAGAACAAGGAACACACCAGGCAGGTCCGAGATACTGTTGTGGAGAAGTTTAAAGCCGGATTTGGATACAAAAAGATTTCCCAAGCTTTAAACATCCCAAGGAGCACTGTGCAAGCGATAATATTGAAATGGAAGGAGTATCAGACCACTGCAAATCTACAAAGACCCGGCCGTCCCTCTAAACTTTCAGCTCATACAAGGAGAAGACTGATCAGAGATGCAGCCAAGAGGCCCATGATTACTCTGGATAAACTGCAGAGATCTACAGCTGAGGTGGGAGACTCTGTCCATAGGACAACAATCAGTCGTATACTGCACAAATCTGGCCTTTATGGAAGAGTGGCAAGAAGAAAGCCATTTCCATAAAAAGTGTTGTTTACAGTTTGCCAAAAGCCACCTGGGAGACACACCAAACATGTGGAAGAAGGTGCTCTGGTCAGATGAAACCAAAATCGAACTTTTTGGCAACAATGCAAAACGTTATGTTTGGCGTAAAAGCAACACAGCTCATCACCCTGAACACGCCATCCCCACTGTCAAACATGGTGGTGGCAGCATCATGGTTTGGGCCTGCTTTTCTTCAGCAGGGACAGGGAAGATGGTTCAAATTGATGGGAAGATGGATGGAGCCAAATACAGGACCATTCTGGAAGAAAACCTGATGGAGTCTGCAAAAGACCTGAGACTGGGACGGAGATTTGTCTTCCAACACGACAATGATCCAAAACATAAAGCAAAATCTACAATGGAATGGTTCACAAATAAACATATCCAGGTGTTAGAATGGCCAAGTCAAAGTCCAGACCTGAATCCAATCGAGAATCTGTGGAAAGAACTGAAAACTGCTGTTCACAAACGCTCTCCATCCAACCTCACTGAGCTCCAGCTGTTTTGCAAGGAGGAATGGGCAAAAATTTCAGTCTCTCGATGTGCAAAACTGATAAGACATACCCCAAGAGACTTACAGCTGTAATCACAGCAAAAGGTGGCGCTACAAAGTATTAACTTAAGGGGGCTGAATAATTTTGCACGCCCAATTTTTCAGTTTTTTATCTGTTAAAACAGTTTGAAATATCCAATAAATTTCGTTCCACTTCATGATTGTGTCCCACTTGTTGTTGATTCTTCACAAAAAAAATAGTTTTATATCTTTATGTTTGAAGCCTGAAATGTGGCAAAAGGTCGAAAAGTTCAAGGGGGCCGAATACTTTCGCAAGGCACTGTATTATGCAGCACTGTGGGCAAAACCATTAAAAAGTTAATTTCCAGCTAGGCTAACGGCAGCCATTTTAGATATAGGACTCTCACAAAATGTCCCCACATTTTTGTGAGGGGCACCCAAGGGGGTAAGCCTCTCTCTACAAAGCGTACCTCCTATGGCGCCATTTTGATGCTAACAAGTACTCACCCGCCATTAGCATTCCATTGACTGCCATTCATTTTGATGTCACTTTGACAGCGAATAACTTTACATCTGAAGCGTTTAAAGACTCTATTTGTCCATTGTTTATTTCTAAAGAAACACGTCAATGTATAAAAGGCTCCATTACCTTGTATCACGTTACGGCTCCATAAAATTAGCCTGTGCCTATGTTATTTCCTTACATAGACCTACGCTCTCCATCTCTGCAAGATTAGGAATGATTGAGATTTCTCTTGGCACAGCTACCAGAAGACTTACAACTTTCAGACACGTTGATCACGTCACATCTATGTCTTCAAGCTCAGTTGGAGGCTGCGCATTAACGCTCAACCCTCACCGGAAAAGTGCTTCTAATAGCCTTCACTGGTCTCCGTCCAGAGCCACGGGATCTGTTGATCCATTTCTTTTACTGTCTATGGGGGCACCCCGGCTAATTTATTTCTTTAACCTTTATAGATGACAAATCCAGTGAGAAACAAACCTTTCCTCTCCACGCTCATGGAACTGTTATAGATGATCCAACTAATTGTTGATTTACAGATTTTCCATCCAGGTCTTAAGAAGGCAAGTGGAACTGACCTGAAGAAGTCGAACAGCGTACTCATTCAGAGAACTAATAACCTCAGTGCTGCTGGGCACCAGGCCCTCGGGGAGGGTCAGAGGTCGGAGGACAACGCCCCTGCTGCCTGACCTCCTTAACAGCTCCAATTCACCTTCCAGTTGGCTTATCTGACAAGCAAAACAAAAGCAGTGCCTTGCAGTCAAACCTTTGTATTGCTACTATTAGGGCTGCACAATAGATACATTTTTTTTGTTATCGTCATTGCAATATCAACTGGCGAAATACACACATGGCGAAAGGCTTGGTCATATCGTCGAAGACTCTCAAAGATTTTTTTGCGTGAGTTGAAAGAAAATAGCAGATGAAAACTGCACATTAAAATGTAACTTTTTTTTAGGGTTGCTTTTTATATTTAATTCAATGTTCAATTTGTTCAATAAAAGCATGTCGGAAATTATTTCCTTTCATTTGTTTTTTATTCAACAAGCTATTTTTTTTGTATTTTAGCATAATACTGAAAGCAGCAGAAATGCAGAACTGAGTATTGTATCTGTTTATTCATGGCACATCACATATTTTCCTTATTTGGTGCAGCCCTAGATGATACCAACTTCTAACTATTTGTCATTTGTCCATTAAAATAGTTCTCAAGTTTACTATATATCAGATGGTTACTCTTTGTTTTAACAATAGCATTCAATCCAAACTGCTAAGCATGAGTTTCTTTCTTACAAGAACAAAAGGCATTTTAGAAAAATTATGATCGGGTGATTTACTTCACCAGTGCCATTCAAATAAAGATAATGTAAAACATAGCCCACCAAAGACAGACAAACTTATAAAGAGAAGGGGAATACAATGTATAACAATACATAATAAGAGCACAATGAACCAGATAATCAAATAAAAAAGTAAGACACCTGAGATAGGATACATAAAAGAACAAAGTGATGTTATAGAATAAAACTGGAGAACTATGGATGAGTTATGATAACTGCCTTAGGGAAATACTTTGATATGAAACCAGGGTTCCCCCTTTTTAGAACAGGGACCCAACCAACATTTGTTTCTATTAAACATTATTTATCAGAGACCGGTTTAATTGAAACCGAATGGAAGCTGAAATGTGAAGACACAAGTTTGTTTACCTCCTTTCTCTTGTTATATGAAACAGAAGCAACACATGTTGAAAACAGAGACGACCGATTGTTCGAAGAAATGTTCCAGCCATGCTAATTACTCCCAGAGACGGAGAGCATGCCAGGCATTGTCATTGTCTCTATAAATCTTCACTGTATACATTTGTACATTTGTCTGTGTAACTACTTCCATGTAAGACATTTATTCTGTTGATTTGGAAAATTGAGTTGCGACACACAGCTGTAACAACGTTTCATAACTGCTCAACGTTGAATGACTTGACAAATCATGTTTGGATGTGTAGCCAGAAAAACCTGACAAGGTGTACTATACTGATTTGTTGTCTTGCCAAAGGAAAGAATATGTCCAAAATAAGGGATTTGATAGAAAAGTGAATGCGTCATGATGAAAAAAACAACTATGTTGTCTATCAATCAACAGCATCATCTCTTTATCTTGATATAAAAAAATATGGATGTACCTTTTCTTTGGCTCTGGCATGCTGACTGAAACTGCTCGTTGCTTCCTCCCGTGCCAATTTCAATTCCTGCCTTAGTTCTTCATTTCTCCCCACCAGCTGATGTATTTGGGACTTAAGGTGCAGGGCTGACTCAGACTGCCCACTCATGTTGCCGATAGCTACAGACTGTGATAAATAAGCATAGTTAGAATTCCATTAAAACAAACCCAATAAAACATTGGATGATGAATAACAGACCCAATCTGTGAAATAAAAAAAAGATAATTTTAAGTGTTACCTGTCAGTCAGTGAACAGATTTCATTTAACATTTCACATTTGCTAAAACTTCTTACATAAAAATACATGTACTCCCCCCCCCCCAAAAAAATAAATTTCACTGCTGACAGTAAAGATCACATTAACACTACTACTTATTATGGTTTTTCTGTGTGCATGTGGCTTGCACCTGGCCCTTCCGGTTACTTCTTTATGTGATGGACATGTCTGATGCTGAGCCGAGCAGTGTGATGTCAAAGCCAAGCAAGCATCCTCTTCAGCTGTCTCGAATTTGACTTGACTCGAATTAGATAATTTTATGATGAACGATAGCACACCAGCACAATTACCCAAAAGTCTGACTTCTCTCAAATGTTTTATTGATCGTGCCGCATTTGTTGTTTATTAAGTTGCTATGTGACCAGCCCTCTGCTTTATCAACTGACAGAAACCATTGAAATGCAGAGAAGGGAAGTATGCCCATTGTTTTCAGCATAGCAACTCCAATTGTAAAAGCACTGTACACAGTGAATATTGAGACCCTGAGAAACTATACATAAACAACCATGAGATCACAGATTGCAGAAGCATGATATAAAAAACATAAATAACATTTAACATGAACTTAATGCACTTATCTCCTTCAGTATTAAATGCAGTTAGGTTAAATGTTATGTTCCCTTAGTGGCATTTTATTAAACTACAGACCTGATATTACAGGATGTGTAAGCCTTATACGTGTAGCAGAGGACATTTTACAAGGAACGATGGTTTATTTCAGTGCCAAGAAAACAGAAAACAGAAAACAGAAAAAGATGACACAAAAACCGACACAGATAAAGTACCAGGTTATAGCTTATGAGAGATTTGCCAAAACTCATAAGATATTTGACGATAAATACAGGTCTGAACAGCCAAAACCTGAAGATGGATGGAGAGTTTGTTTTTCCATGAAGCAATGTGAGAATAAAATGTAATCTATTAGTCCATGTTATTTTGTAACCTGCTTGTTAATGTTCTATGTGCTGCTGTTGTCTCTCACAAGGACATTATTGTACAAGAGATCCTTAATGTCAACAAGGCACTTTTCCTAGTTAAATGAAGTCATATGGACCAAACCTTGAACAACTAAAGGAAGCAATAAAAAAACAAAATCTTGAAAATTAAGCTGATCAAAACCTGTTGCAAGTCATGGAAAAAAATCCCACTGTGGCTATAAATGTCACTTTAGTCTATCTTTAAAAATGAATCAGTGATTAATGTCAGATTTGGTGCATGGAGACACTTACATTAGCCAACCTTTCAAGACGGGGAATGTTGATGGCAGGGTCAGATAGAGTGGCCTCTTGATTAATCCTCATAGCTTGGAGGACATCTTTCAGCGCACCCTCCAGGTCTCTTTTCACTTTTGACAGTTCATCCACTATGAGTACAGGAGGGATCGATGCAGGTACTGTATGCCATTCCCTTAAGTATCATGTTATGAAAACCACAATAATAATCCCTGCAGTACATCTTACTTTAAGTGTTGTCAGAATGGAACTTACTCAACTGTATAAATGTCCATGTGAACTTTAAATGCAAATCAGATGGATACTTACATTTGATGTGAAACTGGGTCTTATGAAGTTCCAGCTCCCTCTCCTTATTGCTCAGTTCTTTTTCTAGGTACTCGTTCTGCAAAGTTTGCAATCAAAAAGTTAACAATGAAAACCTTTCAGCTACAGATGCAACATGTATTGCGTAAACTGTACTGCACCCAAACTAGAAACAGCTCTCTGATACTTGAATAATAACTAATCATTCATTGATTTAGTTTGTTGCTTTACATACATTTTACTTTCTACTAGATTTACTGTTTTTTTAAATAACCCCTGAATACTCTGCTTTCTTGACTTACATGACATCATCCGATTCACTTAAAAAATGCATCATACACGTGTACTTTTAGCACTGGTTACATCAAAAGGTGATGAGTTAATAATAATTCATCTATTAATTCCACTTCTTTCTCTTCCATCTTCATTTTTCCCCAATTCTTTCATCATTATGCATTTTAAATGGAGTTTGCTTCCTTCTGTTCGGTGCATGAATCATGCAACCACATCTGTCTAGAAAAGGGAAATTCTCAATCTAAACCATTAAATCTGTGGCTTAATCAAGAAACAGCTCTTCTTTGAAACACTGGGCCTTAAATAAAGTTGACATGCAAGAAATGACGTTATTAGCCACAAGCTTACTTTACGTCGGATCTCTTCATTTGCGTAAGTGCTGCTTTGTTTAAGTTGCAGCTGTACAGTTCTGCTGGGCCTGACATCCTCCTCTTCCAGCAGCAAGCTTGACCGTGGGATCCCTATAGAAACCGCTAATTGTTACTTCAGAAACAGCTAAATGTGAATATTGTACATTTTTCTGTCCATATAACACTTTTAAAAAGGGTAGCAAAATGCTAAAAAGACTACTATAGATAGTTTTGCAGATAGTAAGGGGCCGAGCAGCGAAGCTGCATGGACCCCAATGTTATTGCCAGTATTATTATTATTCTTCTTCCTAAGAAGTCCATGTTCCCATGCATGGAAACTCACCAAAATTTGCACACAAGTCCAGTCCTGTGCCAAACTTAAATCAGTGAAATTTGTGTGATGGTGGCACTACAGCAGCCATCTAAAATCCTAAACTTTAAAAATTCATAACAAATCAACTGTTCATGCTACAATGTTGCAACATATGTCAAACTGTAGCCCCAATAGAGCAGAAACTATGCCCTGCTTTTACTCAGTAGCAGTCCTTCACTCTACTTTCTGCAAAAACTGAAAAACTTCTTAAACCTATCAACGCCCACACTTTTGTTTCAATTGAGACCAAATTTGGGGAACGTCATCTCCACAGACTTACCATTCAGATTTTTGATACATTAAAAATTGAGCCCACAGACAATAAAACATTTTACTGGACACAGTAGTGTAAACAATCTTTCATGTCCCTGGAAAAAACTCACAACATCCAAAGATCACTGTAGATTTAGTGTGCAAAATGTCTGAGTTTTATCTCAAAAAGTTAATTTTTAAAACATGTTTGAATTTTGTCCTCATCTACACATGCAGTCAATGCAAAATAGAGCATCTTTGAACATCAGTTTGTCATTTTTTGATTTTTGTGAAAATAAATTACAATTTGCATGCAATCCCGTCCCTTGTCCACTAGATGTTGAGAGGTCACGTTTGTCATTACCCAGATTATAGCTCCCTGAGCTCAGCATCATAATTGCATTACATTACCAGGCCAATCAGTACAGATATTTAAATGATTGTACACAATGCAAACTAACTTCATCCCTCCAAGTTTAGACAAAGACGGACAACTTTTATCATGAGAGATATAATATCAGATAGACAGATGGAAACACCCTAAAGCAACCCTTTAAAAACATGGCAAAAATGTTAATACAATAATTGGTGTTGTTTAATGCCATGACTTTTGCATCACCTTTTTCCTTCACAATGCATCTGATTTGTTTCTTTAGCTCCAGTCTCTCTTCTTCAAGCTGTTCAATCTAGAAAGACATGAAGCAGTGAGGTGGGAGGTGCTCAGAAAACATAGTTGTTATAAAAGCAGTGTATAGTTATAACCTTTTTTAATTCCACTTTACCTCTTTTGTGAGGACTTGGTTTTCTGCTTTGTACTGGCGTTGTCTTAGATCTTTGGCTCGCCTGAACTCAGTGAGATCCACTTCCTGCTTTGGTTCCAGACCTTGTGAGTAAAGAAAATACCAAAAGAAACCAAATTACAATGAATTGTATTTCTCCAGGTCAGTCAGTTTCTAAATAGACTAAGAGATGGGAATGCATTTTTATTTTTTTTTATTTTTTAAGAACTGACCTAGTTTTTCTCGGAAATCCTCATTTTCGTCCATGAGGTCATTGATTCTCAGCTCAAGCTGGTTGATCTCTTTGGTCATGGCCTCTGCCTCAAGATCTCTCACTCTAATCTGATTTTTACACTCTTTGATCTCTGCAATGGCTGCTTCCAGGCCATAAGTGCCCTGTAATACGGATACAGATCAGTGAATAGTCGTCTATCAAAAAGCATGTCCTTTTCCTGCTTTCTTTTTCAACTCGTATGCTTTTTGGGGAAATGAGGATGTGATTAGACATGGTAGAAGACAAACACTTAGCTTGTAGATCCAAAAAGCATGTTGATCACACCATAGTCACATTTAGTCTATTAAAAGTGATGATGGTCAAGAAAAAAAAAACAAAAACATAAGCCTCCAATTCATTCGATTTGGATTTTAAAATGATTTGAACTAAGCCAAAAGTTTAAAAACAAAAAAACAAACAAAGAGGAAAGAAACTGTAGACTTACAGACTCATACTGGCTCAAGCGGTTTGAAGCCTCAATCAGTGCTTTGTCTTTTTCTTCAGCATGAGCTTCCACAAGCTTCAGCGCCCGCACTGCTTCCACTGCTCTCGTCTCTGCAGCTTCCAACTTGGACTTCAGTTCTTCCATCTTTCTCTGCTGCATGGCCGATGGTAGGCCTTGGACAAGAAAGTCAAAATCATTTCTTAAACTGCAGACAAAAGTGACCATCTGGTGATTGCAGAATATCAGAATGTATTTGCCAGTCCCTCTAGTTCACCTCATAACAAGCATAGGTAACTTTACAGACTTACATACTGCTACTTAACTCAAGTTCACCTGTATTTAACAGCCACAGAATGTGTTAAAAGACAGCACAATAACATAATAGCTACAGTATAGTTCATACTTAATTTAGCAGAAGGCTGAGATTGAACTGACATACGAGATAAGTAATGACTAAATTGGCATGTTGGGGTGATACTACTACTACTACTACTACTACTAACTTAGATCTAATGGTAAACTTGTACCTTTAAAGGCCCAGACACACAGACCAGACGGCCGACCGTCGGCAGAAAAGGCAGTTAGACTGATCAGTCTACCCGAGTTAGTAAAAAAAAGTGCCTCGGAACACACCAAAGCGACGAGACGTAATACGTCTCCATAACAGCAGGTGGCGCTAATCTGTATTGTCGCCCAAAAATGAAAACCGGCAGCTGTTTGGAGGAACACGTCACATGCGTCTGGTTTCTCCGGGAATTCAAAGACAGACTGTCATGGCGGCTCGTTCAGAATACGATCTCATATTGTACTAAAATAGTTCACCGAAATGTGTTTGTGAAAACATTTTAAGCGAGAAAAAGGCCATGCAGTTGTCGAATCTGTCTTCATTTCAGATCAACAAAGGTCAGTTTAAAAGATTTCCGTCAGATTTTGAGAGACTCTAGTCACGCTCATTCCGCTCCCCGTTTCCGGGTTAGGACTCTACCAATCAGATGGGTCATTAGAGTCTGACTGCCGGCAGTGCCCGCCCCGCCGATTATACATGTCAAATCAGCCAAAATGAAGGCCGACGGCCCCTCGGACAGACGACGGCACGGAACACACCGAACAGACTTGAGTCACTGACCTCGCCAGACTGTCCAACGGCTGATTATCAGCTTGTGTGTAGTAGGCTTAACAAAACTTAAATAGCCACTTAAAGAAAAAGGGACAACAATGAGGGTTTTTTCCTTATCTTTCTGTTCCTGTGAATTCCTTTAAAATACAGATTTGTAAGGGCAGACACACACTACCTTACTTAACCTGTCCAATGGCGCCTGTATTTTCTGTAGCTTTGGAATCAGTGATTATTTCCATAGTTCAATATTTGTTCAATTCATTCATTGTTTAGTCTTAAAATGTAAAATAAATAAAGTAAGGAAAGGTGGAAAATGTCCATCACGCTTTCCAACAGCCCGTGGTGACATTTTAAAATTGCTTGTTTAGTCTGCCTAACTGTCCAATGCCCAAATACATCCATGTTACAGTGATATCAAACAGAGAAAAGGAGGAAAATATTAAATTTGAGAAGCGGAAAGCTCATGTTTGGCATTTGCTTCCCAAGGCTAATTCAACAGTTTGTCTATATTTTTTTCTCTTTTTGGAGTGTGACATTTTGAAAAGCCCTTACGAATCGTATGAGAAAAAAACACAACGCCTTTTTTTCACAGTTTGTTTTTGCTTTTTCCAACGTTTTACATTTTTAAAATTTTTCTTCTACACATTTTCAGCGTTTATTTCTACGTCCCATATTTTCTGATATAAAACAAAAATGTAAAACGGGTCAATGTGACCCGAAGTCAACACAAGGATTAAGCAGTGATCCACCCACCTTTCTTTGTGGATGTCTTTAGCTCCTCGATAAGCAGGGTGTGCTTCTCCATTTCCCCTGTGTACTGCTCCACCTGCTCACTCAGTATCTTGATTTGATTATCTCTTTCTTGGACAGCCTATAGAACATTCACAAACAATTTAAATGTATGAGAATGTATGTTTAAGCACAGCTTTAGCACGCTAAATTATCGGTACTTTCGTCATTAAGTCAATTTATGAAGTTAAAAAAAGGGGAGGCTGAGGTTGAGAGGCACAGAGCAGTTGAAACTTACAATGCAGAGCTCATATATGACCTGGCCCAGAGCAGCGATAGAGATGGAAGGGAGGACAGGTTGATAAAGCATGTCATGGCCCAGAGAGAAAGCAGAAAGCAGGAAAAATGACAGATAGATGGAAGAACATAAAATGACCAACTACACTAAGTCTTCTGTTAGAAAAGACATAAATAAAGGCATGCACACATCAACCCTGACCCTCTACATTGTAATTATTATTTTCATCTTGCATATTACCGCTTTCGGGCAGAAACCTTGTATTTCCATATTTCATCAGTTACATTTTATTCCACAAATCAATGCTTTGGGCACTCTTTATGTCTATCTGTGGGTTTAACAACTATTTAAACCGTGACGAGGTTCTTTTGTTTGACTTCGTTGAGAAAAACAGATCAATAAAATGTTTTCAAATGGAACATACAAGGTTTTTGCCCAACAGCAAAGATATTTAAGTATGCAGGGTCTGTAACAATTAAATCTGGAGCACTCTGCTTATATTTAAAGCTTTTTTGACATATTTGCCAAGACACCACACAGACACTGCTTAAATCCTTATGTCCTGCACCTGTAACTGTAATATATTAAAACATAACCACTTACTGTAGTTATGTTGTGAACTAAGTCAAATAATGCTTTTATTTTATGTCAGTACAACACATGGCTGGAATAAATATCAATTTCCTGTTAAAAGTTATAGTACATTTCTTTCCATTACACATTTTTTTTGTGGTGTAAGGTGCTCCAAAATCAGACCACATGAAAGAGGATGAATTCCTAGCCTGACAGACCTGCTGCAAGGCAATGATGTTGCTTTTGTCCAAGTCCAACTGGGCTGAACGCAGCTTTTCTCTCAGATCGCGGATCATCTGCTGGTACACCAAAATTTCATCGTCCTTCCCAGATAACACTCTCTATGTGTGAGGAAAAGATCATGTCAGCACAATGGAAAGCTTGTGATGGTCCTGTAGAATAGTTCAACAAACAGCCAAATGCAGTGTGGATGGTTTAGAAGCATAATGATGTGCACATTTACATGATTTTCAGTCAAGGAAGGCAGGAACTAATGAGCACCAGGAACTAAATCAAGAAAGCAAGTCCCTTGTACGCAATTTCTTTTTGTGCTCCTATCACCTTTTAAGAACTGTGAAGTTTAGGCAAATTAGTCCAATAACGTATTAAAAAACCGGCAGCTTTGTTTGAAACAACATCGAGACACTTGTCTTAGTGGTTTACGGTGTGACAGAAGTTGTGAGAGCTTTGAGGGATGTCTTTGATTAATCAGTGACACTTAGTACAGCAAACTTCACTCAAGATAGTTTCTGGGCCTTCAGAAAGTACTCCCCACGAACAGGGACTTTTTGTGCGGCAGGAACTAAATTAAGACTACAGTTCATAGCGGTCGAAAGGTTTAAAATTATTCTCTCCTTCTTTATTACACATATCTGGTGTAAAAAAATAAAATAAAATTTAACTAACACTCACCTTCCACTCCTCCACTTTGGCATTGACTGCTGCCATAATCGGGTCATCGTCCTCCGTCATGCTACGAATCTTATCTGTCAACTCACTGATCTGCACATTAAAACACACAACCCATAAAAGCTTCAACAGTGCAGTATTTTGTGATAATAATTCACGTCATGTGTGTGATACCCTTCCAGTGAAATGGTAAATGGTGTCAGGTAACTCATCTCAGCACGAAAACATATTTTACAAACCACACAGAGATTAAGGGTGATAACAGAATACAGGAAAAACTGAGGCGGTTATTTACTTGCAGCTTTGCATGGTCCCTTTCTTTCCTGAGCTGGTCCATACTGGAGTCAGTCTGCTGTACAACAATCTTCATCTTGTTGTACTCATCTGTCATCTTCTCCATCTCCCTCACAGACTCCTCCAGACTTTTCTGCATCTGGTCGTTCTGTGTCTTCAGGTGTACATTTTCATCCTCTGCTCGCTAACGGACACCAAAAAATACAATGAACTTGATTTGTGAATGCATATTTTCAAGTGCTACAAATCAGGGGTGTGCTTTTCTTTCACCAAGGGACTTGGTGGTTCTATATTTCACAAAGACTAAAGCATGGTACTATCGCCAGGCTTTCTGAATTAAGGTCTTTTACCGTATTCACCATATAGTAGACAAATAGACTTCCAAGTACCTGAAGGTCTTCCAAGCACTGGTAGAGCTGTCGGTTGGCCAAGGTGAGCTTCCTCTGGGCCTCTGCGTTCTCGTCTCTGGATGGAAATGGCTCCTTCTGGTCCAGCTCTCCGCGATAGAATTCCACATCCTGCTCGAGCTGCTCATTCTGTCAGGGTGAGGAAAGGACAGACTTAGTCTCAGAAAAATAATTGGATCCAATGCTGTGTGGTCCTACACTATTTTAGAAACACTACATTTGTTATTAAACAACTAGTTTGTCAAAATGAATAGGCAATTCAAATATTTTGATAATTTAATACTTCAATAATTTTTCATGGAAAGCTTATCTGGTTCCATCTTCTGAAATGTTTGTCTTACTGTAAATGATATTATGAATAGCATTATGATATTAATGCAAATTATAGTTAATTGAATATTTTTGGTGGCATGGAGGGAGGGGGGCCCAATCATCTGCATGTAGCCCTACTGCCCGCACGGCAGTCACACAGTTTTACTTTAAACAGTAGCTTGGGCCGGGCTTGTGCATGCTTCGATGGCGTGAGTGGTACCGGAGCGAAAATAGTGCTGTATGGAGCAAGTGATAAGACAATGCTCCAACTTATTTTTTTTTTATTTTTTTTTTTAAACTCTGCGCTCCATCCAAAATCCTCCTGCTCCGCTCACACGCTCTGGTCCCTACTGGACACCTTACACTCTCTTATCCTTCTGTAAAAAGCTGTGGCAAAATACAGTGGTGCTCATAAGTTTATGAACCAATGCTAAAGTTGACTAAAAGGAGGAATAAAAAAAAAAAAATCATCTTTTGGAAATTGATCTTATATATTAAATAAGAAAAATCTAACCTTTAAGGACACCAATTTTATTTGTGAATGAATAATGTATCGTAAATAAATAAATGTTCCTTCTTAAAATACAGGGAGCATAAGTAAGTACACCCCTATGTTAAATTCCCATAGAGGCAGCAGACTTTTATTTTTAAAAGAAGGTTATTTCATGGATCCAGGATACTATGCATCCTGCAAGTTCCCTTGGCCTTTGGAATTAAAATAGCCCCACATCATCACATCCCCTTCAACATACCTAGAGATTGGCATGGGTTTATTTCAGTTAGTCTAATAGCTGATTTGATTTACATTGAGAGATGATTTTATGGAAAGTACCCCATGCCAATCTCTAGGTATGGTGAAGGGGATGTGATGATGTGGGGCTATTTTAATTCCAAAGGCCAAGGGAACTTTATCAGGATGCATAGTATCCTGGATCCATGAAATAACTGGCCTTTAAAAATAAAAGTCTGCCTGCCTCTATGGGAATTTAACATAGGGGTGTACTTACTTATGCCCCCTGTAATTTAAGGAAGAACATTTATTTATTTACGATACATTATTCATTCACAAAAGAAAACTGGTGTCCTTAAAGGTTGGATTTTTCGTCATTTTTTTAATTAAGGCGTTAAGATCAATTTCCAAAAGATGATTTTTTTTTTTAATTCCTCTTTTTAGTCAACTTTAGCATGGGTTCATACACTTATGAGCACCACTGTAACATAAGAACAATTCTGCAGTATACTTGCTCACTTGTACCTTTAAACAACTACAAACACTATCAAACTGATACCTATTTTGAAAAACTAAAACCTAATTTTACTTCACTACCTATATTTCTTACCTTCTTCTTAAGTGTTTTTATCTTTGCCATTGGATAAGAAAGAGATGAAAAGAGATGATGGATTTTGAGAAAGTGATCATGTGAGCAAATGATGGCAGAGCACATGAGACTACACACGTTTTCAATTAAGTAAGAATAGATGGTTGACTGACTGAGGATGAAGTGATTAGTGAACAAATCTTCATGATCCGTATCATGTAATGCCCGATGTCACATACCTCTCTTTTCAGCTTCTTGACCTCATTCTCAGCCTCCTCTGCTCGCACAACCAACTAGGAGAACACAACAGAGTAAAAAATGCAGAAACACAGTGCATATTTAACTACAATAGATACACAACAAACTTGTGTTACATTTGCACTTGGCAATATTCTTGCTCCAGTATAATAACCTGTGTTAATCAATGGAATGGGACTAGAAACACTGATGAATAAGATTAGTGCAACTAAAGATTATTACTCAAAGTATTTAAATATGTCACTTGTAATGAAACCACTAAATTTAAAATGTTAGTTAAAATATAAAGATATGCAGTAAACCCACTGGCACTAGCTCTTACCATGAATAACATCAAGGGACAAAAACATTTATCTCCAACAGCATGTACTTAATGTACTTAATAATCAATGTCTAATTAATTAGACATTGTATCAAGCTTTTTTAGTTAAACCAATGTCTAACTAATGAGCTAATATGTGTAGGTCAGCCAAGGACTGAATACTGACTCTATAGTCCTATGCCATGTGTGGGAATTATGGGCAACATGCTCATACCTCCTCGTTGGTTCTCTTTTCCTTGCCCATTTCTTTCTTTAAATGGGTCAACTCCTTCTCCCTCTGCTCCAGCTGGGTCTCGAGCTGCCGAATCTCATCTCTCAGAAAGCGGGTGTCTGGCCCTGTGCCGGAGTGCTGAGCCGTACGTACCGGAAACGAGACAAACACCCAAACAACCCCCATGAGAAACCTCTTAGTCTCGCATCATCTCCATCTGTTCTTAACACTAATATACACTTTCACTTATAAGTCCTAAAACGAGGATTACCTTTTTCTTTGCATAACAACCTTAGAAAGTGCAAATTCTGATTACATACAAACCTTAAACAATGAAGGAAAAAAAACAATCAAGTTGAAACTATAAGTAATGGCTATCAGCAAGCAAGGAATTAGCTGTAATCTTCTTAGGTGCTGTCATTCAGTAGCCACCACAACCAATCCCTTTGTAGCTAGGGTTACACTCTATGATTGGCTAAAAGATTTGGCCGGAAGTAAAAAAACAAAAAACAAAGAGGGATTTTCATTTATGCATTTTTTTTCACATGTAATAATATTTACATTGCACCACTTCTGCCTCCTGATAATTGATCATTCACAATTCATTGATTCATCCTCTGCATCAGAAAATCGTCAACAGTACTGACATTCAACCCAGTGATTAAAAAGAATCCCTGAGTAGCTCAATAAGTAACATACAATATGTGACATACATTATGAAAGTATGCAGACATGCAGTGTGACAAATACACAGACAGATGCTGAAAAGTATTACCTTGTGCTCTTGTTCCAGCCTCAAAACCCTGGCTTGGAGTTCCTTTTCTACAGTACAGAAGACATGATCAACAATGCAAACGGTGCTCTTTGTTAGCTAAACTTAAAGATATGAAACATTTTGACTACCAAAACTTGCACTAACCGGTTTTAGCATGCTTCACACCAATGTCCTCGAGAAAGTTGTAAGCAATAGTAACTTCTCGATCCTTAATCTAACAGGAAGAGGGAGCGAAGACAATAACGTCTAAAATATATTATTTTAATTGCAATATTTCAAGCAGCATATGCCCACAAAATTGCATCAATGTCAATAATGTAAACTCAAGTTAGTAATTGTAAACTAAATATTTTTGCTTATTGACAATCTATTATACATGCTAGTGGGCTTGTTGATAGAAATGTGTGGGAGAGAACAGAATCATTGCAACAATAATACTGAGCACCTTCAATAGGGTCTGAAACACTCTGAAGACTTGAATAATGTTCTCCGGAGATTTATCCTTCACTTCCCATTCCTCTGTCTGCATGGAAAGCATGGTTTAAAGTGAGAAACTGTAAATGCATAGTCATTTGAATTCATAACAACAATATTCTGATGGAGCACAAGGACCTGAAACCATACAGTCACAGAGATGGAACCAAAAACAACATTTTAAAAAGATATACACTCCTTGGAGCGAACAAGGACTTTATGCAGGTATGTGAGACTACTATGTGAAATATCCAGGTCAACAGTGACCACAGAAGGAGAGGGCAGTCATAGCAAAACAATATGATAAGTACATGTTGCTGACAAAGCCACTGAGCAAGAGCTGTAATACCCTGAACAATAATCTCAGGTGAGCAGGAGCACAGTAGTCTTGCATTACAAGTAGCAATAGCTACACATACACAGCACCACTGTACTCAGCTTGTAATTTGAAACCAGAGAAGCGTTGGTGGATGGGCAACTGAGCAGAAATGTGAGATGTAAATATTACTGGTGTGAAGTGTTGACAATTACCGAAACGAACATGTCGAAGACCTCGTCCACTTGGTCTTTTTCACATTCAAGGAGGCTCGCTGGGTCAATTCTTGTCACTTTATCCCACTTAAGAGCAGCAGGCATCTTGGCCATAGCGTATTTGTAAATATTTAACCAAGAATTGAGCGGACACCTAGGTTAAGTGATAACTAGCTAGCTACACAATGCTATTGTTAGCTTGCTCATTGTATTTAGGAAGCTATGGCTAAACATTTCCGTGCTCCCCAGAATTAGCCTTACTGGTCGCACAAACGCTATCTTACGCTGAAATGTGTGTAGTTAGCTAACGTCACATTTGTGGTTACGTTTCGGTAACGTTACGTTAACATTACTCCACAAACTAAGCTAACGTTACAAGAAATTCGGAGATCAAGCAACTCCACCTGTGGTCATGAATTAACGTTGAAGTTAGCTAGACGCTGTGATTTTTAAGTTAACAGTTTAAACCAAACGTCTGTCATTTTACATCGCTCAGTAAGATGAGTTAAATATGCCAGACGGAGAATATGGGCTAACGTTTACGTTACAGGAGAGTTAAAATTACAGTAAACAGCCATCCTGAGGTTTCCATGATGTGACGCTTCGGCTGCTAGGTTACCACTGACAACACTAGCTAGCTATCTAGCTAATTAAGCTAATGTAAACGTTAGTCCACAAGATAATAAAACTAGTAAAAAGTGAAGAGAGGACCCTTGTAGAGAACTTAACCAAATATAGAGACAAGACGACTATAGCATTACCACGAAGTACTTAAAAGTCGCATTTTAACAACTTGGTATTGGTCACCGAGTCTAGCTAGCTAGCTAACTTTGCTAACGTTGAACTCATAGACAGTAAAATAAGGTTTAACTTGCGCGGTCACCCCTACACCGGAAGTGATATTAATAATCAAGCGGAATGCCGCTTGCAGATGAATTGTTTAACGTTACTCCGTATGTGTGACACTGTTAACCATTCCAAGTTATTAGTATCACCTCTACAGTCACCGTCTGACCTGTTACCGACACGGTATGTAGGACATTTAAGAAAGACTTCAAAAATGCATCTGCATCCACCTTATTCGTCTTGAAGACTGGTGTCCATCTAGTTAGCATTAGCGAACGTTAGCTAAATGTGCCTCATCTTTAGCTAACGTTATGTTGCAGCAGCCAGTATTAAATTGCCAGTGCATGCTAACGTTATGTGTTTTTTTCTACTTTTATATTAGCGATCGAACGATAGCAATGTTTATTCTTTTAATCAACGCCTGCCGTTGGATAGCTAGCTAACGCTAGCTATTTAAAGAGGGTAATATTAGCTAGCAATTGTTTTAGATTACTGTTAAGGTCCACCCTCCTTGCAAGTTACCATAACGGCGAGGAAAGTAACGTTATCGTCAGAATCAGCTTTAAAGGCCAAGTAACGTTAAGTGGGAACATATACACGGACTTTGATTCCGGCTTTTTGTTGCAATCATGATAGTAACGTTACATACAGAGACATAGCTAGACATACGGCTAAAAACAAGGACAACAAAGCTGAACAAGGTAAACATGAACATTTGACTGCTATGTAACGTTACATATATAAGTTTGTATATAAAAACGTGTACATGTATATAGACATATACACATGCGTACATACACACATGTAAACAAGCAGCTCTATGAGTTCTATTGTGACAAGGATGCAACTTAAGAAAAGTGAAACATGGTTGTTACATACTGTAATGTACTTGTTACTGTATGAGGTTGTTTAATAAACTTGCCATACAAAGTCTTTTGGAGAGCCGCATTGTTTGTATGATTGAATGGTTGCTTTGGAAATGTTAATTCCAACCAGGAAATCAATCTACATTACAAGGTACCTGCTTTACAAGTGTGCTGTCAGCTAATTGGAATATATGTCAAACCTCTTTGTTTGTACAGTGATCAATGACGGCTTTGGTCGACCATGGCTGCCATGTCATGGAAGGAGATTTTACTTTTGACTGGACTGGTGGTGGGATGTTACTGGAACAGTCTGTCATGTGGCTTTGCATTTGATGATGTCTCGGCAATCCTTGATAACAAGGACCTACGGCCCTCAACCTCTCTCTACAACCTATTCCGTAATGACTTCTGGGGAACACCCATGACTGAGGTAAGTCATGTTCCATGACACACCTCTGTGGTTTATCAGTACGGGCTTACTTTTAGTTTACACTGGTAAAAGCTGAAGTGGCATGCCTCAAGCATTTACATTAAGTTTAAGGGGTGGTTTATTATCAGTTTTATTTAGGTGAATGAAGTCCAGTTTTATTTTTAGTAATTTATTTGCAACCTCCTCAGATTAACTTGAGTTTAAAGTCAATTTAAATAATGATAGCTTTACTAAACATTTGTCAGCCTTTAGTGTCTCTCAATTGGTCAACTGAGGGTATGTTTTGTATGTCCCACTACAGGAGCGGAGCCATAAATCTTACCGACCATTTACCGTACTCACCTTCCGACTGAACTACCTCTTCAGTGAGCTGAGTGCAGCTTCCTACCATCTGCTCAATGTTGTTTTGCACGCTGTAGTATGTGTGCTTTTCCTGCGAGTGTGCCGATTGTTCCTGGACAAGACTTCCAGTTTGGTGGCAGCGTTGCTGTTTGCTGTGCACCCCATCCACACCGAAGCTGTAAGTGTACATTTACTAGGTCAAGGCTATGTATGTAACGTACAGTATGTTATGGTTGAAAATAACTTTACATACAATTACGAACTGATATGACAGTGCGTATTGCTGATAAACTCATCCAGTGGACTTTTGTTTGACGATGTTACTTTGTTTATTTAAAGGCCCGCTGAAATTGTATCAGTACTTCCTTAATGATTTTTTTTTTTTGACAAATAGACGACCCTCGCTAACCAAATATTAACCGTTAACCAACAAGCAGGCAACAGAGCCCTGCTTGTCCAAGACGCTCAGACACATTTTCCACATCTGCAGACTTGTACCGGTCGCGCAGCCACGATGTTCCATGTGGACACATGCAGCCACTTTCCTGGAACCGCTTCTGTGTCTGTGCAACCGACACAGGTCTGCAGCTAACCGTGAAGCGTATGTCCAAGCCTGTCTCCATCGCATCCACCTGTGAGGTTGTCAGCTGTCTGTCTGGCGTACTCTGTGTTAGGGCTGGGCGATATGGAGAAAATCAAATATCATGATATTTTTGACCAAATACCTCTATCGATACCGCAAAGATATTGTAGGGTTGACTATTAGTGCTTTCAATTAAAAAAAAATGTACACAATGAGATTTTTTATTAATAATCATCAGTAATGTGGATATAATGACTAAGTGGGTAAAGGCAAATAATAGAACAGTTACAACAGTCTGGTCAGTTCAGAAAATGACATCACTTTACTGTAATGCAGCCTTTAACCTCTTAAGAAACGCTTGAAATTTCATACTTTTTGGTCTAAACGTCATACCCAAATTAAAGGTGGTACAGCTCCCATATACTCTGACACCCTGGGATGTACCTGTCATTATTGGAAAGGAAACACTTACGTTTTTGATGCAAGTGTCAGGGTGATTCTAGGCCTGACTGACACAGAGTTACAGAGGCTGGAATGGAGGGTTTTTATTTCCGTCCAAGTCATACATCTGTAAAATTATTAAAATGCACTGCTGTAAACACATCTGGTAAGATACACCAATACAAAATAACACTTCTCAAATACACAAACACACCCACATCAATCATACACATACTTGAAATAACTATATACATAAATATATAAAAATAAGTCATTATACATTGCACAGGGTGTGATATGCTTATAGGAGGCCCTGTTTTTGCTTTGACACAGCTCCAGCCATTACAGGGTTAAAATTTCAGTGTCAAATTAGGTCTCTCGAATTTTCTCCTCATTGGCTAAAAATGTAGACGGGTCTTATAGCATTTAAATCTAACTGGTCCGAGCAAATGTCGCTCGAGTGCGCGTGGGGCTCACATCGCATGAGAGACTTCTTCGGCTTCTCATTGGGATATCGCAGGCAAACCTGAACCGATTGGTTTATACCAGGTCTCTATGGAAACCTTAGAACTCAGACAATACAGTGACGCTGTCACAGTATCGAGTTGGTAGGAGCCTCGGGAGAGAAGCGAGCCGCGATACAAGTGCGGAAATGAAAAACAGTTTAGCGGTTTTCCGTTGTGATTCGGCCAGAAACGTCAAGATTGTGAGGCGAACAGCTCGTTTTGGATATAACGGCTTGGATATTCCATTTTCTTGGACTCTTGGGGATTTAAGAAAAAAAAGTTTTGGGAAAAAAATCCCCGCAGTGGCTAAAGGGACAAGGAAAAAGGTATGGATGCACTCTCGATTCTAGACACCAGCTGCGCAGTGTACGTCTGTATTGTTTTATTTTCTTTAACTTTATAACAGTTGTATAACTGCTATAAATCATCTTATGCTTTGTGTGTGGGCTTAATTGAATCATGAGAGGCTAAGCTTTCAATTGTTGTGTCGCGTGGCTGTATATTTTGCTGTATATTTTGCTGTATATTACAGCGACGCCACAGCCACAAAGTGTGCCATCTACGGTACAGTGAACCTAAACAGGTTAAAACCAGGAAAAGACAACACTTATGCCATATTACGATATCCAAAATCTAAGACGATATCTAGTCTCATGTCACGGTATCGATATATTGCCCAGCTCTACTCTGTGTAATACGGACAATTTAACCCACCGGTCCTTTAAGGGGCATGTGTCACGTAGCTCTCTGCTGTAAGCGACATAGCTCTCAGCTGTAGGCGGCGTCCACCAGAGAGCCACAAACTTAGCAGAAAAAAAGAGCTTAAAACCCAACTTGCTACTGCAAAGTTTGTACTATAATGTCAGTGAATACGAGTAAAATTCAGACTTTGCTTATCCTGTGCAAATGCGGCGCTTGAAAAATTTCTAAATCACATGAGTTCCCGTAGTAATATTATTACTAATAGTGCTTAAGACTGTATAAACAAACAGAGGAACAACCCTGGCTGTGACGTTAAGTATAACCATCCACAGATACATCACACAAAATAGTAGGGCCAATACATCAGGTCAGAACTTAGCAGTGCTCGTATTTACAGAAATACCAAACATAGTTTTGAGGTCCAAAATGTACATGTCTTCCCTAAACAGGGAATGGGGATTAGGAAATCACTCGTTGGCTGCTTAACACTTATAACATCACCACCTCAACATTGCTCCAACATGCCCACCAGCTCAGGTGGGGCATCCACTGTAAGTCAGACACTATTTCAGTTTTGCCACTTCTGAACAGGCCATATTTATGCCCTTATCTATCTGGTTGGGTTGTCCACAGGATGAATATTTAAGATTTTCCACCCACAAAGAAGCCATGTCAAAATCACATTGTTTTTATGATTATAAAAAAGTCAGTCAACTCCAGTTACTGCAACTTGTCATCTAAACCCCTTCTGTTAATAGAGCAGTTATAGTCATGAACATTGTTTTGGGCTGCATTGAAATCTTTTCAACTATATATATTTTTTTTACTTAAAGTAACCATATGTAACTTTTTCATTTTTCTGAAGCTCTGTCATTTTTCATACAATGATCTTAAATGACCTGTAACAGCAAACAAGACTAACCGTAAAAAGAATGCCATTTTTATATAGTTTTTAGTAAGGCCTCTGCCCGGGGCCGATTTTTTTTTTTCCCCCACAAAGTCACAGAATGATTTGCGGCAGGTAGACGGCGCTACAGTAACACATTCTGAAGGGCCACAGATTTCTTTGCAACGCCGGAAAGCCTGTGTTAGCGTATTCAGCCTTTTGAGCCAGTTAAAAGGAAGCAGGAGATTTCTTTATATAGGCCTAATTATTTTACAAGTTATCTGCTGTAGTTATGGCTAATACAGGACCATCACAGGAAAGAAGGAAATTAAACCAAGAACTAAAAGCTAAAAGTGAAAGACAAAAGGCAATAACGCGAGTCACACTGGATCGGGCTATCAACAGATGGAGACAATTACAGGATTGTAAATTATTCAAAACCCACCCCGAATTGGCCCCCACAGTTATGTAATGTTACTTGTGTAAAGCATCTGTGGGTTTCATATAATGCGCTATGGCAGTCTAAGTTATTACATTGGTTGCTTCAACAAACTCTTAATGCTTTGGCTGGTGACACAGTGACAGTGACAGTGATATCCGGTTTAGCTCACGAGACATCCAAAGTAGGCTAAGTTACCGTATGCAACACTTGAAATGCAACGATGCATCTGTAACTTATTCTTTTATTGTAAATGAATGATTTTGTGTCGGAGCAATTTATTCATCGCACCAGTATGCCCTCCACATAACGCTAACTCAGTAATATACAGTGGGCAATACAGCACCGTAAAGAAAAGACCTTTGACAGCAGGTGTGGTAAAAACACTACCGCTTTTGTCCAAAGCGGCCGCTAGAATCAACACAAACTGAAAGTTACATATAGCCACTTTAAGGTTATTTTTATAAATTGAAAAGTTAGTTTTTACAACTATTATCATGAATGTTTTCTGGACCACAAAGTTTATTTATCAGAATCATGATAAGAACCCAAAACCCTTTTTCTTATTGCTTATCATTTGAACTTGATCTCATTCTCTTCTATAGAGCCTGTCTTAGAAAACGTCTTCCCCAATTAGGACTTGTAATTCATCCTATTCAACATAGCTGAACTGATGATCAGACAGGCCCTGACCAGAGTAGAAAAACAAAGAAAACATTCTGCTTCTTGGGACGGAGTGCTACTGTTACACAGCATGCACCACTGCGCCAATCTTCCCCATGGTGTTTTCTAATCTATGCAGTCTCTCAGACTTCTTGAATGGAAACAATTTGCCTCACAAATGAACCCTTAGAGTTAGTCCAGCAAATGCCCTTCATGTTATCGCCGTCTGGAATCTCTCTCTGAACGGATCATTTGTTTTTTAGTTATGCTCAAAGCACTGAAGGTCCCTTCATGATAAGTGCGTACAAAGAGTCCTGTGTGTCCCCATGTCTTTCTCAGTATCTGTCTTTTTGAATGGCGACTTCAGTTTTTTGTATCTCAAAGTATCTTGAAATACAGATTATTTAGGGTACTCCACAACAGTATATTAAGGCTCCAAAATGGCATTAATGGGAAAGCACTCGATGAATAGCGGTGCCCCAGCGCTATACAGACAGACACACACAGAATATGGGATTTGTAGTCTGAGTAAATCAGCCAAATTAACAAACCAAACTGTGGTCAGCTTTTCTACCATTCTTTTGAATTAGCTTTGATTGACTGACAAGACACTGGCTGTTTGTAAGCAGAAGTACTGCATGTTCCTTAGATTTTCCTTCCTTAGTTACTTGTGAGTCTATCTTCCCCGGACTTATTAGTAAATATGTGAGCAAATCAGAGTATCAACTTATTTGGTGATAGCATAAAGTAGCTCTATATTTATTTAGATAATGCCACTCTTTGCTATGTTTATTAAGAGCAATCGGTGTAATCAAACTAAAACAGTGAATGTAGCGCAGGGGCATACATGTTTTCTTAGTAACCTTGTAGCAAAATGGCTCCTGCATTTTATTATTATTTTCAATAATTTGGCTTCCTTATCAAGTGAGCTAATGCAGTAGTGTGGCTGCCTGATAAAGTAAGTATAGGTAGGTATTGTGATCCTGTTCTTGCAGTGTTTTTTTTTTATTTACAGGCCGAACCATTCAAAGGACACAGTGATATATACTAATAGTTGCTGGTTTCAGCTAAATGGGCAGCTAGTGGATTATTTCCTCCTCCATCAATTGACAATTAGTCGGTCAGTCAGAGAACAATGCATGAGCCTTGTTTAAATTTGGATGTTTACACCTATCTATAAAGTTGTAATGCTTAGTGTGCTCTTCAGGGATACACACAAGACACAACAGGCTCTTCTTTTGTAAAGGGCTTTGTAGAACCTTTTGTGGGACCTTATATGTGGTTTTAAAATATGTCTATCTCTAAGAACGCATGCCTTTGGTTATGGTGGAAGTGAGAATGTTATTTCTTCCACACGAGGGCAGTCATCATTTATACAAATGACAGACGTTAATGTAAAAGAGGCTGCTTTACAAAGATCTTGTCATCTGCTGAAAGGATTTGCCTGACTAGACCTGTTTTCACAGCTGGATGGAAGGGGTTACCGCCAGTTGTAGACACGTGTGGTATGTTCTCAAAGAGATTAGAACATAGTGTTATTCTATGTGTTTTTTTTTTTCACTTGAGGTGTATATGATTTATCTCTGGTGGTTATTGAACCCTGGGGTGAAATGATCGTGTGTGTGTGTGTGTGTGTGTGTGTGTGTGTGTGTGTGTGTGTGTGTGTGTGTGTGTGTGTGTGTGTGTGTGTGTGTGTGTGTGCTCCCTGTCATTGTAACCAACACTGCAGATTTAAAATGAACTAATCGGTATAGACGGGCCCCAGTACTGATGGATGTTAC
The DNA here is from genome assembly GCA_023566125.1 of Zingel zingel. Lineage (NCBI taxonomy): Eukaryota > Metazoa > Chordata > Actinopteri > Perciformes > Percidae > Zingel > Zingel zingel. The sequence continues at coordinate 6,940,450 of CM042320.1, read as the reverse complement.
TTTTTATCATCAGGTCACAGGTGTGGTTGGCAGAGCTGAACTTCTCTCTTCAATCTTTCTCTTGGCTGCTTTCCTTGCCTACACAAAATCAACAGGTGCAGACCACTCCATTGGTAAGTCTGATGTACCTCACCTCACCAGTCTCTCACTTAATTATGTCTCATGTACAAGATGTGCTGGCTTCATGTCATGAAAGCGTGTTTTTTCTTTCATGTGCGCTTCTATTAAGACATTAGGACCTTAAAGATAAATAAATAAAACGGAACATGAATCTCACATATGTATTGATATCACACACAGAGCATTACAAGTTAAGCCAATCTCCTGTCTACAACACTTCTCATATGTCGTGGGAGTCAAACTGTGAAGAAATAAACATTGTAACTTTTACATTTGACAAAATATCTACATTTTTTTCAAAAAAAAGTCCAGACGCTTTTGCCCTCATGACATTCACTTATGCTAATAATCAAAATAATAATGTCATATTTATTGATATAACACAGACAGCAATGCTACACAAGCATCTGTGTTGTCTAAAACAGTTCTCCTATATATTTGGAGTCATCCAGTGAAAAAATAAACATAATGAACATTATAACTCATATAAAGGACAAACTATTTACACTTCTTCTAAAAAGGCACAAATATATCCCAAAATTCAAAACAGTGATGCCATTCTTCTCTGTAGAACGGTTTAGAATTGTAATAGACTATCTTTGGTCACGTTACGATTCTGACTTCAAGTTAGTTATCTCTTCTCACAACAAACTATCTTTGTTCTCCCTCGGATGACTGCATTCCATTGGCTTACAAGACATAAACAACCTCCCAAAGCATCATGGGAAACATAGATGGGTGGTTAGCATCAGAGTTAGCGGCAATCGGCGGAGATAAGCGGCCGAAAAATCATACGTTATGGACATAAAGTGTATCAATCTTGGATGCAAGAGTTTGGATTTATTGCTCAACAACCCCAAAAAAAGGCAGAAGTTCCAGGCTGGATAGAAAACCTCCTGTAAAGGCTAGAAAGACACCACGTGACTGCCGGAGCGTTAGCTTTTAGCTGGAAAAGACAGTATGTTTCTGTCTATTATTGTTTTGAAATGATTACAATATGAATCAGAGGTGCCGTTTTTTGCCATTGGTACAATCCCTTCGTCTACAGAGGGTTAACAAACAGTAATAGTCCACAGGCGTGTGTGTGTGCGTGTGCGTGTGTGTGTGTGTGTGTGTGTGTAAAATAGTCCACAGTCAAGTGTTTGTGTGTGTGTGTGTGTGTGTGGGGGGGGGGCGTGAGAACAAGGAGGTTTGTGTCAACAGAAAGGGTTGGAATAGGATCAAAGACCTGGCTTGGAGGAATACTGTCAGTGTTCAGAAGCTCAATGCCACAGTTTACTCTGCAGCAAGGATAATTCAAATGGAATATCCTATGTCATTTAATAACATTGTTTCTTGTGGTCTACTGTAATTACTTTACATTGTTAGTGTTTATTGCTTAATTTTCTAATGCAAGTGGCACCTGCATTTGCTGTGTTTTTGTCTGTGGTTAGTAATTTGTTGATGTCTCTTCATGGACGGGAATCTGTCACACAGCTAAAGGGTGGGGTTTGTTGTCATTAAATGCACCTGTAGATTTGTTTTCTATAATTGCACCCTGAGGAAAATTTCTATGTCGCAACCTTTTAATTTCTTTTATACTTGGAACACTTGATAACCATCTATAATAAAGGCCTTTTAAACTTGTAATTTGATTCACATTGAATTGCTCTAGTTATGTTTCATTCTTCTGTTTACATTTGTAACAAACCAACAGAAACCATAACAGTTAGTTGTGGCAGTAACTTAAGTTTTAACTACAGCCCAATCAATACTGGATTTCTTAATGTCATATGTGAGAGTTAAAAATCAGATAACGAATGGGCATCCTGGTGTCTAAAGGATTGGGTGGGCGATCATGTTGGGGACCTTTGTTGCATATTGAATTCAATTTCAACTAGGGATGCACCAAATCCAGATTTTTGGGGTTCGGCCGAATACCGAATCCACTACATAAGATTCTGCTGAATCCAAAACCAAATCCTACGGCAGTTGTGGGGGCATGATCTAAAGAAAGCCTTTGTGCCTCTTAACAGACACAAAATACAATTCAAATGTCTGTGCAACATGAACAGGACCCTTACATGACAACAAGATGCGTTTTCAACTCGCACATCCTGCCGGTAGCTAGCTTGCCCTGCTAGCTGCCGTCAGTGTATTCAGCCAGGCTTCGGTGATAATCAACACGCAGCAGTTCCATGTGTAGTTGTAGCTCATCCATTTTGTGTGTGATCGATTTGGCGTTTGTGAGTAGGAGGCTTGGCATTGGCGATCTGTGTGATAGTTCCCTTAGCCGGGCAAGCAGGCCCGCCTGGCATCCTTGCTTCTACCCGACTTCGTCGCCTGCCACGGCCAACAACAATCCACAGAGTGCCCGCTGTTCTGGCTATGTCCTCCAGAGGACAGTTATTCTTACTCCAAGCTTCTTCCCTTGTGAGCACCTCCGATCTTCACTCTTCACACACTACGCTCTGATCTGTACACTGTTTATCTTTTCCTGCTACTGAATTCCCACGGGACTTCAGCGTGAGACTACAGCTAGCCTTCTCTGCTATCACTGTGCAAGCCACAGACATAATTTGGTCCGTTTCCATGTAGTTACATAGTCACTGATATGGTCATAACAGCTACAGTGCCTTATTTTTGAGGGGGAAATAAACTACAATTTTTCGCTGCGAAGGCATGACCAGTCCTCTGGAGGACGTCCACCAGACCACCGGGCGCTCGGGGGATTGTTGTCGGCCGCGGCAGTCGAGGAAGGCAGGGAGGAAGCTGAAGCAAGGAGCTCAAGAAACTACCAAACGGATCGCCACTGCCAAGACTCCTACTCACCAACGCCAGATCGATGTCACACACAATAGATGAGCTACAAATAAACACGGAACTGCTGTGTGATCATTATCACAGAAGCCTGGCTGAACACAGACTCTCGGACGGTAGCTAGCAGCTAGCAGGGCGAGCTAGCGGCAGGATGTCTGAGTTGAAAACGCATCTTGTTGACACGTAAGAGCCCTGTTCATGTTGCACAGACATTTTAATTGCATTTTGTGTCTGTTAAGAGGCACAAAGGCACTCTTTAGTATATGCCCCCAAAATTGCCGTTTTAGCTAAATTGGAGCTATGGGCATTAGCTGCAGCAACTCCTGTTTGCTAGGACCGATTCTGTTCGTTTTTTTTTTGCTATCTACTCTACTCACATATTTATAGCGATCAAGATTAACGTAAATATTGCCCGGAGTTCTCCTTTAATGTTGAATTCACACGCTCTTTTCACATCGTAGGAAAGCACATTGCTATCGCAGATGAGTGACAATTTTGTTTGGCAAATTTTCGCTAACCAGTGTATGATGAAGGCATGATGGGTGGGTGAAATTAGAAAGTAGGGCTGCAGCTATCGATTGTTTTAGTAATCGAGTATTCTACTGATTATTCCATCGAGTAATCGGTAAGAACTACTTTTGTTTTATTGAAGATAAATAATATACAATAGTTTGGTTTTGGAAAAAGCTACATTTTTATTGCCTACATTGTTTACAAAATCATCAAGTGCCATATTACATTGTTTTTAAAGAAAACATTTTCTGAAATGCAATAACAACCTCAAACTAAGGCATACATTAAACATACATAAACATTACCTTAGGTTGTGCAACTTAACTTTCAGAACTACAAGTTTCAACCTGAGACTGATCTGTATATAGGCCTATATGTAAATATTAGTTATATTCCACCTATTTTCATGTATATATTTGATAACAATGTCACACAACTCTGTTACACTTATGCTAGTAGATCGTTGATCAGCTGTTTCTCCGTGCAGAGAGAGAGTGAGAGAAAATGGTGTGCAACAATCAGCTGTTTTTCCGAAGGGATAGTCAACGTCAAGTCGGCTCTTCAGGTCAAATTGTGGTCACCACTACGTATTTTTTTGCCTTTGATTTTGGTAGTTGTGTTTGATGTAGTTTCATCGTCCATACGACTCTCTGATTTACTTTTGTCGGTCCTCTTCGTGGAATGGATGATTAAGTTAGACTCCATGTTTTCTGTTGAGATGCTAAAGCACTGACGTCGTGCTATTATTGTGGTAAGCTAGTTTGATTTTGCAGTAGACACACTGTACAGAGTTTTCGTTTTAATGAACTGATTCCAAACTTTGGACACTTTCTGTCGTTTTCTCCAGCCTGTCTCTTCTCTTAGCCCCTTACGCTCTTTCTTCATTTTGTAATCAGTCTTCATGGAATGTGTTGCAAGCAGCGTCAGCCCGGTATGCGACAGTGATAATCCTCCATGTGGAAACACCGTGAGCGATACAACGTTGGTAACATTAATTAAAGTTTCAAGGCAAATAATTTTGAATCGAGGATTTTTAGTAATCAAATTATTCGAGTTACTCGAAGAATCGTTTGAGCCCTAGTGTCCCAGTTCAGAGGCTAAATCCTTGAAAGACCTGAAGGATGAAACTGCTCTTCCTTCCCTATGAGAACAAAACTGATTAATTCAGGCAGTTCACATTCAGGTAGATCACATTAAGTTACAGAGTTGAATATTTTAAAGTTTATGACCAATATGTTGCCTTTAATTGATCGATAGAGAATAAATAACACTGGGAATCGGGGGAAAGTTCTACAATAGTGCATACTAGACAAATGTGATATTTCAGATGGTAGATGACTGGCAAATGGTGTGCTGGGCTCATGCAAAATATGTCCATATAACTTCCATTTCCCTGTAACGATTAACATCACCCACCCTGCTGACAAGAGCAAACGCCTGGCATCCATTATTTTTGCCCTGGCTTTTTTCAGTGGTTTTGCAAAGTGCAAGTGGTATTTCCCCAGTGATTGATGAAGTGCACATGCTTGACTGTAATATTTCCTGATTTATTGCTTTGAAGAGGATTGTCTGAACTAGGGATCGACTGACGATCGGCCCTGGCAGATTATCTGTATCAGCGTTTTATTTGCCTGATAACCGATAATTTAAAGAAATGCTACTTTGGCTCCGCTACAGCTCTGTGTCTGTCCCTCTGCTTCAGTTTCACTCACCCTTGAGTCTGACTTAATGTCTGCCCACAACTCTGACTATCTTTTACTGTGTATTAAGTTGAAAGTTTCTAAGTTATTAAATAATTGCTCAAAGCATTTAAATGAAGTTTTGTGTTGGAGTTTGTAACATTTCAAAATCTTAATTTTGACTTAAAGATTTAAATTTTCACTCTATATGCATATCGGTTCCAAATATTAGTTATCGGTTTTATTAACTACTAATAATCGTTATCGGCCTTGAAATACCAGTATCGGTCAGTCACTCCATTAAACAAAGGATAAATGGCTTGTGTCCTCAAGGAAAGTGGTGGGAGGGCTGCATTGCAATAGGGTTTGGTGTATATCATTTTGATCAAGAAAATCTGTACCAAGAATTTGCCCACTTTGTATAAAATGGACAAACCACTGTAAAAGGTTGTACATAGGTTGTCTGTTATTTGTGTATATTCCTTTTTTTGTTTTTCAGTTTGGGCTCCCATTGCTCTGACAGTTGTGTTAGTGGCTGCAGCAACACTGTGTAAGGAGCAGGGAATCACTGTCGTCGGCATCTGCTGTGTCCATGAAGTGTTTGTTGCACAAGGGGTAAGGCTCTGAAACTTGGTCACTTTGTTCCTATTGGTCACACACCTGCTACATCAAAGCATGACTGGCTTTATACTAGAGAGCGTTTTAAGCATAAATTGAAAGGGATTCAAATCTTTTAAACTGACCTTTGTCGATCTGAAATGAAGACAGATTCAGCAACTGCATGGCCTATTTCTCGCTTAAAATGTTTTCAGAAACAAGTTTCAGTGAACTATTTTCGTTAAATACGAGATTGTGTTTCAAACAAGCCGCCATTAATATCGGCTGGAGAAGCCAGACCCACGTGACGCGTTGTCATTTCCGGTTTAAATTTTTTCTATCAAGTCTTGCGCACACGCAGAAGATACGCTCAAGACCGCGTCGCTTCGGTGCATTCCAAGGCACTTTTTGGACCTCGGCGAGTCTGACTTCCTTTTCTGCCGATGGTCAGCCGTCGGGTTAGTGTGTCACGGGCTTTAAAGACACTCTGTTGGACCACCTGTCTCTTTAAGCCCCCCCCCCCCCCTCCTAAAAAAGCCCAGTCTGCTCTGATTGGTCAGCTTTCCGTATCAGCGTTCCTGTTGTTCCTGTCTCTTTACAGTCGGGGGCTTCAACGGAGTATACAGCAGGACTTTGTACCGTGAAAAACACCAATAAAGACTTTTAAACCAAATGTTACACATCCGGACATGTTCCAGCAGTAATGTGACCAGAAATTGGGGAGAATTTACCGACATTGGCAGCCAAGATTACGGCTTCTCTGGCATTAGCATGTAGCTACAGTACTTGTGGCAATAAAGACTGCAGTAATGTTAGCCAAAAAACGCTCAGTAGCTTGCCTGGAGCAGATGACCAATCATAGCAACCCAGCTCTGAGTTACGTGACACGGAGCCGAGCGTAGAAAACAACGCTGAAAGCGGAGCGTTCAGAACAGTTGGGAAATCTGAGGTTTTTGCTCACAGGGATTTATCTGAAATACATTTACCTCATTAATTGAAGCTTTGGCCATGTTTAATGTGAAAATCATTGTAACATTATATATATGACAGAAAATATGGAAGTACATTATAGTAGAACAATAGTTTCTCTTTTAAATGTTTTACATCAAAAGCCTAAATCACAATTGAATAGTAATTTAAAGTATAAAAAATGTGAAATTTAAGTCTGAAAGTGTGTAGGAAGCCCTTACGCTATAATGTTGAGTTGACCCTTCCTTCCTGTGTTTCTCCTTTTGCCATTCTCTCAGTTTACCTTGCCCATGCTGTTGGACACCCTGCGGCGAGTATTGCAGGGTAAAGACGGTTTCCCCTACGCTGTCCTGCAAACTCTGCTAAAGCTCATTGTCCTCGTCATCAGCACCCTGCTGCTCGTCATCATCAGGGTCCAAGTCATCCAGTCTCAGCTTCCTGTCTTCACCAGGTAGGCAGCATTATCTTATCAGCTGTAACAAAAGGCTGATTAAACTGCATTTCATTCCTGCAACCCTAAAGCCATTTCTCCCCTATTGTTGACTACATTGTTTTTTTTATTGGTGTATCAGGAATTCATTGTACAAATCAAAAACACTAAAAGTTTACTTTGCACAGTAATTGTTATTGATACGAACAGTTGCTTTTAGTGTTTTGTAGTTCAATCTTGGCCAGTATTTAAAAAGTCTAGCTCTGCAGCTGCTGTATTTTTATCTGCACAAAAGGAAAGGACATTTGTAGAAAGTAAAGGGCAGTGGAGTACAGTCAAAGTCGTGATTTGAATGCAAATGGATTGCAGGATTATATAAACACATTATACAAGTCTGGTTCTTTATTCATTTCAGATTACGTAATAGTTTACATAATGTCTTCTTATTTGATTAAAGTATAAAATCTTCCCATGGCTTCTGACTTCCTGCTGCTAATGGGTGATATTTACAGGGCTACAACCTTTTTGTAGTGCATAAAGTTCTGCATTTAAAATAAATTATACATACTGTACATGCATTTGCATTGCACCTAAAGTGTAGCTTGAATTCCTTGATTTCAAAGGTTAGAAGCAATCAGTTGTGAAGAGTTCAATGAGACTTCTACCTAGTTAAATAATAAGGGTGTGAATCTTCACTGGTCCCACAATTTGATTACGATTATTCTGTCAAGGATTCAAATCGATTCGATATCCCGATGCATCACCTCCTCATTATTATATATATTGCTACACATGGTCAGATATACTGTATATGAACTCCCCTTTTTATTATATCTGCTCTTAAATGAATGTAGTGGAGTCTGAACACAACAAAAGGCAAAAACTAAAAAAGCAAACGACCCAAAAATCATCAAGCAACATCAGTAGGCAATATTCGATTATAGTCTGTCACTGCATCTATGCAGAATCGTCTAGGCCCGCATCACGATGCATCAATGCAATGATTATTTCAACACCCCTATTAAATAATGGACCTGAAAACAACTACACATATTCCCTGTAATCCTCGTACATGACAGTGAATTTAAATAGAGAAAAAGCTAGTGTGTTTTTTAATATTTATGTTCCTCAAATGCTTTCTAATAAGTTATGAGCATCGTAGCATATATAATGTGGCTCCCTAACACTTATGGTGTTGGAGGTTAACAGTGAGATTGTTATCAATTCTTTAAAATATCAATTATCTGTCACAAACACTATGTTATGGACACAGTGCGCTTACAGAGAAACAAAAGTACAAACCTAACAGAATGACATGCAGGGAAATAACACAAAGTGACAGTGATTTATCTGGGCCTGCTATGGCTGCAGGCACCTGTTTTTTGCTAATAATAATAATAATAACAATAATAATAATTAATACTTTTTATTATATATTACAATTTACACTCTGTTATTACAAACTACACACAGGCCTGCAATACGCACACATTCTCAGGTCCTTATACATGCACAAATGGAGAGATGTCAGAGTGAGTGGGCTGCGACTGCTGGACAGGTGCCCTGAGCGGTTGGCGGGGTTCGGTGCCTTGCTTAAGGGCACCTTGGCAGTGTGATGAACTGGCATCTCTCATCAGCTACCAGTCCAACTCCCCACGGACTCAGCTACTGCCACCCCAAATCACAGCCCTAAATGAATTGTATCTTCATAATATAGCATTCTAGTAATTATTCATGGGAATTATTATTTGTCAAAGCATACTTGTACTGTAGGTAATACGTTAAAAGACCATGACTAAATATGAAAAGTATTAATCCATGAACTGTCCGGTCTAAAATTCTGCTTTTAAAAATTATGGCAAAGATTACTACTCCAAAAGTCTAAAATCCTTTTGAATGAGGGTGTGTTGTTTGTGACCAACTGTGGTGGTGTGGAGCACTTTGTCCTTATAAGGACATACTCCTCAACATTTCATATTCTTCAATATTAGTTTTCTATAGATACAGAGGACCTGCATTTCATAAAATATTAGTAAAAACCTTTTTTTATTCACTGACAGTTTGTTTTCAAACATTGTTAAAATAGTGTGCATATCAAACCATGGACCAAATCAAACGGAAGTAATGAATTATTGCTAAGATTAAATTGCTGCTTTATTTACACTTAATTACCTACCTATAACTGCAAAAGTGTCAAAAGCTGAGCCAATTTTACTTTAAAGTAAGTAACTTTAGCACTAAAGTAAATTGTAAAAAATGTGTATAGTTCTATTTGATTAAGTCTAAACTTTTTTTTTTTTTTTTTTTAATTATCTGTGCAGGATTCCACAACAAACTAATGGTATGCAATCTAATTTGATAACAAAGATAAAATTCCAGACAATTAGTCTAGATATCCTAATCCTTTTAGCCGTAATCCTAAAGATGTCTCCAGATTGTTTGAAAGAATGTCTGGGATCAAGCCATAACAATACTGCTTATTTAGATTATCACCATTCCAGTTGTGATTAGTTGCTAAAGAAGTGATCCTCTGAAACAAGTTTGGACTACTGCTGTACCGGAGCAGTTTAGATCAAATACAGGCTGGAGTAAACGCCAAAGGGAGATTATAAGTTAGGGATATGGAAATGTCACTGGCAGTTGTTTAGACATGTTCAGTGTGACTGCAGGATAAACACGGTCTTCATTCACATTTTTGAGTGCTGTCTTTTTTAAATCTTAAACCAAACGTTTTCATTGTCAGAGCCTTCACCAGATGGGTTACATATTTCTATATACATTTACTTATTTTTACTATGCTTTTATTAGTTGGTTGTCTGTCCATCTGACACTGGTGTAGAGTAAAATAAAACGGCTAATGGCCAGAAAGACAAAAAGTTTGAGTGGATATCCATTATTGAGTCAGTAGCACGTCAGCCCGTCTGGGTGATGCAGTTGTTAACATGTTGCCTGTGTTTCCGTTCATTACAACAGTGAAGCAACGCCAACATGCCGTCCTTGTTTGACAGGAACCACAGGCAGGTCTTCCAGCTCTGCCATTTCATTTGCGCTGGCCATAGTGTGACTGACTAACACGACAATCCACCTGTTGTGCTAACCTCGGTACGTGCAAGGGGGTAAGCGAGCCTCCACACAGCGAATAACTTTACATCCGAAGCGTTTAAAGACTTTATTTGTCCATTGTTTATTTCTAAAGAAACACGGCAATGTATAAAAGGCTCCATTACCTTGTATCTCACGTTATGGCTCTGTAGCAGACGTTTTTGTAAAAATAGGCTAACGATTGTGTCATAACCACTCGACTTTCTGTCGCATAGTAGACAAATTACGGTACAGTCAGGAGAAGCTTGCAGGCAGTTTCGACTTACGTTAGCTGTTTAAGTTAAATTATGTTAACTAGTATTTTAGTTAGCAATAATTAGCCTGTGCCTATGTTATCTCCTAACTAGGGCTGTCAGCGTTAACGCGTTAATCGCGATGCGATTAAGGGCCGATGCGATGAATTTATTTTAATCGCATTTATCGCGTGCCGGCATTAATTTATTTTACACTTCACTTTGCGTCATGCCTAACCGGCTACTATTTTGACCCTTTGCAGCACCGTTACTTATCATCAAGCTGCCACTTCCTCGTAACACATCCTGCTGCTGCAGGCATGATGGAGAAAGACAGCAGCAATGAAATCCTGAACGGACGGCTCGTAGACAAGTCAAAAGCCATATGCACATTGTGTAAAGCCGAATTAAAATATCACCAAAGCACGTCAAGCTTGAGCTACCACCTACGGAGTTAAGCATAGTAGTACAGTTAACGTGATGCTACCTGCTAGCATGCTACTATTTTGGAGAGTGCTACTTGCCGACCTGTGGATGAAACCAAATCCCCAAAAATTACTACAGCTCTTGCGAAACATTGTAGAGGACTCGAGTCTTAAAGACGTATCACGGTTGGCATGTTCTGACCTGTCTCGTTGCCGTTGGGGGACAGCAGCCCCACACACAGCCTGTATGACACGGAGAAAGCCGCCACAGTGGAACTGCTGCAAGGGGCTGCAAACGCTGTCTCATTAACCGGTGATCACTGGACGTCAGTGAGTAATCAACATTATTTAGGAGTTACTAAACACTATATTGACTCTAGTAAGGATAGGGATTTTGGGGTTTTTAGTTAGGTACTTGGAGGAATTGTGCAATAATGACAGATTCACACATTTTTCTTTTGTTGACAGTAAATAAATAATTACAAATCTTAAAATCAAGTTCATAAAGTAACTTTCTTTGCATTCATTTGATTCCCAATCAAAATATACTGGTAAAGATTGCTTTTGATTGTTAATGTACTTAAAAACTATTCTGAAATGCAAAATAATAGAATTTTAATCATGTGATAAAACAAAAGAATCGTTTGACAGCCCTACTCCTAACATATACCTACTCTCTCCGTCTCTGCAAGATTGGGAATGATTGAGATTTCTCTTGGCACAGCTACCAGAAGACTTCCAACTTTCAGACAGGTTGATCACATCACATCTATGTCGTCAAACTCAGTTGGAGGCTGCGCAGTAACGCTCAGCCATCACCGGAAAAGTGCTTCTAATAGACTTCACTCGTCTCCGTGGAAATCTACAGCGTCGCTTTGTCCATTCATTTTACTGTCTATGGGCACGTGTTGCTAACGGCATACAGCTAATATAAGTGTCCAGGCATAAAATGTTTGTGAACTTTGGTTCCACATTACGTGGATCAATCTACATAGAAATAATTTTCCAGTTGCATATTTTTCCTGAATATCGGCCAATAATGATCGGTGGCCGATCAATCGGGGCATCCCTAGATATGGACATATGGATTTAGAAATATAGATGTGATTTAGAAGTGTGTACACACACGTGCCATTTGTGAAAAAAGCAGAGGGGGGATTTGATCGTGCAAAACATACAAGAATTAAATCCCCCTTTAAATACCATATAGTGCCACTCGGCCAGCCATGCCAGAACGCATATTTATGCACTTCAATACTCAATGGAAAATAATCTCACAATGAAATAGCACAACGCGGTGTCAACATAACATACAGCGCTTTCAAGCTGGGGACCGGAGTTCACTTCGCGGCGAAAACACAATACTTTCACCCTGGAAACGCTCGTTCGTTCCTCAGGAGTGTTTTAACCACAACCTTTTTCCTAAGCTTAACTAGTCATTTTGGTGCATAAACTTAACAGTCATTGCCGCATGACACTCACTTTTTTAAATTAAAAATTAATTACCAATCACTGCGGCCTCCTGGAAGGTGTAGGGCTATGTGTTTTTGTCCCACCAACTACAATAGCGAAATGTGATTGGCTGATTCACCTGTCAACTAGTAAACTAACACACACACTCCGGACTTGTGTCCCTTTCATGAAGTCCTAACCAATGAGTGAGACAACAACAACTAAATCTTATCGGATAACTATTTTTTAAGGTTTTAGGAGACTAAAAAATTCTGACGCAAGTTTGAGAAGTCCCTATGGGTTCCCTCTGGTGAAGACTACAGTTCAGGTTGTGCAAAATATAAAGAAAATGAAAATTGACATACAATGTAATGTGCTATATTTGATATATTGTAGACCTTAGTTTTTACTTCAAAATGTTTACATAGATCATGAAACACTGAGTCATATTTAATCAAATGATGTGCCTTTACATTCCACTGCTATCTGATATTCTTACTATTTAATTGTTAAGTTATGGCAGTTTTTTTTTTTTTTGACCAAAGTATTTGAGCTCTCTTGGCTGACATTTTTCCATACCACATTCATGTTGTATGAACTATGCCACAGCAATTAAGATAAAGACACAATGGGGGAAATATTTATGTATAGACGTTTCAGATCAAGAGTGAAGAGAATCTTTAAAATAAAAATTTTAAAATAACGCAATCTAAACACTGGAAGGAATATGCCTGGAAAATAAGTCAAAGATATTTCATTACCAGAGATGGCAAAAGTACTCACTTCCCGTACTCAAGTAGAAGTATAGATACTTGTGTTAAAAAATACTCTGGTAAAAGTAGAAGTACTGATTTAACTTCTTTACTCAAGTAAAAGTAACAAAGTACAAGCTTGGAAATTTACTTAAAGTATAAAAGTAAAAGTAGCCTTGCGAATGACAACCATTTTTGTATGCAAAGCTACCTGGACCACACAAATGTTCCTAGAGTGCAAGCTGAGAAACTTAAGTGGACATGGAAAAAAGGCTCTTTATATGCCATTGCCTACATTTTAAATGCATGTCTGCCAATAGGCCTAAAACATCACATATATGATTACTGTGACAGAGCCTGGGACTCTAGGTTAGTAAGATTCTGACGGAGTAGCAAGATATGAATTCAACTGGGATTCTGTGAGAATTCAAACATGAGTCCTCTAACTTACGTCTGAGAGGTTTGAGACATTGTTAACAAATAGCCCAAAATAAAGTAAGTAACGTTAACATTACTACAGCACTGTTAAACTAAATCCAGTTAATTAATTAGTTTTTAATATAAAGCTATACATGCAAATATTGTATCAGCTAGTATTAGATTATTTTTAAATAAATTGAACGCTCGCTAACCTTAACGTTACTTGGGTTACTTAACTAAATGCTAGCGAACCAAGGCGTCGTCATTGCTAGCAGGAGAACAAATGTAACTGACCATTAACGTAAACTTAAGAAAGTTACTGAAACAAACAACAAATAGATTTTTATGACAACAAAAAGATGCATTTACCTCTGTGTTTTTCAAATTCAATGGTGAATTCTTGAAAGCCGTTTGTGGTGTTTCGGGTGGCACAATTTGCAGCACATTATAACAACGTATATTCCCATCCAATTAAATTTAGATTTAATTCTGTATTGATGACACAAAAAATATTAACGGTAACTCCACTGAAATTATTTTAAATTTAAATAACGAGCCAATTTTGTAAAATGTAAGGAGTAGAAAGTACCGATATTCGTGTTAAAAATGTAAAAGTAAAAAGTCGGCACAAAAATAAATAGTAAAGTAAAAATATCTGAAAAAATCTACTTGAGTACAGTAACGAAGTATTTGTACTTAGATAGTAAAACAAACAGCAAAAGAGGGAACAAGCTGCTGGAGAGGATGCGGTGAGAGAAAAGCAAATCAAACGCACATTTTTTTACTTGCTCAGTAATTCAGGTGTTCTGGCAAAAGGTAATGAGCGATATTAAACATATACTTGACATTACAGTTCTACTCACACTTGGAAATCTTTTGGGAATTAATACAAACTTCAAGATCAACGCTAGGAACAGATAGATATTTAAAATGCTCAGCTTAATGGCACTGAAGCAAGTGACTAGGCTTTGGAAACTAGCCAAATCCCCAGATCTTCAAGCATGGTACAAGACAATAGAACAAACATTTGGAAATGGAAAAACTTACTCTAACAGTCAGAAATCAAATGGAATAAATTGTATCCAGAGCATATAGTTAGAAGAATAATTAAATGTTCTTATAAGTGTACACACACACACACACACACACACACACACACACACACACACACACACACACACACACACACACACACACACACACACCCCTCTTTTTTCTCTTCCCTGTTGTGTGATGTGTTCCCCCTTGGTGTTTATATTGAATGTTAATATGCGGGGGGGGGGGGGGGAAATGTAGTACGATAAAGAATGAAATGCTTTTTGCACTTGACACTAAGAAAAGTACTACAATAAAGTAATAAAATGCTATGCCACTGTCTTGGTAAAATGCCATTCTGAATGGTTAGGAGAGTAGATAATGCATGCATATTAAAGGCTTATGAAAAGATGCGAATCCCAAAATCTCCTTCCAAATGAGATTCAAGGGAAACAATGTCTGAGGTTAAAACATAATGTGCTTTGTGGGGAGGTGTTCATATGTTCTGACTTATCCTTTCCTGACATTACACACACACACACACACACACACACACACACACACACACACACACACACACACACACAGTCTTCCTTTTAATTTTGCTCAGTTTACATGACAGCAGACAGTTCTACTCTCAAATACCTGATGCTGAAGTGTTTCCTTGCAGATATAATGTGAAACTATAATAATAATAATAATAATAATACATTTTATTTACATAACACTTTACATGGTACTCAAAGACACTTTGCAGTAAAACCAGCACATATAGCACATTAAAAACATAAGCAATAAAAACAACACATAAAACAAGCATATTAAAAGCAATTAAACAATAAAACCAGTATCGATCAGGTGAGAAACATGTGGCGGTGGAGCAGGTCTGTGAGGTAGGAAGGTGCCTGGTTATGGAGGACTTTGTGGGTGAGGAGGAGGACTTTAAACTGGATGCGTTGGTGGAACAGGGAGCCATTGGAGGTTCTGAAGGATGGGAGTGATGTGATCACGGGAACTGGTGTGGGTGAGGAGACGGGCAGCAGAGTTTTTGGGTGTATTGGAGTTTATTTAAGGCTTTTGCAGGTGAACCATAGAGGATGCTGTTGCAGTAGTCAATTCTGGAAGTGATTTAAGGCGTTAATCAAAGTTTCGGCAGCAGAGAAGGTGAGTGATGGGCGGAGACAGGCAATGTTTTTGAGATGAAAGAAGGCAGTTCTGGTTATTTGGTTGATGTGGTTTTCAAAAGTGAGGTTGCTGTCGAAGATGACTCCCAGGTCATGGATGTGTGGGGATGGAGACGGGAGTTGTTGACAGTCAGACCAAAGATATTGGTGTTCTTTGTGAGGGATTTTGGGCCGATGATGATCAACTCAGATTTATTGTAGTTGAGTTGGAGGAAGTTGGTTTGCATCCAGGTTTGAATATCAGTGAGGCAGTTGGTTAGGGTGGAGGATGTAGCTGTGGTGATGGATTTGGTAGAAATGTAGATCTGGACATCATCGGCGTAGCAGTGGAGGTAAAGACCATGTTTGCGTATGATACTTCTGAGTGGCAGGATGAAAAGGATAGTGAAATATAGAAAAATAGTGTTCCTAAATGGGTTGGCATGTAGAAAAGAAAAGAGGCAGTTTCATTTTCTTCTGCAATCTTAGCTTTTTCCTCACAAACATCATTCCAGTATACCATATTACTAGGAGTGGTTCAAAACAGTTAAACCCTACATACTACACACTTTTTTTTTTTTTTATCAACTCCTGTTGTACCAATCTAATGTTTTATTGGTCAGATTAACTTTTATTCTGTCTTCTTTTGTAGATTTGATAACCCGGCAGCAGTCAGCCCCACTCCCACTCGACAACTGACTTTCAACTACCTACTTTCTGTGAATGCATGGCTTTTGCTGAATCCCTCTGAGCTCTGCTGCGACTGGACTATGGGCACCATTCCTCTGGTGGAGTCACTCCTAGACCTCCGTAACCTGGCCACCCTGGTGTTCTACGCTTTTCTGGGCCTGCTAGTTTACCACAGCCTGCGCTACAGACACAGCTCTGCCAAGACTGTCATCATGGTGAGCGGAAGCTTGGCCAGATTATTGAAATGCATTTTGATGCTCCATAAACACAAAGCTGTGACCTCATTACATCAGTATTACTGCACTGTATTTTGATTTACTGGGTGGGCTAAGGTGGATGAGTGGTGGAAAGAGAGACAGAATAGAGTAGGGAAATAAAAAAGAAAGGAGACACTTAAATTACTGAGAATAAATTGAAGAGCTAGAAAAGTTAAAAACCAAAAGCCATCTGTCCATTGATTTTATAACAATCACCAATATGGAGCTAAACCAGGCTCTTCGTCAGTCCAGAGTGAACCCTATGGTTTCAGCAGTTGATGTAAAACGAGAGAAAATGCTGGAGCAATATCCTTGCTGCCACCGTGCAATTAAAACACACCAGTCTAGAGTCAAACACCCCTGTACCAGCAAAGAGTAGTGCTAATAAAATTGATCACTACTTTAACAATTGCGCAATTGACAGTACTATCCAGATAAAAATAAATAATCACCCCAATCTGTAAGCATGCTTTCCACTGCATCTGTGCGTTGCTGCATGAATAATAAATAAATCCAAAAACATATTTTTTTTATTTAGCAAACCGAGGAAATAAAATTATAAAAATAGGCAATATCGGTCAGCACAAAGGAAAAGGGTTCAAATATAAGCTCTTACTTGAGTGAGTAGTCATTAACAAATTAGCATCTGTTGTGCAACAGGCACATGGCTCTCTTACTTGGAGGTCAGGAAACTTCCTCTCAGTATTGCTCTTAGCTTAAGTTTAGAAAAGGGGGCCACAAATCAACACAAAATAAACTGAATAATGACCTTTACAGTGTTTATTCTGGTTTGCTAACAGCAGTTGAAATATGTTGCATAACAATATTATACCATTAGCTGCACTGCAAAGCTGCTGTCTCACATGGAGCACAACACGCATGAACTTGTTTTAGACAACAGTTGTTGCGGAAGCCTACTTTGACGTGCCTTTTCTACCTATGGTGGCTGCTGGCTGTGCAATAATAATTATTTTTATTAGCAAATTAGTCTGCTGGTTATTTTCTTGATTAATCATTCCATTTTAAAAGTTTCATTTAGATCAAAGCTGAAAAAAAATTATACACAGTAACAATGATTGACTCAGTCCATGTCCCTACTTTGCCTCAAAAGAAGAGGGATTATCTATGTCTGTGTGGAATGCTTCCTTTCATTCTGTTTTACCCAATGAAGGTCTAAGGACTGAAACGTTTTTACAGTTAAAGCTTTAATGCGTAACTTTTTCATATTATTGAACGTCCGTTACATTCAAGCCATTGACAAATGAGTTGCTACAAAGCTTATTAAGACTATCAGCGCCACACAACTCTCTCTGTATTTCTCAGTATTGTGTCGTCTGGCAACTTTCGCGCACAGAAACTTGCCTTGCGAAAGTATTCGGCCCCCTTGAACTTTTCGACCTTTTGCCACATTTCAGGCTTCAAACATAAAGATATAAAACTGGAATTTTTTTGTGAAGAATCAACAAGTGGGACACAATCATAAAGTGGAACGAAATTTATTGGATTTTTCAAACTTTTTTAACCGATGAAAAACTGAAAAATTGGGCGTGCAAAATTATTCAGCCCCTTTACTTTCAGTGCAGCAAACTCTCTCCAGAAGTTCAGTGAGGATCTCTGAATGATCCAATGTTGACCTAAATGACTAATGATGAAAAATAGAATCCACCTGTGTGTAATCAAGTCTCCGTATAAATGCACCTGCTCTGTGATAGTCTCAGAGGTCCGTTTAAAGAGCAGAGAGCATCATGAAGAACAAGGAACACACCAGGCAGGTCCGAGATACTGTTGTGGAGAAGTTTAAATACAAGAAGTTTGGATACAAAAAGATTTCCCAAGCTTTAAACATCCCAAGGAGCACTGTGCAAGCGATAATATTGAAATGGAAGGAGTATCAGACCACTGCAAATTTACGAAGACCCGGCCGTCTCTCTAAACTTTCAGCTCATACAAGGAGAAGACTGATCAGAGATGCAGCCAAGAGGCCCATGATCACTCTGGATGAACTACAGAGATCTACAGCTGAGGTGGGAGACTCTGTCCATAGGACAACAATCAGTCGTCTACTGCACAAATCTGGCCTTTATGGAAGAGTGGCAAGAAGAAAGCCATTTCTTAAAGATATCCATAAAAAGTGTTGTTTAAAGTTTGCCACAAGCCACCTGGGAGACACACCAAACATGTGGAAGAAGGTGCTCTGGTCAGATGAAACCAAAATCAAACTTTTTGGCAACAATGCAAAACGTTATATTTGCCGTAAAAGCAACACAGCTCATCACCCTGAACACACCATCCCCACTGTCAAACATGGTGGTGGCAGCATCATGGTTTGGGCCTGCTTTTCTTCAGCAGGGACAGGGAAGATGGTTAAAATTGATGGGAAGATGGATGGAGCCAAATACAGGACCATTCTGGAAGAAAACCTGATGGGGTCTGCAAAAGTCCTGAGACTGGGACGGAGATTTGTCTTCCAACAAGACAATGATCCAAAACATAAAGCAAAATCTACAATGGAATGGTTCACAAATAAACATATCCAGGTGTTAGAATGGCCAAGTCAAAGTCCAGACCTGAATCCAATCGAGAATCTGTGGAAAGAACTGAAAACTGCTGTTCATCCAACCTCACTGAGCTCCAGCTGTTTTGCAAGGAGGAATGGGCAAAATGTCAGTCTCTCGATGTGCAAAACTGATAGAGACATACCCCAAGCGACTTACAGCTGTAATCGCAGCAAAAGGTGGCGCTACAAAGTATTAACTTAAGGGGAATAATAATTTTGCACGCCCAATTTTTCAGTTTTTTATCTGTTAAAAAAAGTTTTAAATATCCAATAAATTTCGTTCCACTTCATGATTGTGTCCCACTTGTTGTTGATTCTTCACAAAAAATTACAGTTTTATATCTTTATGTTTGAAGCCTGAAATGTGGCAAAAGGTCAAAAAGTTCAAGGGGGCCGAATACTTTCGCAAGGCACTGTACCTCTTCTGAAGAGTCAATCGTGTTTTTTTTAACCCTCCATGTCCTCCTTGGCTACTAGCAATTGCGTGGGGGAGGGGTGAGGGGCGTGTGCGTCATCACGGAAGGCTTGTATCATGTGGACGGGCCGACTGTTTTATTGTCATTACTTAGAATTCCTCATGGGGGCGAGAGAAACTACGCGCTATAGTTCAATTAAGTTTATTGCGTGTAAATAGGACAATGTGCAGGGTTTTTGATCCCCTCACCTTAACATTACCTTCAGCTTGGTTATGCTGCAGTATTTTGTCAGACATTGTTATAGTACACGACGGGATGGTTTAAGAGCACAGGACAAATTTGTAAAGATCAAGTATTTACTACCAACATCAAATGGTCCATCTGTTAAAGAGCAGTAAGCAGCCACACAAGCACCAACTCTCTCTTTTGTATGGGTGGGAGAAAACAACCAACACGCTGGTCCACATACTGTATATTTAAAAAAATACAAGTAATAAGATACCCACGTATATATTATAAGTAATACAAATACAGGTCATTATTTTGCCTACTTGCCACTTTCCAGTATCCCATATATTAGTCTCGCTTTGCCAGACCCTCCTCCAAAGCGCGCTGGAGGAAAATGTGCCATGGTTTATTGGCATTTCTTTAAACCAATCACAATCGTCTTAGGCGGTGCTAAGCACCGGAGAAAAGCTGCAGTGCCGCTGCAAAATAGGCTCGCAAGGAACTTGTTTTGGTGGAACGTGTACGTTTAAAAGTTGTTTTAGTTGTGCAACAGAAAACTCAGATTGGACAGATAGTCTAGCTAGCTGTCTGGATTTACCCTGCAGAGATCTGAGGAGCAGTTAACCATAGTCCTCAGAAATCCACCGGAGTTTAAAATGGCAACACAAAGGAAGCCCAAGGTAACGGACATCCGGCCTAAATGAGTGAAATCCAGCGGATTTTCCGGCGGCAATGGAGCAATCCCGGAAGTGGAACGTCAAGGATATAGACTACCCATATATCAACTGTGATATTCCCACAACCTATTTAATAACCATATCACTTCATTAAACATTATTTCGTTTGATTGCACTGATGCTATATTTAAAAACTGACTGACCCTCAGACTCCCGCCTATGCAGGAGTATGAACAACCTCCAGTATCAGATCTGTTGGCATCAGCTCATTTCACACATGCTGAGATGGATAGATTTTAGCCTGCAGCCCTTGCTTTATATTTGATTTTACCACTGAAACATCAGTTGGTTTCCATGTAGGTGCTTATTGTAAAGTCAACTTTTTAGAAGCTGAGTCTAGGACTGCAACTAGTTATTATTTTGATTATTGATTCACATACAGAATAGTTTCATTTGATCGATTTAATCATTTTGAAAAAAAAAAAAGCCAAATATAATTTCTTGGACCCCAAGGTGACATCTTGAAATTTCTTGATTTGTCCGACCCACACAAATAATTTATTTAGTCAAGTATTATGTAATACAACAGCATTAAATCCTCACATTTAAGAAGCTGGAACAATTTTTGTTAGAAAAATTACCGTAGTAGTAAGTAGTTGCCGATTAATTATCTGTCGATCAACAAATTGTCGTCGTTTCAGCCTGAGTGAATACATTTTTAATATTTTCTTCATCTTTGTTACATGTTTAAGCAAGATCTCTGAACGTGACTATGTAGTTACAAGTGCCCTAAAAACAATATGGCTAATATGGACTGAAATCATTATTTTGCTTTCTCCTTCAGGCCCTGTCTTTTATCGTCCTGCCCTTTATTCCTGCGTCCAACCTCTTCTTCCCTGTGGGGTTTGTTGTGGCAGAGAGGGTACTTTATGTGCCCAGCATGGGCTTCTGTGTTCTTGTTGCACATGGATTCAAGATTGTCTCACATAAAGGGTGAGTGCTTGTCCAAAATGATGTTACGGCCTCGAATATAATCTATTATGCAAATCAAAAAAACACATCACTCACGCCTGTGTGCCTCAGGAAAACATCAATAACAGAACGTGTAATTTCTAATGTTGTGAGCTAGTTTTCACTAGAACTAACTGTTACTCCAATGTTGATTGCCCTTTTATTTTTCTAAAAGAGGTGCAGAGCGTGTTACATATGTACCAAGTCATAGCTATTGATTTAAAGACAGAATGATCAGGTTTGCTGAAATGTTAAATGTCAGCAATTTGTTTTGTTGCATTACCAAAGCAATCATTTGAAACTCTGTCCTTTTGTAGACACTTGAAGAAGATTTCCTGGTTGATAATTGGGGTGCTTTTAACTACACACGCAGTGAAAACTTTCAACAGGAATTGGGACTGGGAGTCAGAATATACTCTATTCACCTCTGCCCTGAAGGTAAGCTGGAAAGAGCATGAAGGCAGCGTTGCCAGTGTATCTTGGCTGTTTCCCAATGTTAAAACAAATCTTTAATCAACTTGTGATAAAAGGCCTGATTAAGCAGTAACAGATGACTAGTGATAATGGATCATTCTTTTCTTAAATTGTCTGCCACTTCAGGTCAACAAGAACAATGCCAAGTTGTGGAATAATGTTGGCCACGCTCTAGAGAACCAAAACAACTATGCAAAGGCACTGCAGTATTTTCTCCAGGCCACTCGCGTCCAACCAGGTAAGAAACAAATTACAATATTTTGAAATTTATCAGTTAAATGATGGTATCGCACAATTGTGGGGATATTGTGAGATCTTCTATAATGTTCAGTTTTTAGTGGGATACACAGTGTACTGATAGTGTTATCAATAACCTGTGACACAAACATGTTTTTACTCTCCGTTGATAAACTGTACCAGTTCTTTGCAAGAAACAAGCCGACCAGGGGCTAGACCAAATAACAGAAACACCTACAACACAGTAGCCCTGCTGTAAAATAGTAATTTGGTGAACCTTTTACATTATTACTTTACATTACATGTCATTTAGCTGACGCTTTTATCCAAAGCGACTTACAATTAAGTGCTTTCAACCCTGAAGTTTCAAACTCCAGACAACAAGTAGTAAGTGCAAGTACATTAGCTTTAAATAAGCAAAGCTACAAAGAGCCATATGAAAGTGCAGGTTCAAGGTTTTTTTTTCTGAGGTGTAGTCAGAAGAGATGTGTCATCTGGGTGTTTAGATTTCCGCCGTTTCCTTTCCGCTGCCCGTATAGTTGATCTTTCAGCACGCACTGAGTCAGATAACCACGGAGCTGGGTTGCGGAAATGTTGCGATCTAATGTGTGGTTTGTAGTATCTCCGAAAGGATACACGGACAGGAATGGAGAAGCAGCACATTTCGAAATAAAGACACCGACCAGTGTAAGTAAGATATTAGATATCGAGACGCTAAAACCCACTTAACTTCCCACTTAGCCTCCCACGAAGACTCCTGCTTAGACTCCTTTGTCTTTGTCCTCCGAGTCTTCGTCCGATGAGGCTGCCGCTTCACGCAAATGCCAATATTAAATACAAGGAGGTGATTGGTGTGGCTACAGGTGAGGAGGCCACACCCTGGCTAATCACTCAAAGCACCTGACAGTCGTTAACCTCCACTCCCCAAATTCACACTTCACACTAAGCTAGTTTCAGGGGCCATCCACACGGAGTGGCTTTTTGATGCAAACGCACATGTTTTGCATCGTTTGGGCCGATCGTCCAAACGAATTCTGTAAACGCACTGCCTGAAAACGCACTTTTTTGAAACCTGGTCCCAGGGTGAAAAAATTCGAAAACGGCTCCCATTTGGCTTCGTTTGGACGGCGAAACCGCATATGTGTGTATCGATGATGTCACCGCCACACCCCTCGACCTCTAACGTTATGTAGCTAACGTTAAACATCGCTAAAGTAACTGACCCTCCAGCAGGGACGTAACGTTAACGTTAGCTGCTATGGTTAGCTGTTTATAAAGTGGAAGTAGACAACTTATCAACTAGCTAGCTAATCTGTCTGTTTATCAACTCCTTGAACGGATTATAGTAACTTTTAGCACGGTTTATTGTAGAAAGGCTACCGCAAGAAAAACGTGTAGATTATCAAAAAGACATTGGATCATCGATTGTTTGTTTGACTGCCGATGTTAGCTAGCAGCATTGGCGCGCTAACGTTAGCTCTGAAGACTATGCTCTTCTTCTCCATTTTTTGTGAATTTCTGTACCAAAAACAGCGCCACCTATAGGCCTGGAATATGAAGTAGCGTGTTGAGTCTTTTACAAATGGATCCGTTTGGACGCACATTTTTTTTTTACACCGTTCCAGGGAAGACGGGGGGAAAGATTGTTTTGGTACGTGTGGATGTGGCCTCAGTCAGTCACTTTAAGAATAACCACTACATTTTGCCAAAGAACACAGCCAATCCAGCAAAAACACAGCAGAAGTAGAAGAAGCAGCAGAACCCAAATAAAGTAATTACTTATCTTAATATCTAGCTGTCCAGTAGTGAGTTTCCTCAGAAGTCAAATGCACTCTTTTCTTGAGACGCTTATAGCAGTAATAGATGTTTGGTAATCCCTGCCTGCATTGTTGCTGTAACAGTCACACTGTAAAATTGTGCAATGCAACAAGAGAAATTACAATTACTTAACACTGTTGGTGGCACCTGACCAACAAACTGCCAACGTTATGCATTAGAGTAGCACAATTGTCTGTAGGGAAAAGGACAGAGACACACTCAAACACACACAAGCATTTTTATTAACTTTTGCTAATCGGAATGTTACTTTGTCACTCTCTATGTTATGTTTTCCTATGGTCCACAATTGAACAAAAAGAAAATGGACAGGGAAAGTGTGTGCTTAAATAATAGGAGGAAATAAGACGTAAATGAGTTCAGCCTCTTCCAGCATTTCTGTTTTGCTTCATAGCAGAGATTTCAGGAAGCCTGTCGTCTGCTGAACAGCTCAACAGTTTTGCCGGGTTCACCACCCAAGAGTGTTTCCCCAAGATTAACGGTGTAAACACATTAACCCGATTAGGATTTCCTGCTATGCTAATTATCAGTTCTGTCCTGTCTGAACCCTTTTAACACTTCACTTTTTTTAATTGTTTCCCAGAAGGATTTTCTTTGCTTCTTCTGAAAGTTGCCTGAAAGTACATCAATACGTTTTTTATTTTCTCTCATTATGTGTACTTGGTTTAGCATTTGTGGAATGTTACAACAAAGCAACGTGGGAGATACATGTAAAAATACTAAATTTTGAAAAAACAATAAATTGACTTAATAGGAATACAGAGATAATGCATATTTCAGTTTGTAGTTGATTTCTTATACTCCATGCAATGTTTCTACAGATGACATTGGTGCTCACATGAATGTTGGAAGAACCTACAAGAACTTGAACAAGTCCAAAGAGGCAGAAGAGGCCTACTTGGTTGCCAAATCCCTCATGCCACAGGTATCTCATCATGTCACATACCGTGTGCACAAATGTTTGAAACATGTTGCATGGAGCTAAGCGAAGGTCCAGACAAAAAGATTTATTCATTCAGCACTCACCCACACACCTCTTGGATCCTTGCTTGTACAATTTGCAGCATTTCTGATGTAACTACATAATATTATTGTGTGTCTTTCTCTAGAAAGCGTCACCTGTCAGTCTCCTGTTTTTTGTTTTCGTTTTCAAGTTGAAGCAGATCAACTGGAAACGTGCCATGGCAAACTGCAGTTGAATGCCAAGAGCTGACTCTGCCTTGGATTTTATTTATTTTTTTATCCAAGAGGCAGCTCCCTCCTGGTTCACCCAACTGACTAAATGTTAACAGTTCTCTTATGCTGCGTTCATGCCACCTGGGAATAACGGGGACCACCCCCGTGATTACGTTGTTATTCCGACTGCCAGTGGTCGGGATGCGCGTTCTTCTTCTTCTGTTATATTTGCGTTTGGCATAACAACTTGTTGCATGACTGCTACCAACAGTTGGCCGTAGTCTAGAGCATCAGATGTGTGAAAACATGGAGGCCACAATAACAAAATATTTGCTGTTGTTTTCTTATGCGAGCATACAAACAGCACATGGACAGGTGTTTGTATTATCTGCAGGACAACGAACGGGAAAGGACACGGATAAGGTGTTTTTTTTATACATGGGCCTATTGAATATGAATAATTTGAAACATGTTATGTCTGTGTATGTTTCTTGGCAGAGGCATTTGTCCACAATAAACGGTTTGTCATTGAAATATGTTCAGTAAACCAAAGTCGCCTACATCAAACGTCAGTTGTCAATAACGCGTAACCAACTGGGAAACTCGGTTAGCAAAATCTGGCCCAAGTTTCCCACCTCTGATTCCCACAGGAAGTGACGTGAATGATGACGTTTTCATGTCTATGAACGCAGCATTTAGCCATGTTGACAGCTGACAGCAAAAACCTAACTTTACTTTTAAAGCTATAGTGCGTAGTTTCTGTCACCCCAATGGGGAATTCTAAGTAATGACAACAAAATTGTCAGTGCAGCCACATGGCACAAACCTTCAGTAATCGCGCTTCATCCCCACCCCTCGTCCACGCAGTTGCTAGTAGCCAAGGACACAGAGGATTAAAAAAACATGGACTTTTCAGCTCATTGTTCAACTAAATATTCCACATTCGATTAATCGCGGCCTTCGCGATTAGCATTCTTTCAAATCAATTTTAAAACGATTAATCGTTCAGCCCTAGACAGATTATCATCAAACATGTTGTGGATGACTTTCCAATCAATGCCTTCTCTGTTGACCACTCATCAGGTTATTCCTGGTAAGAAGTATGCGACACGTGTGGCCCCTAACCATCTCAACGTTTATATAAACTTGGCGAATCTGATCAGAGCCAACGAATCAAGACTGGAGGAGGCTGACCAGCTCTACCGACAAGCAATCAGCATGAGACCAGACTTCAAACAAGCCTACATCAGCAGGCAAGACTTAACGTTGTATCCATCAGATGTCAGTATTTGAGCATGATTTATCAACCTTAAAACACACAACAGGACATACAACAATTTGAAATGTTGTTCATTTTGTTCTAACTGTGTAGTACCACAACATTTTATGTTTTCTTTTTTAAATCATTGTTAACTAACCTTTCAACAGTTTGTCTTAAATGGGCTTTTTTGTTTTTGTCCATATGTATATTCTGACCTTCGCAGAATATACATCAGTCACGCATCAGGCAGATCTACAGTGCTGTCAGTCATTTTTTGGACAGTGACACATTTTTGTTGTGTTGGCTTTCTTCTCGAGCACACTGAATTTCCATTTTCACTCAAGTGAACATGCACTGCCATTCAGACTCAAATATCACTATATATATAATTTTTTTTTTTTCTTGTTTGCTTGATTTGACCTCATCCACTGTATGGACAACTCATTGATAGCTAGTAACAGTGTGTAGTGTTTGTACGTAAATCAGGTAAGGTGTAAGGTGCTCTTTAGTTTCAGTACTACATAAGCGAGGAAGTTAATCTTTGGGATTGAATTCCAAGTAACTATTGTAGTTTAACTGTTCCATTACTAGTCACTAATAACATTTTTGATTAAACAAAAAAAAATGTGCATAACATCCTTTTAGGCTTCTAATTTATTGTTTCATTAGCAAGCGAAATTCTAACCATAGCCGAAAGTACACTGACATGCACGGCTCCATCTGCAACCGACCACCAATGGACCAGGATTTATTTGTATCCACATCACTCCTCATTATCCATTGGAGGGAAAAGGTTCCAAAATATAATATTCAATACCCTCTTTAGGTCTCAGATTCTAGATCCCTTTCTACTTTGTAATTAAGGTCTGTAATAAGTGCTACAGTGTCTCTAAATTCTTGTTTCTAGTTATCACCTGCACCCAAGCATAACAAAAATGCTGCCTACACTGCTTGTCTGAGCTTTCTGGTATTTAGGGGAAGTGGACTTTGATTGCCAAAGAAAAAATAGGAATTATATTGAATATTTTATACTGTAAATCACCAATCCTGTAAAATATATAATTGCGATGCTTGTCTCCTGATCCATTTTTAATTTATCTAATTTTATTTGTCTCAGAGGGGAGCTGCTTCTGAAGATGAACAAGCTCACAGAAGCCCGGGACGCCTACCTCCGAGCCTTGGAGCTTGACCCCACCAACGCTGACCTGTGGTACAACCTGGCCATCGTCAACATTGAGATGAAGGACCCATCAGAAGCCCTGAAGAACTTCAACCACGCCCTGGAGCTAAACCCACGTCACAAGTTGGCGCTCTTCAACTCAGCACTTCTCATGCAGGAGTCTGGTGAGTGAGCAGGGTCCTCGCGGGTCCTTAAAAAATCTTAAATAAAATTTTCGATTTTTAAGGTCTGAAAATGTCTTAAAATCTGGAATTTACGATAAGGAGGTCTTAAATTTCATGTGGGACTGAGTCTGACTTGATTTTTTTCAACCGCAGTTTCACCAGCGCACCATCTGGGGGCAGCACTTCAGTGCCTTGCGAAAGTATTCGGCCCCCTTGAACTTTTCGACCTTTTGCCACATTTCAGGCTTCAAACATAAAGATATAAAACTGTAATTTTTTTGTGAAGAATCAACAACAAGTGGGACACAATCATGAAGTGGAACGAAATTTATTGGATATTTAAAACTTTTTTAACAGATAAAAAACTGAAAAATTGGGCGTGCAAAATTATTATTCCCCTTAAGTTAATACTTTGTAGCGCCACCTTTTGCTGCGATTACAGCTGTAAGTCGCTTGGGGTATGTCTCTATCAGTTTTGCACATCGAGAGACTGAATTTTTGCCCATTCCTCCTTGCAAAACAGCTGGAGCTCAGTGAGGTTGGATGGAGAGCGTTTGTGAACAGCAGTTTTCAGTTCTTTCCACAGATTCTCGATTGGATTCAGGTCTGGACTTTGACTTGGCCATTCTAACACCTGGATATGTTTATTTGTGAACCATTCCATTGTAGATTTTGCTTTATGTTTTGGATCATTGTCTTGTTGGAAGACAAATCTCCATCCCAGTCTCAAGTCTTTTGCAGACTCCATCAGGTTTTCTTCCAGAATGGTCCTGTATTTGGCTCCATCCATCTTCCCATCAATTTTAACCATCTTCCCTGTCCCTGCTGAAGAAAAGCAGGCCCAAACCATGATGCTGCCACCACCATGTTTGACAGTGGGGATGGTGTGTTCAGGGTGATGAGCTGTGTTCCTTTTACGCCAAACATAACGTTTGCATTGTTGCCAAAAAGTTTGATTTTGGTTTCATCTGACCAGAGCACCTTCTTCCACATGTTTGGTGTGTCTCCCAGGTGGCTTGTGGCAAACTTTAAACGACACTTTTTATGGATATCTTTAAGAAATGGCTTTCTTCTTGCCACTCTTCCATAAAGGCCAGATTTGTGCAGTATACGATTGTATACTGCACAGTTTTGTGCAGTATTTTATATACATTGTATATATTGTTGTCCTATGGACAGAGTCTCCCACCTCAGCTGTAGATCTCTGCAGTTTATCCAGAGTGATCATGGGCCTCTTGGCTGCATCTCTGATCAGTCTTCTCCTTGTATGAGCTGAAAGTTTAGAGGGACGGCCGGGTCTTCGTAAATTTGCAGTGGTCTGATACTCCTTCCATTTCAATATTATCGCTTGCACAGTGCTCCTTGGGATGTTTAAAGCTTGGGAAATCTTTTTGTATCCAAACTTCTTGTATTTAAACCTCTCCACAACAGTATCTCGGACCTGCCTGGTGTGTTCCTTGTTCTTCATGATGCTCTCTGCTCTTTAAACGGACCTCTGAGACTATCACAGAGCAGGTGCATTTATACGGAGACTTGATTACACACAGGTGGATTCTATTTTTCATCATTAGTCATTTAGGTCAACATTGGATCATTCAGAGATCCTCACTGAACTTCTGGAGAGAGTTTGCTGCACTGAAAGTAAAGTGGCTGAATAATTTTGCACGCCCAATTTTTCAGTTTTTTATCTGTTAAAACAGTTTGAAATATCCAATAAATTTCGTTCGACTTCATGATTGTGTTCCACTTGTTGTTCATTCCTAACAAAAAATTACAGTTTTATATCTTTATGTTTGAAGCCTGAAATGTGGCAAAAGGTCGAAAAGTTCAAGGGTGCCGAATACTTTTGCAAGGCACTGTATGTGGGTGCAACCTGCATCATTCCATAGGTGACTGACGAGTAGGTGATTCATGAATGCGTTGCGTTGATGGTTCGCCACCACGGCATTTTGGTTGAAGCGAAATCGCAAGCATGGGCAAATGTTTGTTTAATGACAATTGGTTGGAGGACAAAAAGTATCGGGGGTGGCTGAAGAAAACAGCCAGTAATCATGAAGGAAGCTGTGCTTTATGTAAAAAGACGGTACAGCTGGCGACAATGGGCCACATAGTGCTAGGGCAGGGCAGTATATCAATATTATATTGATATTGTGATATGAGACTAGATAGCATCTTAGATTTTGGAAATCGTAATATCGTAAATGGCTTAAGTGTTGTCTTTTCCTGGTTTTAAAGGCTGCATTACAGTAAAGTGATGTCATTTTCTTTGTTACCAGACTGTTCTAGATCTTCTATTATTTTTACCTTTACCCACTTAGTCATTATATCCACATTACTGAATATTATTTATCTTAAATCTCATTGTGAAGATATTTTGTTAAAGTGCCCATATTATGAAAAAAAATCACTTTTTCTGGGATTTGGGGTGTTATTTTGTGTCTCTGGTGTTTCCACACGCATACAAACTTGGAAAAAAAAATATCCATGCTGTTTTGAGTGAGATACGAGTTTCTGAATGTGTCCTCTCTTCAGTCTCCAGGTGAGCTGTTCAAAATCTACAGGGCTTTCTACGTCATTGGCCGAAACGAGGAGGCTAACTGCTAGCATGCTAGTGCTAGCTCTAGCATACTAGCGGTTAGCCCCCTCGTTCTCAATGGCAAAACACTGCTACAACACACACGAGTTCACCATAATCTACAAAAGAACTACTTACATGTCCCTATTCTGCAGGTATTGCACACAAAGTTGGAAGTGCGCCCTCATTTAGAAGAAGGCTCCTGGCTAATCCTGCCTTGTACTGACTGAAGTTAGAGAAACAGCTAGCTGATGTGATCTTACCTAGCTACTGCGCATGTGCGACTCCCAACAAAGATGGAACAGAAGTGAGATGCCTCACTCTGTAGCTAAAACAGACCTGAACACGCAGGGTGAAAAAAGGAGTTGCAGCAATGTGCAGTACAACAAATGTATGGTGTTTTTTGCGAAACATTTCGGCACAGAAAAAAAAGTCTGCAAGTGTTATTTCCTGTTGCTGGATTCGATGGTTGATATGACTGCAGAGACAGATACATTTGCGAGATGAACATTATTTTCAGGAGTTATTATGCTGCGTTGAAGCGAGCTGTCCGGTCATTGTTTCCGTGGTCAGAGCCAGAACCAAAGACGGTAGGCTAGGGACATCTGTGTCCTGTCAGTGCCGACAGCAATGTGTCCGAGCAACAGACAGATAACAAACATGTCAGGAATTAATGTTTAGTCTTGCTACACGTAATATCATTACATTTTATCAGCGGTGGAAAGTAACTATACCGTAGGCTACTTCAATTCAATTAGGTGCTTTTAATTGAGTATTTTCATTTTCTCCTACTTATTAGGCTACTTGTACGCCACCACAATTCAGAGTCAAGTAGGCTATTTTACATTTTACTTCACTATTTTATAGCTTTAGTTACTTTGCTGCTTCAGATTAATAATACAAAATAATATGAATAAATTATGATGTATTAAAGTGGATAAAGATGATAGCTTTATAGCTACCTGCCAAGTCATACTTCCGCTGTTATTTTGGTGAAAGTAATTCAAAAGTAACGCAAAAGTAGTGTAAAGCATTAGAATTCAAAGACTGTAATATTGTAATATAACTATTACTCTCAAATGACAGTAACTAGTAATCAATAATGTATTACGTTTTGGAAGTAACTTGCCCAACACTGGTCAGGGTTGTAAGGCGAATCAGCACTTGGTTTGTGTACCTGTCTTGAGCATGGTTCTGGTGAGCTGTGCCGCGCTACGCTTCGCCACACCATTCTGTGTCGCGCTGAACTTTTTCCTGTTTTTTTTGTCGTGGTAAAGTCTTACATTTTCCTTTTTTAGAGGACTTAAAAAAAGGTCTTAAAAATGATTACATTTCCAGTTAAAAAGTGTGCAGATACCATGGTGAGGTCTGTCAGGCCTAGGATTGGGCATCGAGAACCGATTCTTACTTGGAATAATTTAAAAAAATACGATTCCAGTGGAATCGTTTGGAGGATTTGGTTTCAGATCTGATCATGGGTTCCAAATTTAACATGCGCAAGTTTTGGTTTCCATAGCGGCCAGGCGCTCGTTGTGTTGCAGCCATGGAGCACAGTAAGCAGCACTCTGGTGTGGCCTTTTTATGTTGAAAAAGCCCTGTCAAACTGCAACCCACTATTGAATCAAAATAAAACTTTCCTCTTATTTGTGAAATAAGCATGTGACCCGTTTCAACTCCACCCCTCAAAGAATCGGAATCGATAATAACCTGAATCAAAAGGAAGAATCGCAATTGGAATCCGAATTGTTAAAATCCAAACGATGCCCAACCCTACAGTCAGGTCTGCAATGAAAAAAGTGAATAGTTCAAATCTAAACCAGTCTCTGGCTGGAGTTAACGTAACTTGCTAATTAAAAGCACTAGGCACTTCTTTAAGGCCTTTTTTACGCCAACTGGTATGAACAAAGGGAATAATTACCTGATGTTAGCTTTAGGGTGTAACCAGGTTCTTAACAATTGGCCCTTATGTGTAGTGAACCCATAGCTTTTCCAACCCTTTTTTTTTTTGCTTTTGTAAATCTTGCTGCAGTGATCAGGCACTCATTACGACCAACACATTCCTGCTGCAGGTTGATATATTGCAGAATATATATTTGAAGAGCACTTTGGCTGAAACATTGTATGTACGGTTGTTCAAACAGAACTGACAGAGATGAGTCATTTATGGAAAAATAATTCTTGCCAACAGAGCATGTTTACCTTTTCCATTGTGCTCACCTCAGCATGACTCTTGAACTGTCAACCTTTTTAAAAGAGCAAAGGTGAAAAAGGTTTCACTTCATGCTAAATAGTATTGCGCAACATGCTCCATGTGTGCCAAACTCATAGAGCCAGCTTCCTCCATTCTGCAGATTTAATTTTTTTAATTGGATGTATCACATTCTTGAAATGATTCTCTTCAGTTGCAGTCTTATGAACACATCATTGTCATGTGTATGAGGTTGTATGGACATAAACCACACCATTGTCTGTGTAATAAGAGAGTTTTAATGTGGATAAACAACACATGTAAAACATCACATGTAGATGTCATAAGATTGTTTTTACATTTTTACTGCATTCTCCAGTAGCTCTTAATCATTTGTATGGTCGATGGTTTATACTCAGCTATCTCAACAGAGTTCAGCAAAGAGTCACGTGACAAACTGCAGTAACCCTAAAGTAGGGGTGGTACGGTTACCAAAATCTACGGTTCGGTTTTAGGGTCACGGTTTTCGGTTCTGTACGGTTCTTGTTATTTTTTCTTTTAATCTTTAACACTCCAGAAATATACTTCAGCATATGATATATAGCTAAAATTAGCATATCCCATGCGCACAGTGGCAGTTCTATCTAATGTTTTATTTCCACTGTCATCATAGGTAACATGAAATCCAAAATGTTCCCACACACTAGACTTATACGATGCTAGCACATCCTCCAACTCCGGGCAGCCTTCCTCATCTCTCCCACTTGACATTTCTGCATGTGATGTGACCTGCAGCACTCCACACTCCACACACCCGAGGAGCGGTCGGCTCGGCGCCTCTCAAAATCTGATGAAAATCTTTTAAACTGACCTTTGTCGATCAAAAAAACAGACAGATTCAGCAACTATATGGCCTATTTCTCGCTTAAAATGTTGTCAGAAACACGTTTCGGTAAACTATTTTCGTGAAATACGAGATCGTATTCAGAACAAGACGCCATTGGTTTTGAAATTCGGGAGCAGCAAGAACCACGTGACGCGTTCGTCCAATCAGCTGCCATGTGTTGCGTTCGTCACGCTCATCCCCCTCATCGTTTCCTGTAAGTTTTTAACATAGGTGTCGAAAGTGGGCACTACGGCAGTAAGTAGTTAGTGCACATTAACAGTGTACTGACGAACCGAGCGACGCACACACGCTCCGAACCGAGACAAGCGAACCGAGCGGTTCGGATGTTTTTTCATGAACCGTACCACCCCTACCCTAAAGGTAGTGACACACCAACCTGATAATCGGCCGTCGGACAGTCTGGCGATGTCAATAACTCAAGTCTGTTCGGTGTGTTCCGTGCCGTCATCCGTCCGAGGAGCCGTCGGCCTTCATTTTGGCCGACCTGACTTGTTGGGTCAGAGGGCGGGCAGTCAGACTCCATGACCAATCTGATTGGTGGAGTGCTAACCCAGAAATGACGAGCGGAATGAGAGTGACTAAGCCTCTCAAAATCTGACGAAATTTTTTTAAACTGACCTTTGTTGATCTGAAATGAAGACAGATTCAGCAACTGCATGGCCTATTTCTCGCTTAAAATGTTTTCACAAACACGTTTTGGTGAACTAGCTTCGTAAAATATGAGATCGTATTCTGAACGAGCCGCCATTATGCCCGGTTGAAAAATCCGGAGACCCACGTGACACGTTCGTCCAATTTGGGCAGATTAGCGCCGTCTGCTGTTATGGAGACATATTACACGCTCAAGTCGGCGTCGCTTTGGTGTGTTCTGAGGCACTTTTTGGACCTTGGGGAGCCGACTGATCAGTCCAACTGCCTTTTCTGCCGGCGGGTTAGTGTGTCAAGGGCTTAACGGTCAGTACAAGCTCTCTTAATTATTTGAAGACATGTTTGGAGAGCTGGGTTGTTTGTGTCACCTAATTCATCTATTTTTAGATTTTCTGCAGCAGGTGGCCAGGTGTTAAAGTGGGCAGAGCTCCAAGAATGCCACGTTATTTTCTTCTCATTCCTCACCTTTTTACATCGGCCACTGTATGCGTTTACTTTCCTGAATTGCACCAATTGCCTCGGGCAAGTTTTTTTTTTTTTTTTTTTTTTTGGCATTTTAGGCCTTTATTTGTGACAGCTTTGAAAGGGGAGGAAGAGATGAATGCAGGAAAGTGCCGCAGGTCGGAATCGAACCCGCAGCCACTGCGTAATAGACTGAGCATTTAGCTATGGATGGGCACTCTACCACTAGGTCACCCAGTCACCCAACAAGCTCCACTTTTTTAATTCCCCCATTCTCTATGATCTGTTTTTTTAACGTGGTGGTGATGCATCCTCAGAGCATGGTTTGGCCCAAACTCTGACCTTGATTGTAACGTTGATTCAAAACATTAACCCTAACCCAGGCTTTAAATATCTGTAAGGCAAGACTATGTAGTTGAATATTAGTAGTGGATTATAAAAAAAATAAATGACACCTTATATTATGTCTGCTTTCTGTTGCAGGTGAGCCAAAGTTCTGGCCTGAGGCCAACCGTCGTTTCCTGATCTACGTGGAGGAGGAGCCTGATGATGCCAACGGCTACTTCAACCTCGGCATGCTGGCCATGGATGCCAATGAAAATGCCGCAGCTGAGCGTTGGATGCGTAAAGCCATCAGCTTGCAAGCAGGCTTCCGCAGTGCCCTGTTTAACCTGGCATTGCTTTACTCTCAGTCCAAACGTGAGATGGATGCACTGCCTGCGTTGGACGAGCTGCTGCGTCACCACCCAGAGCACATCAAGGGCCTAATCCTGAAGGGTGACATCCTCATGAATCACAAGAAGGACACGAGTGGTGCTAAAGCCTGCTTTGAACGCATTTTGCGCATGGACCCCACCAATGTGCAAGGCAAGCACAACTTATGCGTGGTCTACTTTGAGGAGCGTGACCTGCCGCGTGCCGAGCGATGCCTGGAGGAAACACTGACCCTGGCGCCAAACGAGGAGTATGTGCAGCGTCACTTAAGTATTGTACGAAGTAAAATGGCTGCCATGAGCGCAGCAGGGCAACCACTTACTTCAGCAGGGGGGGGCACCATATCGGCTAAGGAGGAAAAGCAGACGAGAGTTAAGGGGGGGGCAGAGGATGTTGCTGAGGTTGAGGAGGAAGGGAGGGGTGCTGATGCTGTTTTAAAGGGGGCTGGGAATGAGAAGAATGTGCGGAAATCCTCTACAGAAAGAGGTGGCGTGGGCATAGAGCAATCACAGTCTTTGGACAGCAGCCAGTCTGACAAGCGGACTAAGGGTAAGTCTACTAAAGAGATTAAAGATATAGAGAAAAAAAGGGCAGCTGCCTTGAAGAGACTAGAGGAGATTGAGCGTATATTAAGTGGTGATTGACATTGTCGTAATTTATAGCAGGACTTCTTTTATAGAGCGCTTTAATGCTCAAGGATAAGACTGCATTTCCCCCCTTAGAAATGTGTACTCTTAATCAGTTGTCATTTTATTCCTTTGATTTATTCATTTGTTTGCAGGCTGCTCAGCACGGCCCTGTTGAATTAAACTAATCATGTAAAGAAGGGAAATGTTGATCCACACTTGAAACTGATAGAACAATAAGCACAAAGCCAAGTTGGGATAATCTATTTAAAGCTCATGGCAGATGTAGATGCCAATATGTGTGCTTCATCTTCATCACATATCAAAGATCTGCAGTAGTTCTAAATACTAGTTTTGTTTTTCTATGTGTAGTCATTGTTTATCACTGGATTTTTTTCCCCCACTAAGAAGTGACTCACTCTTGTGTGTTATTGTTTTTTAAAACAATGATTGTATCGTGGACAATTAAAGGAAGTGACATGTTCTCCAGATTTCCACTCGACAGGATAATATCTGCAGAGTTGGCACCTCAAAATAGCCCTAATCGCACAGAGAGCAAAAATAACCCTCCACACTACATCAACACCAGGCTTATGTTCTGTTGTGTGCTATAATCTTTATTGATCCCACTAGACACTTCCTGCCACTACTACATCATCAGCCTCTGTACTCACAGCTGCCTTCACCGCAATTTCATTGTGATCCCATCTGAAGACTATTATCTCACTCTCTTTGTCACATTACCCCCTCACATATCCACGCCTGTCTCCCTCCCATCCTTTAGACACAACAGCCACAGATGAATGTTGTCCCCGCTTTTCTTAGTAAACTACACCATACACATCACTTTGATCAAGGCAACACCCATTTTATGTGACGGTCAACAATGACGCACGTTCATCCCCAACGCCAGGCTTCATCGTGTGTTCTTCATTTTCTAGTTCCTTCCCCTTCACAGGGGGAATTTTCACAGCACATTTGCGGAAAACGATATCCACATTCATCCTGCTCCACAGTGATGATGCTGTTTGGGCTTACTGGCACTAACATTGGGATGTTCCACATTTTCAAGTTTTTGTAGTAGCCTTTGTATTCACTTTCATTTACACTCGTGATCATGAGTCAAAAATACTCCTATCTCTCTGTAGTAACTACTATCTTTTAAGACTGATGTGGGAGAGTACACAAATTAATACTTGAAAATAATTTAGAAATGCTCAAAACTTCCCACTCGTTTCCTCAAGACCATTCTAAAACCCAGCGTCCGATAATTAAACAATCCTCTGCTCTGATTGAGACCACTTGAAGGAATAGGAGGCCAATAACAGATTGTAAAAAAACCTTTGTCACTGCACAATTGATTAACGGCCCTGAAAGTCATGAACTTCACATGAGCAGACTTGTGATTGTGGCTGTGAGGCAATTCATCACGTTCATTACAAAGCAAATGTACTATTCTTCCTTGCGAGCTGACATTAACGTCTTCACAGCTCCCGTTATATTCCTGTTTTGTTTTTTCTTCACAGTGCAATAATTTGTTTCAGTACAATGATACTCTGCTCAGTCCTATTCTTTATAGTGGAATTACAAGATAGAGGTTACGTAGGTACGTGCATTAGTAGCACTGTGGTGGTATTAAGGAGTCTTGCTATGCATTGACCTTGTTCAGCCCTGATATCCTATGTACATATATGTATCCAGTGTTATTTATTATGTTTATATGCACTGCGAATGCTGTAGATCTTTTTTGTTTACCACTTACAGTATGCTTTAAATTCATGGTGCATTATTTTGACTATTCATTTTCAATTTGTGTACTGTCACTTGTAAAACATGTCATAGATGTTTTTCACTTTTTAAACAACAGAATCATGTCAGTGTTAAACATGTATGAAATATTCAATCAACTGTCTGCCCCAGAAAGTAGGTACAGCTGTGAACGACAAAATCGCCTCATTTTACTGAGCAGCTGATTTTTGTACGATTTTGAGATTTCCTTTTTTTTATTTAATAGCCCTTGGTGGTGGGGGTCTAGGTTATTAAATAAAGTGAGAATACAACTCATTGTTTTTGTTCTACTGTCTGTTTGCAACCGATGCCTGCAGCGTTCCTGTTTGTGTGCTGCAGAAGTCAAGAATGTCAAGCCCAGTGCCAATCCAATTTAATAATCCCAAATTGGAATCCAATGTACCAAAAGTATGCCATTGTTAGTCTCTCTGACCAATTGCATTTCCGATGTAATGCAATTTACAAATATCTAACTCAGCTATCTATCCATTGACGTGATGCGACTTCCTGCACTGATGCAGTGAGTGTCTGTGAGGAAATGTACAGAAAACTAAAGGGTTTTGTTTCTAACAATGTGTTTTACTATGCTCTATTTACAACATTAGAGAAAGCTAAGACACATTTATTAAAGTGATTTATATGTACTCTTTGCCACGCTGTGAGCACCACAAAGGAAAGGTCATTGTATTGGGATGAATGCAGAAATCTCAGAGGTGGGTATCTCAAAAACCTTGACAGATAAAACCACTTGCATGGTTGGGTCTCTGTAAATGATAGTGTGGTCTAGATCTACTCTATCTGTAAAGTGTCCCGAGATAACTTGTTTATGATTTGAAACTACACAAAAAGTTTATTGAATTAAATACCAAGATTGCTTTTTGGCCAATGAGTCTCTTGCTCTCCATGTGGACTGTTAATCTTGTAATGTTGCCTAGAGATTCTGCATTAATATGCAGATATCTGTTTAGAGATTATTGACAGGGTAATCAATGTATAAAAACAGTACGGTAATTACTTTTTTTTTTTAATTATTATTATCTTTTGGGCATTTTAGGCCTTTATTTGTATAGGACAGCTGAAGACATGACCGGGGAGAAAGAGGGAATGACATGCAGCAAAGGGTCGGCGTCGAACCCGCAGCTTTGAGGAGTACACCTCTAGATATGGGTGCATGCTCTACAAGGTGAGCTACCCAGATGCCTTACGGTTATTACTTTTGAACAGTGTGGGAATGAAGCATCACTAAGAAGCTGTGCACTGTCCCTGTCAAAGAAATTTAAAAAAAAGTGTTGATCCAATGAGCTGAGCCAAAGCCAGATCTGTCAGCTTGACTGAATTAGTGTAACTAGTCATGCTACCAGTCACAATTGCCTCATGATGTGCTCTTATATCGGCATACTTTGCTTCAGGGCTTTTGCTGTCACACACACGTGCTGTGTTTTTGTCATCTATGTCATTTCTTGCCAGGAAATGGAGTATGTGAAATGTTGCATTCAATGTAAGACGTATGACATTCTGGGTTCATATCTGCTTCAAGGGTGTCAGACATTTTTTGATTTTCACTGCCATTTTCCTGTGAAAAAAATTAGGGCTGCACCTATTTTCATAATTATAATCATAATTATTCTGCCGATCAATCGATTTTATTCGTATATATAAATTGTCAGAAAATAACTTAAAGTGCCTACAACTTGCTAGTGTTGCCCGACCAACCGTTGAAAAACATATTCGAAACTACCAATTGTTAGCAATTAAATTATCAATTTAAAAAAAAAAAACGAGGCAGCAAAGCCTGACATCTGAAAAATTTGACATTTTTGCCTGATAAAGATTCATTATTAAAATTAGAATCCTAGCATTACTGCTTTCAATATTTGAGAGCTTAAAATTCTAATAATTTATCAGCCGATATTCTTTGTTTTTTTTGTTTCGTTTTTGTCACTTAGCACTGAAAGTTACAACCAACTGAACGTTATGACTAATGCACCATTAGAGATAAGCCCTGTAGATGTAACCGTTTATGCCTAGTATGGAGTAAGCGTAAATTGGAAAATCAGACTAGCATACATGGTAATAATATAATAAGGGACAAAATAACAATCACACAGCCAGAAAAGAAAAACAAGGACAGCAGAGCGTCAGAATATATAAACAAAAGGCATGAAGACTACAGTCGTCCTTGACTAGACAAAACCACCAATCGGAGCAACGGTACGTGCCCCATCGTCTTAGCGACCATCGGGGCCAGCTGATAAATTCAACTTTTGCCGAATACCATAGGAAGAACGGCAAAAACGTCTTTCCGATCGACAAATGCCTTGATTGCGGTTCTCTGTTCCTCTTTTAACCCTTGTGTTGTCTTCCCTTCAACCTTGAAAAAAACACTTTTTTCTGACATTTTTGACGCCTTTTTTTTTCCAACGTTTTAAATTTTTAAATTTTTCTTCTACACATTTTCAGCGCTTATTTCTACGTCCCATAATTTCTGATATAAAACGGGTCAATGTGACCCCAGGTCAACACAAGGGTTAAAATGAATGTGCTGTCGATATCTTTTATAACAGAAGCAATGGCGGAATCTACACATCTCAATTATCCAGCGGCAGCCATCTTTGTTGTAAACTAATTCAAGCCAAGCGCTCTTTGGTGACGTGGTTGATTATGTTACTGCTGATCGTCTGTCCATCATCGTATAAAGCCTATCCTGACAATTTGATTGGTCCAAACAGCTCTGGTTCAGGCATAGTTGCTCCACAACGGATCAAGTCCAGACCGAACTTCCCGACCTCAAATGTTGTGGGCGGGGCTAAGTTTGACTGCCATTCAGGCTAGGCTTCTGCCTATTTGAGTTTTGCCTCCCCTCTACTACAGCATGTGTTGGACGGTGTTGTCCCCCACCCTACGGGTTAACCTCCAAGTCATCCCCTTCCACTGCTGGTGCTGATAGCTCTGAACCGTTGATGTCGTTCAATCCCGCAGAAGTGGGGGAATCTTCAAAAATATCAATGATGGTACTGCTGTATATGTGCTGTATATAGATAACCTCCCCCTGTCAGTGATACCGATAAATCCTTTTTGGCTTTTTATGTTTTCATTTCTTCCTCACGTCCTTAACTGTCTGCAGTACTCCATAGTTTTTATGCTCTGGATACAACAACCCTATAT
The DNA here is from genome assembly GCA_023566125.1 of Zingel zingel. Lineage (NCBI taxonomy): Eukaryota > Metazoa > Chordata > Actinopteri > Perciformes > Percidae > Zingel > Zingel zingel. The sequence continues at coordinate 6,899,524 of CM042320.1, read as the reverse complement.
ATTTTCTTATTTCTCCAGTAAAATGGATTTTCCTTTTATTTTGTTTAGTGTTATCCATATATTCCATGTTTGAAATAAATCACAAAGTTAAATTTGCCTTGCGTAATTAGATACAGTATATTATCATTAAATAGCTCTGTGAACATTCAACAATAAATCAGGGACCGTGTGTGTGTGTGTGTGTGTGTGTGTGTGTGTGTGTGTGTGTGTGTGTGTGTGTGTGTGTGTGTGTGTGTGTGTGTGTGTGTGTGTGTGTGTGTGTGTGTGTGTGTGTGTGTGTGTGTGTGTGTGTGTGTGTGTGTGTCCGTTGTCCAAAGTCATAGAAAACACCAAAGTCATAGAAAAACAATTCTATGACAACAGAAAGTGAGAGGAAGAAAATATCACAGTAGCACACACAGTGTGTAATTGACAGGTACCAGATACACCAGGCCAACACTGAGAAGGAGGAGCTTCTACCCTCATGCTCCTAGGATCGTAAAAGAGGACACTGTCTATGTATTTTATATTATTTCACGTAATTGATTGAATTACTCATGGTCCAAATTCAGCTGTGAGCTTTTGAGAGTCTTATTAGTGTTGGAGTGGAATGGCAATGGTCTGAGAAACAAGCAAACGTGACTCAAAAAGTATGCTGGACTGAATCCTCAGACTGATGAGGGAAGCCAAGAAATGTGGGATCACTTTCTCCTCCTTTGAGTAATTACTTTTTGTGTGCCCTTGATGAAAAACACAACGCAGCCGAGATTAAATCTTCCGTTGCGCCTTGTAGCACTCAAATATGTTGTTTATCGACTTTTTATTAACTAGGGGGAAATATTTGTTGAAGATGTTATCTTCAATGGTTGTATTACTTTAAAGTATGTGCATGTATAGAACGGTAAGCCTGAAGCTATTCACCAAACAAAGCTAATTTCTGCTGTCTTTTTCATTTTAATGTAATTAAAACCTTAGTATATAAGTCTGCAATAGGGCCCTGTTTTTTACAGCCTTGTAATTCAGCCTAGGTAATATCACTCCGCTGCTGCTGTAGCCTATACTACCAACTACAGGGAACAAAGTATAACTATTGCAATGCGATGCAAAGGTAGTTTTATTCCTAACATTATTCTACTCACAAGCCTGCAGGTTGTGGGGGGGGGGGGGGAACTCTGACTGTTGTTTGTGCATATGCACCAAACAAGAGTTCGGAGTATTCGGCCTTCTTGGAGACCTTGAATGGAGTCCTGTATGGGGCTCCAGTGGGGGACTCCAATGTCCTGCTGGGGGACTTCAACACGCACATGGGCAATGATGGAGATACATGGAGAGGCGTGATTGGGAGGAATGGCCTCCCTGATCTAAACCAGAGTGGTTGTTTGTTGTTGGACTTCTGTGCTAGTCATGGATTGTCTATAACAAACACCATGTTCGAACATAGAGATGCTCATAAGTGTACCTGGTACCAGAGCACCCTAGGCCGAAGGTCAATGATCGATTTTATAATTGTTTCATCTTATCTGAGGCCGTATGTTTTGGACACTCGGGTGAAGAGAGGGGTGGAGCTGTCAACCGATCACCATCTGGTGATGAGTTGGGTCAGGGGGTGGGGGAAGACTCTGGACAGACCTGGTAAGCCCAAATGGGTAGTGCGGGTAAATTGGGAACGTCTGGAAGAGACCCCTGTCCGACAGACTTTCAACTCACACCTCCGGTGGAGCTTTTCGTGCATCCCTGTGGAGGCTGGGAGCATTGAACCTGAGTGGACAATGTACAAAGTTTCCATTGCTGAAGCTGCGGCGGGGAGCTATGGTCTTAGGGTCTTAGGTGCCTCAAGGGGCGGTAACCCTCGAACACCGCGGTGGACACCGGTGGTCAGGGAAGCCATCCGACTGAAGAGTCTTTCCGGGATATGTTATCCCAGAGGACTCCGGAGGCAGTTGCAAGGTACCGAAGGGCCCGAAGGGCTGCAGCCTCTGCCATGAAAGAAGCAAAGCAGCGGGTGTGGGAGAAGTTCGGAGAAGACATGGATAAGGACTTTCGGTCGGCACCAAGGTGCTTCTGGAAAACCGTTCGCCACCTCAGGAGGGGGAAGCGGGGAACCATCCAAGCTGTGTACAGTAAGGATGGGATGCTGTTGACCTCAACTGAGGAGGTAATAGGGCGGTGGAAGGAGCACTTTGAGGAACTCCTAAATCCAGTTAATTCGCACTCTATGGTAGAGGCAGAGCTGGAGGATGATGGAGGATTGTCGTCAATTTCCCTGGTGGAAGTTGCTGAGGTAGTTAAACAACTCCACAGTGGCAAAGCTCCAGGGATTGACGAGATCCGTCCAGAAATGCTTAAAGGTGTGGAGGGGTTGTCTTGGTTGACACGCCTTTTCAACATTGCGTGGAAGTCTGGGACGGTGCCTAAAGAGTGGCAGACTGGGGTGGTGGTTCGCCTGTTCAAAAAGGGGGATCAGAGGGTGTGTGCCAATTACAGGGGTATCACACTTCTCAGCCTCCCCGGTAAAGTCTACTCCAAGGTGCTGGAAAGGAGGGTTCGGCCAATAGTCGAACCTCGGGTTGAAGAGGAACAATGCGGATTCCGTCCTGGTCGTGGAACAACGGATCAGATCTTCACTCTCGCAAGGATCCTCAAGGGAGCCTGGGAGTATGCCCAAATGGTCTACATGTGCTTTGTGGATCTGGAGAAGGCGTATGACCGGGTCTTCCGGGAGATATTGTGGGAGGTGCTGCGGGAGTATGGGGTGAGGGGGTCCCTTCTCAGGGCCATCCAATCTCTGTACGACCAAAGCGAGAGCTGTGTCCGGGTTCTCGGCAGCAAGTCAGACTCGTTTCAGGTGAGGGTTTGTCACCAGTCCTGTTTGTAGTATTTATGGACAGGATATCAAGGCGTAGTCGGGGTGGGGAGGGGTTGCAGTTCGGTGGGCTGGGGATCTCATCGCCGCTTTTTGCAGATAATGTGGTCCTGATGGCATCATCGGCCCGTGACCTTCAGCACTCACTGGATCGGTTCGCAGCCGAGTGTGAAGCGGCTGGGATGAGGATCAGCACCTCTAAATCTGAGGCCATGGTTCTCAGCAGGAAACCGATGGAGTGCCTTCTACAGGTAGGGAATGAGTCCTTACCCCATGTGAAGGAGTTCAAGTACCTTGGGGTCTTGTTCGCGAGTGAGGGGACAACGGAGCGGGAGATTGGTCGGAGAATCGGTGCAGCAGGTGCGGTATTACATTCAATTTATCGCACTGTTGTGACAAAATGGGTTTCCTCAGGAGGGTGGCTGGCGTCTCCCTTAGAGATAGGGTGAGAAGCACAGTCATCCGTGAGGGGCTCGGAGTAGAGCCGCTGCTCCTTCGCGTCGAAAGGAGCCAGTTGAGGTGGTTCGGGCATCTGGTAAGGATGCCCCCTGGGCGCCTCCCTAGGGAGGTGTTCCAGGCACATCCAGCTGGGAGGAGGCCTCGGGGAAGACCCAGGACTAGGTGGAGGGATTATATCTCCAACCTGGCCTGGGAACGCCTCGGGATCCCCCAGTCGGAGCTGGTTAATGTGGCTCGGGAAAGGGAATTTTGGGGTCCCCTACTGGAGCAGCTACTCCCGCGACCCGATACCGGATATACGGACGAAGATGGATGGATGGATAAACATCCTATTAAGATGATATAGGTATAGTATGTGACTGATTAAGAAAATCACATTTTTATGGTTTGTATTTTTTAATGAAACTACTGTCTCAAAGCTACTTATTTAAGTTCTCTAATTTCTAGATTGGGTCTCAACATTTTTGATTAGCCCTACTGTGACCTTTATAAACCTCAAACCTAAATATTTTTAAGACACTTTTGTTTGACTGAGTCATTTATCGTATTTTGCAATAGGCCTCGCCTGAATCAATTACTGTTTTATTTATAAAACTATGACACATCTGTACGTTTTCTCTGCACTGTTTAGAGTACTTTAATAAACCAGTTAGTGCGAGAACTTTTCCGACTTTTAGTAGAACATTACATTGAGCATATTGATTACAGAATTGTGAATAAATGGATTGCTGAATCCAAAGTACAGCACACCGGACATTGGTTTATTTTGCCCAGAAAACACATCTGAAACAGGTTCACCCGTTCACCCCTCAGTGGCTTATTTATAAATAATTATGTTGTTGTTGTTGTTGTTGTTGTTGTTGTTGTTTTTATTATTATATTAGATTATTAAACTGTATTAATATATTATACATATATATATATATTTGTTTTGTTGAAAGTCACTACAGATATGACTACATTTTTCTGTTTGTGTGTGTGTGTAGCTGTGTAGTGTGTTGTATCTGCCCCTTCTGCATGGCTCTTCTGCAAATATGATGCTAAAACAATTGCTAATGTATCAAAGCAGCAATGAGGATTGTGTAAACCCGGCCTGTTGGCTGGTATTAGAAATGTGTGCGCTAGGCTACTCAGAGTTTTATGGTGGTGTTGTATCGGTAACAATAGTATACTGAATAAGGTAAGTTAGTGGCAGCTATTTTGCTTGTGTTTAAAGGCATTTAAAGTGGCTATATATGTAACTTTCTGTTTGTGTTGATTCTAGCAGCCGCTTTGGACTAAAGAGGTAGTGTTTTTACCACACCTGCTGTCGAAAAGCTTTATTGCCCATTGTTGATTACTGAGTTAGCGTTAAATATTTTGCTCGGACAGAAAATCATTCGTTTATAATAAGAGAATACGTTACAGATGCATCGTTGCATTTAAAGTGTTGCATACGGTTATTTATTATTTTGGATTTATCGTAAACTAAACCGCGTATCACTGTTACTGTGTCACATGCCAAAGCATTAAGAGTTTGTAGTAGCAACCAATGTTATAATAACTTTGATTGATATAGTGCATTTCATGAAACCCAAGACAATTTACACAAGTAGAGGGGAACAAGGGAAAGGAAAATAGTAGGCCAAGTCAACACAAACACGGACTGAAAAGAAATAAAAACCGGGCGCTAAATGGAAGGGGGATGTAATTTAATCTAGGCTATTGGCGTATAGAGTTGTCAGTCTTCCTCTATAATCCCATTCGAATTTCATTTGTTATTTTTTTAAATATTTGATTAATATTTGAATCTTAAATGCTCAAATGCAAATGAAAATATGTACTAGACTACTCAGGCTAATGCATTGCCATGCCACTATAAGCATGTGGTTGTTGTTCCACGTTCTGTACACTAGAGAGACTTCCAACATCAGCCTGGCCTTGAAGGGGACATACGTCATTGAGCATTGCATTTCTGGCACGCTGCTCTCTGTTTACATTATTTTCCACCACGCACACAGCGACAAACACAAATCAACAGAGAATTCTGTAATGAAACATTATCTAACAAGTGTAGTGAAGCGGGCTCTGTTGTAAAGGCTAACGTTGTTCGGTTACCGCAATGACATCATGTTAGAAAGCACAGCCGAAACGATATGTCATAAACTAAGTAACAATAGTGTTAGCCACGATGCTAACGGCATTGATAACTAAGCCAAACGGTGCTGACACTACTATTTTAGTGATTTATAAGCAACCTGTTTCTTGCAGATTGTCACGTTACTGAGACTACAGCTGTTAGAAGGTAATATATGAAGTCAAAGCTAACTCTGCCAGCTGTAGGGCAGCTGACATAGTCTTTAGCTGTCTCCATGAAGCTCTAGCTAAGCTCCTATAACTTGCGATGCAGTTAGGAAACCAGAACGAGCTAACTATTAATAACATAAGCATTTTAGCTTGGTGGAAATCGATTTTAAAGTCATGTTAAAACTATTTTATGGAGATATAAAATATATACTTCCAATTTCCAGCTGCAGCTTGTCACCCCCTTGTTTACATAGTTTTTATATAATAGAGGAAAGGTTATTTAATGAGGGCTCCAGTGTGTCATTGAGACATGATTTCAGGCCCGCCCTAAAAAATATTCCTGGGCACAGAAATGGTGAAAAACTGTTTAATGGCCAAACTCCACAATTGAGAACTACACATTTTACAGTATTTATTTATTTATTTTTTTTACATTTTCTAACATGTAAAATGTGTTTAGAAAGAAATAACTGATTTTGCTTGATCTGATTTTAACCAAGCCTGACCTGACATTGGTGTTACAACCTTTTTCAGGTCTCTGTAAGTTAGAGGATCACACTAATGGTGTTTTTCCATTAGATGGTACCTGCTCGACTCGCCTCGACTCTACTCGCCTTTTTTGTTTTTCCATTATGAAAAAAAGTCCCTGGTACTAGCCAACAGGTACTTTTTTTAGTATCACCTCCTTCGAGGTTCCAAGCGTGCTGAGGTGATACCAAAAGGTGACGTTAAAAAACCTGCAGACTACTGATTGGTCAGAGAGAGAATCGTCACTAATCACTGCGTCATCATTGCTAGCGACAGACGGGGGTGTCCTGAACAAACCCCCCCCCCATTTTTAAATAGTTTAGCCAGCGGTGTTTGTTTTGCTGCCTCCAGCTTCTTTTGAAACTAAATTTGTCTTCTGGCAAACAGCCACATGCCGACAAACAACAACACACCTTCGACGTTCTGTGTGTGTGTCACGTTAGGTCACGGCAGTTTCCTACGGCGTCGCTATGATGACCAGCCACACTCGCCTCACTAAATCTGCAATGGAAAATGGAGGACGGGGCGCCGCGGTCGAGCCGAGCAGAGCTGGTACTATCAGTGGGTAAGCACCATAAGAAAAGCAGTTGGTAGGATGTCTTCATGAGGTCTGCTGTCCAGTTTCCCAGCAACCATCAAACAGTAGTTTTGCTTGTTTGATGAAAGGCCACTGTTGTCACTTGTTTATTTACTCAGCCTGATACCTTTGACCCCGGTACATTTGTAGCTCATTGATGAGGCCCACGGCAAACAAGGCAGATAAGCTTATTTTGGGACGGCAGCCAACCAAAAGGACTTTTAAGTCTTTGAGCTAACATGACTTCTCACCTTGTCCTCTTTAAAGCAGAGTTTGCCATCTGGGTGCATGGCTCCGTCTGGCCCCAGGTGGTAGACTTCACACTCAGATGCAAAGACAAAGATATCTGAATATGCTGTGTGAGGCAGGAGACTGCACACCAACAACAGAATTCTTGTTTGCACATCCAATATGATGGCTCAAAAAATAAAGTCGTGCTTACCAGAGATGAAACTGAAAAAAAAGTTTTAAATTATTTATTTATTACATTTTAGTTTTTTGTTTATTCATTTATTTAAATGTACTGTGTATTTAATTATTTATTTATTTTCATTATTATTTGTATGAGGATGCCCACAACAACAGCTTTAAGCAAGAAAAAAAATTGCTCAAAAGCACTCATAACTTTTTTTAGTCTATCTAACTATCCTTTTGCTGTCGTACATTGATAATAATAAAAGTGTGTCTTGACTAGCAGATAACTGCAGTGGTTACTGTGTCGTTAATTTTAACGTGACTTACCAGAAATGATGTTGTCAGTGACGCCGCCTTCACACTGGCACTTGAAATCAGCTCCGTATTATGCAATGCGCCCCCAGTGGACATCATACTACACCGCTTAAAGCTTTGGAAGCGAGTAGGAGAAAAATGGCGGAGAGAGTAGAACGACTCATTCTGTCAGTGTCCGAATGTCCAATTCTCTATGACCTCTCATCTGAGGACTGTAGAGATATAAACAGAAAGGCTGCTATGTGGAGAAAAGTTGCCCAGGATGTTGATATCTAGCTAGGTAAGCTCACAATTTCTCCAACTTCGGCCTGTACAAGACAGGATTAGCCGGGAGACTTCTTGTAAATGAGGGCACACTTCCAATTTTGCGTGGAATACCTGCAGAACAGGGACATGTAAGTAGTTCTATACAATTTATTTTGTAGATTAGGGTGAATTTGTGTGTGTCGTAGCAGTATTTGCCATTGAGAACGAGCTAGCATGCTAGCGTTAGCATGCTAAATCCCAGAAAAAGTGATTTTTTCATAATATGGGCACTTTAATGCATCCGGATGACCAACGGACCCGATTTTTTTTTGCACTGCACTCGTTCGCATCGGTTCGGACCCATTCGCATGCAGTCTGCGAATCTCCATAGGAAATGAATGACTTCCGGTCGTTTCACGACTGTATCTACTGTGCCAATGTGAAGGCAGCGTGAGTCTCTGACATAGATGTATAATAAGGTCTCGGATCGAGCTGTGAATTTTACAGTGCATGTTGCCTAGCATGTCTGTGTATGAGCGTGCACGCGTACAGCGGGGTTGGGGTTTCTTCGGACCAGACCCCCTCCATTTTGGTTTCAAAATGGTGAATTTCGCCCAAAGGTGAGGAGTTTGCATGCCTGATAAAAACAAATCAGATGAAGCAATTATGAAAATAAGTTGGTTGCACCCCTAAGGACTACTGCTGATCAGATAACGGTTGAGACAATGACGAGAACATTCGTGCAGCTTAGAAAAGAGCAGATTCATCATTGTGCATATTCAGTATGCATTATTCCTGTATACATGCAAGACCTTCAACGAAAAAGAATATCGACTGAGATGTTATTAACAGAAGATGTACTAACAAAGTTTCTGTCAGCACACTGACAGAAACTTTGTAACAAGCAGTATTTCATGCATATGTCAATGATGAATTTATTTTAGACAAAGCAAAAGAGTCAGCCAAGTTTTTCTCTCGTGCTTTCATCTCAAGTGATGACAGGCAACACTTACCTTCTTAGACAAATTATGATGATGGCCTCATGTATGTCAGTACTTTGACACAACAAAGCTGTGCAAAAACTTTTCCCTATGTGATTTTTCTTTCTGTCTCAAGTGCTTAAGTTAAAAGCTGTCACACAGTGGAATGTCAGTGAATACACGTGTTGCATGCCCAAAAGTCTCTCTCGATGAATCACATGAAATATCACTGATTCTTGGGAATTTGGATAAAACTGGTTTTAATTTTGAAAATAAAAAGTTAGTTAAATTACAAAATCTGAAGGTATATCATTATAGACCAAACTCTTGGCTGTTCAGCAATGTATCGGTGCAACCTCCTCATTTTGTATTTTTATTTTGTGTTTTTCCAGTTATTACTTTGTTTTTGTCAACACTGTCAGACACAATAAAAAGCAAGTTATTTTTTATTTGGTCTAATATGGATTTAGAATTTTTAAATCATTATCTGGCATTCATAGTACACATATGCTGTTAAATGTTGAATATTCACTTTTGTTCATTTTTTATACTGTTTCACGTGTACTCCTTTAATAGATCTAACATCATACAATGTTTACTTTAAGTCTAAATAGAAAAAGTAATGTTTTTTTTATTTAACAAACATGTTTGTATTAAAAGAGACTATTACTTTAATAACTCAACAGCACTGAAGAAACATATTGTAAGCATATTCATTTAAAACAAATAAAACTCCCTCTGATGGTGGTGACTTTAGAACTGAGGGTGGTGACACTAATCTGGTGACACTGGCCTCATAACAACATACAATTCCAAAATGTATACCACACAAGTCAATGGCTTCTTGCTTAACAACTTTATTTAACTGTTGGGTCCAAAAAATAACAATCCTGAGCATGCATATTATGTGAAGAGTAGGTTTTTGTCACCACCGTCAGGTTTTCTGTCTGACGGTGGTGACAAAAACCTCCAAATGGTCCTCAACTGAGGCGACAATATAATTGTTGATCACAATAAATACTTGTTCATGGCTGTGGTTCGGCCGCAGCCTCGAAGCCGAACCACACCCGTGAGGATATCGTATATACGTCGGTCTTTGGTGTTTTTTGCCCCCAACGTCAGGCAGCGCAGCAATGGTTATGTTTAGGGTTAAGGTCAGGGTTAGCTGCCTGGAAGGCGCCGTTGGAGGCAAAAAACACCATCGAACGGTGACGTCTGATGGTGGTGACAAAAACCTACTCTTTCACATGATCTGCATGAGTTGCTCACATTAACCATCTTGTTTCCCCTTTGTTGCTAGCTACTTCAGACTTCTTCTTAAAAAGTATACATTTATGTTATAATCTAATCTAATATTTTTTTTATACAAAAAAGATGGTGTTGACATGTTAAGGTGGTGACTGTAGCAGTGTCCAAAAATATGAACAAGTTTAAGAGAAAATAGCAAACTTAAGGGATCTTGAGTGATCTTGAAGAATGCAGTAGAGCTGAAGGTTTGAAAATGGGGTCCTCTGGAATGTAGCTGACCTTGTCGTTATCTGATTTTATTGCTTTTTTTATAAATATCTGACGGTGGTGACATATATGTGGGACACATTTTGAGCAACCACAAAATAATAGTAAATATTGTTAAAAACTTACTGTTTGTAATTTTATTTATTATTTTAAACACATGTACTCTTTCATGTGGTAAATATATTATTTAATTCAATTATTACTTTTTCTTTTTAATTAAGTTGAAATGATTATCTTCTATCTGAGGACAACTGATTTTGTAATGTAATAAGGCAATGTGCCAGCATTTAATCATTAAATTAATAAAAATAAACCTATAAAAGAACCTTACATATGTGCAAAGGATCTCCTGATTATAACCTTGATTATTTTTATTCATGAAAATGTTATTCATTTCCAACAGAATTAGCACTTTTCTTAGTGGGACATGTTTTTGCCAAAGTTTCAAGAATCAGTGATATAATTCAAAGTAACTGAAACACTCCATCATTTTAGATTCCAACAAGTTCAGCGTCAGAAATTGGGAACAACTGTTAGAGGTACTGTGCTGTATGTGTCTGCAGACAACTTGGGGGCCCACTCACTTGCTGAGAGTTTTAATGTCGACAAATTTTGCCAGTTTTGTTTAGCTAGTCGGTAAGATATTGACATTCAAGAGGTAAAGGAGAGAGTATTTCCACTCTGGACAGTTGAAGCTCACAAACAGGACCTTCTGGAATTAAACCGACGTCAGTTAGTTTCCGTGAATGGAGTAAAGAGTGACTGTGTTCTTGATAGACTTTCTCATTTCCACACAATCCAGGGCTTCCCCCCAGATTTTATGCACAACCTTTTTGAAGGAATAGTGCCACAGGAATTAAGTCTATGCATAAAGTCTCTGATATCCAAACAGTGCTTTACAATAGATGAGCTGAATTCCATCATTAAATCCTTCCCTTTCAAGTTTACAGATAAAACCAACAGACCTCATCCAATTTCAAAGTCTTTTGCATCGAAAAAATCTATTGGTGGAAATTGCCACAAAAACTGGACACTATTGAGACTTCTGCCTCTGATGATCAGTCACATTATACCAGAAGATGACAAAACTTGGGGGATTCTATTAGATTTGAAAGAAATAGTAGAGCTTCTAGCTAGTGGACATTTTTCAGAAGAGACATTGGCATACTTGGAGTGTATAATCTCTGATCACAGGTGCCTATTTAAAGAGGTCTTTCCTGATTTCCACCTCCTGCCCAAGCACCACTTCTTGGAACATTATCCCGAACTGATTCGGAGATTTGGTCGCCTGGTTGATTTCTGGACTTGATTAGATTTGAAGCTAAGCACAGCTTTTTTAAAAGGGTGGTGCATGATTCTCACAATTTCAGAAACATCTTGCTCACTCTATCAACAAAACATCAGCTTACTTTAGCTTACCATCTAGACTTGCCAAGTCTTTTCAGACCTGATCTGGAAGTTGGACACACTGCAGTTGTTTCACCTGATGCACTCGAGTACTCCATGAGGCGGGCTGTAGAGCTGTAATATGGAAACATAAGTCTTGTGTCTCTTGCGACCCATGCCTGCCTTTATGGCACAAAGTATTCAGAGGATATGTTTCTGTCCATGGGGCACACCAGTGGCCTGCCTAACTTTGGGAAGCTGGTTAAAATTGTAGTTGTGTCCAGCAAAGTGTCTTTCTTGATAGAACCATATCATGCATGGTACATGGAGCACCTGCGGAGTTATGAGTTGATGAAAAAACAGTCTTCTGAACTGGTGATTGTGGAATTACGTGAACTAAATGGATATCAACCCCTGTATCCATACACAAAAGCAGGCAAACTGATGGTGACATCAAAAGTTTGTTTGCTTCATTAAGGTATAGTTGAGCTGTTATTTTACTTTAAATGGCGTGTTCCTCTCCTTCCTCTGAAAAACATGCAGTATGTCCATAAACGTAAAAACAGGTTTTAAATAAAATGTGTATGAATGTTCATGTTTATTAATGTTTCTTTATTGTTCATTTAGTCTTTTCTTACATTCTTTTTTGTCTTCATCACCAGAGAAGTCCTGAGAGTTTCTTAATCGCAAGAAGATGCTGTTGCATGTGATCATTTCAGCACAGGACATTAGAAAGCTCCGCTTGGACTCTGTTCCAGATTCAGTTGACGGCCTGAAACTGGTGTTGAAAAACAAATTGCAGTTACGCTTTTCATTTGACCTTCAATCTGAAGATGTGGATTTGAAAGACTTCTGTAACCTCACGTGTGTTGACAATCTACCAAAGGACAAGGTGACATTGCAAGTCGTTTTCTGCCCTGTCTCTTCAGACTCAAGTTTGGACACTTTTAGCTCTGCTATACCATCATCTCTGGCAGCATCCTCTTCAGCTCATTCATCATCTCCGACGACATCCTCTTCATTGAGCAGCCAAACAGAGTGCTTTGCAGGTCAGCGTTCACAGCAATGGCCAGCTCATTTTCCCATTCCCACCTTCTCATATGATGTTGAGCTAAGGCTCAGGCAGGGCAATGGTGCTTTTAGAGAAAGTGGAGCACTTCTCTAAAAACTCAATAACCTGTCACACAAGCCAATCTGCCAGTCTGAGGACACAGATCGTTGAGGTTGAAGTTAATATTAATGCAATATGCACCTTGAGACAGGTCTCCGCTGTACGTCACATGTCTGACAACCAGGGTGGGAAATTAACTTTTTTGCCCACCAGCCACTGTGACAGGTGGATGCTCAATTTTACCAGCCACTTAGCTTTTTTTACCAGCCACTTTTTCCAGAATTCAAATGTATAAAAAGTGCACTAGCATATTTTGAATTGCTTCAATACATTATTTTTTATTATTAATACATATTTTATTAATATAGGCAAAAAAAAGTGATGTGAAAAAAGCCTGCGAGACCATGGTTAAATTGTGTTTGGTCAATCGTAATCTACAGTAATTGTAGGCCTACATATTTAATGAAGAAAAAAAATATTGACTCATCTCTCAGTAACATAGCATTAATCTCCCTCCAGGATTTAGCAACCTTTTTTTTTAGATTGTTGAGGCCCAAAATGCCTGATTTTGCCGAAGCTTTTGTAAAAAATTTCGATAAAAGTTGCGATGTATTTTTTTGCAATGAAGTTGCGAGAGACAGTGAAAGTTTTTTTTTTTTTGTATAGTTCTTTAAAAAATAATAAATGAAGAGATGTGAGGTAAGCAGCAAAATGTTGTTCAATGATACAAAAACTAATTCACAATGGGCATGGTTACACATAATTTCAGGCATCTTCTGTGTGGATACACTATATAGCAAAAAATGTCTAAAGCACAGGCACCTTTTTGTTTTTGCATGAAGCTAACAGATCCTGGGGAGGACGTCATCAAGGGAATGGTGATTGGAATCCTTTTGGTCGTTGAAGATGTGAAGGAGCCCCTTCCAGTTTCCTACAACAATGTTGCCATCGTCATCGAGGAAAAGATTGTCATGCGTCATCTCGGTGATGTACCCAACGCTTTTGTGAACCTGATGGGCCTGCTGTACATGCTGAACCTTGACAATCCAAAAGACATGAAATATACTTTTGAGGTGATCCAGCGCCTGTTCATGGGAATCGGGTCTGAGATGTGCACTCCCAGGGCCCACTCTCTAAAGAATAAGCTGCTCAGTTAGAGGGATGGCTCAGGAGGATGTTTCTGCATTTGGCCCTGAGGAAGTGTTCTAATTTGTCCACTATGTAGTAAGAGGAAAAGAAATGTAAAGCCCTTCTGTGGGTCACAACAGTTTTTTATGTTTTTATGTTCTAACAGATCTCTATTGCTCTCTGTGGAGGAAATGTCTCTTGCAGACACTAATTTATATTTTATGTTCTAGAGCAAACATGAACAGAGTGGAGATTTCAGTAATGTTTGAACGTGTTAATTTTCTGGCTGACAGAGAGAAACATTTTGTATGTATATCTTACTGCATTTTACTGCAACAATGCAGAACAGTTTGAAATATCCAATAAATTTCGTTCCACTTCATGATTGTGTCCCACTTGTTGTTGATTCTTCACAAAAAAATACAGTTTTATATCTTTATGTTTGAAGCCTGAAATGTGGCAAAAGGTCAAAGTTCAAGGGGGCCGAATACTTTCGCAAGGCACTGTAGTTGCCCGTTTTGCATTCAACAGCAGCACTTCATCATAGCTGGTTCAGCACTTCACAGCACTTTTCTATTCGTTGAAGATGCCAAATGGACACACAGCCTCAAGGTTTGGTCATGCTTGCATTTGATAACAAATTCAAGTCATGTGAATAGAATCATCAAGGATTCGATCCTTAAGGCACAGTGTTGTAAATCTGTGTGAAGCTTTCCCGCCAAGTTCAACTTAAGTGAACTTTGATATACCCTGATTTGAAACTGATAGCACACTGTGTTAACAGCATTGAGGCTACAGGTAATGCAATATTGCAATGTTGGAGTATGAAAAATACACCAGATAAGAAAGAAAGCTATCACTTGGAACTGCCTCAAGAACTGCACCAGATTACAATCGATGGCTGACATTATAGATGATATCCTGATGGAGAACATCACATGTTAGGTTAAAATGGATTATTTTGCAAGTCTCAGGAAAAAGGGATGATATATAACTAAAAAAAAAACAAATAGTTATGTTGGCTAAAGTGAATGTGGACTCGTTCCTCCCTTATTTTATATTCTCTGTAGTTACACTACTGTAGGTATTTGGTCATAAACCAGACTATACTACATATTGGTGGCTGTATTAGAGCATCAATCAAATGGGCATAATGGTCAATTGCATTGTCTTGTATATACCGATTCAGCTTCTCCATGTATATATAGGTTGTTTTAAACCCACTAAAATATGACCCGTTTCATAAATTAGCGCCCCTAGCGGTAGCAGAAACAGCAGAAACATCCACAGGAGCGTTTTCCAACCTCATAAAAAAAAAAAAAAAAACAGAGAACGTAACAGTTGTGGTTTTAAACACTAGTCAATAATGTTGTAAAAGCTGCACAGTTTGGTTAGGTTTAGGCCAACACATTGTCACTCCCATCACGTAAAACACGGATGCTTAGTCAGGTGCCTTTGGCATTGTTATTGACTATATCTAAACGTGCTTTATCTAAACGCGCTGGGTCTGGACTATTGGTGTCACTTTTGATGCAGTTAGGTTAAGGAAAAGATCGTGGGTGGGCTTATAAAAGATACGTTTCTGTGACACACAGGACAAGAACGGGAGACTTGGGTTTAAGTAAAGAAGAATGGGACAGTTGGGTTTGGAAAAGTGACAGGCGAGACGCAAACTCCGGTGGGGTGGGGTGAAAGTCCTGTGTTGTTTGACTCATCCACCACCCCAACAATCCACCCTATGTGGAATTTTGGGTTTTAATACTACTCTCTACTGTTGTCGCTCTTAATACTACGTCATTTTCAAGCGCCGCGGAGCTACTGCTCTGCCCGGTGTGTTGTACACACTCGCTGAGGGAGGATTTTTGCATGACCAAGCACCCGTATTTTATGAGTTCGGAGTGAGAACAGTTGTTTAGGCACAAAAACTACTTAGTAAAGTTTAGAAAAAGATTGGAGTTTGGGTTAAAACCAGTACATCCGTTAGGTTAACTCACTTATGGGTACGCATGTGACGCAGAACGTGACGTAGTTCCTTTTGTTTTGTAAAGCTAAAAAAAACTCCTCACCGTTTACTTTTATTTTAAACAGGACACAAACCCCAACCTGCCTCCTGCTGTCTGGCTGCAAATATACTTTTACATGATTATTTTCTTTGGTAACGTGTTATTTGTTTTCATTTGTCTGGTTGTTTTGATAGATGAATCAGAATCAGTTTTGGCAAAGTATACTTACATACACAAGGAATTTGACTTTGGTAGGTGTTAACTCTCTATACATTCAACAAATAGACATGTAAACATTCAGTAGACAAATAGTAATATAGACACATACTGTACAATCGAGACAACAATATACATATAGGCACATATCAACATAATATACAAAAATACAAATATACAAATAAGACATATCAAGACAAGTACACATGTAGTGGGATGTAAAGTGCAAAAAGTAATAGTGCAAAATAGTGTGCAATATGCATATTGGAATGATAGGTATGTAATGTGTAGAGAAGAGGGTGAGTGGCCAAAGTGGGGATGGCCCTTTAGAGTGATGGCAGTGGGAAAGAAGCTGTTCTTATGTCTGGTTGTTTTTGTGTGCAGGGATCTGTAGCGCCTGCCAGAGGGGAGGAGGTAAAGAGTGTTTTTAGTATGTGTGGGGTCTTTGGTGATGTTCTCTGCCCACTTCCTGGTCCTACCAGTGTACAAGTCCTGGATGGAGCGCAGGGGGGCACCAATTGCTATTATATAGCTATTGCTGCCCCCCACGGAAAAGCTATTATATAGACAAATAGTTTTCAGGCAAGTTCTGGTAGAAATTTAGCGTCTATGTCCTCTAAGCCAGTTGGAGAGATGTATCATTCCTTTAAGCTTTGTCAAAATCTGATCATGTACTGGACAAGAATAAAAGACCTCCTCTGTACATTAATCATTTATTGTAGGCCATTATGGAATCCCACCCATGTTGTACATCTGTTAATAGTTAAATGTTGAACTCTTAAAAATAGCTATTTCAAACTGTTGTGACTATACTTGGCAAGATATGCTTGGCTGAAGTGCCGTCAGGCATGACACTCTGTCCCCAGCACAGTTCAAAC
This sequence comes from Zingel zingel, assembly GCA_023566125.1. Lineage (NCBI taxonomy): Eukaryota > Metazoa > Chordata > Actinopteri > Perciformes > Percidae > Zingel > Zingel zingel. The sequence continues at coordinate 6,882,640 of CM042320.1, read as the reverse complement.
CTCCAACAATCCTCCAAAGACAGCTATCTCTCTTTCTCAAATTTGGACACTTTGATACTCATTAGACTGTGACTAAATACATAAGTCAGTAGTTTCTCGAGGAATGAAAAGAAAAGTGTGGTGATATCCCACTGACAAGAAGGAGTTACATAAAAGGTTTCACATTGTAACTACAGTATGTGCAATTTTACCATTATATAGGCTGCCATGAGTGACATTAAACTTTGTGTGAGCAGAAGCACTGTTGATTTAGTTTTAAATTGTGTTTGAACCTGTAGAGGAAAGTTAAGATTAGTGAGTCAGGGTGCTGGGTATGTGTTTGCCACTTCAAAATTATTTGACTCACTTTAAGGTGAGTGTATAAGGTAAGGTAAGCTTAATGTAAATATGAGAACAAGCCATGTATACCTCCTTTTTTAAACCTATACCATAGGGAATCTTGCCACTGACAGATGAGTTTATTTTCTTTTATTGCAAATTCCTCCTTTTATTCCTTCCTATATTAAACTTGTTATGAACACAGGAGGGACCCAAATGCAGGCAACAGACAAGGTGGTGGTGGTAAGAACATATTTTTTTTATTGTAAAGGAGGATCAGAATGTTTAGCTGACAACTGGGAATTGGAATCCAGTGCCAGTGCTGAGAAATAGGGATAGTGGAGGCCGGAGCTTACCACAACTATCACAATTTCTTTTTCTTCTTGTAAGAACATTTTGTCAAGGGACCACTACAGTCAAAACATAGTTTTTTCGTGCACTGGTTAATTTTGAGGTTTTAGGCTATTTTGCTTCCATGACATATGTATTATTATAACATGTTGTAACGTCTTTTAGTGGAAAGCAAACATCCAAAATATACATTTAGGTGTTTATGTTTTACTTCACCTTGCCTATTTGCTTTTGTGGATTTCTCCATAATTCAGCAAAAGTTAGCATTAAAAAATGCCTCATTTGCACATTTCAAAAAACAAAAATAAATTGTCTTATTGTGATGTAGTGTCTTGCAAAATACATTTTTAGGCCATTTTCTCAAAGAATTAGTTTAGAAAGTTTACTCTTTCAGTTAAACCAACCAGATCATCACCTCCACCAGACTCCATCGGGGGGATATTCCTATATATCCACGGCCTCTATACCCCTTATAAATTAACGTTGCGATGGAGTCTAATCCCCAAAGACTCTAAACATATCAACTTTTTATGCACCATGTTCATTAAACTTATTTCACTTTAAATGAAGTCTCTCCTGATTGAAATATGTCAACAAGGTGAAACAGGAAATGCAAATTAGTGCATAAGACAAAAATATAAAATACAAAAAAAATATTGTCCTTATCAACTGAGGAAGTTTCATGTTGATATTTATTAGTTAAAATGTTTACCCTATTCACTTGTAGTGTCTCCCTTTAAAGCATGTTGTAGTGCAAAGAAAATGTATTTTTAATCAGTGGTCAGACAACTCCAGGAATATCTTCAAAAATAACTACAAGTTTTTGTAGACACACATTTTGTTTTCTCTCCTATTAAAGTATGGGGTTGAAATGTTTCAAGTTAATCTTAATACAACACTCAAATGCCTGGAAGTAGGTTGAGAGAGTTATTGGTTGCTGTAATAACTCCTCTGATCAATAATATTGATCTCTGTAATGCATCTACTCTGTAAAAGGAAGACAAATTTGTTGACAAATGAGTTATTACAAATCAACTGCGTATCTTGAAAAAGTTACTCCCAATTGTTTAGACTTGGATTAAAAGACACACCAAAGTGTTGGAAATGTAAGACAGAGGATGGTCAATTACTTCATGTCCTATGGTACTGTGATAAGGTCCAGGAATTCTGGACTGGGATACATGATAACCTATGTCGGATTGCAGGGACCCAGGTACCATTCAGCCCAAGACTACATGTTCTAGGAGAAGGGTCAATTTTAAGTGGGATGGATAAGCACACAAGAAGTTGGGTCCAAACCAGTTTAATGATAGCCAGACATATTCTTCTGAGAGTATGGGGAAACGAAGAGAAACGGTTTGCAAGATTAAGTTCAGATGGGGAGGTGATGTGTCCATGTAGTGAGATGTATGGTCTGTGTTAAAAATAAAACAAAATGTCAATCATAAAAATGAAAAGGTTACTGCCTTTTAGTATGAAATTCCCTGTTTGTGTTTCAAACAGAATTTGCTAAATTTGAATTTGCTCAGCGAGTCTGGCATCGAGCAAAGATGCTCGTTAACTATGCCCTTGTAGCGAGCTGCACCAATCACATCGGTATATCTGATATAGGTGGGCCAGAGTTGAGCTAAACAGATGATGTGTCATGGTTGTGTATGTTCTGTTTCCTTTTTTTTCCTGTTTTATTTTGAAGTCTGTCTTTTCTCCCTGGTGGTCTTGTTTTACTTCCTGCTTTGTGTTTTCCCGCCTTTTTTGATTGTTCTGCCTGTTTCGCCTGTTCCTTTCCTTTGTGTCACCTGTTCCTTGTTTAACCTCGTTACCCTGTGTATTTAGTCTCTGAGTTTCCTTTCTGACTTGTCGGATTATTGTGTGCTGTTTGCTGTTATATGCTGTCTCTGTTCTGTCGTGGATTCTGTTTTGTCGTGCTATGCTACTCTTGCCTGGTTTGGTATGTACTCAGTGTTCCAGCTTGTTCCATGTTCCTGATTTTTGTATCATCTGTATTTTTGGGATATCTTGCCTGTTTTTCAAAGACTCTTTCTATTATTAAATCTTTTGAATGCAACTCGGCTCTGTCTTAACTGCATTTGGGTCCAAGCCTCGCCTACATTCGCCTCAGCCGTAACAGACTAATTCGACCACAATGGATCCAGCAGTTTTTGAGCCTCACCTTCACCCAGTGGACTCTGATTCTGGAAAATTCATGATCTGATTTTTTCACTGTCTGTATGAGGAGGACCCCGCCCTTGCTAGGCACCTGATGGAGGTGTGGTGGCAGGCTATGGAACAGGAATTTGGCCTCCCTGTCTTCAAGCCTGTTTGTCCTCCAGAGCCTCAGTGAATCTGTCCTCCAGAGCCTCAGCGAACCAGTCCTCCTGAGGCTCAGCTCAGCCTTCCAGAGCTTCTACAGCCAGAGTCATCAGTGCTGTGCAGAGACCCAGAGCCTGTGTTGTGCAGCGGCCCAGAGCCTGTGTTGTGCAGCGGCCCAGAGCTCGTGCTGTGCAGCAGCCCAGAGCCCGTGCTGTGCAGAGGCCCAGAATCCGTGCTGTGCAGGTCCTCAGAGTCTTTCCTCTCGGCTGACTTCTGCCCCTTGTGTCCTGTCGGCGGCTCAACTGACTCCTGCCCCCCGTGTCCTGTCAGTGGTTTGGCCGACTCCAGCTCCCCATGTTCAGTCGGCTGCCTGACCGACTCCTGCTCCCCATATTTTGTCAGTGGCTCGGCCGACTCATGTTACCGTTGCCTTGTTGCTGGACCCTGTTCCAGTTGCCCTGTTGCTGGACCCTGGTCCAGCTGTCCCGTCGTCTGTCTTCCCCTGCGCCACTGGCCTGCAGAGGGGTTTCGCCTTCGCCGACGGCCGCCTGACAGGTTTCGCCGACGGCCTTCAGAGGAGTTTCGCCTTCGCCACTGGCCTCCAGAGGGGTTTTGCCTTCGCCGCCGATCTCCAGAGAGTTTTCGGCATCATGCTTGACCGCCAGAGGGTTCTCGCCTTCGTCGTCGGCCTCCAGAGGGGTTTCGTTTTCGCCGCCGGCCTCCAGAGGGGTTTCGCCTGGCCGCCGGTCTCCAGAGGGGTTTTTGCCTGCGCCGTTGGCCTCCAGAGGGGTTTCACCTTCGCCGCTGCCCGCAGCCTCTGTTCCCGGACTTAGCGGCCAGCAGTTCCCCGATACCCGAGTTCCATTGTCCTCAGTTCCCCAATCCCCGAGTTCCACTGTCCTCAGTTTCCCGATCCCCAAGGTCCACTGTCCTCAGTTCCCGAGCCCTGCTGTCGCCTGACCAGTGACTCTATTTTTGTTATCCCTTTACCCTCCTTGACTTTTGCTCGCCCCTCCTCCGGCCCCTCGAGTTGGTCCATTTTCATTACTCAATGCCAGACCCTTAATCTTTCGGATTTAGGTCTGGATTTCCAGGCTAGCGTATACCTGCGTATCACATAGACTAAACCACTGCCCTATACTACCCTAAAATTAGTTTTAATATGCAAAATAGAAATTAGAGGGAACTTTGTGCCTTTGGAGAATGAAACAAAACAAAATACTGTAATAATTTCATGATGAAAAATGAGTAGATAACTTTCACAAAAAACAAAAATGATAATAACAGCAAGTTTAATGTTTCCAAAGCAAGCACCTAGCAGCAGAAAAACAGATAGTAATCTGTTTTAGTACTGTGTTGAAGTTGACCTATACAAAATACAAATGTCACCAAGTTCAGATTTCACACGTTTGTAGAAGTTTAAAGTCAGGTTCATCACTTGGACAGCACAAACTTCTGTTGTTGACCCGAATGTTGATGTATTACTTGTCACTGGCGGGGTCAGTGCAAAACAAGCCAAAATAAAATTGGGAATGAACAACAAGGCTGACTGTCTTTCTTTGAGTGGTTTCAATGTGATTCTGAAACATCAAAGTAGAAAAGATTTTCTAGGTCACAGGCAAGCTAATTCAACACAGAGCTGCCCAGTCGGGATGTTGTCTCCAGCAAGATGAGAGGGCACATTATAAATCCTTTTTACCACAGCCAGTTTGACTGATTCCAATTCCTGTTCTAATGCAAAGTCGATGTTCAGCTCTTCTTGGTGAGGGAAGCGAAGCAATCATATGATTCAGTCAGGGAGAGATGGAAATGAGGAAATGTGCAAGGAGGGAGGAGAAGAGACAAATGACTCAGAGAGGAAAAGGGAGAAAGCTAGAGAGGTCACGGAAGAGTTCTCGATATATTGATATATTTAATTTACACATTTTTCCTAATCCGTCAGAACCAGAATTGTAATTGAATGGTTTATTGCCAAGTATGTTTTCAAATACAAGCTATTTGACTTGATGATTTGGTGCATAACAATAAATGCAGTGCAAAGGTATAAAGGCATAACATAAAAAAAGAACATTTACAATAAAATATGAAAAATGTAAGGCTACATGAAAATCCTGATCGACTCCTGACATTATGCGTTACATTAACGTGCATCCTTACTACTGTCTGCTTTTACTTATACAATAATTTGTACATTTCTGCACAATTGTACACATTAAAACAGACACTTTAATTCAATATTTTTCATGTAGTGCCAGGTGCTGTAAAGTAAACTATTTTATAAAAGCAATAAGACACTTGAGACCCTGGTTCAAAGGGATTTTACAACAGCTAAGGGGGGTTGTTAGCACAGCTGTTGTAAAATCACTGTAAATCAGTCAGTTTAGTGCAGGCCTCTTTGCTCCAATTTCTTTTGACTAAATTCCCATCATTGTTCTGGCCCAGTGGTTTAAAAAAAAATCAGACAGGCCAGTGACCAAGCCACTAAATATAGTTTTTCTCACAGAACACAAGGGGGTCATTTGAAAGGGAAATTGCAACATTAGCCTTTCCTGCCTCTTACTGTATGTGCTGCACACTGCTACAGTGCAGTGATTCAATTTTAGTAATCTCTGCACAACAGATGGGCACAAGTGCAAATGGTTTACAAGTTCTCAATCCAGATTTATTGTATATTTATATAACCTAGGGAGGACTATCAAAGCCTTAATAATATCATTAGTGTAGCATGGAGACTGTACCATTATCCTTATTTTCAGTGTTTCTCTTGATTCAATGAAAAAGCTGACTAAATTGACCAAAATATTCTTCTTTAAAACCATTTATTTATTTTTAAGTTTACAATCAAGCCACAACAATACCTTAAAACATAATGACTTATTTTGAAAAAGTGTCCCCATAAAAAGAAATACAATGCTTTTGTACACTTGTTAAATTAGCTGATCATAATGTAAATTAGTGAGCCAGTGGTAAAGCTCATCTGCTCACCCTGACAGCCACACACCTCCAAAAATATTAACTAAGCTCAACACACTTACCTGAGACTCTCCACCTGACTGGCCCTGGTCTCCCTGTTCCTCAGATCTTTCTGTCTCCTTTGCCTGTGACATAGTGACGTTAGTATTTCCATAAGCACCCATTCTTATAAAGATGTTACCAAATTGTCTTGATATGAGGACTTATTGTACTTACGTGGCGTTTTGGTGTACTGAAAAAGGATCTTATGTCTGTTTTTCTTTTCTCTGTCATTTTATCTGGGCAACAGTAACACAAATCTTTAACGTCAGATGTCTAAATATGAGTTAGGTTCATGGGTTCACCACTCGGTCATATTATAATTATAAAATGATCTTGCGTCCTCCACATAAATATTAGGTTTTGTCTGGGACCGAGGATATATATTTAGTTTATCTGTGTTTTAAGCCCCCGACGTCTGCTTCCAGGCAGCGCTGCCTGGAAGGTACTAGGATTAGGCAATGGTTATGGTTAGGGTTAAGGTCAGGGTTAGGTGCCTTGAAGTCAACGGTCGCAGCGCTGCCTGGAAGGAGACGTTGGGGGCTTAAAACACCATCAAGCATATATTTAACTGAAGCAAACCTACTGATCTGCCACTTAACATCATATTGAGCAAAACACAACTGTAGATCTTCAATATTAACCCTATCAGTTCACACACATACCGTTAGGCTTATCGCCGTGTTAATGTTAGTTGTAGTGGGTGCATTTCTATCCAACAAATCTATTAAACAAGCTAGGTAACGTTACATTATATTACACTAGAGGTTAGATTCTCTGCCCTATCCTCGGGGTGGGCCCTTGATCAAGCATTTGTGTTTTTTTAAACATTACTTTATTAGCCTAATTGGGTGGGGAGAAAGCTATGCCATAATCATGCGCAGTGTCTCCTCCACTCGCACACATCAAACTGGTCCTACTGTGCTGTATTGTGTAGCTTATAAGTGCAACATGGAGCTTGAAGGTGTAAAGAAAAAAAGAAAAACAGGAGAATTAGCCTACCTTTGCTTTGAGCAAGTTTGGAGGAAAGTCAGAGGTATGGAACCATTTTAAACAAGTCATGGGAAGTGACAACATATGTGTTGGCTTTGTCAAGTGCATTAAGTGCAGCACGCTGCTCGCCTATGACAGCAAAAAAAAACGGGGACGACGAACAGACACATGAAGCAGGCTCGCCATGGCAGAAAAGATAGTCATCCTTCAATGTCCTCTTTTGTTACTGCTCCAAGCATACCCCTTTTAAACAGATTTCTGCAGTTCAAACAACTCAGAATTGTAGTTGTGAACGTCAGTTAAGACGGGCCACGTATTAAAACATTTTTGGGGTTTAAATCGGGCTCGGGCTCATAATTACAGTTAATGTGTCGGGCCAGGCCGGGCCGGGCTCGGACACAACGTGCATGGGCTCAGGTAGGGTCGGTCTTCATTTTTTGGGCCCGATCTAAGCTCTGTATTACACTAACAAATCTAACTTTTTTGTCATGACTTATTTATTAATTACTCAGCGTTATTTCTATTTGAGAAAAGAACAACTTCATCCGATGTTAATGTGAATAAAATAGCCTTGACCAACCTACTTACTACATTCCACAATTAATGTACTGTAGCGATTCTACAGTAACTACCAGTATGTTTTCTCATTCTCTCCCCTTGAGTGGACTTGTGTGTGGGTAAAGCAGGCAGTGGAGGGGGAGTAAAAATGTTTCTAAACTTAAAAAGCATTTTTGGGGGTTTGTATTATTTTACTACTTACACAGATATTTTATCATTATGTTATTTACAATACACAGCATGGTTTTTAATGATATTTCCCCCCTGAACTAAAGTGTACTCTCGATTTAAAAGTTTACAAACTGGAAACAGAACATTTTAACAGGAAAGACGTTATAAAAACAATACACAGCTGTTTGCTGGGTGGTATTATACTCTGAACTAAATTAATATTGGCATGTTTGTACAACAGCTGTCAAAATACAGTATATGTAGCAGACATGGAATGAAACACACAGTAAGAGGAACTGTATTGTAAGGTAGGTTCCCAATGTGGGAAGGCCCAAGAGTTGAGTAGAGTGTAGTTATTTACAAAATTGATTTACATTTATAATGAATATATTTATTAAATCAATAAAAAAAGAGTATTTATTTATGTCAGAATGTATTTTTGGACATACTTTATTGATTTTGTTTTACTTAAAGCTGCTTTTTTCAATATTTTTTTAAATTTTAACAATATAGTTGGTTGTAAAATAGTCGCTCCTGATGAACACTAAGAGAATGATCACCCTACAGTGCAGTTACGCTCAGCTCTGCAGAGCTGAAGTAACGCAAAAGGCCATGATAGATTGACCATATATAATGAATTTGCAGTCATTTGTGCAAATGGAATTTGGGCCTCATCCTTAAACATTATAGTAATGCAGTCCAGTCCATATGGCCAAATGCAGGACAAGGACCTCTAGTACAGTTCACAGTCAAAGTGCAAAGCCTCTAGGAACAAATTAATTTATCCTACTGCATGTGTGCATATTCTTTTACAACTTCTTGCAGGATGTGAAGTACTTAAAGACTGACAACTGCAGACAATCTGTTAATTTCTCTAATTAGGAAGGTATGTTGTTTAATAAACCATCAACTGAACATTTAATCCGATAATTATGAAGACCGTTCATTTCCAGAGACACATGACTTAACTGCATTACGCTTTGATAAAATATCCATTGAAGCCATTTCACATGACAGGAATCAAGTGGTGCATTCAGTAAAGGTATGCTGGGCCAGTGATGAATCTCCATCATGGAAGTGTTACATGAAGAAGGACAAAGTTTTTGAACAACAGTCGTTTGTGTGGTTGATTTAGAGCAAATCAAAGCAACGTTTAACATTCATTATTTATGGCAGAAAGTTAAACATTTTGAACTCCTGTTGTAACTCTCAGGGAACAACATTGTATCCATGTCAGAGCATTACAACACACACAGTTAATAATCATATTTTTGATTTATGTGGAATTAAAAAAAAAAAAAAAAGCAAAGGTTGTGGGATATTCATTTGTTTACTAAAGCACTATGCCCAGGCTGTGGTTTAAAGGGATTTTACAACAGCTAAGCGGCATTGTTAGCACAACGCAAAGCTGTTGTAAAATCACTGTAATCAGGGTCTCAAGTTTCTTATTGCTTTTATAAAACCATTTACTACATATACAGTACCTGGCAATGTTAATAAAATAATCAGACAGCAACAAAAAAATGCAATAATTTATTGCCAAGCAATGTATTCAGTGACATTTAGCAGAATAGTTGCCAAGCGAAAGACCATCCACAACTATTATGCTCACGTTTCCCTAGCTGTCGTCACTTGCCAGTGATATAATTTTGTTATAGTGTAGCCTGGTTACTTGCTGAGCCAGCCAAGTCTTTTCCAATCCTATTGCCAGGCAAGAATGTTGATATTGGACAATCCTGGAAAACCCTGGATTACATTTAATGAAAATCTTCCATCCAATACAACGTTTGAAAATTCTCACTTTGAAACATCTAGCACAAATGGGGGCGACGCCTGCAAGCTAGTTTAGGCAGGTAACTCGAGCTGCACCACTGTATACACATGTGACACGCTTCACACTCTGAATAATTTACCAAACACACCCCATCAATTTGGCGGTCATTTTAAGCTGCTCATTAATGGTGATGCTACCCTGCTCCCGTATTGCTGACTGCTCTGTAAGCCCCAACACCACCCCAGCCTCCACCTGCAGGCTCCAGCCAGGGGGAAGCTACTTTATCATCACTCCCCAATATCTCATGTAAACCCAATCTGCGGGGAGTGATGAGATCTGAGTCTGGCCACCAAACACAATATTTTGCTGGTATAATAAACATTTAAATTGTGAGTTGTCTGACTGAACTATGGTATGGTCAGGGTGTGATTTGTGAAAAAAGCAGGAGGGGGGGGGGGGGATGTTGCAATAATTTAATCCCCCTTTCAATACCATGGATATAGTGCCACTCGGTCAGGCATGCCAAAACACTTATTTATGAACTTTAATACTCAATGGAAAATAATCTCAAGATGAAATAGCATCCTCCCCGTCAAATCGCACCCTGTGTATAGTAAGGGTAAGGTAAGGGTTAAGGATTATGATAATGTGAAGTAAACTATGGTTAAACTATTTACAAACGTTAATTGCAGGTCTCTAACAGGATGCAAACTACAGAGGCACTCTCATTACTGCACTGGGCGTAGATCTTGACGTGCTGAATTGTACAATATTAGTGTCATTTCAGGGAATACTGGGCTGGTTCATTCACATTAAACAATAATTGCATGTTTTTCTTTATGGACCTGGCTTTGTGCACAAGGAGCATTGCAATTTTATTAGAGGAAAGGGCCTTCACCAAACTGTTAACACACAGTTGGAAGCACACTGTTGTCTAAATTAGCATGATTTGCTTTTATCATTATGATTGTTTTGGAACAGAGGGGCCTATTAAAACCTAACGAGCCAGAGGCGAGGCAAGGCAGCTTTATTTGTATAGCACATTTCAGCAACAAGCCAATTCAACATGTTCAATAACACATTAAAGAGCAGTTCAAAACATTCATTAATGAGAATATAAAAACAGCTGAAATAGAATAAAACAATAAAATAAAAGTTACAGTGCAGTGTAAGAAATGAACAATTATTTTTTTAAAAATGGTGCCCAAACCACAATGCCCATGGCTGCCAGTAGCTCCTCACAGGACACTGATTAGTTCAGTTAGCTGGTAGTTCCGACACAAATGCATTACTTAAGCAAGATTCCCGCATGATCTCGTAATATTGCGAGAATCCAGCTGTCGTGCAAGGTAACCAAACCTATTTTTGCATTTTATAACTCATGAACTAAGTAATCATCATGATTGTAACATTTAGATAATAATCATTAAGGTTGCTCAGTCAGCCATACTTACTAACTTACTAATTACAGTAGGCCTTCATCTTCTGGTATAATAAATCATTGTTGGTGGTGTCATTATGTCCTGTTTGATCATTATATACCAAACCGAACCATAGTTACCAAATGTGTACAGTAATTCTGATTGAGGCATCATAGACTGTCAGCCCGTGACTTATTGTTTGTTAGTTATTTTCAGTGATGTAAAATTAGAGCAGTCCAGATTATTATGGGATGGATTCAAATATAGCTGATTTGTCAGCTAAACATTCATTCTGTGAATGGTACTCCAGTAGAGTATAACAAAATAGGTTTAAGGTAAGTAATGCTGTTAACGCCTAATTCCTACCCTGCCTGTCATATAACTTAAAAAAGTAACATCAGACAAGTTTTGCCTCTTTTAAAAAAAATAGTGCATATAGCTACTATTAAAGGCAGAAAAAAATCTCCCCGGGGGATCATGCCTCATGACCCCCCCTAGGTTTGGGCTGATCCCCGAATGTTTACTACTTCTGCATTCGCCTCTGGGTGTATAGGCTTCAGTCAAGCTCAGTTCAGATTCCTGTCCTATCCACTGCTGCAACAGACATTAATGTGTTCCTCATTTGTCAAACTGTTATAATAATCATTACATGTTTGTAAGTGATTGTGATTGCATTTTGAATGGAGCTTGTAATGGTTTACAAGTAAGTACAATGGGAACCATTAGACTCCAGTAACTTTAATGCATGCATACTGTACAAACTGTGCAGGCCTACAATTGGAAATTTGAATGTAGATTATAGACTGCTGTCTACGGTGCTTGATATAGAGTATATAAGTACACCATTGTCTTGGAAGTTGTAAAATCAAAGCTATTCACACATTCTTGAGCTGTGACTATAATGCCCTTGGCATCGAGGAAGACGGAAATTCAACCAACCTTTTCAAATAAGATTCCCATGATTTTATGATCACAAGTCTGACAGCTTTATGAATCAACTCATTATTTTAAGCCAAATACTTGATTTTACCCACGTCTTGGAACAACATGTTAGGCTAGGCTTTTATTATAGCCAGATAAACCTTCAGCTATACAGATGGTAAGTGTGTATGCCTCTGTTTTACAGAAGCAGATACAATCTGGGATGGTCTAAAACAGTACATAAAAAGACAAGGTGGCATGTAATCTGCTGGATGGATATAAATCCTTAATCCCAGATGAGATTTACAAGATGGACAAGATAGTACGCCTCTCTCTCCATCCCAAACGTTTAGTTTTTTTGTTTCTTAGTTGCTCAAAAAACACCAAAAGCAAGACTATTTCAAATTGGAGCGCATGTTTGATATTTATTACAAATAAAATCTAGTAAAAATGAATCATCGTGTTTATTCGTCCAATGACTAATGGGATGTAACATCTGAACTGTGTTAAAATGAGCCGATTTTCTCAGTAGAAATATTAGTCGTTAAGTTTTATTTTATCAAAGACTGTACTGTTTGACACTTGTTTATCACTTTCACATCCTTAACCATCTTCACCATCCAATGTTGGCCACACATAGCCTTTTTTCTCTGCGGGAATTTAACTAACCATAACGTCAAACACTAACAGCGAATGTTCTTTTTACATACAATACAAAAACATAGGATTCGATGGTACTTTGTTTTGGGCTGAGAATGACTATCTGTATGTAATGTGCGCAGTCACGGAAGGCTTGTATCATGTGGATGCGCAAATGCAAGAAGGATTAAAGCAGAGAAAAACAGACTGGCACTTCGATTAGATCACAGGCTTGGGTGCTAAGTCAACGCTCCCATTTCCTTAAAAAGGGGTCACAGCAGGACCTGGTCAGGTGGCAAGATGTTTAAGTCACCCCCGACTTTCTCACAGCACATCCCTTAAAGTGTGTGAGACGCATTGTCCCTTTTACTTTCATATCCTCCAGTCAACTTCTTAAGTCTATTTTGATCTAGAGGGGAAACTTCAGTCGTCCACTGATGCAGTTTAGCTTCTGGAATGAAAAAGGGAATTAACAGTCCTCAGAGAGCAAGGCAAAAGAGTCATAAAAGTGTGGGGTTCCTGTTGGTGTCTCAACTACTGTCAACTATGAGTCTTACCAGAGTCCAGTTCTGGATGAGTTCAGGAACTCCCCAAATGTCATTCACAGCCATTCACGCATAACTTTGAGGCGAATGCATGCTGTGCACAGTAAAAAAAAAAAAAAATCAAACGTTAATATGTTTTCTTATTCATACCAAAGAGCAATTCAAAAGAAAAGAAAAATCTCCAAACACAACAAACATGCTATTATTTATGTGACACTTCTCTAAGTTTTATAGCAAGAAAATAGCCCAGTCACGTCAGTGACATATACAAAGGAACATTGAAATTGACAGAAAGCTATTTTTGAGATCTTACCACCAAAACTAGTTTTTCTCAGACATGGAGGCACCGGATTAGGAACATATGTTTCAACTCCCTTGGAGTTGACCTTGGAGCAGACATAAAAATCACTGCCTACAGATGTAAGACTGGAGAATGGTCTGGCTGCAACCATTATCACTCTGCCATAGGGGAAAAATCTCTCTGGCTTGTTTGTATGTCTTTAAACCAATCATAATCGTCTTGGGTGGCGCTAAGCCCTGGATGCAGCGACAGTGCTCTTGCAAAATAGATAGCGGAGATAGAGAAAAAATAGGGGAATAGAATGCCGTGTATAATATGCGACCAATGGCAGGCCAACAGATTCTCACTCACATCTCGTAAAATACAGATGCTTGGTCAGGTGCCTTTGTCATTGTTATTGGCGCTAAAAGTCTCCTTTAGCGCCATATACAGTAACACGCTTTATCTAAAAGCGCTTGGTCGGGACTATTGGCGTCCCTTTTGACGCAGTTATGTTAAGGAAAAGGTTGTGGGTGGGCTTACCTTTCCGTGACACGCGGGAAGAACGGGAAGGTTGGGTTTAGGAAAAGCTTGTGGGTGGGCATACATTTCTGCGACACGCAGGAAGAACGTGCCGGTTGGGTTTAAGAAAAGCTTGTGGGTGGGCTTACGTTTCCATGACACGCAGGAAGAATGGGGCGGTTGGCTTTAGGAAAAGAAGAAAGCGACTTTAGCAAACGTGACACCCGGTCTCCTGGGTGAAAGTCCTGTGTTTGACCCATCCACCACCCCAACCTCCCTACACGGAATTTCGGCCTTACATACTACTCGCTACCATAGTTGCTCTTAGTGTTACATCATCTTCAAACCCTGTGTAGCTGCTGCTCTCCCCGGTATGCCATAAAAACACGCTGAAGGGCGCTTTTTTCGTCACTTCGGAGTGAGAACGGGTTGGGCAGGCTCATACCCACAGTCTAATATACATTAGGAGAGAAAAGGGTCCCAAGTTCTGGGAAATTTTTCTACAGATCCCCTGACTGTGTGCTTTTTTTGGGTAGAGAAAAGGCATTCAATCTTTTAACCAAGAAGCTATGCCAGTGGCGTTAGGACTCTCCCCATTTAACAACATACGGCATTTGGCTAAAGGGTAGCAAATGTGACAAGGCCAGCTCAGTATTTGGTAAACCTGTCTTCAACAGGAGACACACCAAGGATGGGCACCAAGGCAATTTAGAACTTCAGGAAGGGTGTCAAAAGAAGATGCTCAAAAAGACTCAAGCTTTGGACAAGAAGTGTGTGTGTGTGTGTGTGTGTGAGGAAGAGCACCTGACACAGGAATTGTCCGTACTGGAAACAGTTTCTTCAGTCAGGCCCTAGGATATAGCGGATTCTGTAAATGATCCATAATAAGGCTCATACCATCGCACGTACAAGTGGAGTTGATCCTGAGCACAACGTCCCTCTACCAGTTTTTGTCCAGCTTTAGCCCCAGCTGCTTTTCCCATATATACTTTTACCAGAAATAAGAAGACAATTGTGAAGAAAAAAAAAAGTAAACATTATTACATGTCATTTAGCTGATGCTTTTATCCAAAGCGACTTACAATTGCTATAGATCAGAGGTTGCACGCCTCTGGAGAAACTAGGGGTTAAGTGTCTTGCTCAGGGACATATTGGTTGATGTATCGCAGTGGGAATTGAACCCAGATCTCCCACACCAAAGGTATTTCAATCAGGAGAGACTTTGTTTGCAGATATGCAAAAATAATATTTATTGTACAACTGCATAAAATGTACAAGTCTTTTGGAGATTAGACTCCATCAAATTAATCATATTTTAAAGGGGTAGAGAATAGGAACATAACCCCCTGATGGAGTCTAGACACTGGTGGCGGCGGAGAAGGAGACTGGAGACCAGACCGACGAGGCAACGGAGCGGTCAGCCAGGAGAAACATGATGACTGGAGGCAGCAGGGGAGGTGGAGGGTTGAGCGCTTTGCCTGAAACGACAGCTGACAGCACAGGGAGAACAGATTTAAAGAAGAGCTGTAATGCTGTGATTGGCCCTTGATTTTTGTGGCCATGTCTGATTGGATTAACTGAAAGTTTCGCTTCTAAACAGCGGATTTGATTTAAGAAGAAAGAGTAGTGATAGGGTTAATGACGTCTTCCTGAAAGAATTTACGCTGAGCTTCATGTGTCATTTCCACTACGCCATCACCACCACCAAAACAAATGTAAATAAAATATATGTATTACCTCCAAACACGGCTGTACAGTAATACCAATAGACTAATAATAAGTACTGCCATAAATCTGTTCTAAAATAATTCACTATTGTCATTTATGCATGTTGCATAAAATCCAAACCACTCATAACACCACAACCACTGCATTTATAGATGTATCTTATTTGGCCTGTTATTTGGAGAATTGGAAATGTCCCAGAACTTACCAGCCAGTTCTGTATCAGTCTGGAAATGTGTTGAATACAGTATACTCCATGTCAACTCTATACTAAACCAATCTTAATTAATTTTCTGTTTCATTTTTGTCCCTAGTCTTTTAAAGTCTTTCTTTTGTTTGCCTTTTTTGTCTTGCACAGTACGCTGTTTAATCCAGTGCATGTATAAGGCAGTTCTCTTGCCTGTGAGTCTGTTAGCCACTTCTGATCAGCTAAGTGCCCGGTCACACCAGATTCTATAAATTCAATTTTTGTTAACTTAAATTTATACCACTGACCACTGGCAAACTCTGTTGATAATATTGACCTTTGGGAGAACAGAGAGCAGTTTTTGTTTGAGTAACAAGATGATTGACTCACATAGGTCAGGGCAAAATCTGATTGGTTGAAGTGAAAAGTGTGACTGCCCTTAATCAGCTGAGTTGGTAGCATGAAAGGAAAACAAATCTTGATTCATAGAGTAATCATGAAGATAGACTTTCGCTAAGTTTCATCTGTTAAATATGGTATGTTTACTCTTGGTGTGGTTAGCGCTCAAGCTCGCAAGCAACACATGATTGAATTTCACTTTACCACTTCCTGGTGTAACCATACACTAATCCTAGCTACGCTATAGCAACAATGTAATAACATTTTTCCAAAAACCTGACTGACATCATGAAGGTCATATACCCCCAACTTTATATATTTATTTAGGATATATTTGTATTAGGACAATGCACATTCATTAACATTTCTGTAAATGCGGCAGTGTTAGCCATTCTGCTAATTTTCAATTGTAGACCTAGATACCTAGAACGAATGTCTTCATGGTGGAAGGAAACCGGAGCACCCAGGGAAAACCCCACACAAACATGGGGAGAACATGCTAACTCCACACAGAAAGGCCGTGCCCAGACCGGGGATCGGACTCTGCCCAGACCGGGGACCGGACTCTGCAGTGCCAACTTGCTGTGAGGCAGCAGTGCCAACCAAGGGGGTAAGCTTCCCCTCTGACCGCGAATCTCCTATGGCGCCATTTTGATGCTACAAAGCGAACGTTAGCATTCCATTGACTGACATTCATTTTGACGTCACTTTGACAGCGAATAACTTTACATCTGAAGCATTTAAAGACTCTATTTGTCCATTGTTTATTTCTAAAGAAACATGACAATGTATAATAGGCTCCATTACCTTGTACCTCACGTTATGGCTCCATAGCAGACATTTTTGTAAAAATAGGCTAACGATTGTGTCATAACCACGCGACTTACTGTCGCATAGTAGAGGAATTACTGTATAGTACAGGAGAAGCTCGTCAGGCAGTTTCGTCTCACATTAGCTGTTTAAGTGTAATTACTAATGTTAACTAGCATTTTAGTTAGCAATAATTAGCCTGTGTCCATGTTATCTCCTTACATATACCTACGCTCTCCGTCTCTGCAAGATTGGGAATGATTGAGATTCCTCTTGGCACAGCTACCAGAAGACTTACAACTTTCAGACACGTTGCTCACGTCACATTTACGTCGTCTCTCTCAGTTGGACGCTCAGCGCTCACCGGAAAACTGCTTCTTAGGGCCTTCACTGGTCTCCGTCCAGAGCAACGGGATCTGTTGGTCCATTCTTATATACAGTCTTTGGTGCCAACCACTGTTCCACCATTTCACCATTTAAGTGTCTCTGATTGGTTAACAACCAAGAAAATATGTTTGTTTTGAGCTAAAGAGTTGTTTCACATTATGTTCCTCTCCTTGTTTACTGTAGGCAAAATGTGTTTATGACCAGGGCACTGGCAGGGTATCACTCGGATCAAGAACAGCGAAGATCGTTAAGAGTGTGAAAGAAGCACCTCATTTTTCTCCTTGATCCCTCGATGCCTCAGGCAATTAGTGATTACTGACAGGCAATCAAAAAGATTTATTTGCTCCACAGGAAAGCTCTTTTTTCCTATGAATACATTTTGGAATGCAACACACCACATCGCAAAAAAGCTGTGATTGAATAGCTGAGTTCATATGGTTCAATTTTCATTTAGAATGCATGCATGGCGTGACAAGTCAAGTGTTTTTCTTCGAGAGCTGGAGGACCAGGAACAATCAAGACGCCAAATTTAACAGCCAATCCAATTTAAATGTGTGCATGTTTGCATGCCTCTTTACAATACTTACTCTTGTCATCGGCTATAGCTTCAATAGATGAGTGCAGAGGAGAGGGAAGCTATTTAAAGTTTTCCAATTTGGTACAAGCTTTGCACAAGCCACAGATGAAGACAAAAAAGCCTTTACACTCCTGTTTTGAATGTAATGAAATAGGGGGTCTCTTCCAAAGAAAGGGTGCATTTTAGGAAAAGGCTCTATCGCCTGAAGGTTTGACGGCATCTTTTGACAACAAGGAGGCCTATTTGCAAAACTCATTGATGTGTTAAGAGTACTGGATACCATGTCACCTCACAGCCTAGCTAACTGTCTTCAGGGAGATGTAATTAGTATAGTTGATTTTGGCTCTAATACATAACACTTGTGGTATTTGCCTGAGAATTAAGCAATACTAGGTACAGTTGCCAATATACTGTAAAGGCTGGCAACCAAGGATGTGTTCAAGGTGCATTAAGCAATGCTGTGCAAAGATTGTTGATATTCAAACTCAACTGCCAAACAAATTCAGATTCCAGATCCAGATCATGGACAGATAACTACTGATAACCCCCCCCCCAACCCAATACACGCACACACCACATGATCAGTTGCATGTGCAAGAAGTGAAGGAGTGGCGTAACTTGGAACAGAACTTAACAACTGTTAGAATCTTACTGTCTGCTAGAAAGACGAGCTTTTGAGTTGTATTAGATTATTGTATTTCTATTATTACCAACTAGTAAAACATTGATGATCGCCACCTGTGTAGGGCTGAAATCGTAAAGATTGTGTAGAAATCTATAATCATGTTAGTTGTATCTTGTGTAAGGAATTAAAGAAAACTAATTATTTTTGAGTACCATAAAACCCCAATGCTTAAATGTCGGACTGATCACATTTAGCTCCTGATGCCCACATTCGTGGGAAAAATAGCTCCCATACTGTTTATGTGATTGATGTTTGAAGGTTACCAACATTCTTAGGTTAACAATTCATGTCATTGTAGGTGAAGTGTATGTTTGTGGTTTTTACCACTTGAATTCAACATCACTATGAGTTTTTCAAGGCGTTCTTGTAAAACCATTGTTTATTTAATCTCCTGCAATGTAATGCTCTGCAGATTAAAGTATTCTGATCTCTAGATGATGGATTTAGTGTTGTGACTTTGCGGTTACTCCTCTGTCCTCTGTAATATGTGTGGGTGTTTGGGTGTGAAAGATTACAGTTGCCAGCTTTTTCTGACTCACCCACTGACTCACACACCTGACTTGTTTAGCCTCAGGTGCAAAAAGTGAACTGTGGCTCCCTCGTTCAACAGCTCATTTGAGGTCTATGTTAAAGAAGCTGTATTCGAAATACTGAAAAATAACAGCGGGCCGCGCATTGCTCTCACACACCTCTCACAGACCATTCCCCAGTACGTGAAATACCTCCGTTTTTTCACAGCCACATGCATGCGCAGCTGGACCAGCTATCCAAATCTCAGATTACAACACAGGGAGTGTGACTTTATTCTCAGCTCAGGACACCATTACTCCACTATATCTTTACATAGCAAATATTTGTTTGCCGCTATATTCATTTTCTGAGTGTCAGGTCCAGCCCCTTTAAAACCTGGATGTCTACATTTGGTTTAAATGTGATATTTCTTTTAATATCTTTTAATAGGTTATGTAAATCTTTCTTATAGATTTCAGTGTGCAATTGGGGACTGCTCCATGCAGTTCTGTTCTTCTTCTATTTTAATATCACCTCTCTTAGATTTGTGCAAATGTCCATACCTTCTAGCCTGGGAACCAGAAGAATCTGCGAGCTAATTTTTTATTTGTTCTGGCAGCTATGTCTGGTCCGCCTCCCATTCCTACAGATCCACAACAATTCAGTTGTATAGTCATATAGGGCGGGTTTGCTACTATTACGGTAATGAGTTCATAGTCCATAAAAAAAACAGGATGGGGCTCATTTATCATAATCTTTAACATGTATGCTCCATTCAGTGGAACACCGTGACGCTGGTCAAACTTGTTTTGGTCACCAGCCATCCCTATTCCAGATGGAAATAAATGTAATGACATTGATTTTTAAACATAATTCAACCAACTCCGTGAACAGGAGAGAGAGAGAGAAAGTGCAGACGTGAGCGAATGTTAAACTGGATCTTTTATTTGATAATTATTCAGTGTAATTCTGTGCATCGCTATGGTTTAACAGTGAAGTATATGGAACTGCACACTGTGAGGTGAGGTTTCCTACAGTGCCTTGCGAAAGTATTCGGCCCCCATGAACTTTTCGACCTTTTGCTACATTTCAGGCTTCAAACAAAGATATAAAACTGTAATTTTTTGTGAATAATCAACAACAAGTGGGACACAATCATGAAGTGGAACGAAATTTATTGGATATTTCAAACTGTTTTAACAGATAAAAAACTGAAAAATTGGGCGTGCAAAATTATTCAGCCCCCTTAAGTTAATACTTTGTAGCGCCACCTTTTGCTGCGATTACAGCTGTAAGTCGCTTGGGGTATGTCTCTATCAGTTTTGCACATCGAGAGACTGAAATTTTTGCCCATTCCTCCTTGCAAAACAGCTCGAGCTCAGTGAGGTTGGATGGAGAGCGTTTGTGAACAGCAGTTTTCAGTTCTTTCCACAGATTCTCAATTGGATTCAGGTCTGGACTTTGACTTGGCCATTCTAACACCTGGATATGTTTATTTGTAAACCATTCCATTGTAGATTTTGCTTTATGTTTTGGATCATTGTCTTGTTGGAAGACAAATCTCCGTCCCAGTCTCAGGTCTTTTGCAGACTCCATCAGGTTTTCTTCCAGAATGGTCCTGTGTTTGGCTCCATCCATCTTCCCATCAATTTTAACCATCTTCCCTGTCCCTGCTGAAGAAAAGCAGGCCCAAACCATGATGCTGCCACCACCATGTTTGACAGTGGGGATGGTGTGTTCAGGGTGATGAGCTGTGTTGCTTTTACGCCAAACATAACGTTTTGCATTGTTGCCAAAAAGTTTGATTTTGGTTTCATCTGACCAGAGCACCTTCTTCCACATGTTTGGTGTGTCTCCCAGGTGGCTTGTGGCAAACTTTAAACGACACTTTTTATGGATATCTTTAAGAAATGGCTTTCTTCTGGCCACTCTTCCATAAAGGCCAGATTTGTGCAGTATACGACTGATTGTTGTCCTATGGACAGAGTCTCCCACCTCAGCTGTAGATCTCTGCAGTTCATCCAGAGTGATCATGGGCCTCTTGGCTGCATCTCTGATCAGTCTTCTCCTGGAATCTTTTTGTATCCAAATCCGGCTTTAAACTTCTCCACAACAGTATCTGGGACCTGCCTGGTGTGTTCCTTGTTCTTCATGATGCTCTCTGCTCTTTAAACGGACCTCTGAGACTATCACAGAGCAGGTGCATTTATACGGAGACTTGATTACACACAGGTGGATTCTATTTTTCATCATTAGTCATTTAGGTCAAAATTGGATCATTCAGAGATCCTCACTGAACTTCTGGAGAGAGTTTGCTGCACTGAAAGTAAAGGGGCTGAATAATTTTGCACGCCCAATTTTTCAGTTTTTTATCTGTTAAAAAAGTTTGAAATATCCAATACATTTCGTTCCACTTTATGATTGTGTCCCACTTGTTGTTGATTCTTCACAAAAAATTACAGTTTTATATCTTTATGTTTGAAGCCTGAAATGTAGCAATAGGTCGAAAAGTTCAAGGGAGCCCGAATACTTTCGCAAGGCACTGTATATGAATGGGTTCTACGCAGTAGAGATGCTAACACATCCTAATACCCAAATGACAGAATAGGTTGATTGTCAATGACTCCCAAAATGACAAATATGACCGTTGTATTTACAACCATAAATTGAAAGTCTATTTAAAGTAACGGGCACCGTTTTTAAACACGTAGTTAACGTTTTTAACTATGTTTAACTAGTTAAGTTTAGGCAAGAGAAGACAACAGACTTACTTAGGGTTAGGTCAACATCAGGGATTGGCTTCAAATGCGTCACGTAAAACTACTAAAATGAGGACGTAACGTGACATCACGGATGTCATTGTGTCACAGACTAAGGTCCGTAAAACTGATATGATTTCACAAGGGGAACAAACCCTGATCTCCTGAGTGAAAGCCCTGTGTGTGTTTAAACCATCCACCACCCCAACCTGTCTCCTTAAGCAGAACTTGGCGAGCTCTTACTTTGTCACCACTCTCAACACATTCTCACACCCATCTCGTAAAATAAGGACGTTTGGTCAGGTGCCTTTGTCGTTCTTATTGACGCTAAAAGTCTCCTTTAGCGTTTTATGTAAACGCGCTTGGTCGGGACTATCGGTGTCCCTTTAGCACTATAAGTAAACACGCTTGGTCGGCACGCTTGCCGTCCCTTTTGATGCAGTTATGTTAAGGAAAAGGTCGTGGGTGGGCTTACGGTTCCGTGACACGCGGGAACTACGGGACGGTTGGGTTTAGGAAAGGGTTGTGGGTGGGCGTACGGTTCCGTTACACACGGGAAGAACGGGACGGTTGGGTTCAGGAAAGGGTCGTGGGTGGCCGTACGGTTCTGTGACACGCGGGAGAAAAGAAAAAAACAACTATAGCAACCGTGAACCACGCTCTCCTGGGTAAAAGTCCAATGTTTGACCCATCCACCACCCGAGCCAGCCTACCAGCGCAGAAATTCACCCTTACATACTACTCACTAAATCCTATCTAACTGCTGCTCTCCCCGGTAGGTTACACAAACACACTGAAGGACGCCTTTTTCGTCGCATCAGACCCTGACAGCCACTGTCCAAACGTCCTTATTTTACGAGTTCGGAATAAGAACGGGTTGCCACTCTTTACTACAGACACAAGAGGTAGCCGCCTTACAAAAAAACATAATTATGGGTCGTTATGTGATGCTTGAACTATCGACCTATACGGTCGTTTTCTGGGTGAGGAGGGTCTGACTGAAGCACATTCGTAAGTAATCATCAAGGTTCTCAGTTCCTGCCTGTCTCTGGTGTCCGCAGGTTGTTGAAATGCTTCAAGCCTTCTCCTTTTACTTTTCTGTACACTATTTTCCTTATAAGTTAATTTACTGTGCTTCAATTTGTCATTTAGCTGACACCAGGGCCATTGGAATGTTTTCTGATTATTTTGGATCCTTGTTTGTTATCTGCCCTGATTAGGGTGTTTCTACTTTGTGATTTATGAAAAATCCTCATTTCTCCAATTTGTCTGCCAGGCATGAAAAGATGCAAGTGAGCTTCTCATGCTAACCCAGAGAGTCTGGACCTGCATATCTTAAAATAAATGTTGAGACATTTTGAGGAATTTGTTGGGAGGGTACATTTCAAGAGGGCGAATCTGTAAAAAATACTATTAATCAATCACTGCTCTCATTCCAGTATCAAAAAGTTGAACTTTTGACACTGAATGTTATCAATATTTTAATATTAATAGGTTAAAAGGCTGGTAAAGGAAATGTTATTATTGATTGCCAGATTGTAAAAGACACGTTAATTTAAATCCAGCTAAAGCCATCAAACTCTCATCTCTTTCCTCTTGTTTTCTGTCCTTCCCTGTTTGTCACAGTTTGTCACACAGTGTTCCCTTTACGTGATGGTGTTTTTGTTCCAGATTGAACACGGGCAGCAGCTGACCTTTAGACGTAAGATTAAGACTAAATCCATTCTGGCATTGCCAACAACCAGTGAAGTCTGAGTGCAATAGAAATTCCTTTAGCTGGTGCATGAAGCAACATTTAAAATTCAAAACTAATCTTTTAAATCAATATTCACTTGTGTGAGTTTAAAAAGCTTGTCTAAACGAAAATATCATCCTCCGCCACATCATCACATTCATTCCACAGCATGTTAAGTTTGTTAAGACGGTAAACATTGCTGCAAAAACATAATTAATAAGCTGCAACTGCCAATGCCAAAACATACAATGGGCAAACCGAAAAGAATAAAAAGAGACATTGTGTCTTACAACCCAAAGATATTTAATCCTTAATTAAGTGGCTTGGCACTGACCCGGTGATACAGACACAGAATTCATGATTTGTCACATAATGGTAACCTGTTCAGGCCGCAATGCAGCAAAATATTGACCGTGACCCTACCGCCTACCACCTTGTTTTGCTGTTTGACCCATTGTACAAGTTTCTGTGGAATGCAGTGATGGATTTTCCCCGGTAGCCACTTTTAATTAATCTTTACTTAGAACATTGTTTCAAAGCTCCAGAGGATTAGCATGTGCTTTTTGGCAAACATTAGACAAGCATGTATGTATTTTTATTAGGAAGCAAAGATTCCCGCCTTGCTACTCTGACATAAATACCAATGATACCAAAGATCCTTTCTAAATCAGTCCCTGTAGAAATCATGTTGTGTTTTTCATTTTCTTTCTTTTTTATTTTACAAATTACATATACATATGTATATTCCAGGGAAAATGGGATTTGTAGGGGATGGGTTTGGGTACAGTTATGTATCATGATTGGTCAAACAAGTATAAGTGGGGACAAACATCTGTTCACACAAACTACACGATGGGGACGCACCTCCCATTGGGAGCGTTTGGAGTATACAAGGAATTACATTCATATTGGACAACTGCGCATCTCACGATTCACGTCACCATTTGTGCCCTATACGTAATGAGTTAGAAGATGAGAGTATGGGGGTCGGGTGGTGGGTGGGCACATAGCATGTCTGACTTTCATGCAGAAGACTGGAGTTTTTGCCCCGTCTAAATGGTGCGATGCATGCAGAGATGCTCTTACATCTCTGAGCTAGAGTCCTAGTCAAGTCTTAATTCTCTGAGCTAGAGTCCAACTCAAGTCTCGAGTCTCTGAGCTATGGTCCAAGTCAAGTCGCAAGTCTCTGAGCTAGAGTCCAAGTCTCAAGTCTCTGAGCTAGAATCCAAGTCAAGTCTCAAGTCTCTGAGCTAGAGTCACAAGTCAAGTATTTTGCCTCGTAACATGAACATAGCCTACACTTCACACCAAATATTGAGGTGCTAAAGAAGAAAGTTCGAGTCTCAACCTCGAGTCCCCATCTCTGGATGCATGCAAGCTAGTTCAAGTAGCAAAATTTCGCCAATCTCTCCCTCTGTCTTGTCCAGTCCGCTGCTGCCCTGCACCGGGGAAGCTATTTTATCATCACACTCCCTAATATCACATCTAAACATATCTGCAGGGAGTGATGAGGTCAGACGCCAAAACACTATATTCTGCTGTTATAATAATCATTTCAAAGTTGAGATGACTGTCTGAAACATTTTTTAAGCTTAACCACAATGTTTCTAGCATTGGCCTTAACCAAGGGTTTACTGTAGTTGCCTAACCCTAACTATGCCTGAACTGTATTTTCTAGGGGTGGAACGGTACACTGAAGTCACGGTTCGGTTCATACCTCGGTTCAGACATCACGGTTTGGTTTGGTACAATGGAGGAAAAAGCATAACAAAAATGCAGAGGGCAATTTTTTTTATTGTGCATGTCTCAGGCTGTACCACCTAGTGTCATACAGTCTCTCCCCTGAGCTAGCTGCAACAGCCTGAAGCGTATAAAGTAAGATGTAAACAGTAAACAATAAGTAGGCTACCCCACATCATCTCCAGACTCCATCTGGAACTTGTAAACAAAATAAGACAATCAGCTAGTAGTGTGATATGGGAGACAAGCGCTGCTCTCATATGTGAATGCACAGAGCAGGGGTTTTAAAAGAGCAGCTTCGGTTACACAGAGCAGTTGGCGAATTGTGACGTTAGCTTCACATGCTAACAGCGGAGCTAGCAGCAAACAGCGAAGCTAACGGCGGAGCTAACAGCGGAGCAAACAGTGAAGCAAATGGGCCTGGAAACCATTTGTGGTCAAGGCAAGAAGGGATACAGTGACAGTACATCCGTGTTTGGTTGTATATGGAAGTGGACATTGACATATATATAGCCTAATGGACCAACAGATCCTGTTGCTCTGGACGGAGACCAGTGAAGGCCATTAGAAGCACTTTTCCGGTGATGGCTAGCGTTACTGCGCCGCCTCCAACTGAGAGAGACGACGTAAATGTGACGTGAGCAACGTGTCTGAAAGTTGTAAGTCTTCTGGTAGCTGCGCCAAGAGAAATCTCAATCATTCCGAATATTGCAGAGACGGAGAGCGTAGGTATATGTAAAGAGATAACATAGGCACAGGCTAATTATTGCTAACTAAAATGCTAGTTAACATTAGTAATTACACTTAAACAGCTAATGTGAGACGAAACTGCCTGCACGCTTCTCCTGTACTATACGGTAATTTCTCTACTATGCGACACTAAGTCGTGTGGTTATGACACAATCGTTAGCCTATTTTTACAAAAACGTCTGCCATGGAGCCATAACGTGAGGTACAAGGTAATGGAGCCTTTTATACATTGTCGTGTTTCTTTAGAAATAAACAATGGACAAATAGAGTCTTTAAACGCTTCAGATGTAAAGTTATTCGCTGTCAAAGTGGCGCCAAAATGAATGGCAGTCAATGGAATGCTAACGGGAGGTGACGGCTTTGTAGCATCAAAATGGCGCCATAGGAGGTTTGCGGTCTGAGGAGAAGCTTACCCCCTTGGAAGGGACTAGTTTGCTTCGTGTGGACTCACTGGACCGACTCCACATGTAGGCGGAGCTTGGGAGCTTCAGAGCTAAGGCGGGGCTACAGATTAGGTGTCCCTAAGAAACGTGCATGTAACAGTAGTTCCACATTACATTAATTCAATTGCACGCAAGTTTTATTTATTTTTATACCGTGTATTCTCCTTGTAAACTTGTACCAAACCAAGACGCCCGTACCGTTTCGGTTCAATACGAATACATGTACCATTCCACCCCTAGTATTTGCCATAACCACAAGCTTTCACTAACCTTGACCATACTGTTGTTGCCAGTTTTAAAAAACGTCACTGAACATACTCCAGAATTTGTACAGAATCATCCAATAGCCTATCAATATTCTTGTTTGTTTGCAGGTTGTTGTGCCTAAACCACTAAATGTTAAAGTTAAGAGAGCAAGTGCCTTAGATCACTAGGCCAAAAGGATGTCCCCAACACTCTGTTTTTCATTGAGGTTGGGGTTAGGCATGTATTGTAGATAGTTATGGTCAGGGTAAGTAGAAGGTTAAAGTTAAAGGCTGGTTGTTGTTCCACCAACAATCCTTTACTAAAGGGATGGTTTTTGTTAAACTAACCAACTACATCTGACTTAAGTGGTAGTAATCAGGTCTGTGTGACAGGTTTCAACGTGTTTCTTCTACAAACTTTTATTACTTTAACTTAGTTTTTGAGAAAGTCATTTAGGTGTGGCAGACTGTTGTAAATAGCCTACTACAGAAGAGCAAGTCAGATACGAAAATCAGCAAAGTCTCAAATTTTAAATGCTTTGTTGATGAATTTGTGAACAAAACACAGCCCCATAGTTGGCAAATTAATCAGAACACATTGTTTTCTAAACACATGTAACAGAAGTTTAGGCTTGGTGATGTTTCTTGCTGAAATCACCTTGTGAGTTTTAATCAACTTCTACCTCAAAGTTTTAATGTACTCAGGCTTGTAAAATTAAATGAAGTCAACTAACGTATTTATGTTTAAGTGGACCTAGCAGAAAGCTAGTCTTGTGCGTTCATAGAGCCTGGATATACTGTACATTACATCCTAGACGTTAGCATCTCTAAGTCAATCTGCCAGATGATGTGCTTATCTATGGTATTCATTACATATTTTTTTGTGCCACATCTGAGAAAGAACAGGTGTCTTTCATGTCATAATAGTAAAAGAGGGAGGTAGCTTTTGTTTGCATTTTTTGTCAGCTAGCTTTCAGTATTATCATGTTACCGCTTTGAAATCAGTCAAAAGGGAGAATAAGAGATAATATGGCAACACCCATCCAACTCCTTTTGTCGATGCATTTGCAAATAAAGTGTCCAGTGTTGTCCAATACTTTTTAAGGACACAGAATAGGCCATAACTTCTGGGTAACTTACAGCTAAACGTGTCTAAAGATGCTCGTTCATATAAGTGTGCGCGCATACATATACTGTATGTTTCTGTAATTCCATATACAGGGGGTAAAACACAAGAATATAGCTGGTGCAAAGCATATTGTGCAATGTTACGGAAGCTTCTGTGTGGTTCATTGATCCCGCTCTGATTAAAATAACAGCTCACCAGATGGTCTGATTAAACTTGCGGCAGCCCTCGTGTGGGGGCGAGACGCTGACCAATGTTCCCTTTGGTGCGGAAACACGGTTGCATAGAAATGGGATCCTCTCCAGAAATAAAAGGCTGGAGTTAAGTGATTCATCCTCAAGCTGAACAGGCCTGAAAGCAGCATTCAGGAGCCACTGAGTCACACTGTGGAGGGGTGACCTTAGATCAGATGACGGGGGCTGGAATAGTCGCGCACTCTCACTCTGCACCGAGGTGACACTGAACAAGAGCTCTCAAGGCCCCCTTGTCTGGGCGATTCATCCACACTCCTCCCCCCTCCTCCCCTCGGTCACCTCCTCCCACACAGGTGATGCATCTCCCTCTATCACTGTCTGTCTCAGTATTTTGTTTAGTCTTCCACTCTCTCTGCCTATAACCATTTCATTCACTCTGGTTACATTTCTAATCCCAAGGCTGTTTTGGGTTCATTTTTGTATTCTGTGACACCTATGATGTTAACACAGTATTGTTTTTAACTTTTTGATTGATGTATTTGTAAGGGACTATGTGCTAGTGCTGGGTTATATGTTTCAAATTAATATAATATTATTAGGAAGGTTTTTCCAATATAAATGTATATCGCAAGATGACAAATGTAATTAAAATCACACATGAAATGATGTAATGGATGTACAGTGTTGTGAACCATTGTTAGGCAATACATCAGATTTTTTATTTTAATCATGTAGGACTGAAAAGGTTATGAATATACTATCATAATATAACAATACGATTCTACTTATGGATGGTAAGTTGCCTTGAGCTTTGAAGTTCTTTATTAACCTTGGGATCAGTAAGTGTGAATAAATAATCTCAACTCCAAATCCACTTACTAGTTTTACAATTAACAATTGTTCCTTTTGTGATGAAAGCTCAAAATTCATTGGGAACAAAAGTGGATATTGGGCGCTCACAAACTTGCACCCCAAAGAAAGTCCACAGAAATGGGAATGAGTTTTATTTGGTTGTCAGGGTTACTATGGATAGATTGTGTCGGTTATTGCATGTGAGTCCAAAGGGATGGGAAAGTTTGACCAACCGCTGGTGGCCATTTAAAAAAAGAAAGACTGCCAAAGCTACCAGCAGTTGGTGAAATTTTTCTTCCAAATAAAACTGTCAATCACAATTCTTCACATTCAATATATTTTATTTCATTACATAGTGCTGTGAATCAGTAAAAACATATATTAGATATTAGAATGAACATTGTTTTTTATTTATTGAGAAATGTACAGAAGTACAGACATAACGTACCTATCATCATGTAGAATGTTGACATATCATTGATAAAGTAGGAGTAGAAGTATTAATACTAGTACAAGTAAGTAGTAGTACCAGAAAGAGTAATATTAGTTGTTTAAGTAGAATTCAATAGTTTGGTGGTAGGTCTTGGACAACCCTAGAGCCTTCCGGTGGCTGATGGTAGCTGGCCCTTAGGTTGAAGCACTGCTGTGGACCAAGCAGTCAAGGAACACAGGTTTATAGGGTAACTACCGTTTTTTTTTTCAACTTGGACCCTATTTTCCTATGTTTTGTGTCTAAGTGACTAATGGGAACGACAATCTTTGACATTGGTCCAGTATTAAACAAGATCGCTGCAGTCGGCAGCAGCGAAACAAGCTACAACATAGGTTAATAGGGCAATTGTCCAGCTTGTATTTACCTTCACAAAAGTGCTTGTTTTGACACTGACAGGCTCAGATTAATATTCTAAGTGTCTGATGTTATGGAGAGGATCCCTTCAGAGATAGACCTTTAAAACCTCTTTGAGACCTTTCTGTTTAACCAGAAACAGCTCTGAAGTCGCTAGCGCTAAACATATTTTATTTTACGATGCTAAAATTACTGTTTATTTACATGGAGTCTGGTGGGTGTAGTGAATGCAATTTCGTGGATGTTTTTATGTTCATCTGTACTCTTTAACAGAAAGGTCGACCTCCTTAGAAATCCTTTCAATAATGTTGTCAGACACTTAGAATAATCTAATCTGAGCCTGTCAGTGGCAAAACAAGCACTTTAGTGAAGGTAAATACAAGCTAGACAATTGCTCTATTAACTTACATTGTAGCGTGTTTCGCTGCTGCCGACTGCAGCAATCAAGCTTAATACTGGACCAATGTCAAAGATTGTTGTTCCCATCAGTCTCTTAGAAACAAAAACATAGGAAAATAGGGTCCAGGTAAAAAAAAACGATAGGGTCAACAAAACATGACTCTACTTCTCAAATTCTCAAAAAAACCCTCAATCAACAGACCCCTTACATGAGATGTGAGGGATACTTATATACAAACTGATCACACCAATAAACACACAGAGGTGAGGACAACATTGACATTAACTAAAACTTGCAGAAGAAAACCCTGACCCCTTGCCTTCTGTCAGATCAACGCAAGTGTGGTAAAGTGGGTCAGTGTGTACCACCTTAAACCATCAATTGTGTGGCTGTGGCCACCACAATCGCTAATTGAGGACTTTGAATATGCACACCAGCTCATGGGAAGACAAGATGAGGTGCTCCACCACAACCAGCAAGTGTGCAGATAGCATTTAGAAAAGATATCTGCTCACTCGTCAATGTCACGGAGGAACCGGGCAACCCATTCGAAGAGAAGAGCGAAGACCTCCTTGTCCATCAGCAGTGGACACTGGTAAGAAGACATGGAAGATTGGCCAAAAAACTGTTCCAAGCATTCACAAATCTTGTGGAGAGAACAAAGCCTATTGATCACCAAATCAAATTGAATCCAATTTAAACTGTTGGCTCAACAAAGACGACAAGTAAAGGAAAAGCAGCAGCTGACATCAATAAAAAGTGATGTTGACTCTACATTAGCTGTCAAATGAGAAATGGAAACGTGGAAGATCCCTTTGAGCATGAGAACCAAGCATGAGAACCAAGCATGAGAACCAAGCATGGCTCCAAGCGCTCTCCGATGGAGGAAGATTATGACTTTGGACCAAGAGAGACCTTCTGACCTGCCTGAAGAGCCTGTACCCAGTTCAGACTAAAGCCCCTGATGCTACCTGTGTAGTTATGACAGGGTCCAGATGATGAAGCCAACAGGTGACAAGATATTTGATGAATATTCCTAGCTGGTATTCATCCCACATATCTCTTCTCAGCTGTGCAGTATGTCACGCTTGGACCTCTTTTGGATACGGACAAAGATGACTTAATAAAACATAAGGCTTTTGATTATTAGCCATGATGTCTTAACCATACATGTTAGACTTACCATGAGCTACGAGATTGGGAAAAAAGGTTTATGCCCCCGTAGAAGCTAGATGTTACTTTGATATCAACCTTGTTTTAAGGAAAACATGTTTTATTCACAATGTCATGGCAACCCGTTCTCATTCCGAACTCGTAAATATGGACGTTTGGACAGTGGCCGTCAGCGTCTGATGCGACGTAAAAGGCGTCCTTCAGCGTATTTATGTAACGTACTGGGGAGAGCAGCAGCTATATAGGATTTAGTGACTAGTATGTAAGGGCGAATTTCAGCACTAGGAAGTTGGTTGGGGTGGTGGATGGGTCAAACACAGGACTTGCACCCAGGAGAGCGGGGTTCGTGTCCCGCTTGGTATAGTTGCTTTTTTCTTTTCTCCCCCTCCTGAGCTTTTTTCTTTTCTTTTTCTCACAGAAACGTACGCCCACCCATGACTTTTTCCTAAACCCAACCATCCCATTCTTCCTGCGTGTCATGGAACGGTAAGCCCACCCACGACCTTTTCCTTAACATAACTACATCAAAAGGGGCGGCAATAGTCCCGACCAAGCGCGTTTACTTATAGCGCTAAAGGGACGGCAATAGTCCCGTCCAAGCACGTTTACATAAAACGCTAAAGGAGACCTTTAGCGTCAATAAGAACGACAAAGGTACCTGACCAAACGTCCCTATTTTACGAGATGGGTGTGAGAATGTGTTGGTCATGGAAATGTTAACCGCACCCACAAACGGCAATAGCGAGCTGCAGGGAAAAAAAGGCAGCATGGTCAACATGGAAGTCGCTGGCTGAACTGACAGATGCACTACTGATGCTGGTGGATAGACCACAGGAGACCTCAGATGATGAGCAGATCTCTTGTGACTGCAAGAGTGGTTGCAGAAAGTGCTGCAGGTGCAATAAGTCAAGAACGCTGCACTGAAGCTAGCATGTTTTGACTCATGATGGCGCCTGATATTAACAACTTTGCGTACAGTTGTTTGGGATATTAAACACAGTGGTTTAGGATTGGCATGAGGTGGAAAAATAAAGGCAAATTCCGATGCCCGAACCACCTCAACTGGCTCCTTTTAACGCGAAGGAGCAGCGGCTCTACTCCGAGCTCCTCACGGATGACTGAGCTTCTCACCTTATCTCTAAGGGAGACGCCAGCCACTCTCCTGAGGAAACCCATTTCGGCCGCTTGTACCCTGGATCTTGTTCTTTTGGTCATGACCCAGCCTTCATGACCATAGGTGAGGGTAGGAACGAAAACTGACCGGTAGATTGAGAGCTTTGCCTTCTGGCTCAGCTCTCTTTTCGTCACAACGGTGCGATAAATTGAATGTAATACCACAACCGCTGCGCCAATTCTCCGACCAATCTCCCGCTCCGTTGTCCCCTCACTCGCGAACAAGACCCCAAGGTACTTGAACTCCTTCACTTGGGGTAAAAAAAATCCCAATGTGAGTCAATTTATTTTCATTTTAAAATACAAAATGGTCGGCGGGCCACCTGACACCCTATCACCACCAGTAAGTTGAGTATCACTGCTATAAACAGCTCAAAATTTGAAAGTACGATGTGGAGGAAAAATCAAAGTGATGAATTCAGACCATACCAGCAGAAACAAAATTAACTTGTTTTTATTAATAGCCTGCTGTAAGTCATAAAACTAATTGCACTTGTGTTGTCTTCAACCTGATTGTAGCCTGTTAGCTGAAAATAGTCTGTGGTGACCCGGTTATGCAAGTGCTTTGTTTATGTAAACAGACAGGAATAAAACCTTAACCCTGTATGGCCAATGGCTGTGTGTGCAAGTAGCTCGTCTCTGTGTCTCTCACCGTCTGTCTCTCTTGCCATCTCCCCCTGCCCCCAAATAAACTTCTATCTCTACCTGTCTCTGTCTCCTTCTCCTCCTCCCCAGCTCCAGTGCTTCTGAGGGGGGCCTTCTTGATTTCCCTCCTGCCCAGAAAAATCAATATTGGGAGGCGGCCTGAAAGACCTTTCACAGGAGTATTACAGCACAGCCCGGCGCTCCGATAAGCCTCCTGTTACGTCCTCTCGGGACGGGGCTGGCCAGGCCCGCGCTCCCCACCTGGGGGGAAAGGCATTCTCCTCCGGCCGCAGGGATGAGCGCCATAAAGGGCAAGACGTGGATCACAAGTCTATTGGTGTGGGCTATTAGTAACCTTAGAGCCCCTGACCTGTGACTAGGGTCCTGTTCTGATTCCCACAAACGCACTCACAGACAGAGTGGGAGGGGACACTCACAAATAGACAGTTTATGACAATAAAGAGCTTTGTCATGCACTCAAGTGAGTAGATAATAATGTTTTTGTTGTTGTTGTTGTTAATGTATGTGCCAACACAGTAGAGCAGGGAGCAGAGCATTCAGAACTTTGCCTTGATGAACCTATTTCACTGCCTTTGCCTTTATTGACTGTTGTTTCTTGCCCTGCCTCCAACACACACACGCACACACAACACAACACAACACAACACAACACACAAACACACACACACACACACACACACACACACACACACACACACACACACACAGTGTGTCTCACTATCTTTGTGGGGACCCGTCATTGACATAATGCATTCCCTAGCCCCTTACCCTGACCTTAACCATCACAACTAAATGCCTATCCTTAACCCTTACCCTCACCCTAACCATAACCTAATTCTAACCCTAATCCTAAAACCAAGTGTTAACCCTCAAACAGCCCTTTAACCTTGTGGGGTCCAGCATTTTGGGCCCCACAAGGCTGTCCGGACCCCACAAGTATACTGTTTTCCTGGTTTTTGGACCCCATGACTGTAGTTAAACAAGAACACACACACACACACACACACACACACACACACACACACACACACACACACACACACACACACACACACACACACACACAGGCTTGTACACATGAACACCTGGACTGGAATGATAATTCAGTCTGGGAATCTAACAGCAGTCCACATCAATACCCACACTTTCACAATAGCTCACATTTACTGAACCCTCTTTTTGGTTACTCTTATGATCATTCTAATGCTCATGGCTATGGCTTTTCTCAAACCTAGGAAAGCCATACATCCTATGAACGCCATGTTCTCTCGTTGGTGGTTGTAAAGTTTCATGAGGTTGTGATCCTGGAAGTCATTTCAGTGAGGTCAAGTTTCAAGAAAATGGATTTCCTACAATGAATGGCTACTATGCGTACTTACATCATCACACATTAATACAATTAGGCTCACTGACTCCACAGGAGTCTCAGCTTTCCAGTCATACCCAATTTATGCAATTCCAAGACCACAGCATGCAGAAATACAAATACACCATTTTAGAATAGTCAAAAATAACTTTGTACTGCATGAGACAAACTGCATGTGATTAGTCATAAAACCCATTTAAATTATATATATCTTGAGATGTGAGGTCAAGGGACACCTTTCAAAATGGCTGTGCTGCTTTTTCAGCTTTGAAATGTTATTTAGCCCACTTTCTGACAATTCAGATCAATCAACTGGCCAGGCGACCGGTGCTCTCGATTGGCTGGACGCAATCCAATTTTCGCTAGCGTGATTCACGAGGACAAAAATGTGAAAAAAAATATAAAAATATGCTCAACAGAGGCCCAATATTCAAAGTAGCTATGACACATGCTGATACAGGTTTATGAAGGGGCTGGGAGTCACAAAGTGTTTCAATTAATACATGACAGCAGTTATACAAGTCCGTCCAAATAATCATTCTTTCTCATATTCTCTTAAACCATTGAAGAAGCATTAACCCTGAAATACTTGCTTTTTAAATTTAAAGTATTTAGAGCTCAAGTAATGCTAAGCCAGATAATGTTTGGTCTGTTGAGTGGAAATTACAAATATAAAAGCCTAATCAAATCTGCAGTATCTTCTCTATGACAATAATTCATGACTAAATAAGCAACATTCTCTGCTAATCTGCTTCATCAATACTTTTTCGGTGTGGTTTGATCGAATAATATTGATAGTGAAAAACAACCCACCAACTGTCATCTGATTTTGATTCAAATGCTGCTAAATCCTGATAACTGCATGGAAGTAAATTACATCATATTTTTCCAGCTGAGCCAGTGGGATCTTGTTAGCCACAGTAAGAGGCTGATTAAGAAATTAGGGTTTTCTTGAAATGCTGTATCTCTGTAAGCTACCTTCACATCAAACCAAGCTTTCTACAGGACACACACATGATTTTGATGACAATCAATGTCACAGATATTGACAGCTATATTTGGCCACATTCCCCCACATTTGGTGTAGTTTTTAAATAAAAATACTATCTCTTTTCTTCAGTAGACATGTCTGCGTTATACATGAATATTCTGTAAAAACAAATACTTCAAGCACTATATGTGTTACTATCCATTTGTTCCTAATGGATTGTTCCTAGCTACCACTCTACAGTTGCATGCATTGTTATTTCTGGATACGACCCACAGTTAAAGCCCTTTCCAAAGTGACTCCACTTGAACTGCTGTTCGGATACAGTCGTTTCTTCTTAATTATTTTTCAGAATTGTTATCTAAACCAGAACTGGTGGAGAACCTTGAGGCACATTTGTCTTTGGCTGAGACAAAGCACAAACAAATATTTCAAAAAAATTAAAAAACAAACCTCTTTTTTGAACACATATCAAAATCACATTCATGGGTACATAAGGGACAAATCCATCAAGTGTGCTCACACAAAGAGCTAACACACTGTGGTCCAAGTTCAGCTGGCTTACAGTCACAAAAACAAAAAAGGTCTGGTTGCTAAATGATTTTTCTTCATCAGTTTGTGCAGCTGGGAGCCATCTGAGGGGAAGGATGGGAAAGCGGAAGCTCCTGGCTGTGAGGTAGAAACTAAATTCCCAGATCCCATGCTGTGCAAGAAGCCCATACACTTTTGTCTCCATCAACTCAGAGATGTATTTATTTATATCAAGGGAAGGATCTTGCTGAACATGCATGTTTCATTTTTTCAACAATGACTGCTCTGTCACACCTGTTGCCATAGATACCAACTGTTACGTTTCTCTCACATATTCTGGTGATAAAATTGGCCGTATTTTAAATGTTACAACTCAAGGCTGAAGTTGTTTTCATTTTTTTGCCATGCTTCCTCATTCTGTTTTATTGCAATCCTGACCTCCTGAACCTAGAATTTGTACTCAGCTTCCTCTTATAGCACTAAGGGGAAAAACCAAAGTCATGGAGCTGCGGTCGCTGCCAGGACATAATTATTAAAGTCATGGGAGTGCCCTTTGAACCAATCATTTGTTCTGTAAGATTTATTAAACTAGCACGACATGATTCAGGAGACCTGTGTGACCCTGGGAAACAGCTGAACCACATGTCGTCCATATACACGCCACTGGCTGAGGTCAGTCGACTTGTTTATGTCACGCTTCAGTCATGCTTTAGTATGCCTGTTTACAATGACACAATTACACATTCATTGTAAAATGTCTATGAACAATGGACTTTTCACAGCCTTCCTGTTGTTTCCTGATAGCAAAGATGAAATCATGACATTGGTCAGTGATGTATATCCTTAGCATCCACAAAGCAGTTGATAAAACAGTTCTATAGAAATCCCAAACCACTGGCCAAGTAAAACGAACACATGAGTCTTAGGATTAAGATGATAAAAAGGAATGGTCTCTGTACAATGTCAAAATGTATTATAGCCAATATGTCAAATTCGAAAATTCTGCCATTTATGCCTCCAGTGGTAGTATAAAAAAATACATTTTCTCCAAACAAAGACTTGCAGCACTGTCAAATAGTTTGAAAAATGCTACAGTATAATGGCATTAAAGTCTATACACAGTGGCAATACATTCTCCTAGACATTTGTCTCATAGGTGTGCAAAGGAACATATTTAAACAAGGAAAAACTTCTTTTGGGATCAGTGATAATACCAGTGGTAATACCATTCTCTGTTCTCCCATTAATTGCTCCATAAAAACCCTATTGAAAATCCATTGATTGTACTGTTTTAGCAGGTATGCAGAGCAATACATTGGGGCAAGTTAGAACAGACACAATTCTCTTTGTATCTTTAAATTCAGGAAGGAAACAAAACTAAACAGGATTTGTGATGTTTAAAACTAAGGCTTAATTCCATGAAATACATAGGCTCAAGAATTGAGCCTTGTGATACACCACACTTGGTCAATGATGTACAAGAGAAATTGACACTTTTCTTTCTGTCAAATAACCCAAGAACCCGTCTAGAACAGTCCTTGAAATACCAACCCATTAAAAATATCCCATGTAATGAAAATAGGACAAGGGGTCATAAATCCAAAACTATTTTGTTTTTAAATTAAATAAAAATCTACACAAATGTATACACATGTAATAACAACATAACACACGTCACACATGACATTTAAGACCCTTAGAAAGGTATAATGTGCAATTTTAGTTCAGACCCTCCCATAAAACATTTTCAAACAATCAATTGTTAGTGAAAGTAACATACATTGTTAGTTCTGAGGGCCATCCTTCTTTTCTTCACAACAATAAACAACAGTTATAATGCAAATCAAGGCCAAATCACATGTTTTGACTCCATAAATAGGTTAGAACCTAATGTTCACAGCCCAGACTAGCAGCTAGCTTCTACACACCTAAGTAGCCCTTATGAGCTAATTAGATGTAGGGGAATTAATTTAGCCAGTCTCCTACATACGTTGTCCTATGGCAGAGGCGGGCAATTAATTTTCCCAAGGGGCCACATGAGAAACAGGGACTGTTGTGGAGGGCCGGACCAATAGGCTAAACTCGGTTCTGCTCAATATTAATTTTATGTCAGGCGGCACGTTCTCAAACGTCTCTTTTTTTTATCTGGGCATATTAGTGCAGCAGAGTCCACCAGACACTCTTTAATAAACTCCCTTCAGAAAATGGCTTACTGTTTTTGGTGATTTTGTGGGATATCACAAAGCTGGTCTTGACTGCTACATCCCATGATGCCTTGTTGCTTTTGCAAAGCTTCAGATCTCTGTGCCCGCTCTGCATCAGTCAAGTTGTATTCCTCTGCGTGTTTAGTATTATAGTGGCAATTCAAATTATAATCCTTTAACACAGCGATCTGTTCACCGCAAACTAAGCACATGGCTTTACCTTTGACTTTAGTAAATAAATACTTAGAAGTCCATGTTTGGTTAAAAACTCGGCACTCTGTATAGACTTTTCTTTCTTTCCCATGAGCTGACATTTTCTGAGGGATAACAGCTCATTCATGTTCATGCTAATGTCTCCCACTCAGTTTGCAGCTCGCTGACACATCCATGGGTCCGACCATTGACATAATATAAAATGGACCAACAGATCCCATTGCTCTGGACTGAGTGAAGGATATTAGAAGCACTTTTCCGGTGATGGCTGAGCGTTACTGCGCAGCCTCCAACTGAGAGAGACTACATAAATGTGTCGTGAGCAACGTGTCTGAAAGTTGTAAGTCTTCTAGTAGCTGCGCCAAGAGAAATCTCAATCATTCCAAATCTTGCAGAGACGGAGAGTGTAGGTATATGTAAGGAGATAACATAGGCACAGGCTAATTATTGCTAACTAAAATCCTAGTTAACATTAGTAATTAAACTTAAACAGCGAATGTAAGTCGAAACTGCCTGCGAGCTTCTCCTATACTATACGGTAATTCCTCTACTATGTGACAGTAAGTTGCGTGGTTATGACACAATCGTTACAAAAACGTCTGCTACGGAGCCATAACGTGAGGTACAAGGTAATGGAGCCTTTTATACATTGTCGTGTTTCTTTAGAAATAAACAATGGACAAATAGAGTCTTTAAACGCTTCAGATGTAAAGTTATTCGCTGTCAAAGTGACGCCAAAATGAATGGCAGTCAATAGGATGCTAACGGGAGGTGATGCTTGGTAGCATCAAAATGGCGCAATAAGAGTTACGCATTCCGGGGAGAGGCTTAGCCCCTTGGGTCCAACACATTGCAGTTCTTCTACTTCTTTTTAATTGTGACTTGCAACCAGAGAAGTAGAAGCTGCATACGTTTGCACAAAAAACAAGAATGCCCAGGTCTGGTGTAGTTGTTGTGGTCGCGATTTGTTTTCTTCCTTTCGGTTTTCGTTAGTCAAAGTTTGTTTTTTATTTGTAATGTAGCGAAATACAATACTTCACTCAAAACATAATCAAATTACTGATTTTAAAATGTACTTGAAAAATACAAAATACACAAGAAAACTACTCAATACAGTAACGTGAGCAAATGTATTTCGTTACTTTCCACCTCTGCACAACACTACATGTTGCAGGTACGTAGAAGTGTCTGAAAACTAGTTAGCAAGCGAGCACAGCAGTTTAAATAAAAGAAATTAATACATGGTATAAATAACTACTTGAAAGTAATGACTAAACAGTTCGAATGATTAGCTAAAATAATGGTGAAATAGTTAAAAAAGCTAAAATAGTTAGCTAAGAGTAATGGCTTAGATTAACGGTATTGGATATACTGTATGGTTGAAACATTCAGCTTCACTCCAAGTAGTAGTAGCAGTAATCATATTAATGTTAGAAAATAACTACCAATCGGAAAGCAAAACATTACAGTGCTTTGACCATTAAGGAAGTGCAATTCATTTTTTCCTAACAGAAAATTAAACATCAATTCATCAAGTCAAGTCAAGTCAACTTTGTCAGATGTGCTATACATGCATAACTAAGGCTTCTCATGCTGTATGTGTTAAATGTTGCATAAAAGCAATAGCATACTCAAGGTAGTGCAAGGTAGTATAGTAAGATATTGGTATTGTGAACTGGGCATAGAAAGAAGACTGAAGGCCAAGCACTCCCTTTGGCTTTATTAAGACATAGTCATGAAGGAGCTTCAAACACACATTTTATGGTTCTACTCTTTTGGGATAGTTGAAACCTTCAGGGCAAGCCATGTGATTTACCAGTGTGTAGGAGAGGACATTTGTTTTCTTTATTATCTTATGAACATGTCACAAAACACATTTTTCTAGGCAGATTTTTCAAGCACAAAAGCACATTGTTGAAGAGCACAAGCTTTTCTTGGACACATTTTTCCGGAATCTCAGAACTGCCATTATAGGATTTTAGAAAAGAAACCAAATTATTCTGTGAACAACAGAAAAATGTTTGTTTTTTTTAATTACTTTTACATCTCCTTAATAATGTAATTTAGAAACTAACAAATACATCCAATTTAGGATTAACGTGGCAAACATACTACACATGACTAAATGTGTCGATTTCTTTCCCAGAGGTGGGTGGGTAATTACAGTCACAAGTTTTCAGCTTAGGTATTTTACCTAAAGCAAATGTTTGGAGAATGAATGTCCTCCCCCTCCCCCCTGAGTTTCATTCCGTGCTGATAGAATCACACAGCACAGAAGCTTGAATATAAATCCTGAACAACAAACAAACCAAAAAATAACAATTGAATGAATATGTGTACTTTATTCATATCTCATATATGTTTCTTTACATTTATACAAAAATACAGAAAACAGTAGAGTTTTTACCCAGAATACCAACCGGGCAATAATTATATTTGCTTTTTGGCACCCAGTCTTATTTCCTGCCTAGAGCCATTTGAATCACCCACTGAAGTGAGTGAGATGGATTGGATCCTTTTAGCCCGAAAGCACTGTTCAGGATGCAACTCTCACTCTCAGACCACACAAAAAACCCACATAGGAACAGTACTTAAGGGCAGCCATTCTCTCGAGTAATGCATGAAATTGATTTCTGGCTTCCATGCATTAGACATGCAGACTTTGTGGCTCTCGCATAGACAGGAAAATGGGAGACCATGTTATTTATTTTCCGTTCACAGCTTAGACCTGTTGCAGCTCATGATATTCATAGACTATGTATAAAAAGCAACTTTTGACAGAGTATACCTTGTTAGTTAGTTTGGTTGTGGCTAGACTAGCCTTTGTCGCTGTCAGAATACTGGGGACTGCAGGTAATAGTCTTCATGTTGAGGAGAGAAACCTAAAGATGATTAAAGTTAATCTCAGAGTCTCAGGTCTAGACTGCCATAGATAATATGCTCTAGTATTGTTCAAAAACGCATTTTTTGAATAAAAACAATCGGCTAAACACTATTAAATAACAGTACTTAATTTCCCCACACCACTAATTTCAGATATTCCTGGTAAAAGTAAAACGTACTGTTGATGTGGACTATATGAACACCCATGTGGTATTTTTTTGATAACACAGAATTAGTTCTAAACTGCCATAGAGAATATGGCACATATTTTAAATGTCGCTAATAAAGTATTGTTCAAAAATGCATTTTTGAATAAATAAAATTATCTTGCAGTTAAACATAAACAATACTGTACCACACCAATGAATTCCACCTATTGATGCTGAAAGGTCTGAACTATATGAACACCAATGTGGCATACTTTTTTTCAAACACATATTTTGCACAATATACTCCTCCTATAAGAAAATTCCCAGCATATAGTCCCAGATACACATGAAACAAGCATAGTTACCAGTTGAACCGTTTCCTAAAAGTTACAAAGGCTAAAATGTAATGAATGGACAGAAATGTCACAGCCACTGCAGGCTTTTCTGCCGATAAGAGTTTTTACATACTGAAGCACTGATTTCTGAATCAACTGGGTACAGGTCAAGCCATCTAAACTGTCATGAGTTTATTTAAAAAAAAGAAGAAATGAGAGAGAGATATTGGGGATCATATCTGTTGGGTTATTTATTCTAATCTGCCCTGTACTTATCTTTCCGCTTTCTGCTACCACACAGAAACATAGACAGGCTTGTGACATTTACACACATAGTCAATCACACTAATTAAACAAGGCACAAAACAAGAATGGACATGGTACAACATAAGACCACAAACATGATAGAAATACTCAAAATAGATATAGAAACAGATGTTTGTGTCCTGCCACACTGTCATTGTCAGCTATTCACAGAAGGGCGGCCTGATGGGAAAGGCCACAGCCAAGGTACCCTGTTCACACTCCTACCTCGTTACTGATTGTCATCAATAGTCTACATAATCTCAACACCTAGTATCCATCATAAACCTACTTTACTTTGCGTTAGGCAAGGCTTTGCGGGAGTCAACTCGTTTAAATATTTTAAACCTATTGCCTTTCTTCTGACAGCTTTGATATGATCTGTTATCTCTGAGACAGGGAGCCCCTCCAGCTCCTAATCTGTCAGATCTGACAGTGCATCAATGAAAGGAGAAATGAGCCTCAGGGCTTCTGCAATTGCAATAGCTACATCCATGTGGATTGAACAATCTCACGCAAACTGTTTGGATTTGACTTTCAGGGAAATATTTCCCTTTACATGGATCTTTGTACACTGGAGAGAAACAAAGGAGGACCTTTTGACAGTGCTACAGTTCAGTATGTGAAGGAGATGACAGTGCTTTTCCTTTGACAGTGTATTATGGTGCAACTTTAAGGCAAAATTGATATTTAGGTCTGCATGGCATTCCTATGTGGCGAGCTTTGAGGATTGTGAGAATAACTAAGGTGCATGTCTGTATATTTCATAAACAGTGGTATCACTCTTAAGCATTTCATTAGCATTTGAATCTTGATTAATGCAATAACTAGCTTTGCCAAATTGTTTTTTTTTATTATACAAGCACAACACTGATACCAAAGGCAAAGTCAGTACTATAAATATATTTGGTCATTGAGTGAACAGTAAAGAATTGATAGCTTGATTAAAAATGTTATATTATATAGCATTTGTATATTCAATCTTATTCATTTGTTCTCTTTTTACAAATGTGTTAGAAATGTAGTTTCTTTTCCTTTTATAGAGGAATGGACGTCAAAACTCCCCCGTAACAGTTTTTGCTTTGCGAGCATAAAAGGTGACATGAGTAAAAAAAATAATAACAAAGGCATTGTAGAGCTAACATTTACTATGGGAGGCCCATTATTGTCTTACATGTGTCTAACTACTTTTTGAATTCACCTTGTTTCAAAAAAATCCTGGATCCACAGAAGTCATCCCTGATACTTGTTAGCAGAATGTCATTGCAAGTTTTAATGGTTTAAAAGTAAGCAGCATATTTTGTAAATATGTGTTTTGTTCTCCATGTAATCCATTCGTACAACCTATATCACCCAAGTCATATATACTGACAACAACAACAACAACAACAACAACAACAACAACAGCAACAACAACATATGAGGAAATGTAACCTGGGGCCTGTTTCACAAAACCAAGATAAGGGATTAAGCCAGGATTTCCCCGTTATCCTGGATGAATTTAGCCTTGACTCGGTTTCACGAAAGCGGAGGCACATAAATCACCATGGAGATTTATTCTGTGCAGCTAGCCTGCTCCCGACCAGGCTAACAGCCAGGAGTTATTAACCCTGGAGCCTTTTCTGATCACCCAGCAGTGGTTTTACCCTATTGTTATCAGCCTGGATTAAAATACAACAGGTGCATATTACTGTTCATTTAAGTACTGTTATTATTTAAAGTTGGGACCATTATTCTTTTTTTTAAATTATTCATTGTTACTGTTATATTGCTGTATGAAGACTGCTGTTCATATTGTTGTTAGAAGTTTGATAAATATATTATGACAGTTGTTGAGAAAAGGCTGATACAATTTCAAATGTGTTTTAAATGAAGTCTGTTACTAAGGGAGAGATACAATGCTGTACATTTCTATAGTTGACCAATGCACCTTGAATTATTTTAGTTGATAATTTTTTTTAAATTATTTAACAATAAGCATCATGTTTGTTCAGCTTCCATGTGCACTGTATTTGGCATTCATAGCACACAATTTGTGTTGTCCAATAAACTGGGACTATAATTTGGGAGGACTGTACAAATTTAAAGAACATATCCTAATTGTACAATCCTCCCAAATTATAGTCTTAGTTTACTGGACCAGTAACTATCTAGTGATGTAGGCTATTGTACATTCATGTAACAACAGGGAGAGGACACCTCAATGGTTATATGGACCTTATATTTTGCTGGGGGGGGGGGGGAATAACTGATGAATATACTATATTAACTTTATAGTTTCTAGATTTTAGAGTCCAATTTCTTCAGTGTCTTTATTTTCCATGTCGATATATACAAGGGAGCAAGGCATGTAATATGTAGAGAAGGAAACAATATATATATATAAAAAATAAAAGATAAAAGAAACGCGAGAAAAAGCGTGGCAGATAATAGGCTAGCGGACAGACTGAATGATAGTCCAAAAATATACATTTATGAACTACTGCTCTTAACTGAAACCATTCAATGAGTCACTGTCATTTGCAAAAACGAACAGTTGTACAATTTGCATTAAAAGCGAGCAGTGGAAGTTAATATGAATTAGGAAATTTATATTTTAGCCCATGAGAGAGAGGGAGGAACAGAGTGAAAGAGA
Source organism: Zingel zingel (assembly GCA_023566125.1). Taxonomy (NCBI): domain Eukaryota; kingdom Metazoa; phylum Chordata; class Actinopteri; order Perciformes; family Percidae; genus Zingel; species Zingel zingel. The sequence goes on along the minus strand of CM042320.1, from coordinate 6,837,835 downwards.
TATTTACGCATCATACTCATAGAGTTGTAGAAAATTGATCTTCATGGTAAATTTCCTGAGTAACTTCTTTTGCTTACTTTTAAGGCAAAGAGTACAACTGTTAATTTGTGCAAATGATTAGTAGCCTAATCCTTGAATGGAATTATTATGACGGTTTCAATTCAGAGCAGTGGTCAGTTAATGTATATGTTTAGGCTGCTTACACATTCAGTCGGTCCGTGATCGTCTGCTACGCTTTCTCTCGCTGTTTCATTACAGCGGCCGTGTTTCTTTTCTTTTTATACAAATAATGTGTTTCACGTCATCATACTTCCACAAGAAGCTGCTGCTCACTCTGTATAAAGTATGTACAATGCGTATTCTCCATTTTAGCATCAGTAAATCTGTGATCGACCTCGCGGTCTTTTGAGGAAAGCCGTGGACGTGCATCTATCTGAATTACTTCAGCCTGGCTCAACCTAGTCGCTCCTCCTCAACCTGGCTTGGCCTTCGTGAAACGCACCAAGCCAGGATGCACAGATTAGACTAGGTCAAGCCTCGCTTTATCAGTTATCCTGGATTTATAAATTCTGCTTTGGTGAAACAGGCCCCTGTTCTGTGTTTGTTGGGATTACGATGTGTTACAATATAGATTGTTCTTTAAATGTGACCCTTTAGTAGAGGTGCATGGGTTCATGCCATAACCAAACAATGGGACTACACCTTGGAACTACAATAATTAACATATATTCTTTAGGAAAGCCTGGACTACGAGGAAACTGTAGAGCTGTTGAAGATGTGGTTAACATGAGGGTCAACAGAGGTAGTAATTTGTGCCTCAGTTCAAACAAGAGATAACTAGTGTCAGTCACAGCTGCTTCACTGTCTGATGATGAACTGGTGGGCCCAAAAAGACAGGTGGGCTGTAGCAACTTGCAAAAGGGGATGTTTTACTCCAAAAGTTCAAAATGCAGCAAGTGTTGATGGACGATTAGCAGGCGTCAGAGAATCTGGTGGGGTGTGATAAGGGCGGTTTATCTCTGCTAAAATCTCACTGTCTTTTTCAAAAGCATGGGGGCTACGCAGTAACACAAGCTCATCCATACGGTGGCAGGCGTGGTTGGAAGAATCTCGGCCGTGGCAACTGTGAATCTGCCCTCTCGTTAATCACGCGAGCAGTCAACAAGTGCCTTTTACCTCAGCTTCATATTTGTTTTTCATCACCTTTGGACACCAGCAGGAGGAAAGAGAAGAACCCTGTGAAAGAAACGTGTGGGGAGAAGTTTCAGAGCTCAGTGTCAGGAAAGGATTCAAACAAGATGTTCTTCATTTACAATACGTTAAAAAACAGGTGTTTTTGTCGCTCTAATTTAATGTGATATATTAAAAAAAAAAAAAAGCTCACCAATTACGCCGAAGAACATGGAAGGGTAGAAGCGTTACACTATTTCAATGACATTCAACATGTTTCTGTAATTGGACAGGAAGAAAATATTAGACAGTAAACTTTGCTTCCTACATGGCTGATTTATCAGTGAAGATTGGCTGATATGTGGACCGTTTTGCGTGGTTTAGTCTCTTGTGGTAAGGCCAGCCAATCGCATTTCTACGCTCTATTATTTATTATGTTGTTTTGACGCACATCAGTTAAGGAATAAATTTCCAGAACACTTACGATCTGCCCCAACCCTGTGTTATTTTAAATCAAGACTTTTCTGTTTGAAATGTCTTTACCTGAGGTAATTTAGAGATAATCATTCCTACCTCTATGCTTTTTTAAGTCTTTGACATTTACTGTTTGTTTTTGCTTTGTTTTGTTTTTATGATTGTTGAATTTTATATTGTATTAACCTTGTATGTTTATGCTTATGTAAAGCACTTTAAACTTAGCCTGGTCCTACCAGACTCGTACATTTCATTTGTACAGAGAGTCTGGCCACTATCCACTGACAAGTGTTAACTTCCTTGAAGGCGGGTACTCTGTTGAAGTTTAAAACTATTGGATCTGCCCAGAGCCACTCTGAATCTTCCATAGGGCTTTAACTTCTGGATATTTGTTAGCGTTGCCACAACGGACCGCATCTTCTCTGCCGCCATTACGGAACTACAACTCAAAACTAGCGTGCAACCTCAATGTCATCGTTCTCAGCCACTCCCTCTGTTCGCTGAGTGGACCAATACAAATTTTACCGGAGAAAACCCAAGAATATACCGCAAACCCAGACAGAGTACTGAAGTAAAATGAAAATTGAGCGGAAGTACGTAGAAGGGGCGGAGCCAGGCTACTTTAAACTGCCTTTGTGTATGAACTGTGCTGTATAAATAAATTGCCTTGCCTTGCTGATTTTCTTGTTAATTCATGTAAAATAAAAGTTACGTTTAGCTTGGCAAGGAATTTGTTTTCCAAAATGAATTAAATAAATAGTTCAGTTCTATTCCAGCGGTTATGGAGAAGTCTACAAAAACCATAGACAAAAGAATGAGAGTAGAACGGACGTTGAACTATTTGCTGTGATCATTTTACTAGTTCAACAGAAAATGAGGCTTAGCACTATGCATTGACCATAGAAATTAATGAGTTAGCCCGCTACAACGGTCACAGTTCTTTGCAATGGCAATGGTACACGTAAAAATGGCCGCCACTCTGACCATACTGCTATGGTAATTTAAATGGGAATGTCCATTCTACTCTCATTTTATTTCTATGACATATTTCTACAACAGTCAAAGCCATAGTGATGCATGTATACATTATGACTGTTTTCTATATATACTTCTTCTTCTAAAGCATCTATTTCTCTGAACCCGTGAGAGAAATTACTGAAATATGTGAAAAATCACACAAAAATCCAAACGTTAATGTACAGGACGACTTAATAAAAGCAGAGCCTCTCCACTGTCTGCAGCCATTTGGTACAAAGTAACTAATTCATTTGCAGTGTGAACAGGCAGTGAGTTACATAAAGGGGAATAGTTTCCTGTTCACATTTTGCATTGATGGAAAATGAATGTCAATGAGAAAAAAACACACTTTTCTGATATTTCAGCATCTAGTGGAGCTGCAGTCGCTTCTGTTCCTGTGAAGAGTCCACCTTCACCAGGATTCTGCTGAAGGTCCTCTTCATTCCTCCGTGATCGGACCTGTTTTGGGGTAGGAAATCATTTTTAACCCAATAGTTCTCTGTTTGGAACTTTGGAACTCCAGCTGAAATAAACACAACTCAGAGCTACGTCTACACAGCATCTGCACAAAGTTGAAAGGTCTTCGCCCGGCCGTCATAAAAATTCATGGAACAAAGCGTATCTCATGACCATAAAATAGGGCACTAAGAAACAAGTCATTGCTCCAAAGCGCCTCAGGAAATGCTTAGAGTAAGGGGTCAGCTCACCTTCCACACGAGCAGGAATACGAGAGCTAGGAGTGGAATGAAAAGTAAAGACAGAAGGCTTCGCTCCACCACCTCAGTCAGGGCGCTCGTTTCAGAACCTTGGACAAAAAAGACAGAACATCACTTTATCTTCTCTGACTCTTAATATTTTTAGTAACAACATTGAAATTAGCGAGAAAAATTTAAATTATTTTGAATTATTTGTTACGTCTGTTTCTCCTTGACAATAATTGATTCCACCCAAAAATGTTAGGGTGGTGATTCAGGGATGGTTTTACCCTCATTCTAGTGTTCCTTTCATTGCTCCTCTAACTTTAATATCTTTATTTCAATAATTATAACCTTTTTGTTTAGTTTGATGTGTGAATTGTTTATTTGCTGACACTGGACATTAAAGACCATCGCACTTGTATAAATCTCATGTTGGACCATGATTGGCTTCCAAAATAGTTGTGAAGATTTAACTTAAGCAGAGAACTTCAGCAAAACAATGTGAAGACAACATTCTTGTGTCAAACTCTGCATATACATGGTTCAAACATCCATTTCCTGAGACATGGTGCTAGGCTGAGCCACTGTTTGAGCCAAGAGGAAACTCACTTCAATGTTACTGTTGTGTTATTACAAGCAGTTTACAGTATGGTAGAAGTTAAGTACATTAATTAACATGTCATTGAGCATGCAGTATAATTGTGTAAGCTGATTCTGATAGAACACAAAGTTGTAGCCACTTCAAATATGGATGTTGCTGCAAAGAAACGTGGATAGATCACACACACATCTTCAAGATAAGTGTAACCAAATCAGTATCTGACCAAATGTGAAATACGGTCAATACGAAGTTATGGCCAGAAAAGTGTTTTTTTTTGGCAAAAATACTATAGCTGGCAAAAGCTGGTGCTTTGACACACCAGCTGGTCTGGTTTTGCAAACCCGATCACAGACCTGGCACTTGATTTCACAGAACAACTGAGAATTGCAAACTTACGTGTATTGCAACCTGTACACTCTGGGCCTTTACTGCTGGACAGTGGTGAATCTGGGTGAAAAAAGACAAAAAGGAGAAGAGATGAGTTGGTGAGTTTGGGGTTACAGAAGGAGACAAGCAAAAATTGAGAGGATGAATGGAAAAAGAAAAAAATGTGGAGAGTTAGTGCCGTATGAATAAAACATTTCATTGTCAGGTGCTAAAAAGTCAACTCGATGCCGGGTTTTTTTGTACCTTCCATCCCTCCTCCTCATACACACATAAAAGATCTAATCCAACCACTCTGGCATAGAAAAGCCAAGAGCTTGGAAAGATTGGAAGATTGCTCTGTAATCAACACGTACACAATCAGGTTTCGGCCCTTTTCTTCCTTTTCACATGCACTACCTGGGGACACCTTCCCTCAGTCCTGTGACTCAGACGTGTCTCAATGGGCCGTCTAAGCACTGAGACTGTTGAGTTTTTATCTCGCAAAGTTCCTGTGAAGAAATAATGGTTCGTGGATTAAAAGCTTCTCGAAATGGCCACAGGAGATCTGTCCTAAAAAAAAAAAGAGCCTGTTCACAATAGTCCAAAGAGGGTGGCGGTGGTTTTACATGCAGAACTTGTAAATGGAATGTTGCTGGTTCGAATCGGTCGACAGGCTCAGAAAATGTCTGTGGGAAGTGTGACCTACATCGTCAACTGCCACTAATGTTTTCAACAATAAAACACTTAAACATACATAAAAGAGTTGGTTAACCCAAATCATAAAAACACACATTTTCTCACTTATCACTGGCAGTATGGGATTGTTTGGATTCATGTGTTGAGGTTTTTCAGATATCCACATCTGTCATGTGTCTCACCAGGAACAATGCTCTGGTTAATCCGGATAATCCCCAGACATTGATGTAAACAAACTACTTTTGTTTACTGAAGAAACCTGTTGACAGTGAGGTAACTGATACATTACTGTCTGCACGGGTAGACACAACTAGAAGTACGTGACAATGTTTGACTTTGTGACCCTTTAAAAGCTTGACTCAAAGCTCTTGCAGCTCCACAGTAAATCTTGAGCTTCTGCTGGTATCGATGTGACAAAATGTTGAGCAAATTAGGACAGATAAGGATTATCTAAAGTTTAAAAAATAAAAAAACCATCACAAATCAAACGTAGAATGTGTTGTTGTCAGCCATTCAGGTGATTTTATCTTTCTCCCGACAGATTCATGGTCCAGCTTCATTCCAAAACCATCTGATCTGTGAAACTGAAACTTACAGACATTTTTACTGAAAACCACTGTCAAATATTAGTGATATAATCAACTTACCTGACCTGATTTGATGAGAATGTTAACCAATAGTGATCAAATGTACAGAGGACCCAACATCATTGAATGGCAACTGGCAGGTTTTATATTAAAGTTGGAAAACTTGTACTGCAATATGCAAAGTAAAGCCCTCATTGAAAATATTTAGGCAGTAGGAATCAATCAATCCCCCCACTTTCTTACTTTGAACCCTGGAGTTAATAATGGGGACAGCAATAAACTTGCTCTCCCGGGCTGCAGTCACCAACAACTCTGCACCAAAATCCATCAATCCATAAACATAGCACCAAGGCACAGTAGGGCTGCAACTAAACACTATTTTCATTATGTATTATTTTCAACAATGAAGATTCCCAAAAGGATCTTGTCATTAAATGTAACCGGATTGGTTTGTGCCTAAATATTTGTTATGATGCATCAAATGGCCAAATGGTTGAAAGATATGATAGTGGTTCTTCTAATAGTACAATGAAATTGATTATTCTCATCATTGATTTCATAACTAGATGCATACCAAGAGAAACACAAAGCTGCTGCATTTCATTGATGTCACACCTCAAAATGTAGGTTTTCGTTGTTGTCATATAAGTACCAGCGACATCTTAAGTTGCAAAAGTACTATCTCTGTTAACAAGCAGAATACATATCATAAACACTCACCTGTTAAATATTCTTCTGTAGTTACTGTGTGTGGTGTTGTAGGACAGGGAGGAGGATCACATTCATCTGAATCTTCTTTATTCTGTGCAGCTATAAGGAAGTCTTTGACAAAGTCAAAATACCGCGCTGTCTGCCACCTGTCTTTCCTGTAGTGGCACTCAAAATCATACATGATCGGCTCCTGCAAAGACAAAAGGACACACAGTTCAGAGAGATTTATGTTTGTATGTCTTTAAGCGGTTCATTTCTAGTTGAGAGGATTACCTTGCCTTTAAAACTAAAATCCATAAAAAAGAAAAGCAATGGCATTTCTTTTATTATTATAAGTAAATAATGGAAGTAATGGGCAGCTAGTTGGATGAATGAACCTCATCTTGCAAAAGAATGTTGCTAATAAAGGTTTGGATGTCAGTGTTGGTCAACCATGCGTAGCCTCATAACACCATAGTCTGTAGGGGAGTCTTTGTACAAGGTTTGTTGGCCACATGACTACATGTATAACATGTGTCCCCTAAGCTATAACATTAGCATACATGAAGAAGTTACAAGTACAAATCTGGATAGCCATCTTTTTTGTAGTTTGAACATAATTTAAATTACCTCTTGCTACTTTAAAGGACAACAATTTATGGATTTCAGCTTTAAATATTTAAATCATTGCAAAACTGTAGTTTCAAAGATTTCAAACCTATACTAAGCAGCAACAATGGACATGTTATTTCTGTTTTCCATCTGTTAATGGACACATTTAGTACAGTAGGTCTATGGTACGACCACAATATGAACCTACCACAGACCCCATGTTGAGCCGCAGTTCTTCGAGCATTTGGTTGAATATGCTAATATCTTTTCTGTTGGATGAAATGTTTCCAAACTTATGCGCTAAATCTTTCAAACTCTCCTCCAGGTAGAAGACGTTTAATTTTACCCAACACATCCCTCCCTAGAAGAAAAAGAAGGCATATAAGGTACAATAGCAAGTACTGTATGATCACTTAATACATAGTGTGCTAATCAGATTTACCAAAACGCCAACAAGAAAGCTCTCAATAGACTGCATATCCACCAATGTCTAATAATCTTCCCTAGTCAGATGTTACTTTCACAGTTGCATTTGGGAGATAACAATAGTTACACTGTACAATAGTTCTAAGGTCAGCCAAAGTTTAGCATGAAGGTGTATAGCTAAAAAAGGCTTTCTTGCTCTTGGGAGCACGAATGTATACACATCTAAAGTTTGTCAGAGCAATGGTCAGGACACATGCTCATTTGCAAATTCTTTCAAAGCAAAGGTTTTTACTTAAAATTAAAAAGGTGGTGTGGTGTAAATATGCAGAATTTTACATAAATCTAGTAATTAGATTTTGGTAATTATCTTCCCAATGTATTATTCCCCAATATCTTACCTCTTCTTTTGGAATGTAGTGTACAGGAATTTTGTAATCTTTAGGAATATTTTGTCTCTGTGAAAAGAAAAGAAAAAGTACAAAAACATTCAAATTTGAAAGCAGCAATACAGCACTAGTTAATAAAGTTAGATCATATTCCTGCAAGTTGATTGTGTAGCATGTTGACAAAAAGTCACTTAATTCGTTACCAATACAGGACAAACACTTTCATTTGGTGGGATAAACGCTTATGATAAGATGATTTTGCTTTGTTTTAAGATGTTTTTTTGTTTTTTTAAACCTTTGATCATATAACATTTGCTCATAAAGCAGGTGGCACCATGCTAGTAAAAAAAAACTATGAGTTATAACATTATATATCCTTCCAGATAGATAATTATTTCAGTAGTGACAGCCATGATTCTGACCTGCTTTTAAGGTATGATAGTTACTCATTATAAAGTCCAGCATGAATGTGATATCCATAATTAGAGTGGCGCTAAAGCTTGAAATGTTTGAATAACAGTATTGTTCTTACCAGAATAGAAAGTCTAGAGATGTCATCTGTCACTGGGTTGACGTCAAATTTACTTGAATGTACCCCAAACGTGATGAACAGCAGTAAATGGACACAGACCAGTATCCAAATCTGCAGATCAAAAGAGACAAACACAACGTTTTAACAATGAGTCACATCTTCTACATGTAATACATTGTAACACAAACAACATATGATACATTGGTTTCTCTGCACACATCAATGAGTATGTTTACATGCACAATAATGTTCCATATTTTCTGAATATGACAATATTCCAAATTTCATACGGGTCATGTAAACAGCATATTCCATTTGGATATTCCAAAAAAAATTGGCGTTTTTTACGAATTTAGGCATTTTTGGATTAAGACATGTGGCATATGTCGGTGTTATTCGGGTTTTAGAAGCATGTTTTGGACATGTATACAACGCATTCGGAATATGTGTCTCAATCAGGGTTTTTACCGCATTTTTGCTTTTTACGGCTTACGGTCAGCTCTGTTCGTTGCTATGGTTGTTGTACACAAATCAACTAGCCAACAGTTTGCAAGGCTGGGGTAGAGATGCATGCCCAAAAGAAAATCCCATATCTGGTTGGAAAGAGAAACACGTTTAAACATCATGAAATACTTGGATATCAATATGTTTTTGGAAGTATGCAAACATCACAACGCCAACCTTTTCAAGAAGGTGGTTGAAGGGATGGCTGTGTTTGTCGAAGAAGTCCACCATCGGTGGAAAAAACAAAACCTACTTTGCACAGCTGCTTGTAAACGGGAAAATTAGTGGGATATTCATTTTCATTAGCCATGTAAACAGCTTAGTCAGAATATCATCTTTTTCGGAATAAGAGCAAAATATTACTAAACGCTTCCAAACATTTTAAGATTTTGCAGGTGACAGTGCAACTCACCAACAGGCCAGCTATAACCCTTCCCAAACCAATAACCACATTTACAGGCTGATGTTATATGCACAAACAGCCTTTTCTGCTTCGCAAGTCAGCAATAATCAATGATACGCTGTGATTTAGAGTGATTTTACAGCAACTTGTGTAGCAGGCAATACAAAATGTTCCGATAACGACACATCACAGTATTTACCAAGGACACACAGTGTCATATTACACCAGTATTGCAAACGAACGTGAGTGAATTATCAGTATTGTCTTTGTTTTGGACCAACCCTCCTGTGTGTACTCTGATTGGACCTGGGTCTGATAGCATTAGCCACATATGCACAGCCACATATGCACAATCATTACTTGCTCGAACACAATGCAAACCCATTACTAATTTTACCCAAGATGGCCACAAAAATTCTTCTGGTTTTTAAATACATGCTTGTGGTCTCTTTAAGTGCATAATGCTCCACGGTATACAGTTACATACATAATTCAAAACAATAAGTCTGAGCTGGGTAACAGTTTTTGACTTGGTTCTAATTTGTGTTAAAGGACAATTCCGGCGCAAAATGATCCTAGGGGTTATTAACAGATGTGTACCCACTCTGTCACTCTCTGGGACATGTTTTCAAGCTAATCGAATGAGTTTGGAGCGGTGTTTGTACAGTCTGAAGATTTCCCCTCTCTGATAAACAGGGCTGTACTTGAAACTTTTTCGACGACCCAGACCGGAGGGACCAGATGGACAATTATCCATAAATTACGTACACTAGACAAGTTATGCAGAGTGCGATTATTTCAGATATATTGAGCAAATTGCTTTTGATTTTAGTTTGCATCGCCAGCTGTAAGTCATGACTGGTTTCCAAGCATGTAAACATGAACGCGAGTGTCTTTATAATCTATCTTTTCAATAAACTGTCTGTACACTTACAAAGTTCTCAATGTTTCGGTTAACATTTAGGGACCCTCATTATGCTACCGTTGAAGTGTGGTGATATTTTGAGCCTTTTTAGTGGTATAAATAGCGATTTGTTTTTACGTTCCCTGTGCCCCGAATACTAGCGTTTTAAGCTAATCAACGGTCCGCGCTAGCATCTTTCAAGCTCCAAACTCATTCGATTAGCATTAAAACATGTCCCAGAGAGCGACAGAGTGGGTACACATCTGTTAATAACCCCTAGGTTTGTTTGGTACTAGAATTGTCCTTTAAGTTTGTTTGGGTAAAGTAGTCCTAAATGTATAAATGAATGTGAGGTTGAATGAATACAAATGCATATAAAAAACTTTACATTTCAATGCAACAGCAAAATAGGGAACGAATGAATGTACTGACTATGCAAACTAATTTCCTTTTTCATACATTTTCTTCTCAACTACTGTAAAATGTGATAGTCTGCCACCAGGCAGCATTCTCTCGATGTAAATAGAGGCTCCTTTTATACACATGACAGAAACTGTTTTAAACTGACAAACTTTCATTCTGTTTTAATTGGTCTGACCAGCGTTTTTCAGACCACCAGTGAGTGAGCTGGTCTTCAGTTGCTACAATGCAGCTGGCTCTCAGCCAACTCAGTCAACCTTTAGGCTGTGAGAAAGGTAAACTTCAAATAACTGTCAGTAATGTTCTATGTTTTTGTCACATGCAGGTAAGTGATCCAAAACCTATAAGCCTCATCGTACATATTTACATTGAGTGAAGTTCAGATGCAACCGTTCCAGGCAGATTTCAGATAAAAGATAAAATCATGATCTGGATGTGAAGATGTGCAGGGTTTAGTAATCTGATATATTTTGTTCCCTCACCAGCATTGCCCAGGGACAGAAGATGTAGTGATTTGTCTACAACTCAAATTGATGTCTTGAGTAAAGGCGGTATAGGTATCGGTGTCTGAAAAAAGCAGTATACATTTAGTATATTTTTTGTCATATTGCTAGTTGCCAGGTCTTAAAGTGGTCAATAAGCAAATGGGTATTGATAGGAAAAGTGGATTTCAGTTGGCGTATTTACACATAAATTAAAGTCTATGCAGTCATAAGTGACTATTAAAGTTTGAACTACCGAATTTTTAATCAGAACTAACGGCCAGGCAGGTAGTATCATATAATCTATGATAGTTCCTTAGGGTATTTTTGGTAACAATCCTTTTTTGAAATGTAAAAAGATGTGCAAGATGGGTTTTTCAGTTATGAATGGAGTCTTAATGTTATCCTGTAGAATGTTTGCCCCCTAGCAATAGCGGACAATGTTTTTACGAGTAAGTCCTTATCTTGTTTGTATTGCGCACGTGCATGAGGACAAATTTGCACAAGCTCGTGGGTGGCTGATTGACAATTGGTGATGATAATGCAAACGTAGTAATGCGCCAACAAAAAAGAGTGAAGAGAATTGCTAGCAACAAACATAGTTGTAAAAAATGTACAGATTAAAAAAATGTTTTAAAAATCAGCTTTGCAAATGTTGTATGGGAAAAAAGACACTTTTGTTAGATGGAAAGGATACACACAATGTATTTTAGTAAGAACACTGAAAATGAATGTTGATGAGTAACGGTTTAACCGCTAACCAACAATAAGAATTATTCTTTTCCATTCTTTTTTCTGTTGAGTTTGTTGCTCTCTGCTGGACGGTCCTCACAGTGGAGAGCTATGTGACACATGCTGCTTTATCGCTGAGGACTGGCAGGTTAAATCTGCCGTCCTACACAAAGTATTCCAGTCAGACACAGCTGACGATCTCCCAGGTGGATGCGGTTAAGATGGGCTCGTACAGATGCGGACTTGTGCCGGTCACAAAAGCAGTTCAAGGAAAGTAGCTGCACAAGTCGACGTCAATGCGCAAACATGGCTGCTTGATCGGTACAAGTCCGCAGCTGTCCACAGACACGGAGTGTGGAGGGTACGTCCGAGCATCCCGAACAGGGGAACTGGGACGGAAATTGCCTTCTTGTCGGTTACTGTTTAATGATCAGTTAACAAGGGTTTGCTATCGTTCAGAAAAAGATAAAATATTTAAATTAGCATACCTTACACTAAGTATACTGCAACCTTAAGATGAAGTATTTTTACTGCCTAATGGAGGTGCAGTGGCTTACATTAACACTTGCCATTCCTTTGGCTGACCTCCTACCTCTTCTCTCTGTTAATCTGACCATATTATGCAATGGCATGTCTCTTAAATAGAGATTAGGGCCAGCCACAGCCTAACCCAAAAGCAATTCAGCAACCTTGAAAGCAAACCTCCCGTTTGGTGAAAAGCTTTAGAGCGTTGCACAAATGGGACTCAGTGAGAGGGATAAAAATATAATAGTGACTGAGCCATGTCTAATCTTCAGGCACTTCAACCTGTACAAAAGGATGTTGTTCTGTAGTTTATTTAAGCAAGGGTTTGATAACAATACTTGCTCTTTTGCAGCAGCTTGTTGCTTCTCATTCACAGTTACATTCATGCTTTTGCCGTCTACATGTTCCCTGCCAGTTTGGCCATTCAGATTGGTCATTTTGAAATCTTCAAGGCAGAGTCCGCCACCCACGTTCCTCCTGTTAGTATATATTTGTCAAACGGAGCCACAACAGGAAGAGAATGGAACAATGATCCATCAACAGCAGGAAAGGCCAAAGAAGGAAAAGCAGCATGTAAAGCACAGATGGGATGTAATTCAATTCCACCAAGCTTCTACTGCTCACCAAAACTAATCATCTTTCAATGGCAGACAGGGACAATAAGGAAGAAATGCTTTAGGACAGATAAGCAAAAGACATATGTGGGACATCTTCTAATTCATCAATTATGCCTTAACTTCTGCATGTCATGAACCACATTTGTACAGGATACAGTGAATGAAATCAGAGAGGCCCGAGATACAACTTCAGTACATAATGTCAAGGATTTTGGAAGTAGTCATGTTTCAAGTTGTTCAGCAAAGCAAAGCTTAACCCCCAAATTGTTAAACAAATCTTAATAGATTCCATTACTTTCTCTATTTTTAAAGAATTAAAATCAGACAAAAATCAACAACATGATATTTGTCTTCTCTGAAACACATAAGAGGAATTTTGAGTTTGAAGATGACCAGTCACAAGAAATCTCAAGTGATATCCCACCTCACTGACATTTCCTGGGTAATATGGATCCCCTGCAACTACTCTCTATGTATATGTCTACCTTAAACGTGCATAAGTGTTTCACTGACTATATGAAAAAACAAGTGTGTTTACCATAGTGTAAACAAACATACTGTATAAAATATGTACATAGCCTCCGTGATGTCACCCATAGGTTTCTGAAGAGCCAAGTTTAGCTTGAAGTGGGCATGTACTGTTAGCCCCAGTCGTCGCCATCTTGGCAGTGCCTGACGTCCACTAATCCACGTTATGGATGGAGCTGAGGCAGGCTGAATAAAGCCTACAGTCTATGCTCGCCTCCTGTGATGGCAGCCCACCTGTCACTAAAAGCGAAGTCTCGATCAACCGTAGTATATTACCAGGATAAACATGCTCCTCTCTGTGTGTTGCCGTTCTCAAAATCCCTTCACTAAAGGGAAAAAACAACCTTCGAGCTAGCTACACAACAGCGGAAAATGACACACACAGACACACACAGACACAGACTTGTCATAAAGGGTGACCTTAGCTACAGAGAACAAAACAGTTTTTTTGTACCAGGCTGAAACATGTTTAATTACACTGTAAAGTTGGGAATTTTAACATGGGGGTCTATGGGGATTGAGACTATGGGATTCAACATCTCCCTCTTTGATTGGATCCTGGGCTTCCTGACAGGCAGACCCCAGGCAGTGCGGATTGGCTTCTCCACATCCTCCACCCTGACCCTCAACACCGGCATCCCCCAGGGCTGCGTGCTCAGCTCCCTCCTGTACTCCCTGTTCACGCACGACTGCGTGGCCACACACAGCTCCAACACCATCATCAAGTTCGCTGACAACAACCTTTTCGAGCCCAGCCTCAAGTGGCCACTCAATTAACTGCAGTTTTGGGCACTTCCGCATTGGCTTCATTTTATAGCACTGGAGGTTGCTGCTTTGTTTTTACCTTTTATAGTGCAGTCTGAGCTGTGGGGGCCTCACTGCGTCAGAAGGAACTGTGCTATATCAAATTCACTAACATGGATTGTTACAGAGGCATGGAAGACTAATGGACAGAACTAATTCAGGTGGTTTCTTCCTGTGATTGGACACTCATAGACATATCTACCACTATCTCTGAATTTTTTAGGGCTGCCCCCTCTTAGTCTACTAATTGGTCGTTTTGGTCTTAATCAAGATTTTTTAAGTTGATTAATCATTTTTTTATGCTTCTTTATGCTGAGTGACTTCTTTCCAAGAAATGTATGTGTGCATCTCTGGTAAGCGCAAGAATTAAAGTGGAGCTTTTGCATGATTCTTTGTGGAGATACTCAGTTTTACAGATCTGATGATTAAATCAACTAATAGACTAAAGTCGATTGTTAGTTGACTAAAAGTTTCTCTTATACTTATTCATTATTTATAAAGGACAACACACATTAATCAACATGTCTACAAATGTGCCAGTGTTAGCCAACCGGCTAATTTTCAACTGTAGTCCTTTGGCCAGATGATTTTAGACCAAAGCAGCAGGAAGCAGCAAGACATTAGTACAGGTTAAACTATACAGATAGAAGACAACAAGACACCATACAGGCCGCTAAAACAACAGATACGCTTTCTCAGTTAGCCATGCAGAGCTACAGGAAGCAGCAAGACATTAGCATAGCTACACATCAAATAATATCCACATTCAGTATAAAAAGCCGTGCAAGCATCAGAACACAGCCAAGCAACATAGACCTGAGCCATCTTCTAGCACCGTTCAACCATGCAAAGCAGTAACAAGCAATAATTAAAAGATGAAATAGGCTACATCACTCGTGAGGGATGTGTTAATATAGCACAGGTTAATACAATGGTAAAATAGTTAAAATACAAATTAATTATTCATACATACCCAAGAAATGCAGGGCGAGCTAAATTTGATACCGGGCAAGATATCTCTCTATCAAGGTCAGCCCTAGATTTTTTTTTCTCAGTTCAGCAGGAACAAAAAAATACTTGTTTTAGTTTTCAGGGGAAGGTACAGGTTTATATTTTAGTAAAGGTCCCCAGATTGACTTTTAAAATTTCACTTCAAGTTGCACCAAAGCACTAGAGCTCTTTTTGACACTTTCACCATAGACTAACAGGTTCCAATGAATGGGAATTACACTGAACACTTTCTCCGGCACTACCCTGTTTTACCCCTGCAAAGTTTGTTTAAAGAATAATTCAGTAGGTAGGCGGTGGCTACTAATGCTTTCATGTCAAACAAACATCACACAGCAAATTAAATGATATTCTTTGCAGATGGGCTGAAAAAACTAATCGATCAATTCAAAATCAGTGTCAAAATAAATAAATAAATAAATACATAATCCAGTGCAGAAAGGCTGTCTTCTTGAAACACAGCCAAAAAACTAAAGGGAAGAGCTTTTACTCAGAAAGCCTGGTGTATGTTATGAGCACTGCCACTCCCAAACTAGATTCACTTACAGTATGTGCTTACTATAACATCACACATGTTGGTCCCACATCGTTGTTTTCTTTCAGTTTCAAGAAAAATGTTAAACAAAACCACACGCAGGCACTTAGAGAAAAACAAATATGTTTCTCTCAAAATGTGTTGAGAATATGAAGAGTAAAACCAGTAAATGGATAACATCTTTGCGCAACATGTGTAAGTCATGCTGAGAGCAGAGCAGCTGTGAATGGCTAGTAGAGCTCAAAGTTGCTCTTCCCTGTCATTTGTCTTTTAAAACTTATGGTCATCCCTGTGGCGTTTTTTTGTGAGAGCAAGTAGGGCCAAGTAAGCACAGCAGTATACGCAGCAGGATGTGATGGGTGAGTGATGACAGTGATATCGGCTGACATTCTCTAGGTCTTTATGAGACACATTCACAGCCCATGAAACAAGCCAGCTGAACTCTACTAATGAACCGCAAGTTCTGACGGAAAGTCGGAAGTTCAGATTTCACTGGAGCTTTTGGTGCTGACAAGTTGTGAAGTGGCTTTCTGAAATGAAACATGAACAGATTTTCATAAACTTTGGTGTGCAAATGTGCCTTAGGGAACAATGCAACTGATTAGATTTTGATGCTGGTCGAGATCTGACATTTCTGCCTTTTGACCAGTCTCTACTTGCACAAGTTTTGCACTTTGCAAGGGCTCTCTAGTTTTCAATCATATAATATTATCAAAAAGTCTGACGTAAAAAAAAAAAAAAATGATGACTTTTGCAGTTTTACTATATTGTTTATTTCTAATATCAAAACCAGCCACGGATGTAACATTTTCTTTTACTTAAGTTTTTGACTATGTGATCGAAAATAATATCGCTAAAAATCATCTAATGGCAGGATTGACAGATCTGGATTTCAAACACAGCAATCTAATCAGAAATTCTGATCCATAAAAAATCATGGAAATCCATAAAACGATATAACCTGTTAAGTGGATTTAACATATATGAACCTGGATCACACAATGTGCATTTTCATTCTTTATACTCCTGTAGAAATTGTCTATCTATATTTAAGGTTTAAGAGAAGATCTACCACTAAGGATTTCACACAAAACCCTTCTGGTGTCTCAGCACTTCCTTGCAAACCTTTGCTTGTCACAGTATTGATCTGTATAGACAGCTCCTGTTGGACTTTGTATAACTTCAATGTAAAACACCATGTTCTGATGCTCCAATACCATCATGCTGTCATTGATTGGTTAGAACTTTGCTGCTATTAAAGGTGTGATCAGACCGACCTAGAGGCAGTGTGATTCATTGGTCAATGGAAATACACAAGGGAATGTGAAGTACACTCATGGCAAAGAGAACTAAGGCAAAGATGTAACCGCCCCAGAAACTGTTACAACATGCTTGTGAAAACTTTGCATGCATTCCAAAGCCGTGTGAATGAGTGAAAATTAGAGAAGACTGGAGGAAAAGCCGACAAAGGTGGACTTGCTGGTAGGTTTTGAAATCTATCTTAATGCTGTCACACGCATGCACATAGACTCCATGCACACATTGTATTATCAGTGGTTCAGCTAGCCACAAAGTCTGTACTATTGGCGCACTGGCTGTTGGTTGCCAATAAACAGGGACTACAAAAAAAACTTTGTTAACTTTGTTAAATGACGCGGGGCAAAATTGTACTTCAGATTCAGTCTGAACACACCTTAACACTGGATCAAGAAGACTTTAAACTAGCGATTGAGACAATAAAGTCCTTATGAAAATGTTTACTGAGGTAGAAAATCAAGCGAGAAGTAGGGTTATTTTTCCATAGACTTCACAGACTTATTTTTTGCAACTAGGGGAGTCGCCCCCTGATGGAAATGAGATAGAATGCAGGTTTAAGGCCTTTCCACATTTTCCAAATTTACAGTCCATGGTGCAGGCGTATTCACAGACGCTAGCGCCTGTGCTAACTCAGTGTGCAATTGAAAAACAGCCTAAATCAAGATATAGACATTTTAAGTGTTTTGTCATTGAATTATATTTGAATATTTCGAGGGAGTAAACAATAGAAGCACAGTGAGCTTTTAGGATTAGAGTTGTGAAGAGCTGCAGGTAGGTCTGTCACAATAACAAATTTTGCTGGACGATAAATTGTCCCAGAAATTATTGCGATAAACGGTAATATTGTCGTTTATCCATTTTCATCTAATATAATGATAATGGCATAATAATGCAGGTATACCTTTTCAAATATCAATAAACTTTTATTTCTAAAGAATATTTAACACTGGAACTGGAAGACATTTTAAATATCCACAATAAATGAACAAAACAACCAAAAACAATAAATAAAATGGACTCTCAGTCTCTGTTAACAAAAAATACACTGGAATAAAAACCAAACACAATCAAAAACAATAAATAAAATGAAATTTTTTCTGGCCTTGATACTTTTCATTTAAAAATTATGGTGCATGCATTTGGGTGTTCAATCTTGACATTCAAGAAAATGTTGACAACCATGAAAAATATCAACGTTGTTTGTCACACATACAAATGTAGCCTGTAACTAAAAGTTATTATTGCAATTAATGCATTTCTTCCAGTTTAACCGTATTTACATGATGCTTACAACATGCTTACAATGTTCTGTGATGCAGTAATTTGATAAAAACCAAGATGCAAAATGGAGCCAAAATTCCTGTCTTATTGTGAGCTGCCTTATTTCAACAAGGAAATAGATGGGAAAAATCTCAGTAAAATAATACCCGTGCAAAAACAAACAGATCTTGTTTCTACAAGTTCCAAATATGCTCATGGCCTCCCAACACAGCTTGGGCCAAACATATCAATAAACAGCATGGCTTCAGTGAGAAAAGCAAGATAACTTTAACACACTTGTTGACCTGACACTCTCTGAGTAACTTTACGAGACTGAAGTCTCTGCTGCACTGACAGGGAAAGAAATGATTTCCCATGCTATATGGAACACAGAAAACAATGCTGTTGCTGCATCTTTGGTGAAGCAAATCTACCATTTATTTTTTAGCCAACAGCAGAACCAGCTGATATCAAACTAAAAGAGTTGAATAGTCAGGGGCAACCCTTGAAACTAAAGCCCTCTTGTCTGTCACTGTCAGGTGCATTACGGTTTTCGAGGCCTGCTCACTCTCATCATATTGATGGGGAGGATGATTACCCCCCCCCGTCTCACTTTCCACCACCACTTTGAACCTGAGGTATCATTAGCTGAATAGGCTCTCCAGACCGCCAGCCTCGTGGCCCTCTTAACCACATAATCTCATAAAAGCGGAACACAGGGCCTTACATGACATTAGTCCACCATAGCAACATGCAGCCTGTTTTGTCAGAGATGGTTATTTTATCCCAATCTTTTGCCTTGATTATTGTTTAGAATTTTGACATGCAATATTAGTTCCCATGTTTCATAATGGGGATTAAAACATGGCAAATGATGAAGGCTGTGAAAAGAAAATACCAAGCAGCTGTTACTGTTGTCCAGATGTTCCAGAGTTGATCCATGTTCAGTTCAACCTTGTTTTTTCTTAAACTCATGCTCCATTTAAAAGGTTTGTTTTCAGGTTTTATTGTTTTTGTGGGGACAAAATCATTTTTTAAAGATGTTTTTGTGTGCCATTTGTAGGCCTTTATTGTTGATAGGACAGCTTAGACTTAAAAGGGTAGAGAGTAGGAGGATGACATGCAGCAAAGGTCGGAACCAAACCCACGGCCACTGCGCCAAAGACTGAGCCTCTGCATATGGCCGTGTGCTCTACCAGGTGAGCTACCCAGGTGCCTAGACAAAATCATTTTAATTCAGTATAATTAACAACATTACTTTACATTGTGCAGCCAATTGGAAGACGAACATTCAGTGTTTCACATTCCCACTTTATTCCCAGCCTCCGCCTTGATCATTGAAATGTTTACAATGTTTAATGTTTATGACGTTGTTTATATCTTTGTACACAGAGCCAACATTTTCTACTGGTTCATGCTATTTTCTGACATGAAAAAAATCCTGTTCATCTCCTACACCACACTGTCACAGGCCATCAGGGAGGACCTCAGTCACATTTAATGTGGTTAATACCTGATCCACTTAATAAAGTTAGTATGTGGCTAAACCTGATTGGTGCATCAGCATCGCATTTAACTTGTAAAGAGTTAAAGCCCAGTTCAGACCAAAGATTTGCGACAAGACAAAAGCGTTTTAGAACGTTGCGTGGTAAAGTTGCAGCGGTCTGAACCGGCCCATCTCAGCTCGACTCAAGCCAGATGATGGCGTGGCCTGCAACTCAGAGGCTGGTTTTAGAACGTAAGGGACGTCATCTGTTTCAACAGCCAATAGCGAAATCAGCTTGTAAAGTCAACTACAAACTATAGTAATACAATGATCCGTAATCTATTGTATTCCTATGTTGCAAACTGTCAACTGTTCGAAATGGCAGAGTTTTAGACGGATGCTCAACGACAGCCCGCTAGCATGTGGTCAAGCGAGCTGGAGAGTGACTGAAGAGAGGGAGCGGCGTTAGAAAAAAGCAGTCAATCGGAGAAATTGTTTTCGCGGTTTCATCACTACTAGAAATGCAACTGTAGCATATCTCACTGTCCATATTCATATTTGGACTCAAATAATGATTTATCCATCTAAAAAAAAAAAGCCTGAAAGTCAGAAGTTAGAACAGAGAGTCTTTGGAAATGATACACCGTCTCATGGCATTGGTTTAGACTGGCAGGTTTTAGAACGTTGCAGACAGGCGCATTGCAAGTAGTTGCGGGTTTTAACTCGTTTCGTCTTTGGTCTGAACTGGGCTTTAAATGCTTGAAGGACAGATGAGCAAAATGTGAACAAATATTATGACAAACCACAAATATAATAAAACAGTGAGTAAGACATTAATGAATGCCACCCTGAATGACAAATTTAAAACAAAGATATTAATTTCCGAAGCGATGTGACGGGCCTATTTATTGGCAACTTATGAAAACCGAAAGATGGGCTCCAGTGGTGTCTCTGACCTATGAGTAAAGCTATGCAGGTCTGGAGACGTATTACTTACAGCTGGACGGACGGAGGTAGAGACCCTGTGGGCTGAGATCAATTAAGCCACATAATGGGACTGGGGCTTACGATAACCAGCAAATTGCTACACATAACTATTGCTAATTTTAATGGAGGCGCTCACAGGATGAAAAACAGTTTGTTTTGCTGCTTTTGTGGCTCAGCATATGTTGCAGAGAAAAACAAGGAACAAACAAACCTTTTCACTACCATGGCTTTCGTGGAAATTAGAGAGGACACCCGTTGTGTTAAACAATGGGTTTCAAAGATTAGTGTGTAACCAAATAACATGTGACAAACGTCAGTGAGCTTTACATGGTTAGCGGAAAACACAAATAAAAAGGTGGCTATGGGAACAATGGGAACAGAGAGGAAGAACAATCTATTTGCAGGGACATACACGAGATTCCTATTTCAAACTTGGAACCAGTAAGTGTCCTTTGGCTTGGTAAGATCTTGTTCCTTCACATTAACTGAAAGGAATTTCTTCTGACATTTGTTTTTGAGATGGCGCAGTGGCTTAATCAGATTGCTGTGTCTGAGACATTTTTCCCGAGAGTCCCAATGTATGATTGAAGAATTATGGCCATTGTTATATTGTCATCTTACTGGTCGGGCAATTTCACTGTGAAATTCGCTGTCTTTCATTAGTATGATACTCATGAGTGATCCCAGCTACAAATTACCCAAATAAATTGTCGTTTTAGAGGATGTGTTGACCTGAACTAATGATGCTTTGATTGCAGTTTAGTGTTCCCGAAATCGGATTTCGCTGCTGAGAGCAAATTTGAAATGGGGAGGATGAAGATAAAATGCATTTGATGACTGTATGCTCTCTGTTGTTTTCTTTGGAAAGGAAATGCAATATTTTACGATCCCCTTACAGTTCCTTTTATATAGCCACATCACTTACTGTGTCAACAAATAACTGCAAGGACGGAACTTGTTGATATGCACTAACTGCAGGAGGGGAATTTGGCTTGGACAATAAGGAAGAAAGTTGAGTTGTGCAACAGTGGTTTTAAAAAAAACCTGATTTCCTGCCAACTTTTTACCTTCACAACTTCTCACCCACAGCTCAGCTAAATCCCTACTGCATTTGTTTTACTCATAAATCAATGTCTTGTGATTCATCCCCAGATATTTATGACTGTGGTAAGTAATGGCTGATGCTAACTAGCTCATTGTGGACCAGTTATTCAAAAACAAAAGTGTATTATGCTGTCTGCTTTTATCACACAGGGCGCAAAACATCGTGCTTGACGCTGTTAGCTGTCAGGAAGTACAGATATCGAGGATGTTTGTTAATGAATGCAACTATGACTGTGATGGGGGTTAAGGAAGAAGGAAAAGAATGTGCCAGCCCAGGGTTTTTCCTGGGTCAGAATGGGTCTTTGGGGGGGATACATATTAAGCAGGGGGTCTAGGGGTCAAAGACTTAATTTCCAACATTCTGATACATTTTTGGGCACACATTTATTGTGAAAACATCTTTTATTTATGTTAAGGAAAACACAAAATTTAGGAGTCCAGTGGCGATTAAAAATATAATCGCATCCAACTACACTTGACCACAAAGTTCAGTTCATTCATTTCATCATTATGAACAGGACATAACAGTCACTTTTTTTCCCAAGGAGCACATTTTGCTCCTAAATTTAGGAGTGAATTACAATTTTTTTTATTTAACCTTAACAAATTCTCACTTGCAACGACGACCTGTCACATTCACACAGTTCCACATTCATACCTGGAAGCTGCCCAGTACAACCACAGTCTTATCTGCTGGCCACTGAGCAGCTCCACTGGAGCGGTTGGGGTTAAGGGCCTTGCTCAAGGGCACCTCAGTGGTGGTAATGAGGGAGGGACAAGCGCTGCTCTTCCACTTTCCCCACCCAGATTTTATCCTGTCGGTCTGGGGATTGAACCTTTAGGCCACCACTGCCACCACTTACATAAGGTATCTGCTATAATTGTTGTAGCTAATTTGTACAACAATAATACATAATAGTTTTATGAATACAAAATGTTATGAATTGTAATGGTTGCTATTTTGAAATACATTCTATTGATCAATAAATTGTCAGTGATGTTGAATATACAGTAGTAGTGTAACGGCATGCATGTGAACCGCGGATTAATTGCAAATTTAATCATCATAGCTATCATAGCGTGAAATACAGTTTAACTGCCGCTGTTACGTGAACGGGGATCAGCAGAGCGACAGAGCGGGACGCCGCCTACAGCTTGTTCAGGAAGTCAGGGCAATGCCGATAAAGCTGCCGCATGTGGTTTCATGCTTCCTACCGTATGGCTCACATCAGGTGTTAGAACCATCTGTACAAAAACACCGAATTGGACTACTATTTAACGTGACTAAGACGGGTTACGGAGGTTATGAAACTGTCTCAATTTAATACTGATAGAGGGCAGCGCAGCCTGCCGCGCGGACAGACAGCAGTTGGAGCTTCGGCAAAAGGCTGAGAACCCTGCACCCACATAAAAAATAACAAACATATCTTCCTTCAGACTGTAAGATGCACTTACAAAATACTTTTTGGTACAGACAAAATAGTGTCCGTAGCAAAGTAGAGGATTAAAAACTGTTAAGTTCAGAGAGCTGGCATTGAATTTTCCCTCAACTTTAAACTCTTTTTTACTTTCATCTGACAGTTTCTGATTGAAATCCCAAGTTCCTCTTAATGTTAGCATCAAGGTTTAAGTCCAGTCTTATAAGAAAACAAGATGAGCTGAAGATTGCCACTGTTAAGGAAATAACTGTGTGAACAGCAGAGATGACTAACACAGTTTCTAACTTCTGTATCAATTGTCCTTGATGGCCTTTCATACTAGCTCGAGGAAGAACTGATCATGTGGAAACTGCAATTTCTTAGCAAACAGATGAAGATTTGTATGAACATAACACAAATCAAACCCATCTTAATGCCCTCCAGCAGCAACTGAGTCAGATGTACACTGGGACAGCTCAGTGCTGAAGATGACTTCATGCTTGTATAAATATCCAGAGATCTCAAATGCAATGGACGTTGAGCTTCCATTAATTATGTGAGTTCAAGACAGCATGCCAATCACACAGACCTGGCATTCAAAAGAGATAGAACACACACGGAAAGCAAAACCACAACATGATGAATGTGCTTATTAAATCTGATGTTTCTTTTCAGAAAGGCTAGAGTAATCAACTGTTCACAATTTGCTTCAAACGTCATCAACTCCACCGGACGATGTGTCTTCATTTATTCTGTGACAGCAGGCTGCTGCTCAGAAGTGAAACCAAATCAACAGAAAATCACCCTTTTATATCATATATTTATATTTTAAACATGATAAATCCTATTGTAAGTAAACATTACATTCAGATTTGTCCGGTCTTAGGTTGTAATGCAACATTACATCCAGACGTTGCAATCCACTGTAGCCAAAATGACTTACATTAGTAGAGTTTACATTCCTATTTAATCACCATTTCTAGTAACTTACAACAGAAAGGGTCTGAGGGTTAAATCCACAGCTCCCTGAAAATACTCTTATTACTAAGTGAATCCTTTAAAACCCCTAAAAGTCAACTTTTCATGAACCAATAAAAACAGACTTGGTTGACTTTGCTTGACTGCCATGATGTTTTCAGTTTATCCAGTGGATTCACAGGAATTTCCCCAAACCATAGCAGAGCTATGAACCCTTTAACAACTTTTAAAACCGCTCGAAATGTGGCTTGATGTTTTAAAAATATTGTCAAGAATGATTATATGACAGAGAGGTGAAAGCAAGGTTTATTTAAAGTAGAGCTGTGGGTCCAAAACTGGTTCGCACTATGTCCTTATCTCACCTTTCCAAACCAGAAACCACAAAGTACAACATTTTCATATTCTGTTTGGTACCACACGAGAATACTGTTAATACTGAGGAGAATATTTAAATTAACCCTTGATGCACCCGCTGAAGTGGTTGCCAGGTGTCTAAGATTAGTGGCTGCATTCTTTGTGAGTAAATTACATTCCCTTCAAGGGATTCACTTGCTGTTTATTAAAATAAAAATACAACATACAACATACACAAAAAAGCTCCATGAACGCGTTGTTGTCGAAGTAGCTGCTGTATTTATTCCACCTGTATGCCATTGCAGCTGTTCACAGGGTTCGACATTTTAACTCAGAATTACAGAGAGACTGTGGCTGGGGCGGCAAAAAACAAGAATTATTTTATTAATATTATTACAACTAATTGATTCATGAATGTGTCTATAAAATGTCAGAAAATAGTGGATAATGGCCATTACAATTTCCCAGAATCCACAGTGACCATCAGACCAACACTCTAAAAACCCAAGGCTATTTCATTTACAATGAAACAAAACAGAGAAAAAACAGAAAATTGCATTTGAAGAATGTGGAACCGGCAAATGACTTTTAGTTTTTGTTTGAATGAATTAATGTTGGTCATGCCTTTAAATCAGTGGTGCAGTGTGAACTAATGTTTGCATTCACATGACACCCACTCACTGCGCCTTTTGTACAGAGATAAGCCCGAACCAAGGTCTAATAAATCCTTGAACTGATCCAACCGGTCATTTCAAGTTTGCACGTCAGGTTGAAAAGCCATGCCAGGATTTCAAAATGACAGACCTCAGTGTGTAGCGGTTAATGGAACGGAGATCTAAAAAGATTTATTTAAAATTCTCAGAGTTCCTTGAGTGTGTTTTCTGTCTCCTGGCTAGCACTATGGTAATGCTAAATACATTCACCGAAATACCTCATTTAAGGAGGGTTAAGTTTAGACTGGGCACATAGTCAAATGGCAGCAGACAGTCCTTTCTCTGGTCTGCAACAGCACACTGGACATCTAGCTGCTGCATAAATAAGACATCAAATGCGGGAGCTCCATGACAGAAGACAATACTGGAACTCAAACCATGTTCAATAGGTAACTTTTTATGGATTTAGCATGCTTCTCATTTCTTGGGGAAAAAAGCCAATGTCTGCGACTGCACAAAGCTTTAGAGCAAAAATTAGGGCACTTAACACAATACACACTGGGAAAACATGAGTTTCCTAGAATGTATTTTCTATGATTTAAAAAACAAAATTAGATTAAGTGGGTTCTGAGAAACAATGTTTACATAACCAGAGACCACCTACCAAAGTGTTTTTTGCATCTGCTTAACCACACTTGCAACCCTGTGGACATCCCTGACAAATGCTCTTTCTTCGGTATCTTATAGCTTTGAAAAGTGCATTCTTATATATAATCTTTTTTCTTTTTAATTGCATAAAACACACTGCTGCACAGATGTGGCTCTGGTAATTTGCGGTGTTCAAAAGAAATGGCTCTGTTTCTTCCAAGTATTGAGTTACTCCTGTTTGAACCTGGATTGTGTAAATGAGTCCTGCTACTGTGACCAAACATCAGTTCTCTATCGTATCGAGGCGGAGAGAAAGTCTCTTCACTCAGAGAACCAAAGTTACAATGTATCCATTACAAGTCAAGCAGTTAAGCTGACACACAATAATGTGGCAGTGATGGGTCTAACTCTCATTTAACAAAGCAGATAACAATACAGATATGCAGCCAGACATGATCTGTGATTAAAACTAGTCTATTTGATATGCAGCATTGACTATTGAGCATGAATCACTTATGTGAGCAGCTGATGTTGACAAAGACAGAGCGTTAGTAACTGTCGGCATCACAGGGAAATTTACTGGCTCCAATAAGGTGTCACAGATCAACTCTGACAGCTAAGGTTCACAGATGCGACAGAAATGATTAACCATGAAACGCAAAGTGTAGCAAACAATGTATAATGTGGCTTTTAAATGAGAAGAGAAACTTTAGAAGAAGTCAGTATTTAATTCAGCAGCAGGGACAACACCCTCGCCCTGCCGCTGAGCTTACATTACCACATTCCACATAGCGTGGTTAACATTTTGTCTTTCATTTCCGGCTGTTGACAGGATGTCATTATTAATCTATTAAAACAAATCATTAACCTGAGACTTGATTATCAGTTTTAAGTCTATTACATGCACTTTATATAACCTAATTTGGCTTAACCGATTCATTTGGCTGTGATTACTAGAGAGTGTAATTCTTACACATTAACACCCTTGTTGCCACAACGCCTACGTCCTGTATGCTTCTGTATGTGGCATCATCAATCTAATGATGCAGAGCAGGGCTGCAACTAACCGTTATTTTCACTGTGGATTATTTTCATGTTTAATCGATTAGTTGTATGGTCTATAAAATGTCAGAAAATGGTAATAAAACAAATGTTAATCAGCGTTTCCCAAAGCCCAAAATGACATCCTCAAATGTCTTGTTTTGTCCACAACTCGAAGATATTCAGATTACTGTCACAGAGAAGCGAAGAAACCAGAAAATATTCAGATTTAAGAAGCTGGAATCAGAGCATTTTTACTTTTAGTTCATAAAAAAACTGACTCAAACTGATTAATCCATCATAAAAAATACTTGGCGATTAATTTGATAGTTGACAAGTAATGGAATAATCATTGCAGCTCTAATGCAGAGCGCTCCTTCCATGCTTTGCCTTCTGGTCTGCACCTTTCAAAATCTGAAAGAGTGAAGATTTCCTATAATAAAAAATGATCTAGTTCACTCAGGGGATTCATGTTGCACGCTGATACAAAGCAGGTATAAGGCCTCAACGATAAAGCAGAAGGAAACTGAGACTACATTATGTGAACAGTTTGCCTGTGGATTTACAGCCTGTGTTAAAGGCAAGTCCCCGCGGCTCGACCATGCATGTGTGTAAATCAGTCTGGTACTCAAACCCTTCAGCTTGTCTTCACCTGCCATGTTTCACTTCTAAGGAAACAGCACAGCCAGTCAACAACCCACGAGCTGTAGATCATCACAGAGATGAGCAGTAAATAACTAAAGCTTAATGACTTTCACAGATCTAGGGCAGGCATGTGATAATGTTCTCTTAATAAAGGTCTAGACACACAAACACACAGAGATAGTACCGTCATCAGGAATATTACACTCTACAGATTAATGAGAGAACTGAATAGAGAGATGATTCTCTATATATGTTCCAAATGTGATTGCGTGACAGTGGAAAGCACCAGGAGCAGTTGCAAGGACCGTAAATAAAAGATAAAAGTTGTCGGTTGATGCTGCCAGGCATAACTTACTGTGTTACTTCATTAAAAAAGCACAAAGGAAACTCTGCTCGGAATATGATTAACAGCGGCAGGGATGCAGAAATGCCCACCCTTCCTCCAGGAAACTTCGAAGACTTTTGTTCCCAGATGCATGCACTGCATATACACCCTGTTAAATCAGTATTACTGTTATGTTGTTATATTAACATACGTGGCTGGCTTAAATTTTCATTCAAAGTGAGGCAGAGATTAGTCAAAAACCTAGGCTGTTTGGTTCAGTCAAACAGCCTAGAGGATGTAAAGCAGGATAAACCTGCCTGAATTTAGTTTGCACACCTTCTAATGCACCCAACTGACACACACACACACACACACACACACACACACACACACACACACACACACACACACAATATATGTAAGCCAATTTTGCAAAGCTCTCCGAATGGACATGTTCACAGGGTTTTTTTACTTAAAAGACATACATTCAAAAAGGTGTTTCTGTTTAATAGTAGTTGGTTGCCTTAAGGCGCAATCTTGGTGATCGTGCGTTTACTTCCCCCGCCAGGAACAAAGACACCGCTTGATTACATTAGACACTCGTGACTAATAACTAGCATGTAGCAACATTCACTTCTAACATTTAACTTAACATAACTACCAAGATAACATGATCTTTATTTGTATGTGATATAATACTTTCCCTTGGTAATGTAGCCTATGAATTTCCATGAACACAATTCTAAAATGCACGAGACATAAAGGCTTCTGGGATCGGTTTATAACTCAAACTTGTAGAGAACACCCGTTTGATTACGTAGACTTATGCACTAGGCACGGTTACAGTCTCGTGCAGTAGCCTGGTGCGTGGTCTCCTCGTGACAGCCTACCTACTGTAGCAACATTCACTTCTCTAACATTTAACTTAACATAACTACCAAGATAACATGACATGTATTTGTATGTGATGTACTTCCCCATTGATAATGTGTGAATTGCCATGAACACAATCATCTAAGATGCACCAGAAACAAGGCTTGGTTAATAACTTAAACTTGCTGAGAACCAAGACACCGCTTGATTACATTAGACTTGAGCGGTTGCACGGTTACATTCGGTCTCGTTCAGTAGCCAATTTCCTGATTGATTCTACCACCACTACAGTGGAGGCGCTAATGAGCTAGATTACTACACACACAGTAGCAGAAGAATACCAGCTACATCCATGGCTACACACAACAGCACGAATGAGGTAAAAAAAAAACAGAAGTGAGTCGATTCATTGACGTATGGCACTCGATTCTCCCGGTTCAGTGATACGACTCGGGTTAATTAACCGGCTCTTTGGTCAGTTCGTCAACACTACTTGAAACAGACAGACAGACAGCGGCTGCTCTTGCTGCACAGTAAGCTGCCTGAACCGGTGGATGAAACGTAGTTCAAATCTCTGGATGGATAATTATCAGTTCCCCCAAATACAAATAGAGATGTATAATTAGAACAGCGTAGACTGACACCCTGACCTCACAGTACATCCGATTATCATATTACTTTAACCAGTAATGATTGCCAGCCTGCCTGGAAACGAACGGCTTCTAGTCGATTTGGAGAGCAGGTGTGTTTAGTGAGTCTATCTTCCTGCAATACCTCTCAGATTGCAAATGCAATTATTTTAAGAATAAAAACGAAATAAGTGGCAGTTACGCAATGTGCAAACCGTTCTCAGAAGTGGATACTCTCAAGTGCCAGACTGGCGCCGTTAATATAAACTTAAAGATCGGGGAGGCATTGGGAGCGCCACTCCTCCAACAAAAAAAGGAAAGACGTGGACACGCTGTGTAAACTGTGGACCGATGGAGCATTTAGGAAAACAAGGGATTTACACCTTGCCCCCATAAGTGGCTCGGCTTTATCCTGCCGGCACTTAGGCTATATCCTGTTAATTATTACAACACAGTTAGTGTCTCTGTATTAAAGTAGCCTATATTCAACGCCTGATAATAATTTTAAAATATCAATCTAAAAGGTTAATTGTGACGTTCGGTTAAGTTGGACGACTCGAAAACAGCAGCAGCGTGTCTGCCCGTCACGCCGCAGCGCCAAGCGGTTTTTTTTATTTCCACAAGTAAAAAAAAGCAAACAGAAACAATCACTTACTTTTGGCTTCTTCATATGGAACGACAAGAGTAAATCCAGTGTGTGCGAAAGCCTATTTTATTTTACTTCTACGGGGAGGAAAGGGGTTGTCATCATCCTGTGTGCACATATCCAATGCCTAAGTCAGCAGTATCCAAGCAGAGGAGAAGAAGAAGAAAGGGAGAAGAAAGAAAAGAAGAAACACGGCGATACAAATGTGAAATCAAACTTTCAGCTGTTACAACTGGTAGGCTAAAGACGTGTGGCATCTAGCCTATACAACATCCAGCACTGAGGGCTCGCAGCGGCGGAGCGGGACAGCGCGCAGAGGGAGGGAATTAAAGCCTTTATAATGAAGAGCCGCCCTCTGACGAGCCGCAATGTGAAGGGTTCACTCCAAAACGACTACTGCCAATATAAACAGATTCAGATCAGACATGAAGTGTAACTCCTCTGTGCTGACTGATCAGTAGTGACTGTGGTTGGCTAAGTAGTGGTTTTACTACTAATTTAATCCAGAAAAGACCCTTAAAGTTTGACATTTACTTTCGTTTTTGTTTTTATCTTGAAATTATCTCTTGTATGTCTCTCGCAGGGACGCAGAAACACACACACACTCACACACACACACACACACACACACACACACACACACACACAGATGCATGAAGAATATTTATACACAATTATGAAACATAATTTCATCATTTTAAGCAACAAAGAATGTTTTATTTGTTGAACTTTTCATTTCAATTCATAGGCAGGATTTAAGAAAAACGTGTTAATCTGCCAACTTCACTTGTTTTTTATGCATTTTAATAGAAATTGTCCATGATAACAGGTGGATGAAAATGTACCTAATGTTTCAAAAATCTTAGCCAAGTATACAAAAACAAATACAAAGAGAGATATATTCAGAAAAGCATAGAATGACACCCTGACCACACATTATAACAGAGTATCATCTTATGTAATGATTGGTGCCAGCCTGGAAAAGTGGATACATTTTGGCTTCTACACGATTTAGAGAGCATGTCCTTATTGACAGATGTCTGTTCCGCAGGTAAAAAGGTGTAAAGTGAGTCTATATTCCTGTATCCTACTTCCTCCCAGATTACAAATGCAATCATATATAAATACAACATACAAACAAACAAAATAAGTGGCAATTACGTAAGGTGTAAACCGTTCTCAGAAGTGGATACTCTCGACGCTGTGTAAACTCTAGACCGGTGGAATGTTTTGGTTGCCTAAACATCACAAATACCTTTGTCATCTATTAGTCGTCTATGTCACATGCTTTATCCATCTGAAACTGTCCTGACCAGAAAAACATCAAATACGAGTTGTTTGTTGACTGTTGTCTCTCACAATCAAAAGAGCAAGTAGTGGGATGGTTGGTTCTAAAAGTGTCTTACAACAAAGGTGCCCAAAACACAGAGGACACGATTTGTCCACCCCAATGTCCCCATTAAACTTTCTATTCATCTCTTTCGATCTATTCATTTGGATATCTATTTAAATCCTGCATTGCCTCGTTCATTAATTTAGTTATGAGGATTTGGATGTTTTGATGCATCCTAGCAGCGGCTAGGCTGCTGACGAACACAAAAAAGCATGAACACATTACACCTGTCCTAGCCTCCTTGCACTGGCTTCCAGTCCAGTCTAGGATACAATTTAAAATACTGCTGATAGTTTTTAAAGCTCTTCATGCCCTGGCCTCCAGCTACATAGCTGGTATCATTCATCCCCATGTAGCCGTCAGGTCCCTCAGATCCTCAAGTCAAGGTCTCCTCCATGTCCCACGGTCCCGGCTTAAGCAAAAAGGTGACAGAGCTTTTTCTGTTGCTGGCCCTCAGCAGTGGAACCAACTGCCACCTGACATCAGAAATGCCCCTTCAATTACAATATTCAAAACTAGGCTCAAAACTCACCTATTTACATTGGCCTCCCCTCCCCCCCGTGTTTTAATTGTCTTACCCTGCTATATCTGGAATTAAGTGTTTGTCTATTGATGTTGTCTTAGCTTAAATCACTGATCTGTCAGTGTATTTATTTTTATTTTATTGTTCTGGAATTAATGCGCTATGTACAGCACTTTGGTCAGTGCATGCTGTTTTTAAATGTGCTATCTATCTATCTATAAATTGCAGGAACGTCTGTCTGTCTGTCTGTGTGTTATGCGAATATTTCTCAAACCGTTCGTCCGATGGATTTCAAACTTGACAGGTGTCTTGCTACGGGCACAAGTAAGGGCAGTGCCAAGTTTGACGTTGTTGGGATTAGAAATGCAAAAGATATCGTTAAATATATATTGGTAAAAGAAGCACACATTGGCTTTTGCCGCTCTAGCCGCTGGCCACTCCCCCTCTCGCCCTGAGGACCAGAGACAGAGAGCAGTGGAGCTTTGGCAGCTAAAATGTGACATACACCTCAGACCCACAAAAATGTGCAAAGTAGCACTACTTTGGACTGTCTTTGACTTTGAATAAACAAACGACAATTCCCAAATTTAAGGACGTATCAGAATCCCACATATGCAAGGCACAACCACACAAGTGCAGACAGAGTGTGATGCCACTTACAGGCAGGCTATTTATCTTATAAAGCGAGACGTATCTGTATGTGTGTTTGGGGGGGAAGGTAACCTGCACATCAGCAGACGCCACATGCAGAACGCTTTAGAACAGCGGGGGGGGGGGGGGGACTCTTATTCTGCTATTGTATTAAATTGCTGTGAGCTGACAGAACATAACGTAGCCTAATCTTGGAGATTATTCCTTCACATAGCGGTGCAATGCGAGAAAATCTCAGAGTTGAACAAGACAGATACATCAGTTTTCATCAGACTCACTCTGGGTCGGGTTAATTAAGTCGCCAAAATAACTCTGCGAATCAAATCCCCTATTTCCCCGTTAACCGTCAAGCCACTAAACCCGTGTGAAAATGAAAGCATTGCCTCATGCCTGTTTTCACACTGTAATAAAAGACGCAGACTACGTAAATGTAGCATAATCAATCGGGTATTTATAACAATGTATGATTTCACTCTAGATTTATGACCTAACCTTTCTCTCTGACCGTGACTGCTCTTAACTGCGGTAATTATCAATCACTGGGTGGCTTCCAGGTCTCTTAACAGAAGGATGAGGTTGTCCTTTTGTCTTGTAAAAATAAATTTTACTTACTTACTTACTTTACTTACTATTAGATTAGTATAGAATATGGGTAGGACAAGCCTATTCCTTCTTCATACTCCTTTTCAAACAGGAAATGTTAACTCATGTTGCTTATTGTTCACCATTATTATTGTTTTTTTAATCGTTTAAAATAAAATACATTCAATTCTTAAACTTAAGCCTGATTTCATTTAGATCATAATTGTTGCTACATATAATATTGCCTTAATATAAGATACATTACAGATTAAATATGATCAGTTTTGTAAATGGCCATAAAAACTAATTTATTTGTGCACCTCTTCTATTTTTCCGTTGAGGCTTTAAGGCGGCAGATTCTGTTTACCGTGCCTGAGGAAAATTCTCTAATGATAGCAATCTGCAGAATGTCTTTAGAGTAGTGGTTTTTGTGTTGTGGTCAGTATCCTTAAGTCTAGAGCATTTAGTGCTCAGTCCTGTCACCAGCTGCTTGCATGGACTCATCAGAAAAGAATGAGACGTGTGTGGGGTGGTTATGAGTGCAGGTGGTCTGCACTTA
The DNA here is from genome assembly GCA_023566125.1 of Zingel zingel. Classification (NCBI taxonomy): domain Eukaryota; kingdom Metazoa; phylum Chordata; class Actinopteri; order Perciformes; family Percidae; genus Zingel; species Zingel zingel. The sequence continues at coordinate 6,804,046 of CM042320.1, read as the reverse complement.
TTTCATGTCAAGTTTTGAAGGCTTTTGTGATGTGGGTGCAGAATCGACATAACATCTTGGGCTAATGGCAGAGAAATGATAGTATTAGGACATAGTTGACTACTAAATGACTACCACCTTAAATTGAGAAACACAAACCCACCTACCTCTCAAGTGGAGCTGCTGTCTGAGAGGCATGCATAATGTGCTTATTTTGCAAATCCGTCTGTAAAACAACTCCTCCATGATATTTATCAATGAATGTAATCCAGACTTAAAAGAAGCAGATTTCCTGCAGATTTCCTGCAAGTCCCCTGTGGAATGTCTGGAGAATCTGGCCACTATATCCACATTATAGCTGCATTTATTGATTTATGGTCACTAGGGGCCAGAAAAAAAACTCAAGCAGCTAAACATGATGCCCTGGCTTATTAGCATTCGTCTTGTAAAGCTGATTTGCAATTTGTCATTGAATTTGTACTGGATTTGTATATGTTATGAATTTGTTAGCAAATGAGTGCTAATTGATTACACATCAAGCAGACACAGAGCATCTTTATCATGCAATTGTTACCGTGATGAACTGATATTCACTTTCCTTTTAGCTCTGTTTTTGTCTCCCCTCAACTCCAGAGAAGAATAACTGCCTCCTTAGCTGCTTATTTTCCCCTTTCTTTGCAAGGTAGTTGCTAACATTGTCTATCTGTAATTGGTTGCAGGGCAGGTAGCATATTGTGGTTATGTCAGATTATTTTTTTTTATTGATAACTGCTGCCTGTCTCTGATGGACACGCGCTCAGAGTAAACCATAAATGTAATGATTTCGGGAGTATACAGTCAGAATCAGCTTTAATGGCCAAGTGACTACTATGTACAGATGTAAGTAACATACTTGCATACTTTTGGATTTTTTATCACAAGACATATATGTAATAGAGCATATTTAACAGTTTTTTGACAAGCTTTTGGAAGGCCTTTTACTTTCACAACACCTGATTACTTTTCCTCACCATTACCTCCATCAGTCTGTAAATATGCTGTGTGCCCCAAGGTGTGCACATTCCTTTAAATGAAATGCTTGAACACACATTTAAAACAGCATGGTTGTAAAGCTTCAGTACAAAGTGACTCCAAAACTACTAAACGACTGCACGGTAAGGCTCTCTCAAGTGACTCACTGGAAAGTTCTGTGTTTGGTTTCACACCGTAAAACTCTTCATGTTTTGTCATTTTTGGCTATTATTGATTCCTGAAATTCTTATTTTCTTATTTTAAAATTAGTGCAAAAACTGTTTCCAATCTAAATCAAAAGGCTGACTGCACTAAAAGATTTTGTTTAACCCTTGTGTTGACTTCGGGTCACATTGGCCCGTTTTAAATTTTTGTTTTATATCAGAAAATATTGGACATAGACATAAGCGCTGAACATGTTTAGAAAATTTTTAAAATGTAAAACATTGGAAAAAGCAAAAACAAATTGTGAAAAAAGGCGTCACAAATGTCCAAAAAAAAAGTGTTTTTTTCAAGGTTGAAACGAAGACAACACAAGGGTTAAAAACAGACTCAAGGTTTTCAGCACATTTGATTACATCCACAAATTGTAGGCTAATCATTGAGATTGAGTGCTTTGGTCACAGCTGTTCAGAAGACTACATTTTAAAGTACCTTTTGTGCGCTGTAGGGCAAATTAGAGGCCATAATCTCCACCATCTTATCTCTGTTACACTCCAAGTGGTGTTTAAAAAAATAAAAGGTCTTTATCTCAGCTTTTGTAGGGTAAAAACCTTTTTGTGAATTTGAGGAATTTCTTTTCTCGAATTTTGCAGTTTCCATCAACATTTTCTAATGTGATACTTCAAAATGCACATCAAAATACATTAATGAAAACATGACTACTGTGAATCAGAAAAATGCAGAAAATCAAAACATGCGATGAAACCTTTTATGGCTGACAAGTTTTTGGAGTTGGTGTGTACATTTATCAGACTAAAGTTATTTTAGTTTAACGTTCAACATTTTACATTGAAAACAATTTGTCTTTACATGCCAACCCAAACAGCTCTTCAGTTCTCATTAAGGCTGTGACTCAAGACGAGGCCACCGGCAGTGGGTCAAGTCTGGAGGGATGATGCCTAGCCAGCAAGCTGCAATGTATTCATATCCCAAGTCAGACGTGATCATATACAAAATGTTATGCATTACTTACATTCTACCAAAGTGTGTGGGGAAATAAAGTTAAACAAATGATACCTGGATTGATACCTTTCAATTAAATGTCTATAATTATGCCAGATTTTAACCTACATTCTCTTGTCCACAAAAAGTGGAGCTGTTACTGTGGCCAATACTGGACAAGTGGCAGGATTAACTGCACAAGAATAAACCACACTGCCTGTTAGAAATCCCACATTGTTAATGTATTGTTAAATTGTTTATCAATAATAGCCAGTTCTCTGTAAGTTTCTATATGTCCCACGCTCTTGAACGTACCATAGCCGTTCCGATGCTATTGAATGCACCACACGTGTGTGAAACGCCGTTCTGTTATGCTAGTTCTCCGGTGGATATACTGTAACTCCTTTGCCTTTCCTCAACATTCACCTCTACCTCCCTGGTTTATTGCTGTGTGTAAATGACATAAAGTGAGATTAACAACATTATACTGTCTGACTAGATGCTAACATTAGGGGCTTTCCGACCGGAGGGATTTTTGCAGTTCTTAGAACTAAACGTTCCTGGAACACTTTTTAGTTATGTTCCGACAGGAAAAATTTGGGGATTTTTAAGTTCTTCTGGCCGCAGTAGCGTACTTTTTTAGCTCCTACTTCAGAGAAGGGTCTTTTCCCTTTTCCTAGGTCGAACTTATAAGTCACGCCCACTGCCAACTCGGAACTTGCAGACAGAGCAACAACCAACAACGGGACATTTTTAACAATTTTCACCATCTTATTCATCATTAAACTCACTTCTGACAATGTTTTAGGCGAGAAATTAACTGTTTAGATTTCGAATATAGGCAGTCTTGCTAAAATTGATGCCGAATTGACAATTTGATTCAAAGTTTTTGGCGTTGAGAAGCTCCATGAAGTGATGCGACAGCCAGCAAGTGTGACACACACAGTCACACACACACACACACACACGTCCACAGCGCAGCAGGCAGAGGCGGGGTCTGTTCCGAGTACCAGTCCCTATGGCCACTTGGCCAGTGGGAATGCAAATGGAAAAAGGTTTTGGGGGAGAGTAGTTCTTAGAACTGCTTAGAAATGTACTTTTACTCTAAAAAGTACAAGTACTATCCGGTCGGAAAGCACCCATTGTGTACTGTTTAGATGTGCATAAGTTAATGCTATCTCTGTTGTTGTTATTAGTGTTGTTAAAGCTAATAAGCTAAGTCACGCTGTCTGTATGCATCGTGTCCTTTGCTACCTTAGTTACCTTATTATGTTTGTGTATATGTATTTCTGTTTATGTATGGTGTTTGCTGTACTGATTGTTACTTTGTATTATTACCACAGCCAAATAAATCAACCAAAACAGGACATCTGTATCTGTGTTCTTTAGCGGGAACACCAACCCCACACCTTGCCACTCTAAACCAGTTAAATTCCTGGAGACAACCCAATCTCTCCTTTTTACTGCCTTTAGAGATGGGCAGGGCTGCAATAGGACCTCAAATTCCAACAGAGAGGCAGAGAGAGGGAAGAGGCTTTTGCATTTAGGTGCAAGTCTAGTCTATATCCTCGATGTTCCACTTCTGCAAAACCTGTTTGACCCCCCTACCCTGAGGGAAGATAAAGAGGCATTGTGACAAGAAGGTTTGGAATTTCTATGGTTTTAAAAAGCTGAGGTAAATGACTACCATCTCTGGCTTCAGCCACTGATCTTCAGTGCATTTGTAAAACAAGACCAACTGGATTACAGGGTGAGGATGCAGTTAAAGTAACTAATATACAGCAAAATGAGACATTTGCAATAAATATTCCCGGGCAAGGTTTTCCCCAGTGTAGTGGTGAGGAAGTATGGAAGAAGATTAGGGCCACATCTGAAAAAATATATTTGAATTCTGAGTTTAAAACATTTAACGAGTTTATTCTGACTTTTAGAATTCTGACTTTTTCCTCAGAATTCTGACTTTTTTAAAGTCTTAACTAAAGTTTTAAAAATAAAGTCAGATTTCTGACTTTTTTCTCAGAACTCAAGTACATTTTTTCACATGTGCCCCAAATCCTCTTCCATAGTATTGCAAGCCTGGTGGCCTACTTGGTCTTATTTGCCGCTGAGGCCTGAGCCACTGGGAATTATTTTTAAGGCATTTTTTAGGTTGGAAACATAGACATAGTCAAATTTTCAAATCTACAATTAAATGTTGGCACTGACTTAATGTAGGGCCCTATGGGGTCTGTCTTATAACTTTTTTAAATTCTCAATTTTGCAATTCCGTCCATGATTCTGTTATCACAGAAACTATTGGGCTCTACATTAATGCTGCCATCAGTCTGTGACCGGCCCCAGCTGGGCCCCCACCGGGGCTAAACAACTTTTCTGGGGGAAACCCTGCCAGGTAGGTGCCAGAGAGGTGTTGAATAGGGTTGGGTATTGTTATAGCATCCTGGTTCCAATTATTTTAATATTTTCAAGTGAAAGAAAAAGCACCAGCAAAACACCTTTAATTTCTGCAGGTTTAGACAGTTATTCATACTCATCAATTCAAAGATATTTTGTGATAAATGAAATAAGACAAAAAAGTAGAGTAGATTGACCGACTGGTGACCGGAAGTGGTCGATTTTCACGTCATCGGCCATGACGTCATCGGCCATGCCGGTCAGTCTGACATATGCGGATTTTATGCTGGTCAAATGCACTCGGGCGCCGCATGATTTACATCGCGCAACAGCAACACCACACGTGCACATGCAGGGTTTCCGCTGTATGCATGTAGCAGTGGCGCACTGCCGCTCCATCAGCTGTTTATGAAATGTCATACAGTCGTAATTATACACGGCTCGAACCGTGTATAATTAGCCGCTCTCTCTCCCCTCTGAGGCTGAAAAACTGGAACATGAAAATCGCACTAACGCAGGTCCCGTGAAATATGACAACTACAGTTTATCGGAAAATAGCGTTGAGCACACTGACCTGAGATGCTGTAAACAAAAAAAAAAAAAAGAGACACTGTAGTCCTCCGACACGCTGTGTTAACGTTACTGTTTATGCTTTCCAGGTTAGTGGGGATGCATACCGCTCAAAACCAACACTAAAAACGTAGTAATATCTAAAGAGTTTAGTTTTGTTGTTAAACTGTAAAATGAGCGGTGACGTTAAATCATCTGTTTCAGGTAACGGCACTTTAGGGTACCGTCTATTTGCTGGATTGTTCCGAGGTAACCGCCGGTAGCTAACGTTAGCAGATAAGCCTGTTGACAGCAACGGCATTGTTCATATTTATGCACAATGACACGTAAAGCAAACTTGCTAAAAAAGGAACTACACGCTGTTTTCAGGTAATGTTACTGTTGACGTTCAAACAAGCCTGTGTGTGTGTTTTGAGAAATATCTTTATACTGCATTAAGGCTATATTTATTTTATTTTTATTTGTTATATATTTTATTGCCATTACCTGTTTTCCCTGTTTTTATACATACAGAAGTTTAGTTTGCTAAATTTATCACATTTTTTTAGTTGGATATTGGATGTGAAAAGAAGGAAATGGTTCTTCCATAACATTGCACTTTAGATGTGTGTGAATTTCCCACATCAGGAGTCATTTATATAATTGTATTTTATAGCGATTGATTATCTATTTAAAAAATGTTCTATGCAAAATGTAACATTTTCTATTAAAGAAAAGATAGAAAATAAATATTTGTGTGTGCTGTGAAGTGGTTAGAAAAAATTAAATCGGAATCGGCTAAAATCGGTATCAGCTGGCCTAACTCAAAGAAAATCGGAAATCGGAATCGGCCTAGAAAGTTGTAATCGGTGCATCTCTACAAAAAAGGCATACCATGCACTATTTAAATGTTCATGGTTTGTTATTACTTACTTTTAGCTTTATCTGATTCGGAGGTATTGTGACTACAGAATCCTTGCAATTGCAGATAGAAAGGTCCTTATCATTACAGGGCAGTGGTGGCCTAAAGGTTAGAGAGCAGCTGGAGCTGCTCAGTGGCCAGCAGATCAGTGGCCAGCAGATCAGACTGTGGTTGTACTGGGCAGTTTCCAGGTATGAATGTGTAACTGTGTGAATGTGAGGGCGTTCCTGCAAAAGAGAGGCTGCCTCTTAGTGAACTTTCCCTGAATAAATAAAGGTTAAAAAAAAATCATTGCTTCAGATAGCATATATTCTAATATTGGGTCCTTTTCTTCAACTGTACAGTCTAGTCTCAGAAATCTCTGTGATATATTTGTTCAGTCACTGTACTTTGATCAACATATGATATGTTTTTTTCCAGTTATGAAACATTGCTAAACTCAGGTCTTTTGTATCACAACCTGAGCTAGAGATCGTCAATCTGGAGATAATCATCCCCAGCTACTACTACAATTCTCTTTCCACCTGCCTTAGCAAGTCAGCCGTGAACCGTTTACAACTCATCTTATCGTACAATAGCTGTTGGGCAGAAACCTTGTAACCCCATATTTCATTATTCTATTTTTTCCCCACACAAATCAATACTATTGGTCACTTTGGTCACATCTGTGGGTTTTTACAAATATTTAAACAGTGACAAGGTGAGTTTTTTTCTGATTTTGTATGAGAAAAACAGCTCAATGCAATGGTTTCAAATGAGCCTTTTTTTCATTTACTGAAAAACAACAGTTAGAGCGACGTTATGTCCTTTTCATTGGCTTCCCATCAATTTCATTTTAAGGTTCTTGTTCTCACACCTGTGTACATCTCTGACCTGCTCCATATAAACTGTAGGCCACTTACAGTAGGTCTTCTGACAAGGGATTACTAATCCATGTTCACGACCTTCCACTTCCGGGATTGCACCGTTGCCACCGGAAATTATGCTGTATATCCTTCTTTTCGGCCTGATGTCCATTACCTTCCTCTTTCTTTGTGTTGTAATTTTAAACTCTGGTGGATTTCTGAGGACTATGGTTAACTGCTCCTCAGATCTCTGCAGAGTAAATCCAGACAGCTAGCTAGACTATCTGTCCAATCTGAGTTTTCTGTTGTCATGACTAAAACAACTTTTGAACGTATACATGTTCCACCAAAACAAGTTCCTTCCCGAGGCTATTTCGCAGCAGCACCGTGGCTCCATGCAGCGATTGTGATTGGTTTAAATAAATGCCAATAAACCAAAGCACGTTTTTCTTCCATCCCGGAATGCTGTGTGGACTAGCCAGACCCTCCTCCACAGCGCTGTGGAGGAAGGTCTGGCAATGCGAGAAAGGGCTTACTGGCACCAAGCTTCTTGTCCCTCGCACTCAACTAAAAACCAAAGGTGACCGTGCGTTTGAAGTCGTGGCACCGACACTGTGAAACATTCTTCCTATAGTCCTACGATCTGCGGTCTCTGTTAACACATTTAAAAAGCCGCTGAAGACTCACTGGCCTTAATCTCATGTTTGTCATTTTTTTCTTTTTCTTTTTTTTAGTTTTGTTCTTGTTTTTATTGCTTCTTTCTTTTTCCTGTAGTCTTTATTTTTTTTTATAACAATTTTGCTTTTGTGAAGCGCTTTGTGTCTTTGTTCTGTAAAAGTTGCAATACTAAATAAACTTATTAATATTATCTATCCAGTTAAAAATCTAATGTTAATACCAGGTATCAATGGCTGGTCACCTGAGCTAGCTCAGTTTGCTAAATTAAGTTTCTGAGATGCTGTCACATGGACTGCAATACATGCATATAGCATTATATATATGTGTGTATATATATATATATATATATATATATATATATATATATATATATATATATATATATATATATATATATATATATATATATATCACTTTTAAAAGTGCTTTACAATTTTTGCTTCTGACTCACCCACACTAATGGCATACAGCGTCTAGCCCAAGGACACTCCAGGGATCAAACCGCTATCCCTGCAATCAGTGGACAACCAGCTCTTCCTCCTGAGCCACACACCACACCGCTGTTCTCAACATCAAGAATGAACTTTTGTGCTTCAATTTTGTGTAGAAACTTTGTTCCAAACCACAAAACTTAATTTAAATTTCAAATGGACATTTCAGGGTTTCCAAAGATATTTATAGCAGCCTGAATGTCCAATATCCCAAGAACACAACCAAAACAGAGAGGAGGCTACAAACAAGTAACATTGATTTTTGCGTTGATAGCACAATACTGTACTGTAGATTAGATTTTATATATTTGTTTATTTGTAAGGGACAAGTACAAAGAAACACAGACAGTTGCAGAAGCAGTGTCCGGTGTAACACACAGGTGCCATACCAGCTTGTGGGCTAACCAGTAAAATAATAAAACAGTTTTTATTGGCCCATATCACTTTACTGAATAATCTAACTTTAAAACTGATTACTGTTACTGCTTTGTTGTATTGTACAAGGTATTGTGAAACTACTTCAATTGTAAAAAGCAGTTACTGATAATAACAGGATCTGGTGGAATATTAAACTTGACACCAATTGCTCCAAACCTATTTTCATCTGGTATTATTGTATAAGGTATAAAACTTTATGCCATTATTGATGATCAACAGATGTACAAGTCACATACATGTTTTTTGAATTGGAAGAGCAATAACTGTCAGATGTGGGGGATCAAGGTACATTACATTCATAATGGGTTCTGGAAGAAATATGGTACCTTTTGAGTAGGGAATACTAAACCAACTTTTACAATCAGATTTAAGAGGGCGCTGCAGGTTTTTATGGTCGCGCCTGTTATGAAAACCTTTTCTGTGATTCTAGAGGAGAAATATGCATTATCATAACCCTTTCACAGGGCCTTACATATTGCAAATAACTGTCTCATTCTGTCACCTTCCTCTTTGTAAAAACGGTCCTGGAGCTTTGCCGCTAATGTATTCCTCTGATGTGTTGGACTACTTATTTGCAGGTCTTCATGGTCCAGAGGAAGTTTTGTAGTCTAGGTCCCAATCCCAATCTGAACTGGTCAAGTCACCTGGTAAGTGCTTGAGTGCCGAAGGTTGCGAAATGGTATAAAAAGGAATGGGAACACAGCTTGCGACACATACATTACCTTGACGACGCCAAAACACGTTACGCACAATTGACGGTTTGGGACTTTTTATCTGACTTCAAATCAATCAAACTTTTACTCTTCACAGCCAAGGCTCTTAAGGAACCGAATGCCTGATTTAAATGTCCTCTAGGCTCTTGCCTCACAGAGTGGACGACAGGTGGCCAAATTGTCAAATGATCAATTTACTCCTTTTTTTCTCAACAGCTTCATTAAGTAGTTGCAGTTGCTCCTCTCATGTCTCTTTTTTTACTTGAAGTTTCTCCTCTTCTTATTATCATTAGTGCAGTGCCCGTTCAAAATGTGCTTGAGTGCACCAGGGGGTGATGTATAGACTGTATAAGTAAAGCCTAAACATCTTGATCACCCCCTGGTGGCTAGATGCAGTATAGTTCATAAATCCTGCCCCCTCCATGTTAGCAGATGGGACATAGACCAAATAAAAAAATCTATGTTAACGTCAAATATTTTTCCCGCTGATGTTTGTTAATGTGTTTTTTTTTTCTGATAAGTTTGGCATTTATTAGTTAGTTGATAATATAAAAAAGGGGTGAAACGTCATGATGTGAAGCTGTGATTGACTCACGATTGGTCAGGCAGGTGTATGGGCGGGATTTTGATACTGCAGCTCCACCGCCCAATCACTTCTACTGACTCTGGCTCCAAAATTACAAGATGGCAGCGTTACAAAGAAATCTGTGACCCATCAGATTGTGTGCTCTGTAGCGCCGTCTACCTGCCGCAAATCATTCTGTGACTTTGCTGGAAAAAACGGACCCGGGAAAAGGCACTAATAAAACAACACATTCTCACACCCATCTCGTAAAATAGGGACGTTTGGTAAGGTGCCTTTGTCGTTCTAATTGACGCTAAAAGTCTCCTTTAGCGTTTTATGTAAACGTGCTTGGTCGGGACTATTGCCGTACCTTTAGCGCTATAAGTAAACACGCTTGGTCGGGACTCTTGCCGTCCCTTTTGATGTAGTTATGTTAAGGAAAAGGTCGTGGGTGGGCTTACGGTTCCGTGAAACGCAGGAACTACAGGACGGTTGGGTTTAGGAAAGGGTCGTGGGTGGCCGTACGGTTCTGTGATGCGCGGGAGAAAAGAAAAAAACGACTATAACAAGCATGACAAACAGGACACGAACCCCGCTCGCCTGGGTGAAAGTCCTATGTTTGACCCATCCACCACCCCAACCAATGTCCCAGTACGGAAATTCGCCCTTACATACTACTCACTAAATCCTATCTAACTGCTGCTTTCCCCGGTGCGTTACACAAATACGCTGAAAGACGCCTTTTACGTCGCATCAGACGCTGACAGCCACTGACAGCCACTGTCCAAACGTCCTTATTTTACAAGTTCGGAATGAGAACGGGTTGAATAAAAACTATATAAAAACAGCGTTCTTTTCACTGCTAGTCTCGTTTGCTGTTACAGGTCATTAATGATCACTATATGAAAATTACAGTTTCAGAAACATTAAAAAGTTACATATAGTACCTTTAAGTAACTCTTTATTACCATAATAATCATGACTGAATGAGCTACAACTAAAGTTAAAGATGGAAAAAGAAATCCTATTGTATTATTTAAAGCAGTGTAGCACAGAGCTAAAGTGCTTCACCAGAACTGCATGTGTGTGTGTGGTTTGATCAGACTGAATTGAATAGATAAGCTTCTTTTTTTTTATTGATAAGCAAACAACACCACAACTGTCATCACATTTTGAATCAAATATTGCTAAATTCTGAATGAGGTATGATACCAGTGAGAAGATACCCACAAAAACAGAAAGCTCTCTTGGGATACAACCAAAACTAACTGACTTGACTTGTGTTTATGCATAGGCACATGAAGCTGATTAAGAAAATAAGGACTGGGACAGATGATGCCATATCCTCTACAGATTATAAAGCCTTTTGACACAAATTTGTCCATCCATCCATCTTCGTCCGCTTATCCGGTATCGGGTCGCGGGGGTAGCAGCTCCAGCAGGGGACCCCAAACTTCCCTAATCCCTAATCACAAATTTGTGATTAATTTTTATTGTGGGTTATATAAATACAATTGACTTAACTTTAATATGTTTCCTGATGATGTGGTTTTTTAACTGACAGGTCTATGCATGTACACTATGTATGACTGTGTGTATTTTTTGTATATTCCAACAATTTACAATTTATTGTATATTTTTGTTTCTTCTCTTTTTATTTTATTTATTATCTCTTCACTCTCTCTACTTAACTTGATTGTATGTAGGACACCAGAGTTGGAATTGTATGATGTTCATGACAGTTCAAAAATCATAAGGAAAACTGAATCTGGGCATCAGTCCAAACTCCAGTTTGCCCTCTGTGTATTTATTTTTCTATGTATGAGGAGCTTTTAAAGACAACAATAAGAACAATCTCTGAAGTAAAACCTGATATAATGAACATCTAAACCAGATGTTCAACATATCAGGTTGTACTTCCTGCAACAGAAGTTTTCTCTGTAACCAACAGCATTACATTTATAGTACGCTTGGGCGGATGGTATGAGAGATGCAGAGAAATGAGATTGATATCAGTTACTCATTAGATTATGCAAAAAAACAAAGTTATTTCATCTCAGTACATGCTTTACAATGCCACATATCCCGTTTCTTTTTGTATGTTCCTAATTTCCTTTCCAGTTAACTTGTTTCCATTTCCCATTGTGCACCATAACAGGATTTCACTGCCAAACCACATGAGGGTGAGGAGTTTATATAAATATGTACAGTAGGGATTTCCAGTAACTCACTGAACATTTTAAACTTGAAAGCACGTTGCAACACATATCCTTTAAAGATACAGTGAAATAAAACACACATTTTTATCATACATGTGACCCTGCATTAATTGTTCTGCTCTGGTCAAAAAAGCATCATTGCGTGTATATACTGTATATATTGAAATCCCTTTGTTCTCAATCAAATTAAGTGATCACCTTTGTGTTTATTTTCTGAGTTATTAAGATAAGATAAGATAGACTTTATTAATCCCACACTGGGGAACTTCCTGTTCTACAGCAGCTCTAAGAACAAAATGTAAACACATTAGAATAACACAAATACACATTAAATAGACATAGGAGAAAAATACACAGAAAGTATTATAAGAAATAGAAAAAAAGATAGAATTAGTTATAATAACAATAGTAATAATACAAACAGTCTTGTGTAGGGGGTGAGAGGTGTTGCCCATAATTGATGCCAGCCTGGCTAACATCCTCCTCTCCCCCACCTCCTCTATGGTGTTCAGAGGGCAGACCAGAACAGAGCCAGCCCTCTTCACCAGTCTGTTTAGCCTGTTTTAGGTCTTTGAGGTAGGAAGGTGCCTGGTTATGGAGGACTTTGTGGGTGAGGAGGAGGACTTTAAACTGGATGCGTTGGTGGAACAGGGAGCCAGTGGAGGTTCTGAAGGATGGGAGTGATGTGATCACGGGAACTGGTGTGGGTGAGGAGACGGGCAGCAGAGTTTTGGATGTATTGGAGTTTATTTAAGGCTTTTGCAGGTGAACCATAGAGGATGCTGTTGCAGTAGTCAATTCTGGAAGTGATGAAGGCGTTAAAGTTTCGGCGGCAGAGAAGGTGAGTGATGGACAGAGACGGGCAATGTTTACAGTGAAAGAAGGCAGTTCTGGTTATTTGGTTGATGTGGTTTTCAAAAGTGAGGTTGCTGTCGAAGATGACTCCCAGGTCATGGATGTGTGGGGATGGAGACAGGGTGGAGTTGTTGACAGTGAGACCAAAGTTATGGGTGTTCTTTGTGAGGGATTTTGTGCCAATGAGTATCAAGTCGGATTTATTGTAGTTGAGTTGGAGGAAGTTGGTTTGCATCCAGGTTTGAATACTGGTGAGGCAGTTGTCAGGGTGGAGGATGTAGCTGTGGTGATTGATTTGGTAGAAATGTAGATCTGGACATCATCGGCGTAGCAGTGGAGGTGAAGACCATGTTTGCGTATGATATTTCTGAGTGGCAGGATGTAAAGAATGAAAAGGAGAGGACCAAGCACCGAGCCTTGGGGCACGCCTTGTGACAAAGGAGCAACGGAGAAGGTGCAGTTGTTGATGTGTATGATGAGATAGGAACGGAGCCAGGAGCCAGGAGAGTGCGATGCCACTGATGTTGCAGTAAGTTTCTAGTCGGGACAGGAGGATGGAGAGGTTGATGGTGTCAAAGGCTGCAGTGAGGTCAAGCATGATAAGAATGGTGAGGTGGCCAGAGTCAAAGGAGAGGAGGAGGTCATTGGTGACTTTGAGGAGGGCTGGTTCAGTTCTGTGTTGTGAGTGGAATCCAGATTGAAATGGTTCAAACAGGTTATTGGAAGAGAGGTGGGTTTTCATTTGGGTAGCGACAACACGTTCCAGGATTTTTGATTGGAAGGGGAGGATGGATATGGGTCGGAAGTTGAACATGGTGTCCGGATTTAGACCAGGTTTCTTGAGGATGGGGGTGACTGATGCAAGCTTGAGTGTTGTGGGGACTGATCCGGAACTGAGAGAGGAATTGATGATTGTAGTGATGAGCGGGGCGATGGATGGTAGACAGGTCTTAATGAAAGCTGATGGGATGGGCTGCAGTTGGAGCTGTTCATACCTGTGGTGAAATGTGAAAGCTCCACAGGGGAGAGCAGAGAGAAATGAGAGAGTGACTGAGAGGGTGGAGGTGGGGAGGCAGGTGTGGTGGGTGAAGGAGCAAGGGAGGTGGTCAAGTTTTTGTAAATGGTGTTGATTTTGGATTGAAAAAATTAGAGAAAAGAGTTGCATTTGTCCACTGTGAAGGTTGTAGAAATGTTGTCAGGGGGGTTAAGATGTGTGTTTATTGTAGAGAAGAGAGTTGGGGTTGTTGGAGCCAGAGTGTATGAGCTGTGAGTGGTAGTAGGACCGGGCAGTTTTTAGGGCGTTTTTGTGTGTGAAGGTAGTTGGTATATGAATGGAGGTGAACTGTTTAACCGGTTTTATTGTCTTTCCAGCTGACTTTTTGCTAGACTTCATTTGGTGAAGTTCAGGAGTGTACCACGGGGCTGAGTGTGTGAAGGAGACAGTTTTAATAATGATGGGAGCCAGTAGGTCGAGACAGGAGGACAGAGTGTTGTTGTAGTAGTCCACAAGGTGGGTTGGATCATCAGACACTGAGGGGGGGAGGCAGATATAAAATTGGAGAGAGAAGCTGAGAGAGCAGATGAATTTATGGATTTGAGGTTCCTGAATGAGAATTTTCGCTTGTCTTTTGGGATAGGAATGGGAATGTTGATGTCCATGATGATTGCAAGATGGTCTGAGATATGGAGGTTGGCGCTGGAGAGATGATTTACTGTGAGACCAGTGGAGCAGACCAGGTCGATGATATGACCCAGAGTGTGGGTGGGGAAGTTTACATGTTGTGAGAAGTTGAAGCAGTTTAACAGTTAAACAGAAATTAAGTGGCAGATTTGCAGTTGATGTTGTCGATGTGGAAGTTAAAATCTCCAAGGATGAGGACAGAGGGTGATATAGCACAGAGCTGGGTCAGGAAATGCGAAAAATCTGAGAAAAAGGTGGGGTTTGGCTTGGGGGGGGCGGTAGATAATGGCAGTGACGTGAGGACTGGGACCAGAGTGTGTCCTGGATGGCCGGATGTCCCACTTTTCAGCCGGATGTCCATTACCTTCCGCTTTCATTGTGTTGTAATTTTAAACTCCGGTTGATCTATGAGATGCCAATAAGATTGTGAATGGAAAGTTTACTTTTAAAAAATTGCCAAATGATTCCATTAACAAGACCAAAGTGATCTGTGTGTTTTGTCGTTGTGAACTGAGCTATCATCGCAGCACGTCCAGTCTGAAATACCACTTGATGGCCAAGCACACAGCTGATGCGAATTCTCCGCCCCCTCGTCAAAGCCGTTACATTGTGTGAGAGATTATTTGCTCCAAGTGTGAATGACTGCTCCAAGTGAGAATGTTAGTGTGAAATTGATCACTACAGTATGCCAATGTTGTTTTCAATAAAAAAACATTTGCACAAAGCAAGCCGATCCACTTTTCCATGTTGATAAGCGCATTAAAATGAGAAAAAAATAATGGGACAAAAAGAAATCAAGGGACATTTAGAATAAATAAAAATGTGCGATTAATTGATATTAATTGAGTTAACTATGACATTAATGTGATTAAATATTTTCATCTTTTGACAGCACTAGAACATACACGTTCCACCAAAACAAGTTCCTTCCCGAGGCTATTTTACAGAGTAAAATAATGTGTGTTGTAGTAAGACTCGCTAAAAGATTGTCTATTAAACTATTTTAGCCCATTTAACACAGGTAAAAATGTATACAGCGTATAAACACCTACTCTTTGTGACAATTAATCAAAAGACTTGTAAAGTGAAAAGGGCATGGTTGTAATGTTGAACCCACAGCCAATTATCACCAACTCTGCAGCTCTTGAGCATTTTGAAGTAACTTTTTGCTAGTTTAAATTTTAAAACTCATTTCCATATTTTCTATGGTACAGTCTCAGCGATCTTATCGATCTGGTTTCCAGCAGGCAGTTGTTTTTTAGTAAACAAACTCTTATAAATCCACTGTATGCTACCTGCCCTGGGCAATACGTCAGTACTGTCAGTGTGTCTCAGACCAACATTGTCTATAGATTGACCAGATTATTTATTATATATATATATATATATATATATATATATATATATATATATATATATATATATATATATATATATATATATATATATAGATAAATAAATAGATAGATAGATAGATAGATAGATAGATAGATAGATAGATAGATAGATAGATAGATAGATAGATAGAGAGAGAGAGATTTTGGGAATTCTTCTCCCGTTCTGGTAGCTTGCTTGACACCAAACCCTTCTCAGTTATAACTAAGTGTGGGTCTGGGCTAGCTTCATTCACAGCCCATTTCCAAAGGGACCAACGGACGCCACTCAAATGCCTCTGGGCACAATTGGATAGTCCTTCAACCAATCAGACCAACGATCCGGGTGACATAGCAGCGACAGCGGCTTCAACGGGTTGCTGCGCTTTGGTGGCCATCATGTTGAATGTAAACAAAAAGCTGCTTGCCGTCGCTGTGCTATAGTCATCGCGTAAAGCCCGCCTCAACGGTTGTGATTGGTGCCGTGATTTGGAAAAATTGGAAATGGGCTTGAATGGGCACTTGGCCAGACTGACTTAAAGAGCAAATCTCAAATTTGCTGGAAGTTCATCAGGGTTTTCCCAGGCTACCGTCCTCATTTTACTGTGTAGTATTAATACATATATGTATAACTGTTGGGTCAGTCAGGAACACTCTCGTCATAGATTTAACCATTTATTGCAACAAATGTAAATACAGTTATACTTGGCGATGAAGGCTCTGTTCTGATGATGCTCCCTGGATCAGCCGAGCCGCATGCTAAGATGACAGGGAGCACGCTGCTGGGACCCCCCCCTGTACACAAGAGTGGGCCCAATCCAAGACATAGTTATGATGACACCCAAAACCGAAAAGGTGGAGGCTGGGGTGGTGGAGGCAAGCTTTGCTAGCAGCAGCAGTGTGAGGCAGCATTGGAGTAGCAGGAAGCAGTGAGGAATAGAGAGACATTTAAATGGACCGCCTGATGTAAAAATGGCTGTGATTAGTTGTGACTGGCTGGAATGATAACTCAATTAGGCCTATGACTTCCGTGTCCTGCATGAACTAACGCAATGCTTAATTAATAAGTAGCGAAATTACGTTTTAGTGCTTAATTACATTCATAGTAGAGTTATAATTAGTTATTTAAATGGACGTTGTGTTAATACATTTTTTTTCACTTCAGGCTGTGGTGTGTTTTGCTCAGATAGTTTTATTTTGTTACGTTTTCCTTTGTCTTTTAACGCACTTTAACAGATTTTATGTTAGTCCCTGATGATCATATCTGTCAGGTTGCCGTATAGGAGAAAAGGCAGGACATAAAGAGGGAGTAGAGGCGTGTTAATAAAGCATTTGGCTGTTGTTTAACTGGATGCTCCGTATCAAGTAGGCTATTCAACCAGGCTCTGTAATAACGCAGTGTAACAGATTTTATGTTAGTCCCTGTTGATCTGTCAGGTTGCCGTAGAAAAGGCCAGGAGGGCCCTTAGAAACAAGCGAGAAAGAGGCAGTAGAGGATTTTAATGAAGTGTTTGGCTGGTGTTTAACTGGATGCTCTGTGTGTGTTTAATATTTTGTATATAACCTAGTTAGGCAAACTTTTGAACAGCCAGTTACAGCAAATAATAATAATAATAATAATAATAATAATAGGTAATAAGAAGAAATCTCGGATTGTGTATTTTTGCACTGCCCGCTCCCACCTGCAGCGATGTTAGAACTGCCAGCTCCCTTGAAATTTGTGTTGGGTCCAGTGTGTGTGTTGTACTTTGATTGGTGTCTAGGCATGTCAAAAAGTTAGGTCAGGTCAAGTCAGTTCAATTTATTTTATATAGCCCAATATTACAAATCACAAATTTGCCTCATGGCGCTCTACAATCACATGGAACACACTGTGCTTAGACGCTTGTTTTGGATACGAAAAAAACTCCCATACAACCCCAAAAATCAGGGCCTTGCAAGCCATGTTCCCATTGGGCCTCTTACCTATCACATAATGGTTCTAAGGCCAAATGATTGTGAAGTAGTTATACAGCAAGCCACCTGATTTATGTGGCATGAGTGCTTTTTATTACTGCCTAACAGTACTGTGTATCATTGTGACTGTTTGGTAACCAGGGAGCTCGTTAACCTCAGATGTACTTAGAACTTAGAAACTTAGAAATGTCTGGGAACACCACTAAAATATTAAGGCTTTAGCTAAAAGTGTAATAATAGGGAGTTTGTGACACTGAAAATGATGAAAAGGGAGAAATAAAAGCCCACTTATTATCTACAATTCAATGGCTGGAATTGAAAAGCTTCTGCCTGGTCTTCTTCATACTCTTATTTACACTGCGTTTAACACAGGCCAGGGCTGGTCTGGAATCATAATTCAGGCTAAAAATCGTTCCAACTGAGGCCACACTGCACGTTCAAAGACTTAGCTTTCCTTTAATTCAAGGGCAACAGTGATGCAAGATTTTCTATTTTCCTACCGAAAGGGAGGAAAAGTTTCTATGTGCTATTATAGCATTATGGGTGGTGATGGCGTAGTGAATATGACACATTCCTTTGGTGTGGGAGATCTAGGTTCAATTCCCACAGCAATATATCAAACAATGTGTCCCTCAGCAAGATACTTAACTCATAGTTTCTCCAGAAAACAGAACATAAACCATAAAGCCATACATAAAGTGGCCTTCCATATGTGACAATGTTCAATTGCGTTAAAGCTGAGAACATATATTTGAAGATGTCTGTCTGACCGAGTTCCTTCACTTCCTTATGAACATTACTTTATCTGCATCTCAGAACCACATTTTTCTTCCTGACATTCACCGTTGAGACTTTTTAAAAATTGTATAGAATCTGTTGTCAGGAGCCAGAAACCAGTTTTCACAGCTGTCACATTAAGACCAGTTTCACTTTTAGTATCAAATCTGAGAGGGATCTTTTGACCAAAGATGGAGGTATAAAATTATCCAATCACTGTAATCCAGTTATTGCATCATTTCCCTTATACAGTCTTCTACCACAGAAATTATTGTGAGCCACTTTATCTAATCACTACAGGCTCCAGAGAACTGCAGTGCCTAAGATCCATTTGATAAATGACATTTTTTTATTTTATCTATTAATCAAATGACTACATGTAAAATGAAAGGGACTGGTCATACTTGTCAGGCCTTCTCTCTCTCTCTCTCTCTCTCTCTCTCTCTCTCTCTCTCTCTCTCTCTCTCTCTCTCTCTCTCTCTCTCTCTCTCTCTCTCTCTCTCTCTCTCTCTCTCTCTCTCTCTCTCTCTCTCTCTCTCTCTCTCTCTCTCTCTCTCTCTCTCTCTCTCTCTCTCTCTCTCTCTCTCTCTCTCTCTCTCTCTCTCTCTCTCTCTCTCTCTCTCTCTCTCTCTCTCTCTCTCTCTCTCTCTCTCTCTCTCTCTCTGGTAAAGCCAGGTGTGTGGGAGTCAGGTGTCCAGCTGCTTCTCATCAGCCACAATCAACCTCTGCTTCACATACCTGTTTCTTCCTCAACTCAGCATCAGATCCTAGACAAAACGATTAGTTAGTCTCGGTCCAGCCAACTCTGCTAGTTAGCTCTACTTATACGTTTTAAACCTCTTATCCTGTTTCTTGTGCCATCAGCTTGCCATTTGGACCTGACTCCTTCCCCAACTCAACTCCTGCCAAACATGGACCAAGGACCCATATTGGACTCCTGAAGACCTGAAATCCCATTCACTGGATCCCACCACAAGCCTGCCCTGCCCCGCTCCTTCTTGGATTACTTCGGAGCTGTCTCCTGGAAATCTGGATTTTGCCATACTTGAGTACATTCAAATAAACCTTGTTATCATTTACTCTCCTGGCTCTGAGTAGTGTCTGCATTTGGGTTCTAATAGTCATTCCCCATTAACAGTACTGATGGACCAAAGTAGAATAATCACCAACTCTGCAGCTCAACAGCATTTTTAAGCAAATTTTTAATTGTTTAGATCTGTTGTCAGCAGCCAGAAACCAGATTTCGCAACTAACACTAACTACTTTGTCAAAAAACAACTTTGTGACATTTGAGCCAGAACTGTGCCTGTCACATAGAAAGCCATAAATCATGGGCTTCATCCAGTTTTTAGAAAATAGGCATGTATCCAACTTGGCTAACAGGATGGCTCAGTACAAGGAAAAGGATTTTCAGTAACAGTTAACAATCTACTAAACATTGTGCTACATAGGAAACTTGAGAAGAAAATGGTGGAAGTGAATGTGACCTAATATTAATAATAGTTAGTTTTTGTTAAACATCCTTGAAACATTGAATACAAAATACAATGGCAGTCCATCTTGACCCTTCAAATAAGGCACACGGTTCGTCCAGTGAACAAATTCAGTTACTAAATGATGATGTAATCCAGGCGTCCTGATAACTATCACACACAAACCAAATGAACAAAAATACGGAACATATAGGACTAAAAAAACACTTCCTTCTGTTTTACCCCCTAATCTGGGTTCTGAGTAAAATACTGTAGAATTTAACAAAAAATAACTGATTTAACTTTTATTATAAATATTGATACAGTCAACCTTTAAGCTTCATTGAAATTTTTGTTGTTTTTATTGCCACTTGTTGGATGAAGTCCAGAATAAGATGACAATCACACGCATATAATGATCTTATAAAGTTGATATGGCACATGTTTGCAAACAATTGCCTCTTTATCTATCTAGCAGACATGGAGCAATGTTAAGATAATTTTGAGTAATTTTTCTGCAAACCTGATGAATCTAAGGCCAATATATTGACTCTACTTATAGCTCTGTTTTCCTCTCCACCAACTTCTGAAAACCAATTGGACTCTTTAGCTGTTGAAGCCACAGAGAGTAGAATATAAAAAAATGCCATAATTTTAGGTAAAGTGAATCCCCTTCCTGCAACTCTCCCTCCCCTCTTTGTCACATGGGCATTGAAAGCGTAAGAACAGCCATTTGGAACGATTTCTCTCTCTCTCTCACCTGTAATTGACAAAAATCTCCCATGATGGCTAGATTTTCTAAATACAGAGCAAAGGGAAGGTGAAAATTCATGCCATTCCAATGGAATCGCCGCATACATTGGATTTGCAAAGTAAATTTGCAGGAACAAAATGCCAGGGGGAGGTAAACAGAAGAGTAGAGAGAAATTATTTTTTAAAAAAAGCTCTGGAAGCAACTGATTAGCAGCAGTAGCATAGTACTACTCATACAACTACGACTAATAATAATAACTTAATCATTGTTATTATGATTTCTATTAATAATATTGATCAATAACATTGGATAGACAAACGATTATGGCTTCTCACATTAGGCGATTCTGCTAACACAGTGAGAAACGTAAAAAGTTGTATTAAAAATAAATACAAACACTCCACAGATCACTCAACTGGTCCAAACAACAGAACAGATCACAGAGGAGGTGGTCAAGACCAGTAATTTTAGTGCCCTTTGTGCGAGTAAGAAGCTGGTCATGACCACTGTGCCACTAGTCACGACCAGTGTCTTTAGCGCCCCTAGTGGTTGTGACCACTGGTCTGTGCCAGAGACCAGCTGGTCCGTGCCAGAGACCTGACCACACGGATCTTCATAATCAATAATAATAAAAATAATAATATGGGGAGAAAATACTAAAGCCGCTTCACAGACCACAGGGATCACAGGGCAGACCGCTGAGGAGTTGGTGGCAACCAGTGTCTCTAGCGCCCCTAGTGGCAGTAACCACTGGTCCCTGCCAGAGACCATGGTCCCAGGACAGACCACGGAATCGGCTACAACACCTGCTGATTCTCTGGCTTTTCTTCTGGTTCTGGTCCAAATTCACACTGATATCAACTACATAACCATACTGTCAACAAAGATTTTTACATCACAGGATAATGTGTTAGGAAGGTAATTTGGTGTGTGATGACATGTCTTATCCTTCATGATATCTTAATGAAAAATAAAAATGGTACCACTTAACTTGAGGTCAAAATACGTTATTAAATAGTTACACTATTATGACAGTTACACTGTCATAATAGTGTCATGAAAAAGACATCCCAAACAAATTGAATGTCAACTTGTTATGACCAAGACCAAATGACACTAAATGACAGAAGTCATAAACGTTTATGACTTGTTTATAAGGTTTATGACACATCCATGACAGTGTCATGTCATGATTATGTCGGTACTGTCAAGTAAAGTGTTATCAAAGAGTGTTTGAAGGCTAGAAAAGCCAACAAAGTAAACAGTGGTTGCGATGTAAACCGGTCAGAAGGCAGCTAAGCGCAGCACAAAATATTTAAATTTGATGAGCGTCATGCAGCCCATTGTGCTGTATGGTAGTGAAGTATCCATTAAGTCATCAGAGCTATACACGTTGAGACAAACATCTACAAGATCCTTTTCATGCAGAATTCTGCAGAGACATTTTACAACAAATGCATGTAGAGCAAAAATAGGTAGATCGATAGTTACATATTGTAACTCCAGATTCTATGAATATAGGCGTAGCCCTCTAAGGGCTGTCCTTATTGGATTAATCCCTTTGGGCAACTCGCGAAGGCTGGCAAGTTGAGGTGTATAGCCGTGTGGTGTTTGTTGCCATAGCAACAGAGAGCATTAAGCCTTCCCACGCTGTGAGAAGCGAGTGCCCGGTCATCACAGCCCCATGGTAGAGCGTAACCGAGAGAGCAGCACGCGCATGCCTGTGTGTTGGCTGTTTACACAGCATTGAGTATCACGCCGGTGGTTGGTACATGGCGGACACCGCTATTCTTCGAAGTCTTCAAACTGCTTGTCACTGAAGAAAAAATGGGAGCAGATTTCTGGTCGCGCCACTGTAATATACAGTATCTGCCTAAAAGTCCTCCTGGTAGAAAGAGACAGGGCATATCTTGCTGCCCAATTTGTATCAACATGCCACACACCAAGTCCTACATCAATGCAAGGAATGTTGCAAGTAATAAAGACAAAAATGTACCATTACCTTGCCATTATGTCCATCCTTGTACATTTGTACACAGAGTGTAATAACTACAAATATAGCCTATTAAATAAAAATGGAGTCTGTGCTCATCCACAGTTTCTTAATTTGATTAGAGTTCATGTCTAAATTTAAATGTCCACATACTGTTTCACTATCACTGTTTAGCCATCACAGGCCCTGACTATCGGAGGCACCGGGGGAAGTCCCAGTGGCCTGGCCAGCTGATTGGCCCAGAGTTTCAGACCAGTGAGACGGGGGAAGCCGACATTATTGTCTTTACGAGGCTGCAGCGGCACCGTTAGAGCTAGAGTGAAGATACTGGTATCACATAATACAAGACGATCTGAGGAAAGTCGCATGCTGGGGTCCATAAACAGTCTTGGAATTGCATAAATTAGGAAGGTCTGGAGAACTAAGACTTGTGTGCATTCAATGAGCTTTGCAGCGACTCCAATGTCCTCAGCATTTTCTTAAAACTTGACCTCACTGTTTGAAATTACCTGACCTGCAGGATAATCACAGCCTTATGAACCTTTACAACCACAAACTACAAATCTAGGGCATTCAGAAGATGTATGGCTTCCCTATGTATATTGTCTATAAGAGGGTTTCTTAGCAGTTTCCAGAACAGAAGTGCTTGCCATCCATTGGTATTTTGCAAGGATTTCTGACTCTTGAGTATCTGTATATGTAACAGTTTGTAACATCAAGACCAGTCTTACTTTTAGCATCAAATCTGAGAGTGATCTTTGGACCAAAGATAGAGGCATACTTATCTAATCTCTGTAATCCAGTTATTGCATCATATCCTTTATACAGTATTCTACCACAAAAACATTCTTGCAAGCCACTTTATCTAATCACTACTGGCTCCAGAGAACATTGTTTTACTGGCCAATTTCCTTTTGCAATCACATGCTGAGGTGTCTGGCAGACTGACTAGTAGACATCATAAATGGATCTGTTCCAGGACATATTTCTAAGGAATTATTTTGAATCAATCAGTCAGCATCTCGTCTCATTCTTTACTTAGTGCGTCTAACTCTTGCGATATCCACAAATATCAAATTGGAAAACAGATATCGTAGTTCTTGAGTTTTGGTCTCTTAGTTTCCTTATATTTTGCTAAAAAAAGTGTATGATTAAATTAGTTATTATTTATGTTTTTATGGACAGGACCATGTAATTTATTAACATGATAAAAAAAAAGAATGATATAGTCAATAACCGTCAATGGCTATATACTGTATCTAGTGGTGAAAAGACCATGAAAATGAATTGGAATGAATATAGTGTTTCAATGAATTACTAAACTTTAAATTAGTTTATGAACAAACTTGTATGTCAGAAAGCTTCTTACTGTACCTAGACTACAGTTTTAAATATTTTGAAAATGTCATATCAAATCCAATGACAATGATTCTGCTACAGCCATTACATACAACATACACAACACAGTTCATTTTGTTTAAGATTTGTCTCTCTTTAAACAGTATAGTAGTCTGCATTGTCAGTGTCGAAGTCCGCCACTTCCATGCTGGAGTCAAATAGCATGCACATGCACAAGGAATTCACAGTAAACAACGCATTCATGCATTAGACAAAATTCAGGAGACACGAGCTGGGGAAGGCGCACACTGCACGCAATTTGTTTTACAGGAAGTAGTCAAATAAATGATAAATGCAAAAAGAACATTACTTAATCACAATAAACAATGAATATACAACCCAGTCTCACGGCAGTTTGTGAAATGGTCACGTTATTTAATCTATTGATTCGTGTACACGGACACGTTTATCTCGTTTTTGTCGTGGTGGTCAGGACGTTTTTTTAAACTAATGTATTTCAATGGGAAGCATCTTTTGTGATCACAGCACGACTACGGTAGCGAGTAGTATGAAATGCCGAAAATCCACGCACGGAGGTTGGTTGGGGTGGTGGATGGGTCAAACAACACAGGACTTTCACCCCGGAGACCGGGGATCCTGTCGCGCATGTGACGTTTCATTTCCCCGTTGTTCTTTTCCTAAACCCAACCGTCCCGTTGTTGTCGCGGGTCCCCCAGAGACCGCAGATTGTGGCCCGCGTGTGACGTTTCCTTTCCCCATTTTTCCTTTTCCTAAACATAACCGTCCCGTTGTTGTCCCGCGTCCCCTAGAGACCGCGGATCGTGTCCCGGCTTCTGACATGTCCTTTCCCCGTTCTTCTTTTCCTAAACACAACCTTCGTATAGATTCTTCCCATTACGTGCTGACCACCACGAAAAAAATGACATAAACGTGTCCGTGTACACGAATCAATAGACTAAAAATAACGTGACCATTTCACGAACTGCCGTGAGACCGTGTTGGAATATAACATGTTACAGGTTGACGCAAATGTCACGGTTGTCATTGTCACTCATCACCATCTTGTGAAACCAGGGGACACCCTGGACATCTATCCCATTCACAGCTGGTTACAGGCGAGTTGCATTATTTATTTTTAAAGTTGATGGCTGATGGATAAAATACATGTAAATAGCTTTTACTTCCACATCTACAGGAAAGTAAAATCTCTGCTCTGAAGTGTGCCAAGACTCTAATGAAATGATCTGAACTTCCTGCTTAGCTCCAGCCTTTAACTCCATTCAAACAAAGCTGTTTTATTTAGTTATCTTAACCTCCTTTCTTTAGTTTCATAAATGAATATTACACTTTTTGTAATTTGCCAATTGAATCTCTGTCTCAATTTTTTAAAAGTCATGAGTTCAAAATGTTGCAGTTTGTCCTCTCATGATGTTTTTCATAATGTGTAACTGATATTATTTCATGGTTCTCTTAGAAACTTAAAATTTAGGAAGTATTTATTAACACTGTTGAGCTCTCATGGCTGACACATTTTTTTATGTCATGTTGAGGTCGGGCCATTGCCTGTGGACAGGCAAACAAGGTTGGTGGTTCTTAACTTTAATCTACTAATTAGTGATAAAGTAAATAGTGCATTCACTATATGCCCTGATCATATGAACAGAATGGTTATTGTATTTAAACAAAAACAGATTGAATGTGATGTGCAGACTGTGAAGCTTCAAGTTAGTCCCATAATAACTGAATTGCACTCTTATCTTTACTTTTTTTTTTTTTTTTTTTTTTTACACGCTACATATCAATCCTGTCATTATCAGCTGATAAAGAATCTGCGGGAGTGGTAGGAGCACATTGTTTTTTCATGTGAAGTCGCAGAGTTATGCCAGTTTAGAAAAAAACCTGTGCAACTGTGTCCTCCATGGTGCCTTGCTCAGAGAGATCATTCATTACCCCGCCCACAAAGCTCTGATTGGATCAATTGTTTTTCCTAAGGGGGGAAATAACCAATAAGCACATCACCAGACGCTGATACATCAGATATTGCCAGTGTTTTAGAACCAGGCTGTAGTGCCGATGGACTTTAGTATTGCTTGACTTACATCATCCACTGGAAGATGTTACAAATCCCTTACGAATTATCTGTTCATTTAACAGTTCAAACTTTGTTTCATCAGACCAGAAAATCTTGTTTCTCACAGTCAGAGTTGTTGCTTTTTTGAAAATCCAAGGAGACTTTCATTCGTCTTTCACTGAGGAGAGTCCCCAGTGGACATCGTACTACACCGTTGAAAGCGAGTAGAAAGAGAGGCTAGTGTCCGAATGTCTCTAGGCTGAGAGATATAAACAGACAGTCCGTCTGTTTATAGGAGGGTCCGTTCTCTGCTAGATAGGCCCTACCTTTTCTGGTAGAAGTTACTGTAATGCCGTTGTGTTTTATAATTTGTTGAAGTGTTTTCCTATCTGCTATCGTGTTTTCCTATTTGCGGTCGTGTTTTATGATTTGTTTAAGTGTTTTCATTTTTGCTGTAGTGTTTTCATATTTGCTCAATCTTTTAAGATTGAACATTAGACTCTTAGCTTTGTATTTTCTCTGCACAAGAGGCGTGATCAACGGGCATAGTTCAAATGACTCTGTATGCAATTGGATAGTCCTTCAACCAATCAGGCCAACGATCCGTGTGACGTAGCAGCGACAGCAGCATCAGCGGGTTGCTGCCATGGAGTGCTGTGCTTCGGTGGCCGGCTTGTTGAATGTAAACAAAAAGCTGCTTGGTCGCTTCTCTGTCGTCATCGTGTTAAAGGAACACGCCGACTTATTGGGACTTGAGCTTATTCACTGTAACCCCCAGAGTAAGACAAGTCGATACATACCCTTCTCGTGTCCGTGCGTGTTGTAGCGGTGTCTGACGGTTCCACCGGTAGCTTAGCCTAGCACAGAACATGCAGTTAACTGGTTCCAACTAGCCTACTGCTCCGAATAAGTGATAAAATAACGTCAACATGTTCCTATTTACATGTTGTGATTTGTAGAGTCCAGTTGTAGAGTCACAGCGTATACAAAAAACAACGTAACATGAGACACAGCCATCTTTTAACCATAAACAAACTGGGAACTATATTCTCAGAAAGGCAAAACCCTGCTACTTCTGCTACTTGGGCGGAGTGATTTGCTTTGCAGCAAGCCTTTCTGAGAATATAGTTTCCGGTTTGTTTACGGTTAGAAGATGGCTGTGTCTCATGTTACGTTGTTTTTTGTATACGCTGTGACTCTACAACTGGACTCTACAAATCACAACATGTAAAATAGGAACATGTTGGCGTTATTTTGTCACTTATTCGGAGCAGCAGGCTAGTTGGAACCAGTTACCTTCAGGTTCTGTGCTAGGCTAAGCTACCGGTGGAACCGTCAGACACCGCTACAACACACACGGACACGAGAAGGGTATGTATCAACTTGTCTTACTCTGGGGGTTACGGTGAATAAGCTAAAGCCCCAATAAGTCGGCGTATTCCTTTAAAAAAAACCTGCCAACCTGGCTTATCCAGGTGGATAAGCACAATGTTATTTTTGTAAGAAAACAAGAGTGGTAACAAGGAACAGGTGACATGAGGACTGACGAGGAACAGGTGACGTGAAGGCTGACACAGATGACATGAGGGCTGACGAGGAACAGGTGAAACACATCAGGGTGGGAAAGACAATCACATAGGCGGGAAAACATGCAAGGCAAGTAAATATAAAAAGACCTGACTTATGAGAAGAACCTACAAAAAATAAAACCCAGGATAAAAAAATAAAAAACATGCGTTTTGCTGGGTGGGATTTTCCCCCTTTCTGGTCTACATGTCACACATGCACACACGCATCACAAGTCTAAATTGGCTAAAATGTATAAAATACATACACAAAGTAAAACTTATGAAAAAAAGAAAAACAAACGCGATCATCAGCAACATCAGCAACAAATAAGCAACTCAAATAATTTTGTTCATGTTCAAAAGGGGTAGGAAGGAGGACTTTTCTGGTCCTACCCTTTCTTAATTTTCATTATTCATGATAGAAATTCAATTTGCATCCACCAGTGTCCACTTTTAATTCAGTCAGCTTAAACAAATCAACTCTTTTAGACAAGACACCCTAGACAGTCCAAAACTCTGCTACCAGGGTCCTCACCCACA